>OX375865.1:67794287-67833456 GCA_947359475.1 Heligmosomoides polygyrus bakeri | reverse complement strand
CGAGAAATGCAGGCGTTCACAAACTTTTGGACGCCACTGTATGTGTTTCGACTCCTAAGAAAAATGCTAAACAACTTCCCACCAACTCGGAAGGAGGCCATAATCTCCTCTATTGCGGTACTAATATGTGCATGTTCGAAACACGAACTCTCAAGCTTAGAGCTGCAAGAAGCCAAAAAGGCCATTCGCGATCATCAACGAGTATTTGTTGACGAGCATCGCGTCAAGTCACAAAAGGACCTTAACATTCAGCAGGACGAGGAAAGAATCTTACGCTGTTACGGTCGTCTTAAACAGGCAGATATAGCCTCATCTGTAAAAACACCGGTATTCATCGGACCAAAAACGGCATTGGCTCAGCTCATCATATGGGAAGCTCACAACCAGTATCACCAAGGAGTAGCCCACACAAATAGAATTAGTTACAAATCGATATGCAAAATTATTCAAAATCTCACAGCTCTTTAACAGCTTGAAATTCAAAGCCACAACAATCAAATAGAATTAGATAGAATAAGTTGCATAACTGTATCTAAATTTCCTCAACAACATAAACTCAATATCACAACGATCACAAGCGAAAGACAACAACGAGAACAACGACAACCACAACCTTAAACATGCTTTGTTTCGCCTCTACCTTCATACAAAACATGTTTAAAATTAGTTACCCCGAGGCTCTTCAGTGAAGAGGGTAACTAATTAAATTGGTTGTTAGTACATTACAAAGTAATACATTAGTGTGCTTTATGTACCAACAACCAACTTTTACAAATGAAAAGACACACAAAACACACAAAAAACTTTATTTTAATTTCACTTGTTTGTTTTCTTTACTTCTTGAATTTTGTTTTTATATTTATATATTTCAAATATTTTTTATTTACTTTTTATTTATCTATTATATAGATTGTTTTCTATTTCTTAATTTTTTTATTTTTTATTTTAAAAATTTTTTGTTTATATTTATTTATATACACATTTCTATTTTTTTATAAAGTTTAATCTTTGTTTTTTTATATAAAACGATATTCTTTAATTGTAAACTCACCACTTCCCGCGAAAGATAGCAATAAAATGAGAATAACGTTTGAGTTAAAGCATATCACTACCATTATCATTACCAGTCACAATATAATGTTTCACATTCCATTCCTCTCTCATTCTGAGTTATTTTCGCAATTAGTCCATAGACTATTCTATAGACTGTCATTATTTCTGTGTTTTATACTTTATATTATAATTAAGCAAATTAGGAATGAAATGTGGAACATCGTAGTGATCGTATTTATATAATAAATACTTATTTCTATTCAAACATTTCGTTATATTCTTTATAATTATATCTACTGGATAGTCAACTTTAACAAGTCTAGTTATCAACTTAACAAGGTTTTCAACAAAATCGTTAAAAGCTGTGCAACATCTAATTAATCTTAGTGTTTCGGTAAATATGATTGATTTTTTAATTTTTATAGATATATTTGAGTTGAAATGTGGGAATCTAATAACATAAAATTTAAAACTGTCTGTTTTATTGTATAATTTTGTTACTAACTTATTGTTAATAATTTTGATGTTGAGATCAAGATAATTGCAGTCGTAGTCTGACTCATGTGTTGTTTCAAACTGAAGAGAATTTTCGTAGGTTTCGCTAAGTAGATTTTGTATATATTCATTATTTTTATTATGAATTATAAGAATATCATCCATGTATCTAAATGGGTGTATGTTTACGTATCGTTTTTGTGTTACTAATTTTTTGCAAAATTTGTATTCAAATACTGATAACGTAAGATCAGCAAGTAAAGGACTACAATTACTTCCCGGTGGTACCCCTTCAATTTGTTTATAAATTATGCCTGCAAAAATTGTAAAGCTATTTTTAAGTAAATATTCAGTGAAAAACATTAAATCTTCCTCTGTATAATATCTGTATTTATTTATAGTATTATTATTGGTATAATATATATTATTGTGTCCATTATATGCAAGATATTTTTTACCTGCATTGCGAAAACATATTTTGATTAATTCTTTTATATTTCTCAAAATTATATTGTGAGGAAGACTAGTAAACATATTAGTAAAGTCTGCTGAAAACAGTTTACAATTTTCGATGTTGATTTTACTTATTTTATCAGATATATTTATGTTATTAATAGACCACTAACCGATGAAATTTTTATTCCTAGATGTTATTATATTAATATATTTAATAAAATGTTGCTTTAAGAAAGTAAAAATTATAGTCATTTCTTTTGAGAGAGGTTTTACGGAGCTATTATAAACTCCAGTTATAAACCTAAACTTGACTGGATTTTTGTGTAATTTTGGTAAACTATATATCAACGGAACTATTTCTGTTCCTTCAACTTTAATTTTATTATTTAAACATAATATTTTATGTCTGTTGATAATTTCAAGTTCATTTTCAGAGTTATATATTTCATATGTTTGATTAAATCTTGAAATTTTCAACTCACCATTTTCTGAAACAATCCCCATCTCTTTGGCTAAAGTGATTAAATAGAATTTCTTACAAATGAAACTGTAATTATTATTTGCTTTATCAAGAGGGCAGATAACAAAATTTTTCTTTAAAAATTTCAAGTATTCTATATTATGTGTATTTAAATTTCTAAAAGATCTATTGTTTTCTATATTAATTTGATATAGTAAAGATTTCCAGATTTTTTCTTCAAGATATTTAGTTTCTCTTTTATCAAATTAAGGTGGAAGTCTTTTAACTTATATTTATTTTTAATTTTGTCAAGGAATAACGAAAAAACTTCTTCAAACCAGTGTTGAATGTTTTCCTTTGAAACATTATGTTTTAGAACAAATTTTGTGCATTTTTTAATTAAATTTTTAATAATTTTATCTGAAATTATTTCTAGGTTACCTGTGATAATATGTTTATGTGTTATATCAATAAACTCTTTATACTTTTCTTCAATACATAAGCATTTACTATTAAAGATAGAATTCAGTTCTGACAAGTTTGTGTTTCTTATTATTGTATTATAATTAAACATTTTCTTGGAAAAAGAAGGTTGTGATTTAAATACACATCTAAAAGGCAACATCCTTTTATTGGAATTATTTTCTATAATTACACGTATATAGCTATTATTAAACATTTTATTTAAGTTAACTCTATCTAGAACACTATTTATATATGTGACTCCAACATCAACATAGTTACTATGTTTATGCTCTGACTTTAAACATTTACTTTTATTTTCGTTAAAACAGAATTTACACAACATGCTAACAAGAATTATATATTTATTTTCATCTATATTATTAAAGTGTTCTTTATTACATGTTATTTTTATAACTTTTTTAAGATATTTTTTCTTGAAGGTATTAATGTATCTATACATTTCCACTATCGAATTCATTTGATTAAATCTATTAAAAAATTCATCAGGACTGAATGTGTCGCATGTGTTATTACTTTCTCGTTTTTTATTCCTTTTGCCGTTTCTTTTCCTAATTTTTCTAATTTTTAAATTATAGAACGGGTGATTTTCTTTATACATTAAGGGATTATCAATATCAGATATATTTCCATAGCCTTTAATATGATCATTAAAACCAAAAGGATGAGCTGTATTAATTAATTTAATCCAGAAAAGTTCTTTTTGTAAAAGAATATCTTTGTCTACATTATCCTCTAAGGAATCTAAAATAGTTATATTGATTGAAAGGTTATTGCAATTATTTCCAAAATGCGTATATAAACATTTATTAATTTTTGGGTTTTTAATTTAGGACAGGTGTTCTCTAATTCTGTATTTTAATTTTCTAGTTGTAATTCCAATATATTGTTTTTGACAATCGTTACATGTTATACAATATACAACATTACTTATGTTGCAATTATCATTGCTTTTATTATAGGTGTTAATCCTTAAATTTGTGACTGAAGAATGAACATATTCAGTTTTATTGATCATTGTACAAATATTGCAATTTTCAGAACAATTATTACATTTGTTGTCATTTCCAAAATTATCTAAAATATTAATACCATTAACCTTACTCTTAGCAGGTGCTCGTCGTCGTTTTCGTTCCTCTGAAGAGCTTCGTGTTGGTGCGTTTGTTCGTCTCAACCTATTTTAAGCCCATTTGAGCGTGAGGCCTATGTCATACCACCGCTCTCCCAGTTAGGCTTCGCTCGGGGTGAGCGGTGGTATGACATATGCCTCACGCTCAAATGGGCTTAAAATAGGTTGAGACGAACAAACGCACCAACACGAAGCTCTTCAGAGGAACGAAAACGACGACGAGCACCTGCGTTCCACGGCGACAAGAAAGAGTAATGGCAGGTTGATGGACAAAGATGGGGCAACGTTGAGCCCGCCTAACTAGGAGAGCGTGGCTGCTGGTACTGTCGCTGCTTCGCTCTTACTGAATTTCATCCCGTGCATGTCGACGAATTTGCTCAACCCTTTCGCCTTCCACGAGTGCTCTCCTGGCAGTTTTCTTTGGAACAAGTACAGCCAATACTCGTGAAGGAGTGAGCATATGTACATGAAAGCAATAAAATGAAATAAAAAGAGAAGAAGCCGATGAACACCCTTTGTCAGTTCTTATATATGAGGTTCGTCCAAAAACTGGTACCTTGCATGCAATATATTGAACGAATTTTTTAAGCTCTTCGAAAATGGTATATCACTGAAGGTGCAGGTCTAGCTCTAGCAAGAAATTTACTTTAACTCTTTTCGTCTGATTTACGAATTGACTATAGTTACAATCATCGATCCAATATGTGCTCTACAAAAACGGAAAGAAACTGAGGAACACAAAACGCATGCGAACCGCAAACAAATGTGCTGTACAGTTTGGTACCAGGTGCTTCAAGAAGAGGATCAGAGTGGACAGTTGCTGGGAAGTCGCAGAGTGACGGATTGCGAAGAATTCTATTTAGAGGAATTGGGAAGGATAAAGAGAAAGTGGGACCGCTGTTTTCATAAGAAGAGAAACGCCCTTTCAGATACGTGTGTTCCTTATGCATTTCCTTCGAAAGACAGAGAAAGAAAAGCTTAACAATTAAAATCCACTTTCTTGAGTGAGAAAGACAAGAATACTCGGTGCAGTAGGATTTGATTCGATTAAAATGAGGTCAACGGTCCATGACTGTTTATTTTAATTTCTGTTGTCGTCTGCATTGAGAACGGGACCTTGTGGGACAAAAGGAACCATACTGTGAAACGGACAGATCTGAACTTCGTAAATATCTTCCGAAGATCAAGTGCACCAGTGCATCTTACTTTAAAAGTCTACTTAGCGAGCGCAAATTATGGACTGCCGTTATTTGTTCTGAAGACAAAGGTACACTCATATAATGGTCATGTAGACAGGCTCAAAAAATCAATGAAGAAAAAATCTGGGTTTTTACCTAAAAATTTCGCCAAACTGACCGTAGCTAAGAAAATTGTTCATTAACGATCTCAGCAAATGTACCGATTTAAACGCAAAATTTTTTCGTTAAAAAATGGTCGATAAAAATTTACCGAAAAATTTAACACACACTGCTTGTACAAAACTATGAAACAAGTAAAACAGAGGCGCGTGTCACACCGGTAGCATCTTACAAAAGCCAGTGAGGAACAATCTTCTCCCTGGCCTAGAATGACCACTTCTTCTTCGTTGAAAGCGTAATCTGTGGGTGTAGCGAAGAGACCTAGGTGAACAACGACGCAGCCAACTGCCACCCATGCGCGTGACAGACACGGCCGAAACATCAGAGCGCAGGACTGTCGCAGAACGCAGAAGGTTCAGGTGAGAACGACAGTTTTAGTACACATATGTACCAACCGGGCGAGTGTAGCGCAGTCGGAGGAGGCGCGACTGCCGCATGCACCGATACCAGGTTCTTGGATCGGATTTCCCGCCCAGGCCAACCAAGCCTTCCATCCCTCCGAGGTCGGTGAATTGGTACCAGACTTGCCTGGGAAGGACAAAGCGCTGACTTGTACATCGGCTGGCCACCGCAAGTCATTGTATGGCCAAATACGCATTCACGTCACCTCCACGACATCCCGTAGAAGTAGAATGCGCTGGCGCATCCCAGAAGGGATTGAGCAACGCCGTTCTTTATCCTTATCCGTTATCTTTATACCAGACGTTCAACGGCCAGCGGGCCGCCAAACGTCTGGTTGGGGCTTCGCCCCAAACCCGGAGAATAGAATACACCGAACGTCTTCTTCTCCTCTTTAGGCCTTCTCTCATTGATTAAAAAAACTGGTTTTGCTATATAGAATGGTATAGCGGAATAAAGCAAAACAGATCCATCACCTTCACTGGACCCTCCCTTAACTGGCCCCTTATCACTGATTCTCCTTTATTGTCAGCTCTTTTCCGGTTCACCTTTCACTGGTCTCCCCCCCCCCCTTTCGTCGGTCCCTACTACTGCTCCCACATTCACTGGACCTCCCTTTACTGGTCCCCTCTTCGCTGGTCATCCTATCCTTCACCGATCCCCATTACTGGTCCCACCCTCAGTGGTCCTCCTTTTATTCACCAACCCTTTTCCGTTCCCCCCTTCACTGGACCCCTTCCTCCACTCACCGGTCCCCATTACTGGTACCTTCCTCACCGGTCCCCCTTCACCTGGTTCGCTCTTTCACTGGTCAACCTTCTATCGGTCCCCCTTCACTGGACCCCTCCCCCTCGTTCACCGGTTCACCCTTCACTGGACCACCCCCCCCCCTCACCGGTCCCCATTACTAGTCCCTTCCTCACCGGTCCCCTTTCACCTGGTCCCCTCCCCCCCTCCTTCACCGGTCCCCCCTTCACTGGACCCCTCTCTTCTCCTTCACCGGTTCCCCCTTCACTGGATCACCCTCACCGGTTCTCATTGCTGGTCCCACCTTCACTGGTCCCTCCTTTACTCATTCCTCGGGTCTACCCCTTTACTGGTCCCCTTAACCGGTCCTCCACTACTGGTCCTCCACCTTACTGGTCCCCCTTTACTGGTCCCCCTTAACTCGTCCTCCATTACTGCTCCCCCACCTTACTGGTCCCCCTTTATGGGTCCTCCTTCACTGCCACGACGTCTATGACACGTCTTTTGCACACTGGTTCCTTCTTCACTGGTATACCCTTACTGGTCCCCCTTTACCGGTCTCCCTTCACTGAACTCCCTCCCCTCCTCACAGGCTCCCCATTACGGGTCCCATCTTAACTGGTCCCCTTCTCTGGTACCCCTTTATCGGTTCTCTTTCACTGGAACCCCTTTTCAGGACCCACCTTAAATGGTTCCCCCTTAACTGGTCCTCTTTGCTGGTATCCCTTTACTTGCCCCCCCCCCACCTTACTGGTCCCTTTTACTGACGCGGGTGACACCTCTTCTGAACCCGGACGCCCGTTGCAGGACCTCGGTGACACCTCTTCTGAACCCGGACGTCTGTTGCAGGGTGTCCGTGACACCTCTTCTGAACCGGGGTGCTTCTTGCATGACGTCGCCTGTCGCTGACATGTCTTCTCAACCCGCACCTCCTTAGCGCGACATCGGTGACACCTCTCCTCAATCCGGACGTCCTTTGTGGGGGCATCGGTGACACGTCTTATGAACCCTGACGCCTGTTGACCCACCTCACTGACACCTCTTCTGCATCCGGACGCATGTTGAAGGAGGTGGGTGACATCTCTTCTCAATCCGCACCTCCTTTGCGCGACATCGGTGACACCTCTCCTCAACCCGAACGTCCTTTGTGGGACATCGGTGACATGTCTTCTGAACCCAGATGCCTATCGACAACTACAACCCCCCTCCCCCCCCCCCCCCCCCCCTTCCCCACACTTCCTCCCAACACACTCCCCCAGCACTTCTGTGCAAACAAACACACACACAAACACACTCACTCACTCAACCACAGACAAACGACCGTTCTCGCTTATATATCTTTATATACCAACCAACCATCAGAGCAGCCTGTCGGCCGCACTGACTACTTTTCAACGGCTTCGCCGGACGCAACGTGGTAATAACTTCTTTACATCAATTGTAGCCGCCATCTATGTTACGGTTTTCGCAGGAGCAACATCTGAACTACGTCGATTGGGGCAAGTTAGCAAGGGTGACAAAGAGAGGCCACTGTTCTGATTCTGAGATTATTACTCAGAAAGGATTGAGCCCACGAACTATAAATCTACACGCAATTGATCCGACGTCGCGCCGAAAACAAATCCAACATTTTTGAATGCTATGTTCAGGGAATCATAATTTCCTTATAACCGGGCGAGGATATTAAAATGCTTGTAGAGACTATGACTATAATACAAAACATTCATCGACTAACATTCAGCGCTAGTCTCGGACTGCTTGAACGACACCACGACGTCCACAGAAATCGGTAATTTGATAAATATCGATTGATGGTGATAGACATTTTTGAAACGAACTTCAGATTCGTGTGCGGCGACGTCAACTACCCCAGGGCTGAGGCGCTGTCGATCGCCCGACTACCCCAGGGCTGAGGCACTGTCGATCAATCGTTAAGTATCTCCAATACGTCCAGTTGAGACGGATGGAAGCACACTATTTTATATATGTACATGTCACATCTTTTCGGCAGTGTTGGACCGTGCGATACGATGTTGTGTCACGGTTCCGGCAAGAAACAAAGGTTTCAGGTTTTTCTTTCTCGTAGAACAGTCACACAAAACGGTTTCGCAAAGAGCTAGGAAAGGGGGATCTCTGGAACAGCAGCCTTTCTCCGTGCCCGTTCTAACTTCTCGACGTAATTAAGGTGTTCTTCCTGCGGAAACCGTGACATAGATGGGCCGATGATTTATGTACGAACCAGCCGACAGGCCGCTCTGAGGGCTGCTTTGCACATATAGTGCCTCTGTCATTTCTTGCGTTTGTGGAAGTGGATGAGGCCCAAACAGTACTGCCTTGACAAGTGCACGCTCTCTGCTGCAGTTGCCACTGATATGAGAGGGTTTTAGATTGGAAGATACATAAAAAATACATGAAGGCACACGAATCCACCTTCTCGGAAGAAATGGATTGCTATTTATTCGCGTTTTTTCAACACATTTCAACTTGTTATTCTGATCAAAACTTAGGACTCTGGTCACTCAAGTGTTGCATGATAAAGTTGTATGCTTGCAATTGAAGTGTATCCGACATTCATGTGAAGTTACTCGATCGAACAGAGTTCAATTATTTGATTTTCGATTAATAATCGAATATGGCTCCCTTCGATGCTCGAACTCGAACAAATACATATTCGACTTTTGAAAAACATTGATTTCGAATTCGAGCGAATATTCGAAAATCCAGAAATGTCGAATATTTGATTATTCGAATACATTCGTTCGAGCACAACTATACTACGAACGTAGCCCAAACCTAGCCAGGGATGCTTCTTGACCAATTGTCCGTCGCCGGCTCTGCCGGCGCCTGACGCTGGACGTGTGAGCCGCGCCAGGCTTGCCGGCTTCGGGTATGGCGTGCCACGCTAGGAACGTAGCCCAAAACTAACTAGGGATGCTTCCTGACCAAGCGGTCTAAGGCCTGGCGTGGCTCGCACGTCTAGCGTCAGGCACCGGGATATGGTACAATGTGTTTAGAAGTTCTTTCGAGGCATCCTAGTCAGATGCAGTGGTCGCATTGGGTAGAGATGGGACGAGTATAGGTTCATCACAGCGTTTGCCTTCAAAATCGTTTAATAATTTCTTTTCCGTAGAAGCCTTTGTAGAACAGCAGGAGAGTTGCAGCTGGGCGACCAGATCAGAATCGCATGGGAAATGGGAGAGAGCCCAGCTGCCGTCGAAGAAATAGCCTACTCTTAGCACGTTGATGGCGTTGTACTTGGCACCAACGTAGATAGCTGATCGGCCTTCGTTGTCGGTGATGCAGATGTCGGTACTGTAGTCAATGAGGATCTGAAAGAGCCTGCTTTCTTAACCCGTCAATAAGAAGGTAGTGAAGCGTCCACCTTGACAACATCAATCGCATTCTGGGCAACGGCAACCAGGAAAGGAGGCATTCCCAGGTCGTCCTGCTCCTCGATGGAGTCCGGCTGAAAAAACAGTCAGGAGAGGAAGGTGGAAAGCAAGGACGCTAGGAAATCAGGAATCAACGCTCATGCTCACCGCCAATTCGACGAGGAGCCGCACCACATCGGCTTGGTTGTGCTCGGCTGCCGCGTGGAGCGGGAGCTTCAGGTCCTCATCTCGTAGACGTAGATCGTATCCGTGCTGTAATGATATCGTCATGAATGTGTTGAGGTGGCTTTTCCTAGGTCTATCGAAAAATCAAACGCTTCAGATGTATGACAAGGAGACGGTGCTAAGGCGGCACCGCTTATTTCACCCTCTTTCGCTCGTAGGTTCAGTGACAACGAAATAAAAACTGGATGCTATATTTATTCTATTTAGGAACCCTATGGGGCAGTAGATAGATAATACGATCATCGTGCTACCAGGAATCAGGAAACGGATCCAGGTCCGCCTAACCAGCTAAGCCCTCGCTTCGAGTTCGTTGTATTGTTAGTGTTCTATTAGGTTGGCCGGGAAGTTCTGGCGGTCTTTGTGCAAGCGCTTTCCGTTCGTTTACTACTGAATCAATATTCAACTTGCTTCACTTTTCATGCAACGTCTAATACGGAGTTCTTCGCTCTGCTTGACGGCATAATTTCTGATTTAGTAGAATCGACCTCTTCAGCAATGTGGTCGGACTTATTTTTCAACCTTCTACTTTGTGATGGAAACTGGTAGAGGAACAATTTGTAACTAGGAAAAAGAGTGACAGGTTCGTGGTCAGCATCTTAAATAATTCCCACAGGCAAGGTATGGACGAGATTGCTGGTTATGGCCTCGTCACTCGTATGCACCACAGCTTAATAATACGGTACCCTACCGAAGCCAAAATGTACTCTTCATTTGCAAAAAGGGAAGACCGTCCACCAAGAAATTCGCGAAAGAGCTGAAGTGAGAGCGGCGAGGGATGAGAGGTCTGGTAAGAGAGGGCGTCCATCGGCAGCTGTGGCGAAGAGGTAGTGCTCTGGTTCATTGGGAGGGAGTGAGATAGTAGAATGCGAGTCTTTCTGCACATCATGATTTTATCTTCGAAATGGCATTTTATTCTGGATTACGATGGTAACAACCTCATACACGTAGATGTGTTCCTAGACGTGTTTCTAGCAACTTTAGCATTCACGAAACGAAGCAAAAAGGTGTGCGAAACAAACAGGTAAGTGGCATGTTTGATGTGCAAGTCCGAAAGGTCCTACTTAGACCTAACCAAATTCTGCTGATGCACTCCATAATCGGGAGTTGATGTGCTCCGGGAATTCATGGAACATGTTCGGGAAAAGCGGCTGGGACGACCTTCAGTGCAACTTCTTCATGATAACGCCAGACTACACAGAGGTAAAGCGACCCGCAAAAAGTCCCTGAGCTGGGCTAGTAGTGCGTACCCCATCCGCCATATTCTCCCGACACAACCCCCTCTGATTACCAATTGCTCCGCTCCCCTTAGGGAGCGGGGCTTTCTTGGCTAAGAAAAGCTTCACAAATTCAGGAGACTTGAGTCAGGTGGTTACCTACTTCTTCCATCACCCCCTCCGCCATATTCTCATCATCAGGGATGTGCGGAAATTTTTCTAGTAAAAGCGGAAGACGAAAGGCGGAACAGAAACGCTCAAACGGCAGGAAACCGGAATACGAAACGCGGAAACGGAAATGGCACATATTCGCCATTTTTCCAAAACTGCATATTAACCTGCGTCATCGTCATCGTCATTATAACATAACATAACAAAGCATGAATTCATTATATTGTTATGATAACCTTTTAGCTATGGATAGAGCAGTAAACGAAAACAAATTCAGGGTCCGTTCTCACTATTTGTCACTATTTCAGCAAGTGGTCTCGCCTCTGTTTCCATATCTAGTTCCTGCGACGGGTTTTTCTGACTTTTTGTTGCTGTAATTTTTTGAACAGTAGTCTTAACCGACTTAACCACTTTATGTTACTTACAGACCAGCATTTAAAAACTCACTCGGGTGAAGTCTAAAGCTGGAGCAGTCTCACCTAGATCATTTTCCGATCAGCAGGAAAGGCATTCCTCTCAACATTTTTAGAAACCTGTGGCATCACGGAAGACGTGGCTACTGCGCAGATATCTGCATCCTCAAGATTAGCAGTTACACTGCAATCACCAAAACTAGTGCTCAGAATACATTCTGGGATCTAAGGTGATAACTGCATGACTGAATAATCATGGTTCCGTAGGAATATTCATTCTCTGCCAGCCTAGAAGCTCCCTGATATGAAGGAGAATGACACAGCTGGACAGTTCCTTGATGTAGTAATCGACGAGTATTTTCTTAAGCGAGACCAAGATTGTTGTAACTCTTTATTGCGGCTTAGGTTTCGGCGTCGTCGCCTTCCTCAGAGCCTGGAAAAGTCGAAGTCATCTGAGAAACTACCCTCCCAAATGCCATTTCATTCTGTAGGAACCCATTCAAAAGGCTAATAGATTACGAAAACGATGCCATAAAAAGTCGAAAACATGGCTAACCTTAGATGTGGACAAAAGGCGTCCACCGTCAGTTCCTAGATGGTCCTCGACGCAACAGGTTTGTTTCAGAATCCAATAACTCACCCTAGTCAATAAAAATAACAGCTCATGGTATATATTCGTGAGCTTCATTAAGAAATGAATTGCATTACTCTATATGGATGAATATCACACCTAATGAAATTAAAAACTGAAATTTACACCTTCGATTAGGAGCACTGGAGGAGACAACCTTCACCGAACCCTTTTGTCGCGAACCCGCAATCGCTCCTCGGTCCGTGGCCGGCCCGGGCGCGCTGTTCCCACGGTAGCTTGCCGATGAGGCGCCTTCGATCGGCCTGGGAGCATGGGAAAATCGGTGACGTAGCACCATCGATCGGCGCGCGCCGCCTCCTCTCGTCCGGCGCGCGGCCATTCGACGTCCCGTGCTCCCGCGACGAGGTCTGCCGACCTCTCGCTCTGCTCCCTGTTCCGGATGGCTACCGCGGGGCCTCGTCCCTGCACTATTCGCTGCTGACACTACGGACGGGAGCGCCAGGAGAGGACCGCGGGGTCTAGTGAGCATCACGCTCACCCCCGCGGCCTCAGGACTTCTCACTACGACGGCCACGGAGGACGCCTAGCTATTCCTTGCTCTCACCGCTGGATTGTTGGATGGTCGCTGGTCGCGAAGTGCCAATAAATCTCATGGCTCATACAGTGTGCGCATGGAGGAACCGGGTAAGTCCCTTCTTATCGAGGGCAGGGGCCGTGTGCCTATATGTATTGTGTGTTTGTCATTCGCCGCCTTGGGTTCCCCTGGGATCGGGTTGTCCCCCTGGAGCGGAGAGGGAGCCGAGGAGCCGGGTGGCTCGAGGCCAAGGGAAGAGGCCAGTCCGGACTGCTGGAGGTCCATCAATACGTTTAGGCAATACGTGCGATTGTGGCAATACGTGGGGAGTCCCGTGGGGTTAGGTAAGATCTGGGAACCCTCCGGTGCCCGTGGAGCGACACGGAGCCGCAAAGGCAACACGAGGAATACCTCAGCCTGCGGGGCCACCGATCGCAACATGGTGCATGCGGCCGTTGGTAAGCGATCCCGTTGGTCAGTGGTGGTTACCCTGACCGTAAAAACGGCGCTACCACGCCCCTGTGCGAGGTGTTCCTCCCCGCACTCCCCTGGGAATTAGGTAACGTGATGGTTGGGGCTTTTGTGCGGGTTGGGGCCAAAGCGCGCTAGGTTTGCGCGCTCCCACTGGCCCCGGTGCAGAGGTCCGTCTGGACTGTGGCAACCAGCCATCTGAAGCCCCGGGGGTCCCTTTGGGTAGCGTGGCGCCTAGGAAACCAGCGATGGGGAACATTCGGACGACAGACGGGGCTAGAGCAGCCCGAGAGGGCAAAAGGACAGTGAGGTCTGGACCGCTAAATTCTGTAAGTGCCGGAACGGTTTTTCTCCGGCCGCACATAGGGGAGCTCCCACATCCTATACCATGCGGACTGATCACCCGCTGAGGTAGTGTGGATCGGTGTTATGGTTGGTTCTGTCCTTGCTTGGGCCCCGCTGTCACTCTGGTGGTACTCATTCTGCGCGGTACGCGTACAGTCCCTCTACTTGTGCACAGTGCTCGCACTTCCCTTTCTGTTCAATACGTTACTCAACAGCCCTTTCGCACTGGTAACATCTCAATACGCTTACTCGTATTTCCCAGCATAGGCCTCTCCCAGCCTCAGTCGGTCACTCCGCGGCAATCTTCTGCCCAGGCCTTGGGTTTTCAGTTTTCGGGTTTCTGTAATTGTCCCTCACCCCATTTTTTTTCTTTATCCCCTCTTCTTTCTTGGGTTCAAGTTTGCGTCCCCCCTCCCTTTGTAACTATAGGCGTCTTTCACGGTTTCTCATCCGCACACGCCAGGTACGTGTCTCGTGGGGCTTATTCACTACGCTCACCAGGCATCCACTTACCCCTGTTTCGTCACTACCTCATCTTCTGGTAATCACCCCTCCTTCTTTCGTAGCTTCCTAGTTCCTCTTATTCTAGTTTTTCCTCTCTTCCCCTGCTTAGTCATCTTAATAGTTCTCTATCTTTTCTCTTAACCGTAGTTTCCCCTATTCCCTTCCCACTCTTCCTCCGCGGCCTCGAGTGACTCCAATACGTTCCATCTTTGTCCCTCCTTCGGCGCTAGTCGCTCGGTCACTCATCGGCGTATTGTGTATGATTGGGCCCTTGAAGGATCAATACGTCCGGTAGAGTCCGACGACTACTCCCGCGTTAACATCGAAGTCGGCGCGAAAATCGAAGTCCATCCGAGGAGCCTTCACAAACCACGATTTTGAATCGTGGAGCGGGAACGGCTCGGAAAGGGCAGCATCGGGGCGCGGGACCGTTCCGTGCCAGGCATGACCCAATCAATACGGGCTGACGTGTCCAAGCCCGTCGAGAAGCGATCCGACCCTATGGGGAAGGAATCGACTCGAGGGACTTGCACAGGCCAGCCATAGGCTGCCAGAACACCCCCAAGCGGAGAGATCCCCACTCGAAGTAGCCTGCTTCGTCTGGCTAACGGAGTCCGTAGCGGCGTGGCTGCTGTCGACCTGTGCCCCGGACCGCTTGGTAAGGTGTGGCAGTCCACACATGGTCCGAACACATGGCGAAACCCCCTTCACGGAATCCTGGAGCCGTCAAGTTAGCCGCAAGGGTCTATACCGGCGTGCTACGACAAAATGCTCCGACATCCCAACATCCACCTACCGTGAAGAGTTCCAACAGTATCGTCTTAAAGTTCGGAAGTCATTACGTATATTATCCAATACGCATTCAAAACGATAACGAGACGCAACATTCGTTTCGCTCGTGGGACGGTACGTGCAATCGAAAACAAGGTTTTCGACTTTACGCACACAGCAAACCGTCAAATCGACGAGCTGAGTCTAGTCAATACGGTGCGTCTCATGGCATCACTACGGAAGCTGTAGAGTTATCACATCACCTGCGATGGAGCCATACAACGACGGAGTCACGGACCACAGCAAGACAGCCCCAGGCGAAGACACCCACATAAGGAGGCAGGGCGACGACGCGCACATGGACGACAGTGGTATCGTAGGTTGTACTTTTAAATTTTCCACATTAGTTCGTCTCTTCATCAACCTATTAGTATGTTAGCAAAATTATAGTAGTCGTAAATACATCATTTTAGCCCATAGTTCAATTAGTTTCACGTATTAGCCTTAGTTTTCCCTCGTGGTCGTAGTAATACACCAATAGAACTATATATTCGGCGTTTCGCCCCCGTACTGTCGTTCCAGCGCGTCACATCAGCACGTCGGCAAGAGAGATCCAGATTTGCGAGATCAGCGAATCCTAGCCGACAACGCCCTCGACGGACTCTAATGGACTCGATCAACGATACCACCAATCAGGTCGAGGATAGTAAGGTCTAATCACCAGACCAACGGTGAGTCCTTAAATTTACATTCTTCGGGTGATTGTTACGACATTCCGCAGTCAACACCGTCCGTAAAAGGACCACCGCGGAAGAGCCTGGACCCTTTTGGTAGCTGTAAGCTACCCAGATGCTGTCGATATCCAATACGGCCGAAATGGCACAGTTCATTTTGCAGTCGTGTCAAACCGACTTGCCGTCAATACGATTCGCGTGAGATACTCCGTCCAATACGTTATGCATTCACCATCCTTGCTCCGCAGGCTCTACAAGCGACACTAGAAACATCATAGAGGTTGAGCCGCGAGCTAAACAACGAGCAGTGACATGCAGTGCCTCTTTGCACAGAAGTTCGTCCCCTTGGCACTATCGTTCAGGTCAGTACGCGGGCCGTGAGGTGGTCGGAGCTGGTTAAGGGTAACACCGGTGGCACTGTTCCTAGATAGCCTCACGAGTAGGCTCTCTAATGAGAAGCCGAAGCCCATGTCGTCGACCGGAATAGTAACATCGCGCCAGGGACAACGAGAACGTCATTTAAGGGACGAGGTGGGACGAGTCGTTTGAGTTTTTCTTTACCTGTCGATCCTCTCGGTTCTTTTCTCCCTTTCGTTCACTCTTTTTGCCGTAATTTTCACCCTACTTGTTTCATCTCCCCTGTTTGTACTCTTAATAGTTTCCTTCAGCCTTTTCTAGCTCGCACACCCTTTTCTCATCATAGCTCTTATTAACGTCCCATCTTTTCTATCCTCCTTTCCCTTCGGTTAGTCTCAATAGCCTTCTCTCCTCTTTTCCTTATTTAGTTCGTAGTCATAGTTGCTCCTATTTCACCCTTTGTAGTCTTTCACAGCCGGGTACCTCCTCATCAGTTTTTCTCCTCTCTCTTTCATTCATTCCGTAGTAGTAGCCTCTCCTATTCATCCCTCTTATTCTTCCCAGTCTTGTAGTTCGTAGTTCCTCTTATGTCCTCATAGCCAATACAGTCCTTTGTCATTCAGTTCGTAGTCGTAGGTTCTCTTAATTTCTTTATAGTCTCGTAATCTAATAGTTTCCTTCTTATCTCCTTAACCCCTACAATCTCCTATATCGTAGTGTCCCTCTCACTACCTTTCGCTCTCCAGGATAGTCTCTAACAATCTCCTCTCCTGTCCACATGTATCTATCAGATCGACTCTCCCCACTTCGGCCTGCCATAAAGGATTCAAAGGCGTCACTGAGTGACCGTGCCAACCGATACAACACCTCCGGTCACAAGGACTCGCGCGCGGGCAGTCGCGTCCATTCAGCGACACATGCTCACACCTCCACCTTCATTGGCGCTCCGCCACCTCTCCAATTCATACGCGTCCCACTCAGCACCATTAAGGTGCGTCATTCAATACGTATTCATCCTCAGACTTCAATACGTTCCACGTAGCTAAATCTACGTTCACGTGCGCTTCATGCGTGAAGCATCTCCCTTCTTTAAGTTCCTCTTGATCAATACGTGGTCCCGCTGCAGGCAAAGTCATCAGCAAAGGCTGTTGTCAGGCCGAGCACGAGGGGTCCTGCAACGAAACACCCTAGCAAGTGCACCCCGGCAGGCGTATCACGACATAGCGGCGTTTCACCATTCAATTCTTGCTCTCTCTTCTCCCTCCTTTCGTCATTCTGACTCTCCTCACCCCTTTGTCCATGTACCACTGATCTTACCATTCCTCTTTCCCCTTGTCGTCTTGTCTCCCTCCCTTCAATCGTGTTTTTCTCGCCTTTCCCTTCCTTCCACCCTTCTTTCCTCCTCGTTCGCCTTACCCATGTCTCTCACCTTAGTTACACCACTCCATCCGCTTTTTTGTCATTATCTCTCACACTCCACTTTTCGTAATGTCTCCTTCTTACTGCTTTCCCTTCTACATGAACCCTTTTCTAGTTTCTTTTTCTTCTTTCGCGCTACACCTTCTCGCTTTGCTCATTTCTTCGCTAGTCTCATCCTTCACCTTCATTCTCCCTGGTTAGCTCACTCATACTATTTCTTTCTTCCGTTTCTTCCATACACATCAGTCTCCCTCCTTGCCATCCTCTCATTGCCCTCTTATTGCATAGCCTTTTCGACTCACTCGCATAGATACTCTTATCTCAGTTTCTCCCTCATGGTCTCTTTCCTTCTAATTCATCTCCTCCAAGCATTGCCACTCCCAAACACCATCGCCTGCTATGCTCACTTCGTTGCCACGCAGCCATCTCGGTTCATAAAGTCTTGCTTACGTCACAGCGTCAAGTCCTGCCACGAAGTGTTTTCCGCGACACCCATCACGCGCGTAGCGCCACATAGTAACCTCCCATTCCTTCGCTCCTTTTCCGTTGTTCTTTCTCCCCTCTAAATCTTTCGCACTCTAACAATCCTATCTCTATTCCATTCCCAGCTTCAATTCCTTTCGTTTCTTCCTATTCCTCTTAGTCATCGTCATAGCATTCCAACCACACTTCATTCCATTCTACTTCCTCCTCTCCTTCTAGTTCTTAGATCAACGCCTTCGTATTGTACTATCTTAGTTTCTATCAGTTAACCCGTTTCTTCCAGAAATTATTTCACAGCGCGTTCACTCTAATATGGCAGAACGTTCAAACGGACGATCTTCTCGTGGCCAGGAGTTCCATAGCAGCAGCCGACGCGGACGAAGCGACAACCGACCTAGCCACAGTAGCCGCAGCGGACGAGGACGAGGATCCACAGGTAGGTTTGATCCTATGGTTGATGGCGGACTTTCCGCACGATTATCCTCGGTTGACATGTCGGATGTAACTGTCACTACGGTCAGTACGACGACGACGCAAAGCATCGCCGTAACCTGTTCATTCATTACGACTTCCTCGATTCCGATCACAGCTCCTACAGCCCAGTTGAGCGCTTCCATTTTCATACCACCGCAGATTCAAGGCTCCTGGGCAGAGCATATGCAGTCCGAGGCTGCAACCAATACGTTGGTCAATACGCAGTTAGCGGACACGGGAACGATCGAGGAGCTTACAGCTTCGCAGTTCCGTACAGTGTTCGACTACATAGGGTCTAATAATGTTTTGCGCGACCTCGTCGAGAGCCTGCAAGTCCCCCCTAGGGAACCGAGCCAAGTGAGGATGAAGGACCACGAGGCGGCCACGCAAATCACTCACACATTACGAATCATGCTCAATGCTGCCACGGAGACCGCACATTCTTTTCATAATTTGGCAGTTCTTCTCGGCCGTGGCAGCCCACTACGCTACCCTTACACGGTTCTGATGAGCTGGATCCAGGAGTTGACGTATCAAATTACGTCCATCAACGTCCAGAGAGACCAGCTCACAGAACTGGTACTACCACGTCTTCTGACACCATCTAGTCAGCAAGACTATTTCCGCAATACGCTCCAATCTTTTAATATCACAGAGGACCTATTTAGAGAGTCCCTTCAATACGTTTCCGCGGTCACGGCTCACGCCACACGCATGATCAGGGTTCTGCAAGCCTACCTGATGCTTCAGGCCCTTCATTATAGGGTGACTCCTCACAGCGAGGAGGACACTGACTACACCTACCTCCTGCAGGCGAATACGCCGGAGACGCTGGACCCTGGCTCCTACTTAGAGACATTACGTTGGTGGCGCGAGAATTACTCGAACGCCCTCATGATTCACAATACGCGCGGCTACCTCAGAACGCACGAGGTAGACCGCATGCTTCAGGACCAACAGGGCCAGCAGTCTGTTACGACCGCACACACTACGCAATCTTCACACCCAATACGTCAGACCCAAGCCCCAGCTCATACGGGGCCAGCAGCATCCGTTTCAGGGTCTCCTGCTCCATTCGGCTCGGCAGGATCTACAACGTCTGCTCAGCTGCCAGCTGTCATCCCGCAGTTTGTACGACCCCAGCAGACGCCCATGACTCGGACCGATGGACGCTCGAAAGCACGACAAGAACACCGCGGACAGCGACGGACAAGACCCACGTCGCCGGATCAAAGGAGTAAAGAAGCCGGCCCAGCAAAAAAGTCCCATGAGGACACGGAACGAAGAACACCCCGGCAGCGCCGAAAGGACTCCACGACAAGGACTCAAGATAGACGGCCTCCTCCACCAACACAAGAAGACCGCCCAGGATTAAGCCGACGACAATTACCAACACCTGCACCGGAAGGCGTATGTCCGACCTCCAGCGCACACCAACGACAGGAGACACCGGCAGCTCACCTACATCCATCGCTGCCGCAGACGCTGAGAGACGGCGCATGCGTGTTTTGCAATCACCTCGATCACTCCTCAGAAGACTGCGCGAAGCACACCAACATCACTGATCGAGTCGAAATCCTCAAGAACCGCAAGCTGTGCTCTCATTGCCTCAGTCGTCATCGAGGTGAATGCTTCGGCTGGGATCCCTGCAGTCGGTGCAATAGGGGTGGCCACCATCCAGCTGTCTGCATCAACAACCCCATCGTCGTATGCGACGTAGAGGGGATGACATACCAGATCTATCACCAGATGGCAGCGTACACCCTCAGGCCATACCCGCGCAACGTGACACCATCGCAGAAGCACCCGCCGCCTACGAAGCTAGCACAAGCTCGTCGGGATCCCGAGCGGACCACAAGACTGAACAGGCCATCGACTCCACAACATCAGGAGCCACCCACCTCCGGTCACGCTAGTCGTCCGGCATCAAGGGCATCGATTGCAAGCCGTCGTCAGGAATCTCCACCACCCATCCGCCGCGAATCACGTCCACGGTTACGCCAAGGAGAATCTTCTCCCCCTCAGGAAAGCCGAGTCAGCCCCCAGGCACCACGTCAACATCTGCCGTCCTTCCGTGATTTCTGCAAAATCCCGTATATATCTCCTTCCTTCGCTCGCCGGGAGGCCTCGTCCGAGGACGAGGACGAGCGTAGTAGCGGAGGCGGCTCGTGGTAAGCCGAGGCAAAAGCCGTAGGAGCAGTCAATACGTTCACTCACTCAATACGATCTCCAACGAGACAAACATATCCAATACGATAATACAATAATTTTGAGACATTACAGGGAAGTTGAGGCGGTAGAAGCTAGAGTTGCAGAGCAAATGGACGGCAGAGGACGAGCATGAGCGACAGGAGTGGCGTCATGGTAAGTTGAAAGGTAAGGATACTGCAGTGTTGCAGGACATCCCACGCGCTCGTCGAATCAAACCAGTCAACAACACCGACTGAGAGCCGTCCAGCCACGCACATCACCAGCAGGCGCCAGCCAACTCCAGTAGGAACGTTTCCTTCCCTTAGTCAATACGGTCCTTTATTTACTTGCAGATTTTCGTCATTACGGCATGCGGTAAATCCGCATAGGAGACCGGCGCACGGCATAAAGCCACACACGCCGTAACGGTTTATTTAGTTTTAGCTCTTCACACTTCTTTTTCTTTCCTATCTAGTACATCTTTAGTAGTCCTCTTCCTTAGTTATCGCATGTGTAGTTGTAGTAGCTCTCCTTTCTATCTAGTTGCATGCAGTAGCTTCTCCTCTATTAAGCTAGTAGATGTTTCCAACTTCTCTCCTCCGTGAACGCATGTGATGCGCTGATTCTAGCCAATGGCGATGGCGATGCGAAGGGTCGATCCGGTCGGGCTGCGCTTCGATGGGCGTGATGGTGTGATGCACATGGTCGTGGATGTTGGCTGCTCGTCGGGGTGCGGTTGAGCAAGTACGTTCTTGTGACGGAACGCTCCCGCAGCAGCCCTGACTCCCCTCGTCGCCCCCTGAATCGCGCATCAGCGTTGTTGCTCTCTTTAGTCATTACGTAGTCTTCTGTGTAGCAGCTTTTTGTAGTAGTGTTGTAGTAGATTTATTGATGCTTCTTCGTTCTTTATTGGTGCGGGTCAGCTCGATTGAGAGCCCCGGCGACTTGTGCCGATATGTAGTTTATAGTAGTACTTTTATTCATTTGTTATCCCTTTGCATTGCGTTCCTCAATTCGTAATCGTTTATCATATGTAGACTCATGCATTTCTTGTTAGCTTCTTCCTATCGTAGCTTGGTAGTTCGATCGTTTTACCGTAGTACTTTTGTAGTTCCACACGTCCATTTAGCGTACCTTAGTCAATCTTCGCCGGCCAGTAGGTAACCGTTCATCCTCCAGCCAGTCTGTCCTTCGTGGCTCTCCTCCTTTATCTTCTCAATACGGTCCGGCGTAGTCCACATTCTGTAAATAGGTAAGCGACCTCGTTCCTGGGCTTGACTGCCAGAGGCTTTCCAGTTAGAGGTAGGAATGTGTGACTTGCCCCTTTCTTTTTTGTGTCAATACGTGTGAAGGCGTCCTCCCGTCAGCCACTCCCTATTTCTCACATCTGGGGTTGTGGCGTTGGGCAGTGATCGCCTCACTACCCTTGTGTGTACCTCTCAGGACGCTCCCGCCTCCTCATCTAAAAGGGCAATAGGCCCAGCAGTAGGAGGCAGCCGACAGCGCTACTCCCCCATGGGGATGAAGTCCAGCCGGTCACTCTTCGTGGGCCGGGAGTGTCGCGAACCCGCGATCGCTCCTCGGTCCGTGGCCGGCCCGGGCGCGCTGTTCCCACGGTAGCTTGCCGATGAGGCGCCTTCGATCGGCCTGGGAACATGGGAAAATCGGTGATGTAGCACCATCGATCGGCGCGCGCCGCCTCCTCTCGTCCGGCGCGCGGCCATTCGACGTCCCGTGCTCCCGCGACGAGGTCTGCCGACCTCTCGCTCTGCTCCCTGTTCCGGATGGCTACCGCGGGGCCTCGTCCCTGCACTATTCGCTGCTGACACTACGGACGGGAGCGCCAGGAGAGGACCGCGGGGTCTAGTGAGCATCACGCTCACCCCCGCGGCCTCAGGACTTCTCACTACGACGGCCACGGAGGACGCCTAGCTATTCCTTGCACTCACCGCTGGATTGTTGGATGGTCGCTGGTCGCGAAGTGCCAATAAATCTCATGGCTCATACAGTGGCGCATGGAGGAACCGGGTAAGTCCCTTCTTATCGAGGGCAGGGGCCGTGTGCCTATATGTATTGTGTGTTTGTCATTCGCCGCCTTGGGTTCCCCTGGGATCGGGTTGTCCCCCTGGAGCGGAGAGGGAGCCGAGGAGCCGGGTGGCTCGAGGCCAAGGGAAGAGGCCAGTCCGGACTGCTGGAGGTCCATCAATACGTTTAGGCAATACGTGCGATTGTGGCAATACGTGGGGAGTCCCGTGGGGTTAGGTAAGATCTGGGAACCCTCCGGTGCCCGTGGAGCGACACGGAGCCGCAAAGGCAACACGAGGAATACCTCAGCCTGCGGGGCCACCGATCGCAACACCTTTGCTTCATGATACTGCGCTATATGCTTAGAAACTTTTCGTAGCTACTTGTAACTAATGGGTCAAGAATTTTAAGATCATTCAAATGTTGAGTGCGTTTTCTTAGCACACAATGCCATACATACATACATAGCCTTTGCCGGCATATTAATTTTGTATTGCACTCAGACTTTGCCATTTTTGAGTAGATTTTTCGATCATCTAATCAATATAATAGAATATTAATACTAAAGTTTTCAAACAGTATCTCTCTCACAATTATATGAAGGAGTGGAGAACTCTTTTTACTTGATAAGCTGATTGTGTTCAACAGAAAGCTAGTATTGTACAGTGCCCATTCCGTTTCCGCTTTCCGGTCCAAAAAACATGAGGAACACGGAACGGAATGGAAGAGCTCAAAACGGCCGGAAACCGGAATTCGAAAATGGAAACGAAAATTCCGCACATTCCTGCTCATCATTACCCCCCCTCCCCTCAGATTACCACTTGTTTCGCTCCCTAAAGGCATTATTGGCTAAGAAGAGTTTCACAGAGTTTCAAGTCTTGAGTCGGGCGGTTGCCGCCTTGTTCGACTCCCGATCTCTCCTTTTCTGGGAAAAGGGGATCGCTAACCTGCCGAGTAGGTGGACCACTGTGGTCACTAACAATGGTGATCATATTGTTGATTGGTTTGCACTATATGCTGAATAAAGAAATGACGAAGAAAAAATTAACACCCCACTCTGACTTCCCGATCAACCGTTTGGGCGCTTGTTGTAGCAAACTGTTTATCAATAGTTGTTGCACCACGCTTAGGTCTCTGAAGCCGAGGATTCAGTCGAAACATCACAGGTCATGGCAAAGATCTACTCAAAAACCTCGAGTCCGGCTCCTTTCATGTTCTTCATGGAGGTACATGTTCTGTTAGAAAACCATTGTGTTCGCTACTGATGGTGAGCAAAGATAACTACCTTTATGAGACATTCTACCACTTTCAGGTAGCCTTTCGCCGCGGCCTCGTGAAGTAGCAGCTTGTCCTTCCTGAATTGTCTCCGTATGAGATACCGAAAGGGAGGTGACGTCGAATACAAGCGCCCTCACTCGTTGAAATCGCCATCGCCTTCCGGCTTCAGCTGGAGTATCGCCGATACGGTCTCGGGATGATTGCCGTCAACAGCTAGCCGAAGAGGAGTCTTTCCCTCGTTGTTGCTCAGCCAGAGCATGCTGCGGGCAGATGGTCCTCCTGAAGACCCGTACTCCTACATCAACTACTGATCAATCTAGATCCCTTACACAACACCTACCGTACTGGAGCAGCAGTTTCAGTGAGTCGCTCCTGCCGTGCAGGGCTGCTATGTGGTAAACGGTGTTCATGCGGTTGTCGGCGCACGAACAGTCGGCTCCATTCGAAAGAAGCAGCTTCACGATGTCGTCGGATCCGTAGACGCAGGCCGTGAGCAGTGGAGTAGCTCCCTTCACTGCTTTAGCCTTAATTCTAGGGTACTAGCTCAACGCTTCTCAATGAATAGGGATTTTGGAATTTCGCTTGTCACCGAATTCTCACCACAGCTACAGCACTTACAATGGTACTGCCTCAAGTACGCCGGAATGGCAAGAGCTAATGACATAGCAAGAATCTCGATCCTCCGAATGGTCAAAAATAAGGGTTCAAGCCTTCCACTTGAAGGGTGTTCACCTACATTCCTTCCCGTCAAACTATAACTATAACGTATAACGACTCGACGATTCAATGGGCATGCTCAGAAATTTTTAATTGAGCTATGGCTGCACAGTATAATTCGCCCCTACTAACCTACTAGCAGAGGGTGATTGCGCTTTAGTAGTGGATGTATGCGTCAATTTACTCTCTCCCACGCTTTTCACGATTGATCGTATCTTAACGTCAACAGAGTACCGCAGCAGAAGCCAAGGCGGTCGGCAAAGCATATTCTACGCTGAAGCCTTGCACCCAGTTTGGACCTCTGAAGGTGCTACGACTTTTGCGAGTTTTTGAGTGGAGGGACAGGAGCGAAACGTGTTGGGACGGTTCTCGCCATCACCAACCGCAAGGGAACACCTACGCGCTACCCACATTTACAGAGGCCTTGTTCTTGATGAGAGCACGGGCTGCAGGCTCGTTCGCCTTCATGGCGGCGTAGTGGAGCGGCGTCATGCCGTAGGAGTCCGTCGCGTCGACTGCCCTGAGAGGAAACGCTGAGTGCAGGAGGGGAAGAACGTGGGAAACAACGGCGGAACTCACGCTCCTCTGCCGACGAGCAGATTCACTATCGCCGTCGCGATGTCGCCGGTAGAAATGCGACCGGCGCTGTGAGCAGAAGCGTCGATGAACCGCGATATCGTAGACTCTGAAAGCGCTAAGGAACAAGGGAGGCAGGAGATGTGAGATGTGTTCGGTTACAGGACAAGGACAGGAGAGTTGAGGAACCCGACAGGTGATGGAAGCATCAAATCCCGAAGGTTTTCCACGCTGCGCAACCGCAGATTTTTTAACGTAAACATAATGAACTTCAAATTAGCTTGATCTGCTGAAGACTTGATGGATTTGATCACCGCACACACAGCGGTTAAGGAATGATTTGTGCCAGGAGACCGAACTTTGCCTTTTCCATACTCTGTATTCATCCCGAACCCCTTGCAAAGTTTCACGCGATGCAGCGTGCTCGAGGTTAAATGTTTTGTTATTGCGCACCCCATATAATTCCTACCGAACACGCGGCTGGAGAACTTCTTTAAACCTGGCAGAACTGGCACCAACATTTCGCTCCAGTTAAATGGACACCTGTAACGACCCTGAGTGTACACGTTTAGCTAGTTCCGCTGAGGTTCTGTGACTCAAGAGCTATGAGTGTTTGTTTCTAAGCCTGTGACTTGGCTCGACGGCACGGTTGAACGAGAAATACCATAAGGCGCAGCGCATTGGATAGTGATGGAGTATTCTTCTATGCTGAGACAATAGTACAGTAGACAATAGTACTCGATAAATTTGGAGATTGCGAGCGACGAGCGTGTCACCTCGCAGAGCACCTACGGAACTAGCAAGGTTTCCCAAACCACTAGCCACTAAAAATGCACAGAATGTTTTTCTTTGTAATGAAGAGGAAATCCACCGAGGATGGATTTATGAAGAATCTCGCACTTCTGCAGGGTTTGTAGTTGGGCAGGCGACGGAGGCTGTGTTGGGTGGGCTCCCGTTCTTACTGTATCCATGCCACTGACGGTACACACCGTGGTAAAATTCGCCGTCCAGGGAGGTTGCATTGCCAGCCCTGCCGTCTTCAACTCTATAAGGAGCGAATTGGAGCGATAAGGATCTCCGCACGACTCCAGCGGCTCTACGTTTTGCCTCGCCAATTTGTGTTAATTGTGTGACTCGATCTGTGAAATAGTTATAGGATATTCGGTTTCTCGAACCAAGCTTTCCATCCCTCGGCCGGTGAATCGGTACAAGACTCGTCTGGGAAGGATAACATGCTGACTCGTTCAGCGGCTGGCCACTGCAAGTCATTGTATAGGCCAAATACGCATTGAAGTCGCATCCACACACAGAAGTGAAGTCCCCCCCCCCCCCCTTTACCCTTCATACTTTACACATTTTGTTCAACACACAAGAACTATGGTTACAACCTGATTAACTTTTAATCCTATTTGATATTATAACAAGTAGATCAGAAAGCCTTGATGCAATTTTCATTTTCTTTTTTATTTCATTATTCAGCACACAATGCAAATCAATTGATAGTATGATTACCATTGTCGGTTATTACAGCGGTCCATCTACTGGGCAGGTCAGCGATCTCCTTTTCTCAGAACTGGGGAGATCGGGAGTCGAAGAAGTAGGTAACCACCTGACTCAAGTGTCCTGAATTTGTGAAGCTCTTCTTAGCCAAGAAAGCCCCGCTCCCTAAGGGGAGCGGAGCAATTGGTAATCATAGGGGGCTGCGTCGGGAGAATATGGCGAATGGGGTGCGTACTACCAGCCCATCTCCTCGACTTTTTACGGGTCGCATTACCTCCATGTAGTCTGGCGTTATCATGAAGAAGTCGCACTGAAGGTCGTCCCAGTCGCTTTTCCCGAACAGCTCCTAGCTTCTGGGGCTGAGTAGAGAAACAGCGGTGACCGTGCCATAGTACAGCATTCTCCTCTAGTCGCAGAAGCAGCATAGAAGAACCTTCTTGAGCTGCACGTTCAACTTTGCTTGCGAAGCAGCTAAATGGCACAGTGTGCGTTGGAGTCGTGAAGAACCCAACTCGCACATCCCGCAACCAGGTCTTCCAAAAACCCTTGCGAGGGAGCGGGGAAGGAGAGACTGACAGACGGATATGCGGGTGAACCGCATGTTATTGGTCAGGACATAAGGGCTCCATCGAATCAGCACTTTTCGGTAACCGAGGGCTTGGAAGCGGCTGACGACTGTCGATTGAGTACATCCCAGTTTGTGGACCGAGATTTGCCTTTGAAGTTCGTGTCTCCTTTTGCGAAAATGAAAGGCAGGGTTGACGGCGTTGACGGTAGTGGTGTACTCCCCAACACACTGTTGGTGTTGCGGACTGGTACCGTCCTCCAGTGCCGCGGTTCCACTCATAGAAGACGGTTGCTCGAAGATGGTCTTGTGAAATCGTCATTGCACTAAAACTCAGTGAATAGCATGTGCGCTTAGATACCTTTTGTAGAGAAGCTTCGAGAACCTTCTACGACTACCACATAGTAGATGAAGGATGTCAACCGAAAGTCGGAAGTTCTGTTCTTTTGAAGAAAACTTATCAAGGCTTTCCGCACAAGTACTACAGCAATGGTAAATAGGGATAGAATTTTCACCTCAAATTCGAATTAAAGTCGAGGGAAGTCGTCCATTGTTGTAACAGAACTAGCGAAGTGAACGAGTTCGCACATAAAGCACAATCGGGGGCAGACCGCTTCGTGGGATGCGGTGCGCATTCCATCTCTAAGTGGTTTCGTGGAGGCACTTTGAATGCGTGTTGACCCAACAAGACTTCGGTCAGGCAATGGACAGATCAGTTATTGCAGGGATATTTTGCTGCGGTAGGAAGCCTTGCAGCAGGCGGGACTCGAAGCCACGCCCTCTACTTTCCGCGCAGGATGCTACTCGAAGCTGTTTGATCGTTCGCCAAATTCCCAACTCCGCGTTCTTTCTCGCATAACGAAGGATGGCACCAATTCATCGACCTCAGGGATGGAAGGCTTGGCTACATTTGCGGGACGATAACCTTGAAGTAGCTCGTGCGAAGCATCTGGCTGTTGAAATTTCCATCAACAAGACGTGAGATCCTAGTGCGAGCGGGCTTTCTTGTCCACATTATCCTCTAGACTTCTACAGATGATTCCCAGGACCATCAACAAAACAAGAGATCCTAATCTTCGTGACTAACGTGATATGCAACCCGATCTGAACCGAACCATTCGCAGTTCCGTTGTTGAATAGAGGACGTAGGAGATAGAGGAGAGCGCGTCAATAAATCCCTTTTTGCGGTGTACAGTACCGGACGCGTCTTTTGAATAGACGAAGCAAAAACCGCGATTTGGAGGTTTTTGAGTCTTTTTGATATAACTCGGCTAAAATTCATTATTTTAATTTAATTCCAAAAGGCAAGGATATATTTGAGCTCAGGAACTCGAGATCTATCGTTCGGTATGCATTGTTTATATGAAGCCATGAAAATGACCGAAATTGAAAACTTGCGCTCTATTGCGAAGGGCGGTCGCGGACGAGTTGTCGGTCGCAAATCGTCGGAAACCGTTGCGTGCTCACAATTCTTCTAATTTGAGGTTTCTTGAGAGAAGGTTGGCACCATTCGATTCGCCTCTTCGAGATCTACACAAACATGTATACAACTTCGCGAGACCACTGCATTATCGCAGTGGATGGTAAAAAAATGACTGGAGCAGACTTTTTGCGATTGGAGAAGCTTATATTCCAGATACTGCGTGTTCTCGGAGTATCTCAAGCATAGCGTGAAGTGTTCTGTCATGCTAGGAATCCTCTGAGAGTGCGGATCGAACCTACCAATCGAGGGGGGGGGGACAGCTTGTAGAGTGAGCACTTAGGGAGTTTTATGAGATATTCTCAGCCCTTCTACTCAGGAATTGCTGTACTTCGTCCCGGCGAAACTATGGAGTGCGCTGTGCACAATGTATATAGGATCGAACCTATCAATCGACTGGGCGCGACAGCTCCCAAATTGCACCGCGGGTGTTTTCTGAGCGCAATAACTCTGTCAAGTTCGAATCTTTCCGGCTGCTGCTTGTGGATTTTGTAGGCAGTAGAGAGCTCAAGAAGCGCGCTGAAACGCAGCGACGTAGCTTTTGACTGGACAAAGTTACAGCGGTGTTAAACTGCAGGTTATTCTTGTGTGACACGATTTTTTCCGAGATCAGTCGACTACTGCGGTAAGACGTGGAGAGCCAACGGCATGCAAATGCGTGGGCGAGCACGAGACTGAAAGCACTTTACGACGACGTGCTCGCAGCTCTCCAGATGCCTAAACTGTTTTAGCCCAGCTGCCATTTTAGAGCTGCGGAGGACAGCGGTGAAGTTTCTTTCGCCTTTACTCGCTAATATTTGAGTTCTCGACAATCTCAACTGCACAATTCTGTTCAGCTCGAGATGCTCTATCGAATGGTGTCAATCTCGAATAATTCTGGGAGTATCGATTTTTTGAGAATTTCGCATCAAAGGCGAAGCGGCTCAAGGCAGGAGGATAATGACGTCATCGAAAATCGATATTTTCGAATCAGGCCAAGTTTGATAACATTCGGTAGAGCATTTGGTGGTGAATTGAAAAATGTTACTACGAGCAGCAAGAACTGTAAACTGGGCGAGTAAGAGCGCGGAGAACATCGACCGTTATTGCGCTAAATTGCGCGAAAGTGACAGAGTTATTGCGCACAGAACACGCACGGGCGTGTTCCATGCGCAATAACTCTGTCACGGTTGAATTTTTCCGGCTGCACCTTGTCCCAGCACGAAAGGCTCTATCGCACAGTGTCAATCTCGGCCAATTCCGGGACAAATGATTTTTTGACAATTTCCCTCGAGGACGAAGGCGCTCTTCGCCGAGCCTGCCCGGACGATGGCGTCATCGAAAATCGATATTTTCGAACCTCGCCAATTCCTCGTCCAAAATCGTCTAGGGGGCTGATTACGAATCTGACGTCCGTTTTTGAAAATTCCACCGATTTTGGCATGTTACAGCCATTTGGGGTTGTAGGCTCAGGATCGCTCACCACCCTCAGTTATCGATATGGGTGGTCTCCTGCCATAATCGGCCAAATGGACTTCGGCATCGTACTCGGCACCCTGAATAACCCCTTGAGCAAAATCGGTGTTCCTGACCCGACCACCCTTACGATCCAGAAGAAAATCTAAAACCTATCGAAATCGGTGGAATTTTCAAAAACCGGACGTCGTATTCGTAATCAGCGCGCCAAGTAACCCCCAGGTGATTTTGGACGAGGAAATTTGGCCAATTTCGAAAATATCGATTTCGATGACGTCACTGTCCTTCTACCGCAGCCTTGAGCCGCACCGCCTTTGATGCGAAATTCTCAAAAAATCGATACTCCAGGAACTGGTCGAGATTGATACCATTCGATAGAGCTTTTCGAGCTGAACAGAATTGTACCGTTGAGATTGTCGAGAACTCAAATATTAGCGAAGAGAATAAAGGCGGAAGAAAATTCACCGCTGTCCTCCGCAGCTCTAAAGGCCCCCACAGAGTTCTGCGGCAGCGCCGCGGCCCTATGCTTAACCATAGGGCAGAGACGCAGAGCTCGCCGCCGGCGGCGTCCCAGCCCTATCCTTAACCATAGCGGCGAGCGGCGTTGCCGCAGAACTCTGTGGGGGCTTAAGGCCTATGTTATACTTCGGCGAAGCTGTTGCCGACGCGTAGCTGAAGTATAACATAGGCCTAAAATGGCAGCTGGGACTAAAGCAGTTTAGGCATCTGGAGAAATGCGAGCACGTCGTCGTAAAGCGCTTTCAGTCTCGTGCTCGCCCACGCATTTGCACACCGTTGGCTCTCCACGTCTTACCGCAGTAGTCGACTGATCTCGGAAAAAATCGTGTCGCACAAGAATAACCTGCAGTTTCGCACTGCTGTAACTTTGTCCAGTCATAAGCTACGTCGCTGTGTTTCAGCGCGCTTCTTGAGCTTTCTACTGCCTACAAAATCCACAAGCTGCAGCCGGAAAGATTCGAACTTGACAGAGTTATTGCGCTCAGAACACGCCCGCGGTGCAATTTGCGAGCTGTTGCGCCCAGTCGATTGATAGGTTCGATCATCACCATTCATCAGATACATTGTGCACAGTGCACTCCAGAGTCTCGCCGGGACAATGTACAACAATTCCGAGTAGAACGGCTGAGAATTTCTCATAAAACTCCCTAAATGCTCACGCTATAAGCTCTCCCCCCCCCCCCTCGATTGGTAGGTTCGATCCGCACTCTCAGAGGATTCCTGGCATGACAGAACACTTTATGCCATGTCCATGCTTTAGATACTCCGGGAACATGCAAGATCTGGGATATAAGCTTCTCCAGTAGCAAAAAGTCTGCTCCAGTCATTTTTGACCACCAACTGCGAAAACGCGGTGGTCTGGCGTATACATGTTTGTGTAGATCTCGAAGAGGCGAATCGAATGGTACCAACTGTTTCTCAAAAAACCTCAAATTAGAGGAATTGTGGATTGTAGGGGCAATTTAAGCGCGTATTCAATGACTTGTGCTGGCCAGCCAATGGAGAAGTGTTCTATCCTTCTCAGACAAATCTGATACCAATTCACCGACCCCGAGAGGCTTGGATGGCATGCATAGCAACCAAACCAAACCCAGTTCGCGGTACAGGTGGCAGTTAGGCTTTGTTCGACTGCGTTTACACGCGCCCACTGTTACGTCTTGCATTAACGTATTTAGGTGTCATCAGCCTTATTCGAGGCGACTATGCATTCACCATTGCAGCAACGCTTCTGACGTTGAATCTAGCCTACACTTTCTTTAGCAGGGTTAGGCACGGACGCTGCTGCTAACAAGGAATCACTGCAGTAAATGTAAGTAAAAGGGAGCTTTGACTCACTGGAACTTGCACATTTGTGGGCGTTGGCAAGGGGACGGCAGTACTTGGCGGTCATGTGCAGCGGAGTCCACTGCTGCTCGTCCCCGGCCACATCCACCGCCGCGCCACCGTTCAGCAGCAGCTCGACCACCTTCACATTCCCGTACTTGGCGGCGTAGTGCAGGGCTGTCAGCTGAACAGTTGGATAATTTACGAACTTATGGATAGCGTGCTCCTACAGGTATAAGTGCTTGTGAGTCCAGTATACATTCTGTGATTTTCCTAGACATCTTCTACTTCTTCTGCCTTTTTCCTCAACACACTGCGGAAAATGGACAACACAGCGCTTGGTCATAGCCAGTGCTGATTCATCTTGACGAGTCATGTTTCAGAACAGACAGCCACTCTGCGTCTGCGCTCAGCAGAGAGCAGCAACATCAGGACGGGCAGTCATCTACAGCTCGATGTCTCCTATGCAACGTCGGTGACTCGAGTCGAGTGCGCTTCGCAAAATAAATACAACGGATGAGGAATCAGACTTCTCTTCGCTGCTGCTACACTATAGAACTACGCCTGAAGAACCTCTAAAGCTGCATGCGAAAACCTTCTAATCAACAGAACATCATTCTCTAGCCCATTGACGACCACCGTCGGTAAATCGCGTGTCTGACGCGCGGTACCGCGCGCTGGAACCGCGCGGACCTCGAATCTCGTGGAATCACTACTTCACGATATTCCAGATAAAGCTCCCTCTCCAAGGGTTAGCCACATATTGGAGAAGGCCAGAACTGGTTCGAAAGCAGAGCGTTGAAGATGTATCTGCTGCTGTAAGGAACTCTGCAAAGAAAATGGCGCATGTTCGTCACGAATCGTGCAAAGAAGGTGACTACACGATGTAGCAGGTGTTTGAAATATTCTTCTCTGGAATGTTTTCAAAATTTTCACCTGGATGTGACTAGTTATTTTGTGTACGACCATTTTTGTAAGATGTGAATAGCTGTTTGTGAATAGCATCAATTTTGTGAAGTGCTTGAATAGTGTGCGTGGTCGATTATTTGCTTTTATCAATGCTTACCAGTAAATGACTGCAGGACCGCAGTGCAGTAGCATTGCTAGGATCCAACATATTTAAGGATTACACGCAAACTATAAAAAAGCGAGATTTGGGGCCGCAGCAAACAGTTCTATAACCGCGGGTCGAAATCGGCCCGCACGGTCGTCAATGCGTTAAAGTTAAGAAGGACGCTCCTACCCCATCTGAGTCGGTTTTGTTGACGAGGCTTGGCTGCTTGACAAGGATCGCCTGCACTGCTTCCGCATTGCCTTCCCTTGCGAACTGAAGGAGCTGTTCAATCAAGTCGGAATGCTGCTAGACAGGAATGACCCTACTCTGTGAATCAGCGAAGTCAAATCGCTGGCCGTTGCGTTCTCCGCCTGCTGCACGTCGATCTTCACCGACAACGTTGAAGCTGAATCTGGAACAGTTCGTTCTGAGGCTGCGCTGCAAGAGGGAGAGAGCTAGAGGAGGCTTGGCCTCTACACTGCGACCGGAAAGTATAGGGACACCAGCAAATTGCGTAATTCTGCTAGCTAATTGATCTGAAAATTATACTATGGAACGGCAAAAAACATATATACGAAAGAAATGGGCAAAATCCCCCGAGGTGGCATGGAACGGGAAAGGATCACGTGACGGGACCCTGTTTTTGAGTGACCAGAAAGTATAGGGACACCACCAAATAAGGTGCGCGGAGAAAGGTACGTTGTTGAAAACTATTTTGCTATGCAATATACTGCCTCATAATTTGCTCATTGTAAGGATGGGTCGCGGATCGATGCTATCAATAGAGGAACAAGCTCAAATCAAGGCTCTCAGAAATGCAGGACTCAGCATACGCCAAATTTCGACTCAAGTGGGACGATCAAAGAACGTTATTAGCAAATTTCTACGCAGTCCTGATCTATATCACTCGAGGAAGTCTTCAGTACGTCCCAGGCTTCTTTCGACTCAAGACGAGAGGCAAATTGTGCGAATGGTTTCCAATAAATCAATCAGTTTGGAGGAAGTGCGCAAAAGTTTGAGTAAGAAAGTCTCGAAAGAAACGATTCGGTGCTGCTTAAAACGCAATGGGAATGTTAAATATACCCAGCTCCGTTCTGCTCCACGTTTGACAGAAACGCACAAAAGGAACAGGCTCGAGTTCGTCTCTAGGAACAAACGACGTCTTTGGACTAAGGCAGATTTTTTGCGTTGTCAGTTCTGACGCTAGGTATTTTAACATTTCATAGTTCAGGTGATCTTCTCGGATGAAAAGCGCTTTAACCTCGATGGCCCAGATGGGAACCGATTCTACTGGCATGACTTACGCAAGGAGAAGGAGTATTTCCCAAGAAGGAATTTTGGAGGCGGCACAGTTATGGTGTGGGCGGCATTCCACGCAGAAGGAAAGCTCCCTCTTGCCTTCACGTCAGCAATGATCTACGCAGATGAACACCAGCAACTGTTGGAAACCCATCTGCTCCCATTCCTTCAACAGAATGCTGGTGGGGGATGGGTTTTTCAACAGGACAATGCACCGCCGCATGCCAGCAGATCCACAAAAGGCTTCCTCAGATGAAATTCTGTTGAAGTTCTCGACTGGCCTGCATGTTCTCCCGATATAAACCCAATGGAAAATATCTGGAGACACCTTGCAAGGAGGATTTACGAGCATAACCAGACATTTTCTTCTCTGCAAGGACTTCGATCAGCAATTCTACGCGCTTGGGATGAACTTCCTCAACAAACACTTCGAAATCATGCTGCTTCGATGCCAGCCCGATTTGTAGATGTTGCAATGAACCGCGGAGGACCAATTGAGTACTAGTTATCAACGACTGTTTTTTATCTTGACAATGAAGTTGTTTTTTTACTAGTGTCCCTATACTTTCTGGTCAATTGAAAATGGCGTGTCTCCATATTTTATTTTCTTATTTAGCTCGCATCAAACCGATTTTTCTAAAATCTTTTGCTTCGAACTTCTTTGCCGTAAGGAATTTTACAGTAAAAAATTCAGGTCGATTGATACCGATTAGCGTACGAAAAGTGCAATTTGTAAGTGTCCCTATACTTTCTGGTCGCAGTGTATTTTCATACAAAACATGTCCAGAATTAGTCACCCCGAGACTCATAAGTAAAGAAGATGGCTAATTAACTTAGTTGTTGGTAGAGTACCAGAGAATATACAATCGTATTTCCAACCATGTACTGAGAACTAAATTGTACAGTTGAAAAGAATGTGTTATGCCACCAATACAAGTGCATAATACTAATCAAATGACGATGACTACTCATTAAACAATTTTCTTCAAAAAGAAATAGGGTTGTTCGATAATGGTGAATTTTTCACATTATTTTCACTTTTTTCAATGTGAATTTATTTATATTAACAGCAAGCATTAGTGAGTAATACATTGACCATTTTGATGGGTGAGTTTTTGACATCTTCCGGTAAAAGGATAAAGGATAAAGGACGGCGTTATTCAATCCCTTCTGGGATGCGCCAGCGCATTCTACTTCTACGGGATGTCGTGGAGGCGACATCTTCCGGTAAGCTGAATAATTCGATGGTGCTGAGTCAGGGCTATATATAGGGTTGATGTAGTACAAGTTCCCAGTTGAACTCTGTTATCATAGAGGTGTGGGTCTTGCGTTATCGTGATGGAGCAATCACCATTTGCAATTGGTCAGTTCAGAGCGTTTTTTTTTATATTATTTCTTCGTTCATTTTCGATAGCTGACGACAGCAGGCATTCGAATCAACAGTTTGGTTTCATAGAAGCAGCTCAAAGTTGACTACACCCTCGTGTATGTCAACGCGTTTGGTGAGGTGGGATTCCTTTAATTCGTGAGGAACCCAAGCGTCCAGCTTGTTCACGTAACCAAACTGTTGTAAGCGCAAGTAAACGGTTGGATTCGATAGACGAAGTTTCTCAGCCAACTAACGTGTCGTTAAACTCTGGTTAGCTTCGATGAATGCTGTCTATTTTGTCCACATTGGTAGTGATTTCTCTACCAGTACATGGTGCTTCTTGCATCAAAATTTCGAGAGCGAAAGCGAGCAAACCATCGCTACAATGGCGTTCAGTAAGGCAGTCCTCACCATAAACTTTCGTCATTTCTTCCGAGCTTGTAGCGTATTTATTTGCCCTTTCGGAGGTAAGACAATAAAATATGCCGGTAATGCACTCTTTGAGTATCCATTTTCAATTCAATTTTTACCAACTTCTCTTTACTACTGTGGCGCTTAGTTTTTGATAGAAGTTTTATTTATTTATTTACCTCATACACTCATGGTGTGTCACAATGGGAAAACTGTAACAATCCGTAGAGAGAAAAAACATCATCATGATATCAAGAAATGGACGAAAAAGGAACAAGGAACGATCAATAAGGGGTTAATCCGAGACACAACTAGGTAGTGAACTGAAAGGTTTTGATGCTATTGTGAAAAAAAGGGTGATCCTAAAATACCTCATGAAACTAACCTAAATTAGAAATGACTTTTGAGATTAATGGTTCCACTCCACTAGAAATGCGGTAAGGAAAACGCATCTATACTGCGGCTCCACGTACAAGGGAGGCCCATGAACATCCCCAAAGATTCTCAACGTGACCTATACGGTCTTGAAGGGTTGATTATAGTAATATGAAAATTTCCTGCGTTTCCTAAACAAAGCTGAAGTGCACATTCAAATGATTCATTTGCAACGGCGTCGGCAGCAAATCGATGGCTGAGTGGTTAGCGGGACGGCCTTGCGGGAGGGGGTCGAAGGTTCGATTCCGTGGGTGTGGTTTTTGTTTCCTAGGTGGACTCTTAGTGCTTCTGTGAATGAATGTTACATTTCGGTTTCGGTAGAGTAGCTTCTTCGCGTCCTAAGCCCGCTTTCAACCTGTTGTCAGATGTGGAAGAAGCTGGTTTTATCGTGTGGAATAATGTCGCACGTCCATTAAACGATGCTTTGTCTCACTGAGGAAGCTCTCGTTAGATGCTACCCCATATGACCTCTTTGGTATGTTCTCAATTACTTTGGAAGTGTTTTCCACTGTCACCTCATTCGTGAACAAGATCGACAAGCATTGATTTGACCCATCATCAAGAGATGCTCATTGCTCCTCGGATTAGTTTGCAGACTGCTTTTTATTCCTGTTGCTACGTTCACAATTCTACAAATTGTTATCAAGTGCAGCATATTTTATCCACTTTATGGTATTTATCTAGCTGTGTATTCTCTTCTGACCATTCTCGTATGCATTACAGGAGACGGGAGACCCTTCCCTAACAACCATTCTCCTATTCTACTAATCAACTCCCTTCCCCTTTGCGGATATTTTCGTTGAACCACGTTGCGCTCTCCGTGCCAATGCTGCGGGTTTTTGCATCTATTCTACTTTCGCTACCCTTCCTACATCTCCTTATGCCTTTCATTCAAGGTTTATTTATTTCTGGTGGTCTCTTTATAGCATTAATTCTATAACAACTTAAATCCTTAAATCGTTGCATTCAATTGAGTTCGCCAAGTCCAGCCTTAACAGGGGGAGCTCAGGATAGTTCACAGCACCAACGTCTTCTTCCTTCCCTCCCTTACTGATGAGCACAGGTACTCTGTCGGTTTGCTTTTCGTCTAAGGGCCCGTGCGAAAGAAAAACCAAACTAATCCTTTGATTTCCATATATCCTACTATACTTCTATAATTAAACTATCACAATTATATGGCTTTACTCATTTATCATTCGTCACCCTTATTCACCACTAGCCAATAATACAGTACCCTACCGCAGCCAAAATGTACTCTTCAGTTGCAAAAATGGGAGCAGACCACAGAGCAAATCCCATATCCTTCTCCGGAATCGAACTCTAGACCCCCCTTCCGCAAGTCCGCATCGCATCCACTCGGCTATCCGTCGCTACCGCCACCGTTGCAAATGAATCACTTGAATGTACCCAGCAGCTTCGTCCAGTAAACGTCGTAAATTACCATACTACTATTAGAGTAAGAGTATTGAAATAACAGATATTTAGGTTGTATTTGGGTATAGTTTTATGAAATGGAGAATGGTTTTCTTTAAGTCCAAGAGAGTCGCATTAATACCTGTAGCACCTAAGGTATCCGGTGCCGCATGGTTTATGATCTCCAAACAGCAGCAATCTCAATATGCTACTGCATGTAGGGAATATGAGGTATTTCGAAAAAACCACTTATTGAACCAGGGGTGTGCGTTCAACGTTTAATGATTTAGCCATTTGCCTATATAACGGCATTTTTCGTTAAACATTTTAACGAAATTTAACGATGAAAATTTCCGTTAATTGGATTAACGACATTTTACACACCATTTTGAAATTTTCTTCTTCATCTAAATTCACTTCTGATGAATTTTTTCGACGAACCTTCGTCGTATCTTTGCGATACCGAGGAAACCCTCTACATACTTGAATCAGTAGAAATAGGCAGTCGATTACGTCCTTATATTTTGAGAACTGCTGGCATTTTCCTTGCTTCTTGCTCCTTATTTGCGTGAGCCTTCACTTCTCTATGCAGTTGTTTCGTATCTTTTGGACTTCCTAGGCCGCTTTTCTCGCTTGATTTCTACACAATATTTTTTATGCTTCCCAAGGTGTCCCTTTTCTCACTGTTTTTGATATTTATCTCATAAGTGGGGTTGGAAAGGCGTAAAAGATGCAAAAAATGCTACAAAATATGAGAAAGCGAAAAAAATAAGTGTAAAAAACGAAACAAAGGAAGGCAGAGGCTCTTTCCCTTTTCCCCGGGAGTTTTTCCGGAAAGTTG
>OX375865.1:67584977-67794087 GCA_947359475.1 Heligmosomoides polygyrus bakeri | reverse complement strand
GAATGCTGGGAAGCCCAGCTTTCTTATTAAGTATTTTTTCGCTCAAAATTTTCAACCAGTCCAGATGCCAATATTTTGACGCACCAGATCGAGCGTCGATGTAGAGGTCTTCTTCGAGCATAATTGCACTGACCTGACATGCCCTACAGAGACATTGCACTCGGCTGCCTGACCAACGAATCCCTCACTTTTCTTTCTCGTAATTACGGGCCTGTTCGACTTTATGCAGCTCACCAATATCGATCCATGCTGCCAAATCTCGATGAGTTTTTGGATCTTCCGGATTGCATAGATTACACACATTCTATAATTCTCAAAATTGTGTGCCTAGCCGCAATGTAAAATATGCATTTATCATTTTCACGTCGAGTTGGACACTTCTCGAATTAAATTGGAATTAAACATCTTCCAAATTGAAACGAGCTTATTATAGGTTAAAATACGAACACTTCAAGAAGGATAGAATAATTTTTTGTCCAAGAAAAATTTGATATAACTTTCTTGAATTTTTTAAAGTTCAGCTGCCTGAACGAGTGTAATAATTTTACACAAGTTTGTTTATTTTGAAAAAATAATTAACTAACTTTTGTCTTAAAGCGCAGCAAGGTAGCAATCATTTAGTGCATCAAAGACCAGATTGAGCATTGCACTTGAAAAGCTCGCCGCGAATTTTATTTGATTGATAGTGTGAACGCTGCTTACATGAGGTATCAGAGTGAGATTATGTGTTTTTTACAATTTTCTTTGGTATGTTGTTTACAGGCGTAAAACTCTATGCAAACAGCAATTTTGCTATCAATCGAATAAAAACCGCGAAGTCTTGAACAATTGCATGGCGCAATTCCTTTTTGGCGCTAAAAACTGCCGCGGTTCTGCTCTTTAGAACAGGATATGAACCATTATTTTCTACAATAAATGAGAATTTTATAAAACTTCAAACGAAGTGTTCATTTTTGAGTAAGTGAATGAAAGCGTACTGAAATTTTCCAAAAAAAAGCAGCATGGATCGATATTGGTGAGCTGCATAAAGTTGAACAGGCCCGTAATTACGAGAAAGAAAAGTGAGGGATTCGTTCATCAAGCAGCCGAGTGCAATGTCTCTGTAGGGCATGTCAGGTCAGTGCAATTATGCTCGAAGAACACCTCTACATCGACGCTCGATCTGGTGCGTCAAAATATTGGCATCTGGACTGGTTGAAAATTTTGAGGAAAAAATTGCTTAATATGAATGCTGGGCTTCCCAGCATTCATTCTGCAAAGACATGAAACGCTGTAGAAGCTCAGTCGCACTTTTGAAAGAAGGCTTCACTTTAACCGGCTGAAATTCGGCCATCTGATCTCCCGGCTTCTCGATATTTGGTACCTGGAGTCTCTACATTGCGTACGATTAGCCAACATATTTTTGGACTAACCCATTTGCTTAGGACGTAGAAATTCGCAGCCAAAATCGGCGAAAGGGAGTGCTCTTTACCAAGGTTCACTCGCAGTTTTGACGAATTGCAACCAGCACACAAATGCCCAAAGTGAACGCAAATTTTCTAGGTCACTTTCCCTCCTTAAAGATGAGTAGATTGCAAGCTACAAGAACAGGTTTAGACTGAGGATGCTTCCGTTGAAATAAACAAAATCGGTTGAAACAGCTGCAGACTCATGCATATTTTCCTGCCAAATTTGGTATCAAATGAATTGCCGCAGCCAGGATAAGGTCATAAACAACAGGAAAATAAAATTTAATTAGGTTTAAGAATTTTAAAATTCAACTGGGCAGCACTATTTGCGCCTGGGGACATAATTAAGCGAGACTCGGCGACGGTGTTGGGTCGGGTCACAGTAATTAGGACCCTCCTTAATTGCGGCACTGGTTTTTAGGCTTCCATCCATTTTTTAATGGCGGTTGCATGCCCATTGATAGGTAGGGTGATGCTAGGAGCGCTTGTAAATTTTGGTGAGAAAGGCTTTACTTTGAGCAAAGTTCTCATGATGCGACGCAAAAAACGCGTTTTTGCGTCGCAAACGTCGTTTGGTTGAATGTTTAGCGGCGGTACTTTATATCATTGCAGTCATAGTTATACAACAAATACTTATTTCCGTTCAAACGTTTAAACATATTCCTTACAATTATATCTGTTGGATTTTTATTAGATTAATTTTATGAAGTCTAATCGCCAGGGATGTGTGGATTTTTTTTTTGGAAAAAGCGGAAGAAAGAAGACGGAATGGAAGTGCTCGAAAATAGCCGAAACCGGAACACGAAACACGGAAACGGAATCGACACATATCCGTCATTTCTTCAAAAGTGGATCTGAAACGGCGTCACAAGCTGCTTTTACTGTCGCCCAAGGGGGTTATTTAAGGCGCTGATCACCCACACGTAAGTGTGGGTGCTGTGGTCATGGTAATCGATTTCGCCTGAACCTGCCATTTGACATAGAAAGCTTTAGTTGATCGCGGCAGATCTTTTTTAGGAAGTGCAAAAATCCTGCGTCACAGGGGAGTCGAAACATAAACCACCCCGTCCCACCACGCCGCTCCCCTACCCCTGCGCCATGCGCCACCACTGCACGAAGGAAGCGCAGTCTCCAAGCTACGTGAGCTAGCCCTTTTGTGATTCGTCGACTCAGCGCGCAGCTAAAAGGCAAAGGGATCATGGTGAAACTGAAGATGGTCCACAACTCCGTTCACAGATGCGCAGCAGGAAAGGGACGCGTATTTGGAATCAGCGTTCAAAGCCGTATCCCGTGATATGCGTCTCATTCCAAAGTTCCATGGTCATCTAGTATCGTTCCCTTGTTAGATCAGGGGCAACGATGTAATCTTGGAGCAGACGGGCGAATGACACAACCTTCGCTGAACCCTTTGCTTCATGGTACTGCACTACATGCCTACCAAGTTTTTGTGGCTATTTGTAACTAGTGGAACAAGAATTCTGTGATCGTTGAAATGCTGAGTGGCTTTCATGGCACGGAATACATACATGGCCTTTGCTGACACTTTAGTTTTGCCTTGCGTTCATCCGCTGCCATTTTTGAGATGTTTTTTGGTAACCTAACTATTTAGAATATTAATACTTGAGTTGTAAAGCAGTATTCCTCTCACAATTATATGAAGAAGAACTATTAAACTGATGAGCTGATTGTGTTCAATAGGAAACTAGTGTTGAACAGGACCCATTTCCGTTTCCCCTTCCGGTCCAAAAACAGGCGGAACACGAAGCGGAACAGAAGAGCACAAAACTGCAGGAAAGCGGTATACGGAACAGAAATGCCGCACATCCCTGCTAAGCATAATGTGATTAGGCTTCCGACAAAATCGTTAAGAACTGCACAACAACTAATTAACCTTAACGCTTCTGTAAATATGATTGATTGCTAACATCTATAGATAACTTTGAATCGAAATGGGGATTCTAACAACATAAAATTTATAACTACCGATTTTATTATGTAACGACGTTATTATGTAGCTAATTGTCAACATTTTTATTAAGATCGATATAATTATTATCAAAACTGCCTCATGTGCTATCTCAGATTGAAGAGAATTTTCGTATGTTTCACTATATAATTCTTGTATGTATGTATTTTTATTATGAATTATAGTAATATCGACCACCTTCCTAAATGGATGTACATGTATACTGACGTAACGATTCTGTGTTATTAACATTGTGCAGCAGAATTTATATTCAAATATTGATAGCGTAAGATCGGTGGAGATGTTCGTTCCTCCACGAGGTGCCACAGGAAGCTGCCCGCTCTGCGAGCTAAGCCGAACACGGACATTTGATTGACGGCGACAGGCTCTTGTGACAGGCCGGCCTACGAAGTCACATCACATGGTGTATGACTTTTCATCGAGATAGTGCTACGGCGTCCGACGCGCACTCGCAAAGCCCGGCCAGTGTGGAAAGTATGCGAGGGTCCCGGATGCGAGTACGTTATCGGGGGGCAACTGAGCTAGTCCAAAAGTCCCGTAACGTAAGCAGGACCCGAGTCGCAACGCTGAATGTTTGTACCAGGGATGGGCGGATTAGCCGTTATCCGTTATCCGGTTTCCGGTGGGTTTTGGCCTATCCGTTTTGTTGTTCGTTATCCGTGGTTTTTCGCCGGATAACGAACAACAAAATGTGGCAAACTTGTGATTACTTAGTTGAATACAAGGACAATTTTAACACATTCACGACGAGAGCGTTTTCGTGCCCAATGCTCGCGACGACGACGACGGGCTGCCATTTTAGCTCGCGTATGTGCGTTTGTTATGTCTCTGTAATGGGAGACGTTCTGTCTTTTAGTTACGACGAAACCAATCATATTTCTATTTACGCAAACCCAACATTGATTTCTTACTGCAATTTGGGAATTTGAAAAGAAAATCGAACAAAAACATCAATAAAGAAAGTTCTTCCTAAAACTCCGCCGTCCACTCAAATGAGTAGACATCGTCGCGAATGTGTTAAAAAAATCGTCTTGTGTTTTTTCCCCGGGCAGTCGAGATACGCTTGCAATGCCAGGTCGGTGCCTTCTCAGAGTTCTCAATGCCATAATTAGACTAAACTATCTAATCGCTCATAGCGTTTTGGAATGCTGGACACTGCCGTGCTCATCTCTATTTGTGGGGTTTTCACCAAAATTACTTCTGTCATAATGTATGATCTGGAAAAAACCAGTCGATCAGTGGAGAAAAGGACAAACGTCCACAAAAATCACTTCGTTTTAAGGATGTGCCAGATACTCCGCATCTATACGACTTTTTAGTGCTCTTTGAAACTATGGCACTAGCAGCAATTTACAATTTACACTTTCCAAAACAAGAGAGAGTTTTTTTCGATCTGGGCAAGAAATTGTGTTAAATTTAATTGGAGAGTAAACTAAAAGCGACTCTTTTTAACGACTGCCCCACCCAAGCCCAGAAATTCCTGTGAGATCTATCCATAGTAACTTCGTTGAAGCTGAAAGACATGAGTAAAGTATATAAGACGACGGTAGTGCCAGATGCGACACGCATTCTACTCTTACGTGATATGCTGGAGGCACTTTGAATGCGCATTTGGCCAACACAATGACTTGCGGTGGTCAGGCGATGGACAATTTAGTGCATTATCCTGCCCGGACAAGCTTGGTACCAATACATCGAGCCCGAAAGGATGGAAGGCTTGGTTGACCTGGAGGGGAAATCCGAACCAGGAACGTTGGGTCTGAGAGCATGCGACAGGCGGCACTTTCGACTGCACTACCACGTGCCTTGAAGAAAAAACATCAATAAAAGTGTTAAAAGTGGCTTATTTCACATGTGACACGGACAGTGTTACAACTACCGACCTACCATTGGAGGAAGAATAGTTTAAAAGTAGTTTTAACTTTTGTTGTTTGTTCGTTATCCGTTTTTCCGTTATCCGGCTATTTTTGGGCAAAATTATCCGTTATCCGGGTTTCAAAATTTTATTATCCGCTCATCCCTGGTTGGTACATTCACGGGCCGCTACTGCGAGTTGGTAGAAGCACTGAAGCGAAGAAGAGTGATTTCTGTGCGGTGCAGGAGACGAGGTGGTCCTGCCGCAAGTCAAGGGACATAGGACGTGGCTTCAAGGCCGTTCTATGTGGAAGTCCCACGACCACCAGTGGAGTTGGAGTCATCGTCTCCGAACGATTTCGTGACTCGATTGTAAGCGTCGAACGCTTTGACGATCGATTGATGAAGATCGTTGTCGCCGCTAAGGAGCGACTCTATCACTTCTTCTCTGCGTATGCTCTGAAGACTGACTGCTCCGATCAAGCCAATGATGAGTTCTGGGACCTGATGAGAAGACAGCAGAGGTACCGACAAAAGTCATCATAGTCGCTAGTGACCTTAATGGGCACGTAGGTGCTACGAAAGACGGGTACGGCTGTTATGGTGGTTTTGGATGCGGGTCTCGTAACGCCGATCGTGAGCGTATTCTTGGGTATGCGGAATCGCATAGCCTCACCATTGTGAACACCGTCTTCCGAAAACGCGACTCACACCTTATCACTCGGGGGTACCTAGACTCAGATACACTTTGTCCTTGTGAGAGATCGCGACCGGAGTCTTGTCACAGACACGAAGATCGTGCCGTATGAGACGGTCGCCCCACTGCACCGATCGCTGATCTCCACTTTGAAGATCGCCTCTCCGAGGCTAAAGCAGGTCGAGCGATGCGGTGCACCAAGAATCAAGTGGTGGCGAATGAGAGAGAAGGAAGCAGCTGTGATTTCTCGCGTTCGGTAACCGACACTCACGACTGTCGGCGAAACTTGGAAGAAGTCACCGACGCGATCCGTCAAGCTGCACAATCGGAACTCGGCATTACGAAGCCTGGGCGACGGAAGGTCGACAAGCGGACATGGCTGTGGACAAACGACGTGAAAGCAAAAGTTCGAGAGAAGAAGAAAGTTCGCTTTATCACGTGATTCTCGGCGAAAAGACAACCGATAACTGGCGGAAACATCAAGAAGCGAAGAAAGCTGCAAAGAAGGTCGTGGATGCTGCAAAAGCCGCTCATTATGGATATGTCAACGAGAAGCTCGAGTCGCGCGATGGTGAGCGGTATCTGTACCGACTTGCCAAGAATCGCCATCGGCCTAGCGAGGACATTGAAAAGTTCTTTGGCAGCAGTGATGAGAGCGGCCATCTTCTGACAGACCGCAAAAAGGCGCTGAAGCGATGACGCGATTACTTTGAGGAAATTTCCACTATGGAATTTCCTCACCCGGCCATCCTTCTATGGGTTCTGTTCACGGTACCGTTCACAGAATTACCGTGGAGGAAACAGAAGCGGCTCTGAAGAAGATAAAGCCATGCAAGGCAACAGGACCGGATGATCTGGTAGCCGATGTTTGGAAGTCGAAGCTCTGGTATCCTGCTAAGTGGTTGGCGAAGTTCTTTAATCTTTAATCAGGTTGTGGCGGAGAGGAATGTGTTGGCGGCAAAGTACGACGATCCCGATTTGGAAGGAGAAGGGCAGTCCTGCAGACTGTTCCAGTTACCGTCCGATGAACTCGAGCGAGAGCTGCAGGCTTGGTGTGATCGCTTGGAGCGGTTTGGACTCAAATTGAACGTGAAGAACACCGAGTATGTAACGACGGACGTTACTGAGTCCATCTCCATCGAGGTTAACGGCATCAAGCTTCCATGCACTGCGGTCTTTAAGTACCTGGGATCAGCAGTCGAGCCTGACGGCAAACTGATGGTTGAAGTGAATTCACGCGTGAGTGCAGCTTGGTGCAAGTGGCGCTCGTTGGTTGGCGTGCTCTACGACAAGAGCGCTTCAAGTCGAGGGTCTACAGAGCAATCATCCGGCCAGTAGCAATGTACGGCGCTGAGTGTTGGCCTGCGACCAAGGAAGTTGAAACGCGTGGAGACGAAGACGCTGCGCTGGACGGCTGAAGTCACCCGCATGGACCGCATCCGAAACAATGCCATTCGGCAGAAGTTCGGTGTCGCGCCGATAGCGGACAGGATGCGCGAAGCTCGCTTGCGATGGTACGACCACGTTATGCGTGGAAAAGAAAGCAGCATCCACGAGATAGGCCTTAACTTCGAGGTAGTAGGAAAGCGGCCTAGAGGGCGCCCGAAGCAGCGCTGGTCTGATACGTTACATGTGGACTTAAATTAAACAGGTGTCCACCATGATCTAGCGCTGGAAAGGTGGCGTCATGGCACCAGAATAGCGGACCCCGCTACGAAGCGGGACAAACGCTGTATAAGAAGAAGATGATTGCGTAAGATCAGCAAGTACTGGACTACGATACTTCCTTGAAAACCTCTTCAATTTATTTATAAATTGTGCTTTCAAAAATTGTGAAACTATTTCATGTGAATATTTAGAGAAAAACGTTAAATCTTCCGCTGAGTAATATCTGTATTTGCTTATAGTGTTATTATTCTCAGTAGTAGTATAACAAGTATTATTGTATTCTTTACTGTTATTATATATTGTATTACAGTATTATTGTATATCCATACTTCATTCGCTAGCATTGTGAAAACATATATTATTTAATTCTTTGACATTCGTAAGCATAACAAAGTGAATCGATGCCAGACTTGTCTGGGGAGGAGAAAGCGGTGACCTGTTTATCGCCTGGCCACCGTACGTCATTGTATGGCAAACTGTAGTCAATTTCCTTGAAAGAGGTTTTACGGAGCTATTATATGCTCCAGTGATAAATCTAAGCTCGACTGGATTGCTATGCCACTATGGTACACAATACAGCACAGTACACTATCGCCTTCATCCTCTCTACCCCAGAAGCGGGTACAAGACCGGAGAACAAAATGAAACTAAAACTGCTGCCGAGTTTTGTTCGCAGCGATACTCTTAGTGTAATATTCTAACCTTAATGGTTGGCAATGAGCGAAGTTGAGAGCTATTGTATATGGATCAATATTCGAAGTTGAGAGCATTTTAAGTTGGAATTCAAAAACTCCCAGAACGTTCCCTACAACGTAATAAAAGCGAAATATTGTGACGCCAATAGGAGTGAAGTTCTACCTGTAGAGTGGTCCTCATCACGAACTTTGAAGTCCAGCAAAGGGATTGCGGATGCTTTCGCATCCGACATCTTCTTAAATTCACTTTGTTAGTTTGTGAAACTTCCTTATTTCATGTAGTCTGACCTGAAAACAACTTGAGGACTAACTCTAATGACATGTAACGCATGAAAAAATAACTTTTTTTGAAATTCAGCTGCGACGCAAAACGTGAGGATAAATAAGAAAACAATTACAATGCAAAGATAGTAGAAGAATCAGGAAAGCCAAACACGGCTTCGTCGTTGATGGCAGGCTCTGAGGCCAAGACGAGAATGTCTAGTAGAAGGATGATTGTGTCTGGATACCCCACAACGTGCTCTAGTTTCAAGAGAAGGTTGAAGCAAACACAAGTGAAGTGAACTAAGCGAGTAGAATCTCCAGAGATTACCGCTCCACTTCTGTTCCAGGTGCTTACACATGCGACACTTCAACGCCAGTGCAGTTGCAAATCAGGTTTTATGCTTCTAATCGTGAGCCAAGTCAGCCTCCAAAACACGGGAATCAGCCGACGGCTTCATCACGCCATCCCCAGGAACCTGTCGGGAATAAAATGCCTGCTCTAGCAGCTAACTTGCCTATTCAGAAACAGAAAACCACTTGATGTACATTTCCGGATCAAGAGTAGCCAAACATGCTTCTCGACGCTGCTCTTTGAAAATCGTGAACACTATAGTTGTGCTTATTCGACTATTCGAACAGTTATTCGAATAATTTATTATTATATTATTATTCATATTATTTGAATTCGAAATCATGGTCTTCGAATAATCGATGGAAGTTCAGAGTATTCGAAAACCAGAAAATAATTCATTCGATTAGATTAGGATAATTCATTCGATTAATTATTCGATAAGTCGAATAAGCACAACTATAGTGAACACCATTTCCCGCGTCGTTGAAAGCAAGAGCTGTACTCTGACCACGGATGGTCGCACACTATGACATGGCGAAGAACACCTATCTCCTCTGATTTCGTTGCGCTGATGTCGAACAACGACGACGCTCACGCTCGACCTGTGAACTGGCCCCTCCACATGCTGGTCGCAACTACTTCTGCCACTCTTTGCACCCCACTCTACATACCACCAGTTTGAAGGCGTCTGCACAGCTCTGCTAAGGCCATTACCAAAACTTTGCTGGGAAATGCTAAGTGGGCGGTAACTGATGTACGGCTCAACTGTGAACTCGTTTTCGGCAACGTGTAGTGAAGTAAATGCATGAGAGCGTGTGGAAACCGTTACTTACCAAGCAACGAATGAAGATTTAAAAATACGCAAGTATATGTATCAGACTAGCGGAATCGAATACCTGCAAAAACGAAGTATGCCATGCTATTATAATAGGTGAATGGTTGAAAATTCTTCCCATAATAACCATTCCTGTCGTTCGGACAAATGTTTCGAGCTCTTCCCTCCTCCCTGATAAATATTAGGTCGTTGCATATGAAATGACTGATTTAGCTACCTCAATTTCTGGTCGAATTTTCGTGGCTATGAATGGACCCTTTTTTCTGCGTAACAACGCGCGTCCGCACGTTTCAAAAATTGTTGTCCAGAAACTGGATGAATTGGATTACGAAACTACCATATGCAGCATATTCAAAAGATCTGTCCCCTAGCGATTATCAATTTTTCAAGCATTTAGATGGTCTTGTGAAGGATAAAAAGCCCTCCGTCACTCTGGTGTGGGGAGTTTATACCCCACGTATTTGGAACGCCTAAACCACCGATTTGATTGTATAGGCCGAGCATGGTTCAAGTTGTCTCCACGATAAACTGTGGAAGTAGATTAAGCGGGGCATAACAAAGAGGGACGCCGAGCTACACACAGAACGCTTAAGAGGTTTTTAAAAGGCTTCGTTTTCAGCCGTTTTCCATATCAAAAAGAAATCCGGTTTTCGACTGTTGGTGTTTTTCGAGTTGAGGAGAAATGTGGTTACGCTGGTTATGGATGAAGGTTGTGAAGTTGTATTTTAGCAGATCAATGCTTCGAGGCGCTTGGGTTCGGAGATACAGAATTTGAAAGCGAGGTTATGCCTGGAAGGATGTTGACCAGAATAAAGGGTCTTTTAAAAAAGAGACAGTGCTATTGAAGGGTTCAATGTTATTTTAACAAGAGGCTTACCGTGAAACCTTCAATAGCATTGTCGTAAAGGATGCACATATAAAGCTATAGCTAAGGACCATTTTCGGGGACTCTGCGGAAAAACAAGAAGCTCAAAAGCCTAACCTTAAGGAACACTCTACGTCCTGACATCCTTCCGGAAAACAACGCCATAGAAGTCCATAATTTTCATTTTCATTTTCAGAAATAACTATTTTCTTCCCTAATTTTTCTGGAAATTCCTAGTCCTGAATTGGGCGGTGAAGCTCTATTTTGCTTTGCGTACCTATTAGGTTGTCCAGAAAGTTCTCAGCGTTTTGTGTTACTTTTTTACATTCGATTATTTTTAAGTAAAAATTCAATTTGCGCATTAACGGTGCTTTCTGTACAGAATTTTTCGCTTTATCTGACTAAATAATTTATGTTTCAACGCTGTTTCACATTTCTGTTCTTGAAGCGCTTATTGAAGTATGTCGGAGGAGCAATTCCAAATATTTTATTTCAACTTCAAACTGGGACAATCCGCAGCTGAGACAGCTTAATTGAGACAAATTAATCAAGTGCAGGGAACTAATAATAGTGTTGGAGAAAGCACTGTGCGCCAGTGGTTTAGTAAATTCGGACCGGAGATTTTAGCCTCAAAGATGACCCCCGTACCGGTCGACCTAGAGCAATCCTGGACGACGAGTTGATGGAAATGGTGGAAGCTGGACCATCCCCAAACAGTTCGCGAGATCGCGGAAGAGCTAGACGTCAGTAAAACTGCTGTTGCGGATGCTTTGAAACGCCTTGGGAAGGTGAAGAAGCTCGAAAAGTAGGTGCCCCACGAGATGAGTGAGCGGCAGAAATTGTCACGTTTCGAGATTTGTTCTTCTCTACTTGCACGCAACAAAACTGACCCGTTCTTGGGTCGAGTCATCACTTGTGAAGAAAACTGGGTTCTGTATGATAACAGGAAACGTTCCGGACAGTGGTTCGACGACGAACCCCTTAGGCATTTTCCAAAGGCGGACCACCACCAAAAAAGGTAATGGTCACTGTGTGGTGGACGGCGGCTGGTGTGGTCCATTACAACTTTTTGGCACCAATCTAAACGGTCACAGCAGAGTTCTTCTATAAGGAAATCGACGAAATGCAACGAAAATTGCGCCAATTTCAGCCAGCATTGGTCAATAGAGGAGGCCTGATTCTTCTGCACGATAACGCCCGTCTACACGTTTCACAAATCTCCATTCGAAAATTGTACGAATTAAGGGTTGAAGTTCTGCCTCACCAGTTATATTCTCCAGACCTCTCACCAACCGACTACTACCTTTTCAACCACTTTCAGAACTTTCTCGCTGGTAAAACCTTCTCCAATTAAGACCAAGCCAAAACAGCTTTCGTGGATTTTATCGAATCTCGACCACCAGCTTTTTAGCTGATGGAATAAGCCGACTGGTGGCCCGTTGGCAAAAGTGTGCTGATTCGAACGGAGCTTATTCCACTAAATCCGATAAGATTTCAGAACGTTATGGCAGTTCAAAATGAAGCACTCAAAACGCTGTGAACTTTGGCCTATGTTATATTTCGGCGACGCGTCGCCGACGCTGCGACACGTCACTGACAGCTCGTCACCGACGTCGGCGACGCCAACGTCGCTGGCGACGTCAGCGACGTTGTCGATGATCCTATGGCGACGTCCGCGACGTCGTCAACAGGAGAGCATCGGAGCGCATTTTCAATGTCATCATTTGGTAGCCAGACTGCGGATAGAAACGCTAGGTGATCACATCTGCCTCGAATTTGCTTACATTGTGTGCTTTTCTTAAAATGTTTCGATTCTTGATGATGATTTTTGTTTTGTATGAACGTAACCTGCTCGATCATTGTTGATCTGGCGAATTTTCTCTTCCTAACCACATTTGGCTTTAGAAGGATGGATAAGTGTGATCTGAAGCAGTTTTTTAAAACGGTCTTGGGAAAGAGATGCGTGAGACGTCAGATGAGAGGGTTAGAGTCCTCTCCTTTTATATTCCTTCTTCTCTCCATTGAGGACGAACATGAAGCCACATGGTTTCCAGGCGCAAGTACTGCTCCAAAGCTGCTATATTTTGTGTAGTGCTGGCCTTGAACGATGAACGAGGAAGAGTTAGGATCTGACCCACGACCTAGCAGGCATACCCTGAAGTCACCCTCCGCAATACCCCGTTGGCACCATTGTCCAACAGAATCAACTTGACTAGAATTTGATTGTAGACAAAATAAAATAATAATAGAAGAACGGGGCGGTGTTGAGCACTTAACGACTATTGATTTACCAATTTAACGATTTTGCCAGCATTTTCGTTAAATTTCTTTATTGGAGTTAAGGCCTTTTTCGTTGAACTGCATTGAAATTAAATTTACGCGAAATTTTCGAAATTCAAAGGAAATTTTAACTCTTGATTAACATGAATTGTATCTCGAAAAAACTCTTCGTAGAGGTTTGCAGTATCATTCCAGAAAGCGAGGAAGCACTACTTATTTTCTACACAGTTTTATTTTGTCTGACTTGCTCTGCAAGAAAACGAAAAGGCCTAGAAAATGCGAAAAGAACGGGTGAGAAGGACAGAAAAGCGAAGAAAGGTGACAAAGTGAATGGAGGGTAAGGTTTAGGTTCCCACTCCGCCCCAAACACTGTGTTCTAACGAATGGCACTATTGGTGTACGCAAGACGGTCGTCTTTTGCACTTCTCGATTTCGTAATTCGAAGTCCGGTGGGGACGATGGCAGTGCCGGGAACGAAAAACTAAAAATCAAAACACTTCATCGGAGCGCATTTTCTGCCACCCTTGGATGACGTCGGCGACGGAAGTATAACACTCCCCGCGGAGCTTTCGGCGATGCCGCCGGCGACGCTGTGTTGTGCGGACTGCTACGCGCTGCGTAGCAGCCCCTACAGTACAGCGTCGCCGAAGTATAACATAGGCCTTTCCGGGCAACCTAATAAAACATGCCTAACTAAAAATACTGATAATAACATGCCTAACTGAAAATACTAATAATAACAAAGTTTATAAGCCTTTATTAAATATTAACAGTTTGACCATTTTAAATGATGATGGGGTTTATAAAAGCCAAAATAGTCAAGAGGGGTCATATTTTGGTGCCTCCATTACGGTCAAAATTACGGGTCTGACAACCCCGCGTGGCAATCCCACGGAACCCATAAGGGAGACTCCTCTTTGTACATGGAATAGACCGACCATGTACTCAGATAATGGTCTAAAGACAATGTAATAACAAATAATGGCGATAAGTATTTTACCTCTAACATATACTATAAAACTAAAGTTGGGAGCAGTCAATATACAATAAAAGATTTTGGTAATTTAAATAATGGATTGCATTGTGGAAATAATTGTACAATTTGTAAACTTACTAATTTGGATAACAATATAATCAGTAGTACAACGAAATTCAAGATTAACACATTTAAATCAACAAATTCGTCGTGCAATTCTAAACATATAGTATATTGTATCACATGTAAAAAATGCAATGTTCAATATGTAGGTATAACCATTAGAAGTTTAAAAGAAAGAATAAAAGAACACATTTACTACATGAATAATAAAAAGAAATTTAATATTTTATACACACACTTTCATGATTGTAAATCTGAATTTGAGGTTACAATTTTAGATTCACTAGAAAACAACAAAGATAAAAATGTATTACTTAACAAAGAGCTTTTCTGGATAAAATTACTTAATACAGCTTATCCATTTGGTTTAAACGACAATATTAAAGGATACGGAAATATTTCAAACATTTCAAATCCCCTATTACATAAATCAAATCACCCTTACTTTTCGTTAAAAATTATTAAAGAAAGACATAACAGAGGGAGAAATAAAAAACATAAAGGAGAAAGCAAAAAATATGAAGAAATTCTTAACTACTTGAAACATAACGAAAACAACATTCAAATATTAGAACTTCACAGAATGTTAAAAAGTCTCACAAAAAAATCACTAAGCCAGCTTTTAGATTCGACTATTAATCCAGAATTCCTTAAAGATCTTAAAAATAAAACTAAATTGATATTATATAGTCTTTTAACACAGATTAAATATAAAAATTTTCAAAAATGCAACGTAATAAAAAAAGATTATTATAACCTAGTAATACCATATGTACATAATATACTAGATAAAGTCAACTTAAATAAGATAATTAATAGCATTTATTCCTTAGAAATTTTTAATAATATGGAAATTAATACATTATTTGCTAGAATAGTTTATAAATATGATCCACCAATATCAACAAAAATTTTTAACTACAATAGTTTTTTGAAGTCAATTAATAATAATAACATTTTACAAATTTTATCTAGTACTTGTATTTGTCAAAAGTATATTCACATTAAAAACAATGAATTTATTGATATTAATTGTGGTCATGTTATACCCGGTAATTTAGAAGTTATCAAAGATAAAATGTTAAAAACATTACTTAGTAGAGGTACAAAATATAAAATAATAAAACCACTAGATAGAGCTAAAATTAAAAACTTATTTATTGAAGTTGTAAATAAATTTTTAAACAAAATTAAATCTAAATACAATCTAAACGAAGACAACTTGAAGGTTTTGAAAAAACATTTATTTACAAAATTTAGAAATAAAATTAAACCTCTGTTACATAATAGTGTAAAAAAATTTGAATCCATTCCATATAAAAGTATAAAACATTATCAAAAGTATTTCATATTTTGCCCTCTAGATAAGGCTGCAAATAACTATGGAATTATCTGCAAAAAATACTACTTACAAACCATTATGAAAGAAATGGAAGTAGAAATTAATAATGAAAACGTTATTATAGCAAATGAAAATACTAATAATAACAAAGCTTATAAGCCTTTATTAAATATTAACAGTTTGACCATTTTAAATAAACACAAATATTACAATATAAAAAATAAATTAAAAGTAGATAACGACTCTCAAATCCCTGTAATTTATTGTCTACCAAAACTACATAAAAACCCAATAAGTTTTAGGTTCATAACAGGAGCTTCTAAAAGTAGCATTAAAAACTTAGCGTTACAATTACAACAAATATTTACTTTTATTAAAAACCATTTCATAAACTACTGTAATATAATTACTAATCGTAATAAATCAATTAAAACATATTGGGCGATTAATAATACAAACATTGCTCATGAATTGAATAGAATACACAACAACAATATAAAAGTATACTCAGCTGATTTTAAAGATATGTTTACCAGCTTGCAACATACAACTATTCTAAATAATATTATGGATCTAATTAAAATTTGTTTTAAAAACTCAAACAATAAATACATAGCATGTATAAAAAATAAAGTGTTTTATACTGATAATCATTTGTTAAGTTTAAAATATAACGTATTCAGCAGACAAGATATTATTTACTGTGTTGAGTATTTACTTAAAAATAGTTATGTTTTGTTTAATTCAGTTATTTTTCAACAGAATAAAGGTGTTCCTCAAGGAGGTAATTTTAGTCCATTATTAGCCGACTTGACTTTATCTGTACTTGAATATCATTTTGCCAAGACGTATAGAGATGATAAATCTATTTTCATACCATACAGATATATGGATGACTTACTAGTTGTACATAATCTAAATGAAGAAGTGGTTGATAATATCTTAAAACATGTCTACAAAGATACACTAGAATTGAAAAAAACACATGTCAACGAATACTATTGTAATTACTTAGATATTACTTTAAATGTAAAAAATGGAATGATAGAAACCAAATTGTACAACAAAACTGACGAGTTCAACTTCAAAGTCTTAAGATTTCCCCACAGTACTTCAGCAATATCAATAAATGTGAAAAAAGCTGTTATATTAACAGAAACACTAAGAATAGCCAACACATGTTCTAAATTGGATTCTTTCATTGAAAGAATCATTGAACTTAAAAACATATATGTACATAATGGATATACTAATGAATTTATAATAACAAACATATTTAAATGTATACATAAGAATAATTTTATTTGTTATAAATACAAATTTAACGAAAATAAAAAAGAGTTATATGCAATAATTAGACAAAATATAAACAATTAAAAACGAATGTGATAATAACATTTTATCAGACACGTACATGATATACGATAATATTCTGAAATTATATAATAACTTGTTAAGACCCTTAGTAATATAAGCTTTATATGTATTATAAATATCTATCATATGAAAAATATTATCTGATAAAGTTGATAAATTGTAAATGTTCTTTATAAATCAGTCTGCAAAACAAAAATTTATGTCACCTATTCCGCTTGTTTTACTGAACATAGGATGTCTACCACCAACTGTACCTATTTCACTTCACATAATGATACATACCACTATATACCACTGATACTGTGCACTTCAAAACACCGAATCATATGATATACTACCATAAAATAATGAGTGATATAGAAGTACTTTCATTTATAAAGATAGTTCAACGCAAAATGGTGGTGCACCGAAATTACATGTGAGTTATTTTATTTTTATTTTTACTTTTAAATAAAAAATTTATATAATACTATTAAATTAAAAATAAAAATAAATTAATCCTAGATATATGCTATATAAATTTATTTAATTTTTAATAAATAAAATTAATAGATAAAATTAATAGATAAATAAAATAAAAGAACTCAGATTAAACCAGTCATCAAAACATATTTATATAATACATGTTTATATAAAACATATTTATATTAGTTATAATTGAACAAATATTATTGAACAAATAAAAAATTATAATAATTTACCAAATTTAAAATTAATGACAGAATTAAACAAAGTCTTATTTAATGCTCCTCTTCTTCACTGAAGAGCCACGGGAGGAGCACTAAACAAAGGTTCGTCTGAAGGAAGTGGCGAAACGAACCTTTCTCATGTTTTTCTATAATCTTCTCTATTTTCTTCTCCTCTCTCTCTCTCTTGTTATTTTATTTCCCTTGTTTCCTTCATATCCTTATTCGTCTTTTATTAAAAATTGGATGTCCAAGAACGCCCAAACTGAAAAGACTTTTTCTTCTCGCCTGATGTTAGGAATGGATGAATTCCAACGTTTCCGAAGTTCAAAAGAATTACGCTGAAAAACGAAAAAAAGCGAATTGAGGCATCTTCTCGATCAATTATTGGACGATACCGGCCGGGCTGTGGTATTTGGATAAAGGGGACGCTCAAGGGGGTGGGCGCTTTTTTCCTTTATTTAAGAACTCGCTTAAAATTCCATGATTCCAAATCGGAAACATAATTGAGTTCAGCAGCACAATCTCTATGTCTTGGCATGCGCCAGCCAGCTGAGCTAAACAGCTCGTACAGACTCAGCGGGGTCAATCATGAAAATGTGATCGAACTTACTAATAAATTGATGGAGGGAAGCTTATCCAATGCGTTCTAAACCCATACACACTGAACTGCAGCCAGATATTCTTTGCAAGCTAAATGTTCTTTGAAACGTACAGATGAAATGTTGAGGTAGGCGATGTTCGGTAGGCTTTATGTACGGGCTTTCGGGGTCGCCGTTATGCATAACCAGATCAAGCACAGTAAAGGATTGACTGTCAAAGGTTAACCAGCATCCACTGTCTCTTCGGCGCATCTTTGCTCTCCATCACGAACACAGATCTTTGCCCTCTTAACTCTACGGGCATCGACACAGGGAGTAAGCAGGGTTTTCGATTCTGTTTTCGATCAAGGTATTTTGCCCATTTATGCGTATTTATCGCTGATGTATCGTATATATGTATATTATTGAATATTTCTAGTGCTGTAGCGGTTTAGCTATCCAAGTTTGAAGTGTATACATGATAGCCCGCGTGGCAATACAGCGCTGTCTCGAATCAATTAGCCACACGTTTAGCACACAATGAGGCTGCCAGTTCTATCAAGTATGCCCGGGCGTTCCACGGCTACGGCAGAAATCGGAGCGCAATAGCTCCGTCAATTGCAGACCACCTGCAGCGCAAAGGCCAGAAACGCAGCCGGTATTGCAGCTGAAGGCATCGAAGTATACCGCCGCGCGGTTAGTAAACGGTGATCGCTTGACGGTATAAAATGTTGGAAAAACGGCGGCACCTCACGGCTCTGGTATTTACAAAGCTTAGGACGAAGTGACAGTCTTACAAGGACATATAAAAGTCAAGCTCTTGGCCTTTTCAGACATACTCATGCAAGAAGCGACAGATATAAGAACCTCTAAGGGTAGCGCTATTGCGAGGAAAGGCGATTGAAACAGCTGTGCTGTTTCGAGAGAAGAAAGCCTAAGAGCTGCTTCAGCGAGGGGTGTGAAAAGAACGAGGTGTGAGTAATATGTTGATAGAAGGAAAAAGGAAGAACCAATCTTGAAAAGAACGAGCATGTCGACAAATAGAGGTCCCAATGAATGGCACTGGAAATCACGTATGCTGTGCGGTGGTGAAAGGAGTTGACACATAGCAGGTGAAGGGATGCTTCCAGGTCTCAGGCTGTAGGATCACGTTGGACAAGCCTTTTCGTATCTCCAAACGCCAATATGCCGAGAGCGCCTGTTGTGGAAGAAAATAGGCTTCTTGATAAGGAATATTTCCAAAGGCTCTCACAATCAGGAGCTGGGTTGTGTGTGGCTTTGTGACAATTTATTGATTTTGTCATATTTGCAGAGGACAGAAGCAAGCCTGCAACAGCGCACGAGCAAGGAGAATTCTGCTAAATTTAGCACGCCCTTCAATAATGCATGAAGCATTCACAAGGGCGAAGACAATATGACGAACAGGCTTAGGACAACGGATAAATACATGCATCAAGCGTGGCGCTATGCTGCCCTGGCTTTGAGCAATAGTTGTCTGGACAGGCTCAATGCCATGAATTGGTCAAGTTTCATCCATTTCTGGATAGTAAGCTGTCACAACGATGTCTTGTTGCGATCAAAACTTCTAGCGCCAGGCGGGACTCGAACCCGCACCTCCCTCTGACCGGGCGGGAATGCTCTACGCCATTACAACACCGGCGCCGGTTGATCGAACGCAACATCCACACCTCGTGGGACCGATCAGCACCCACCCGTATCCGGGATGAGCTGACCGCTGATATCAGCATGGATCTAGTTAAGCTGATGGTCTTGATGGAAACAATTCATTCATTTCTGGATAGTATGGCAGGCATAGAGGGGAACACCAGTAGACATTGGCGCTCCTCCATTACCAACTGCGATCTATGCGCTCACAAATCACTATGCTGTGTTCCAAAGCCTTCATGACTCCGAGACACATGAATCCCGGAATTATTTGTTGCTCACGATCAGAATTTCAGTAAGAAAATGTGCGGCACCTTTAGAGGTGGCACATAGAGAGCTGAAAAAGTGAATCGAAGAATGAAGGAAACGTAAGCATTGATCAGGGAAAAGACGAGTGCAGAATGATTCACCAAACTGGATAAACAGCCCATACTTAGTGCGTGTGAGCCTAAAATTCAAAGTTTAAAAAAAAGTAGGGCCAACGCGATTCGATGCTTTTCGAACGACGAAACTTCACAAACAGCAACAGCAGTAAACAGCCTTGAATCAATGGGATGTATCAGCATGCAACGTCTGCAATGTGTATAAGAACTGCAATTTCAACATGACATGAACTGAGAAAAAATGAACTCGAAAAGAAACCAGTTTGGGCATATGTATGGCAAATGAACGCGAAAAATGGGTTAAGCCCCAATTTAGGATAGGATAAGGATAAAGGACGGCGTTACCCAATCCCTTCTCGGATGCGCCAGCGCATTCTACTTCTACGGGATGTCGTGGAGGCGATATGAATGCGTATTTGACCATACAATGACTTGCAGTGGCCAGCCGGTGAACAAGTCAGCGCCTTATCCTTCCCAGACACGTCTGGTACCAATTCACCGACCCCAGAGGGATGGAAGGCTTGGTTGGCCTGGGCGGAAAATCCGAACCAAGAACCTGATATCGGGTGCAAGTGACCGTCGACACCTCATCCGACTGCGCTACACGCGCCTTTTAAGCCCTAATTTGGCAGCCGAGAATTGAGCAGACCCGTAGATTTAGAGTTTTCTTCTAACAGCAGCACATTCAGTAGGACGTTTTGGTGTTTTTGACTTTCTGAGCAAATTCTCTGAGAACACCAGTGAAGTAATCGTTTTGTGTGGGCGGATGGTGGGAGAGGGGTAGGTAGACGAGGCAGGGGTATTGCAGAATAGATCGGATATTGCACAGGAGCACTGGGAGGCTCCACTGAGGGGCGTCCTTGGAGCATTGGTGAAAATTCCTGCTGATTCAAATACATTGGTGATCTTGCATGAGAAGGTGCTTAAACTACACATCGGTGAAGCAAAGCGGTACAACACTAACATCTTCATCTACAGTCTAGACCTGTGGCGTAACAAATGAACGACTTTGAGAGGATGCGAATAGACAGTTCTACGGTCTACTTCACCTCTATTCAGTAAGAAGCGCTTTCTGTAACCTAGTAGGATCGAGTAATGATGTGATTAAGATTGAAGAAGGGCTTGTACATTGCTGCATTGCAGAGGGCCGCCAAGCCGTCAACAACCGTCAGTTGATTGAGTTCGTGACATCGGTGGGATCAGCTAAGCTTAAGGGTAGTCGAGGCCCTTGTTAGGTGTGTCGTTCTCCGTCACTGCGTTATCTGAAGCAAAGCGCAGAGAACATACACGCTTGACAACGCTCTCACCTGGCCCTAACATAGGGCAGGTCTGCTGCAAGAGGTGGCCGTAGATTGGGCGGAAGGGTCTTTTAGGCATTGGTCGGGAATTCATTCGGTGACGAGCGCACGCCGGGAACCGAACAACAGCGGTCGTTTCCAGCAAGTGCGCGCCTGCTTCTCGCTCGCCTCTTCGGTGGGCGCTCTTCCACTCTTCCAGCGCGGCACATCGAGCTGGAAGACTGGAGGAGGCGTCCTTGACACCGACGGCATAAATTCGGTCAAGCAGTGCAAACAGGCATGATGGTTGACGGGAACAACGAACAAAGTTTGCTCCTCCAGCGCTCATATATGGTCGTGCAGTTATCAGATAGCAAAGCAGCACCAACTCTGCACGTTCGATGTCCAAAAAGGAGGCTCATTGCCCGCTCTCCACCGTCATCCGATTAGATAGAGGGACGGAAATCAAGCGCCGTTTGTGGAGAGACGATTTAAAAAAGAATGCCAACCTGGGCAGTCCGCCTGGATGGGAAACGAACTAGGAGTCTCATGCAGTAAATGGGGAGGGGGAGGACAGTTTTCCTGAGGTTTGCCCACTTAGAACAGCAGAAACCTAATCTTCGGCGAGAATATCAGTGCTCCCAGCTATCCTGCAGCACTTCGCGTTGTCCTGAGAAAGCCGCTATCAAAGCGGCTGCGAAATATGCCCTTTGCTGGGACGGGAAACCGCAGTCGTTCAACGACATCAGGCGGTGCGGAATTCGCTGTTGCCAGAGAAGAGGAGGGACAGGTGAGCTGCGGAGCGACGGCGAGCGCCGGCAAACGGGCGCGCTACGAGGCCACCTTCGTCTACGCAAATATTGAGTGACTCAGCCATAGTAACCAGCGATATCAGCGGGCACCCCCAGAACCATTCAGGCTCGTGTCGGCCAACTCCCGCTGTCCAGCCAGCCGGGATGCGGAGGCCTTTTCGGTCAAGCCGCCGTCCCGTGGTTCACAGCGGTGCGACCTCCCATTTTTGGGTGACGAGCAGTGTGTCGGGAAATCGATGGCGCACTCAACCTCCTACGCAGTTCGTCGTACCGTCCGTCACCTGCTACGAGTTACATTCGAGAGCGGGATCAGTGTGTGCGCTCCAGAAGCGCATTCAACGAAGGAGGAAAATGAGAGGAAGTTCAGGGATTGTGAGTGCGACGGACCAGAAGAGACCGGCTCACATAGTATTTTTCAGGTTTCTGAAAACCATTCCAGGTCTCGCCGAATAATAAAATAGGATATCAAAATGTTATATTACCCGACACTTCATGATCAAATTGGACACTTTTCAAATCAAATTTGACACATTTCGCGTCAAATTGGACACTCTTCCAAGCTAGTCTAAGACTTTTGACATTAAAGCGAACTCTTCCAAATCGAAATGACCTTCAGGCAGGATAAACTACAGACGCACTAAGATGGTTAGAATAATTTTTTGTTCATGAAAAAATTAGAGTGCCTTTGCTTGAAATTTTTAGTTCACCTACCCAACACGCGTAAAAATTTTAAATTTTTTTATTTTTTTTGAACAGAACAGATTTATTAAGCCAAAAGTGACACAAAATATTACAAAAGTTTACAGCAAAAGATGGCTTTTTTGTTATCTTCAAAAGTGATGTCTTCGGAGATTTGAATAACGTGGAAAGTGCTCTATTCTCATGGCGAATTAGAATCTCATTTTCTGAAAACTTGCTATATATTTAGAACAAAATATTGTCTACTCTCACAAAAAAGCTATATTGCAGTTAATTTCAGAAATATCCTTTCTCTTTAAGAAAACATTCTAACTTGTAGTTGAATGTTTTTAGTGAAGAATTGAGGATTGACACAGACAGCTCATTCCAGGTTTTCACGATACGAGTTAAAAAAGATTCTTGAAAATTTTTTGAGTGAGGTTTTTGAGGTTGAATTCTAAGATTGTGCCCTCTTGTAATCCCGTTAAATGAGGAAAAAGTGAAGAATTCATTTTTATCAATATCCAGGTGATCATTAACAATTCTAAAAACAAGGTTTTGATCATAGATAATTCGTCTCAGTGATAAAGAAGTAGTACCGAGTTGGGCCAATCTTTCAGGGTAAGAAACTTCAAATAAACCATTCCTAATGAACACTTGTTTTGTAAATCTTTTTTGCACGCTTTCTATCTGATTGATATTACTTTGCTTTAATGGAGACCATATAGGTGTACAGTACTCCAAAATAGGTCTTACATAAATAGAAAACAGTTTGAATAATGTAGCCATATTACGAGTTTGAAATGCACGTAATATACAGTTGGACTTGGCATGAGCTGCAGCGACAGTTTTTTCGATATGTTCATCAAATGTTAGTTGGTCGGAGTACACAACTCCTAAGTCGCGAATAGAATTCGAAGTGTGCAGCTTGCAACCAGCTAGGTTAAAGGAGCAATTCTTGGGATGATGGCGCCCAATGAGCATGACAGTTGTTTTTTCTAGTGAAATGTCTAGCAGCCATTTTGAAGACCATGCCGTTACAGAATCTAGCCCTTGTTGAAGAATTTCATGATTATTTATAGAGTATAGTTTAGAATCATCTGCATAAATACTACAGTGGACACCATGAGGTAAACTGCTTGGCATATCGTTAATGTATATAAGAAACATTAGTGGACCAAGGCAGGTTCCTTGTGGTACGCCACTAGGTGTTTCGTAGCTCTCCGAAAAAGCACCATTAACCATGACTTTTTGGATTCGCTTGTATAGAAAAGATTGCAAAAATTTTAGAAGGCAGCCCTGTATTCCATATGCTTCAAGTTTTTTGCACAAAAGATCCAGAGGGATTGAGTCAAAGGCTTTAGTGTAGTCTATGTAACATACACTGACATATCCGAATGAATCAAGCACTTTCTGCCATTTTGGAATTGTACTTATAAGAGCCGTAAGTGTGGATCTTCCTTGAAGAAACCCATGTTGATATCTTGTGATTAACTGTTTAGATAATAAGTAGTTGTAAAGTTGTTTGCATATTATTCGTTCCAAAACTTTGCTAGTTGAGCATGTGAGGCAAATAGGCCTGTAATTTTCTACATTTGTTTTGTTCCCTTTTTTGAAAATAGGTTTAACGAAACTGGTTCGCCAAATTGACGGTACTTCACCATGGAGGAGAAACCTATTGAATAAAAGATTGAGAATTGGAGTGAGCCCTATTGCTGCTTTATTAAGAAAAATGTAAGGAATATTATCAGGTGAAGTAGAATTGCTGACTGGAAGCTTTTTCAACGTCCTGTAGATGTTATCACTGTTGATGTCAACAAAGTCTAGCTTAGAAAGAGTAAATGATTCACAAGATATTTCATTGTTGTCATGTCTTTTATAGACCGTTTTGAAAAATGAGGCGAATGTTTTTGCTTTTTCTTCCTCAGATTTACATAGTTCACCAGTAGAATTCAAAATTGTCCCAATACCTTTGGGCAGATTAAGTTTTTTATTAACGAACTTATAAAACATGGTATTGTTTCGACTGCATGCTATTTTATCTTCATATTGCAAACTAAGTTGTGCTAAATCACGCTTGAGCTTCCTCGCGTATCGTTGGTACTTGTGTACACCTACTACGAAACGCGCATGGTATAGTCTGGAAACTTTCGCCTGAAGCTTGCGAATTTTGTTTGGATAATGATTTAGAATTGTATCGCTCATTGGTATAACAGGGACATATTGCTCTATTAGCATATTGCATTGTTGCAGGTAGACTTCATAACATTCGTCTGAAGTCTTACAGTCTTTTAGCAATTCTCTCCAGTTCACACAAATGAGATGATTACAAATAGCAGTGTAATCGGCATTCTTATAATCACGATAAACGGTTCTGGTGTTAGGCTTTGCATGGCACGAAACTAATGTAAAGGAAACTGTTCTGTGGTCTGAGGTTGAGAACGGAATAAGGACCTTAAGGTCTTGAACAATGTTAGCATTGTTTGTTAAGACTAGATCCAAAATATTGAGGTTATGAGTCGGGAAAACAACGAGTTGGTCTAGTGAGTTTCGAACACAGAATTGATGAAATTCACGTGCAGATCCATAAAGCGATTGTAAAGTAGTAGTTGTCCATTTGATCGTAGGAAAATTAAAATCTCCTAAGACTACGGAATCAGCATCTTCTTTCAAGACATCTGAAACGTAGATAAGGGCATTATGGAACGATGATCTATCACAATTTGGACTACGATATACTAATGTAATATAAGTTGGGACAGGTGAAGTATGAAAGCAAACAGTTAAACATTGACAGTATACAGAAAAATTATTGGATGAAATGAAGTGATGCGAAATATCACGATGAACCATTGCTAAAACTCCACCGCCTGCCACGGTACCACACCTATCACATCGATAAATTTCATAGTTTGGTTGAGGAGAAAGAGCAGCATCAAGTCCTGAGTCTGGTTTGAGCCATGTTTCTGTAATAAAAATTGCGGCCGGGTTGTTGTCTGAAATGAAGCAGTGAAGATCGGGAATTTTATTGCCTATCGATCGAGCATTAAATAGGAAAACATTATTTAAAGAGGTAGATCGAGTTTCTAGATTCTTTTGGATAGAGGGTGAAACAGTTGGGTGGTTTTCGCTGATATTCGAATTTGATAAGCACTTCGCACTGTTTGTAACACCATTTTCCTATAGCGGCCTAGTAGAGTCGGTTACCCGTTGAGACAAGTTAGAAGTCTTTGAAGTCCTATTGAAATCAGAAGAATGTGAGTTTACTGGCGTCACCGAACGATGTGGTAAGTCACGCGGAGCCTTAAGTTTAATTATGTCAAAATCACGGACAATATACAACAGCTTTCCGGCTTGCGCATTCAGTTGACCTGCCTCTTTGCGTAGTGCTCTATCTAAATGAAGCTCCTCTTCAGTGTAGTCCCTACGTGCAAAGGAGTGTACATATTTTTGTGTTAGGCTCTGTCGACCGCTACGCATATGTGCAAGTAAAGAGTCCCTAAGTGCTTGGTTAGGTAAGGTTCTTTTTATGATACGACCTCGAGCACCTGGTTTTCGAGGTTTTCCTACGGGGTAACGACGTGAGGTGATTTGCCCTCTATCAAATTCACTCTTCAATTCATCGTCTCCTGAAGTGTAGATAGCTTCTCTTAAGATTTCATGGTCGAATCGTCTAGTTGCTTCCTCGCTGGCTAGTTCATCAATGCCTATCCAGGCAATCATCCTCGATTTCTCTTCAATTTTTTGACTATCGTTTTTGATTTTCACCATGCTTGAATAAAGAAGACTTTTCTGTGAGGATGCTGAATAGTGTGAGTCATTCACTTTTTTCTCTATTTCGGATAGGCGTTCAATTATCAAATTCTGCGTTTCTTTAATACTCTGAATCTCTCCAAAAAACCGTTCAAGCGTATCCGAAATAGTTCGCTGCATCTGGCATGAATAATTATCAAAACGTTCGATTAACATACTTGCCCATAGAGGCATTGCTTCCTTCACTTCATTTCCGTTGTTTTTCTTGATCATTGACTGTTTTGCCATTGCTGAGGACGAGAGCAGTTGAATAGGGCGACCGCACAGTAGTACGTGACCGAGCAGAATGAGATTGAAATTATTTTTTTTTGCGAGCAAAAAAAAAAATAATTTCGTTTTAAGGCGCAGCAAGGCAGCAATCATGTTCTGCATCAAAAGATTGGATCGCGCCATGCACTCAAAAAGTTCAATGCAACGTTTAATTAACTGATAGTGAATATGCTGCTCACATGCTACATGAATGTGAGGATATGTGAGTTATTTATACTTGTTTATGTTGCATCGTTTGCAGGCGTGAAACTCCGTGCAAACATAATTTTGCAATTAATCGAATACAAATCGCGACGTTTCAGACAGGGCATGGCGCAATCTCTGTTTGGCATTAGAAAATGGCCGGCTTCCTGCTCTTCAAGATAAGCTTTAAATCATTGTTTTTCCGCACAAAAATAAAATTTCAAACTATGAGTGCCTATTGGGAGGTGAATTAAAACTTCAAAGAAAGTTGTACCAAAATTTTCTTTGAACAAAAAATTATCCTAACCCTTTCCGAAGGTCTTTAGCTTAAAGTAGAAGAAGCTCATTTCGACTTGGAAGAGTTCGCTTTTATTTAAAAGTCTTAGACTAGCTTAGAAAGTGTCCAATTCGAGGTGAAAAGTGTCCAATTTGATTTGAAAAGTGTCCAGTTCGATGTGAAAATGGCACATACCAACTATACACCACCCCTCTTTCAATGTGAAAGGTATATCGTTCAGATTGGGTCCACTCTCTTCCTCCTTCATAACATCCATGGAATGTACACAAAATCTTCTAAAACCTGAGCGACTGCGAGCGACTTATTAGAACTGTACAAGGCTACTGCTAGGGAAGAATTACCGGTTGTAGACATGGCACAGGGTGGATCCCTTCTCTAGACGAGGATCTGTTCAGATTGATGCAGATCGATCTGAGCGCACGACGCTTCACATCAGTGCCTACCGTATGCCTCCTCAGAAGTCCTCCTTTGTGTGTCAACGATCGTGCGGCTGCCCCGCGAGTGCTTTCACGTTCTCTCCCCTCCCAACGCGCACCATGGCACCGGCCTAATCGTGGAAGCAGTTCTACCTTGACCTGCTGAGGTGGCGAAGGAAAGTAGTAGGGTGTCGATAAACAGAGCGAGGTGCTGCATAGATGAACGACTCGATTCTCGTAGCACCACAAAGTTGCTTTTCTGTACTCTAGAAGAATCTACAAAATAAGTTTGATTATAAACATGTTTGATCCTAAAAACCAAAAACCTTATGAAGATTGAAACATTTCACATTTTGGAGCGGACGATTTGATGATTTTCGAGGAAAGTCATAGCGGTTTAAATCGAAAAGTTACTCTGACCTTTTTAGAGTGTCTAGTTCAATTTGGTGAACATCCATTTCGTTCGAGATGTACGGTGCAACACTTAGAGAAGTGTCGAGTTTTGACCTAAGACTGACACAGGAGAGCAAGATAGGGGCTTATCGTTTTCTTTCTGGAACGCGCCATGTATTTTTTTTTCGACAGGATGTTGAAGAGGCATTTTGAATGGTTGTTTGCACTATTCAGTGTCCTGAGGTGTCCGGCTGTTGATCAAGCCTTTCATCACAAGCCTGCTGGCCATTCAACGATTTCGATGAGGTGACAGTTCTGGTTGCCGTGGGCACCGAAGACCTCGATTCTCTATGGGCGCGACTAGTCGCCTGCTTCCCCCGACTTCGAAGCGTGCACTCTGAGTGTCGATACAAGCCGTACGTATTGGCAACTGCAGTTTTTCATTGCAAACCTGCAGCGTTCTGCTGATGGTACCTCTTGCCAAAAAACAACTCCAACTGCCAAAAGAAAAAGAAAAGAAAACTAGAAAACTGGGACCCCAGCAGGGGTGGCGTCAAAAGCAGGGTGAAGAAAAACAAGCGAGCCACTGAGGTCTCGGGAAAATTGGGAAGGACTTGTAGAGTTAGCACCTTTTCCAATGACAACGAATAAAATAGCGAGGGCATGGTTCGGCACAATACATATTTCTGGCCGGCCGGCAGAACCTATAAATTGAGCGAGAGCCGCCAATCTTGCCGTTAACAGCTGCATTTTTGGGTGAGGATTTGGTTAATGGGGCTCATTCTCGCGTCACTAGGACTCGAAGGTTGATACACAGCTTAGTTTGTTCTTTTGTTTGGGGTACCACACGGATTTGCTCCGACAACGCAAAGAGAACGTTGAAATATGAGCTCGAAATAAACACTCACAAGGAAGTGAAAGGAACGTGCGAGACCAAAATTGCCAACTTCCCCTGACTGCTTCTCATGGAACGCTCAGGTGAAGCACTCAGCAACTTTGGCCAGCATATTTGTAAGCATTTCAAATCAGCATTTCAAGCGATTTCACGTGATCTAGCTCTCTGTTCAGAGTTTCTTGGGGGCTGAGGGTCTTGCGTGGTCAGACACAGACCGTCACCAGACACTGGTTTCAGAATCAAGCAGGAGCGCTAGCGCTTTAGGGTAAGGGAAGCGCTCGGGCTCCTAGCCCCCACACTGTCACGGTGAATCATTTGCATTCACGACCACATCGACCGCCTCCTCGTCTAGATTCCCATGAAAACCACGGACTCTGGTGTCGCTATCGATCGAACGCAATAGCACGTCACAGAAAGGAAGGAGGGAGGACACCTGTCAAGAATCAAAGCATCCGAAACGGGCGACATCTACTTAAAGAAAAAGCAGCGAGACAGCTTAAAAAGAACTGCGTTTTAGACGGGAGCTCGTCGGCACGGTTCATCTCTGCCATGCAGTTGTCACAGTGACCCAGGAAGACGCCCTCGCTACTAGGCAACACTTGTTCAGGACCGAAAGTGACGAATTCTTCAGCAGCAGATCGCATTGCTTTGTTTTCCGAGATGCACAGGAATCTTTCATTCGTTCATGAACAGAGCTCCAACACTAGAGCTTTACTCGTAGTAGAATGCTCAGACAGCTGAAGCGAAAACAGACGGCGTACGTTGCCTTTGGACCATTTTCCACGCACCTTCAAGAAGTCCGAAGATTATTCACTGTGCTCAAGTACTGCACTCAACCACAGCTGACCCTGTATTCTTAGGAAATCAAGAAATCGACAGGTGTTTAAAGCCAGTAATTAGCTAAACCATCAATTGGACTCTTATTTTTGACAATTGCAATTCAATTTCCTTTCGACTTCGATAAAATAGGAGCGATCTGAATCTAGGCGAAAGGTTGAGCACATGCAAACAGCTTCTTTGCTCCTTCATACCTGCAAAATCAAACAAAAACCTGCAACTTGAATCTGAGGTCACAGCTCATTCTGTTGCTACTACCTACGCTGTGTTCGGGATTCTCCTATTTGAAGTTCGTTGTGTTGAGCGAATCAGTTTCTCCGGCCCACTCATGCTTCTTACTTATCGCTTGGGTCCCACTTTGGTAGTTCATGTAAGTGGCATTTACACTCTCAATCAAATAAAAGCTTTTAACCAAATAAAGCTGCGATGAACTTTCACATATTCCCACTTTGGTGGTTCATATAAGTGGCATTTACACCATCAATCAAATAAAAGCTGCGGTGAACTTTTGGAGTACATGGCACGATCCCATCTTTTATTGCGATATATGCTTGCTCCTTAGCTGTGGGCTGTCTTCATTGAAACGACGTGTTTTCCATTTTCATTCCCAATTGGAGGCTTTCAAATCAAACTGGACTCTCATAAACTCTTCTAAACTAGCCTACGACATTGAGATCAATGCGAATGTTCCCAAGTAGAAATAACCTTCAGGCAGGTTTAACTAGAGACTCAATAAAATGTCTAACATAATATTTTCTTCAAGAAAAATTTGATACGTAACATTCTTTAAGGCTTCTTAGTTTACCTGCACAATAAGTGTAATAATTCTATAAAACCTTCATTTGTTAGAAAAAATAATAAATTAAAATTTTCCTTAAACCACAGCTAAGAAGCAGGCATATAGCGCGTTCAAACATTAGATCGCGCAATTTACTCCAAAAGTTTACCACAGCCTATATTTGATTGATAGTGTAAATTCCACTTACATGAACCACCAAAGTGGGGATATGTGTGTTCCTTACAGCTTTGTTGTTTAACTTCTGCTAATCGAATAAAAATCGCAACGTCGTGGAAGAGTGCCCAATTCGACATGAAAGGTTCTGTCGTAGCAAATGGATTGGATGCCTATTAGCCCGATAGCAGAACGTAGCAGCGTGCAAGTGAATCAATATTGAATGGAACTATGCATTATTCAAATTATTTTTAGTACTTCTATGACAACAATTTATAATACTGTTGTGAGACGGAGCGGAGTCAATTGTTGGAAGATTGGGCAGTGTCAGATATTAAGATCAGATCGAGACCAACTTTATGGCCAAAGCATACGCACCTGATTATGGATACAGACAGGGATCTATATGGGAGTTGCCTGATTGTGTTGTCCGACGTAAGCGCCCCACAGCTGATTAGCATTTTTGCTCAGACAGTCGATATCAATCAATATTATCGATCTTTTGAAGGCGATACTGAATTTCTCTCTGACGCTTTTGAGGTAGGAAAATCAGAGACAGAAAATCCCACCATATATAAAGGAGGAAGGCATGAGTCACTGCATGTAGTGGTTCGTCAACAGCGGAAATCAAGTCCCGTCCCCACCCCCTAGTTTTTGACTGCACCAGGCTCTCGTACATAATTCTTCCCGTATGCTTCCTCAAATTCAATGGCCAATGGTGCGGGCGTATTTACTCGGGTTACAATGCTTTTTCTACCTGCCCAGGTCCTCCAATTTTCAGCGGTGGGCCAAGACAGGCTAGCGAAGGACGTTACTGGGACCTGCGCTAGGTACGGCTACGTTTTTAATCAAGTCGTGTCCCAGGATCAGTAGTTTGACCAGTTTCCATACTATGCTATGTACAGAAGAGGATAGCATTTTTGTCACAAGCCACCATTTCTGGAATTCATTACACCTCGTGGCTCCAAGCACGGCGACTGGACAGAAATGTCGGACATTTCATTAGGCCTGATGAGCTGCAATAGGCTGTGAACCCAACGCTAGACGAAGAGGACTTTCTTCTGAGTGCTGTACTGGGATGTGAGTGGTACCAAGTTAGGAATCAATCTGGAGTATGTGCTCGTTCCAACGAGCTCGACGCTAGGAATGCTTCCTTGCCCAGCGTTGGTTGCCGGCGAAGCCGGCGACCTACGCTGGGTGAGGAAGCAACCCTAGCTAGGTTTGGGCTACGTCCTTAGCGTGGCCCATCATACCCGACGCCGGCGGAGCCGGCTAGCCGCCGTGGCGCGCGGATGCGATGCCGGCTAGCCTGGCGTGGCCCGCACACTCCAGGGTCGTGTCCATACGTGTTCACCTGAGGCGGGGCTCATCAACGACTTGCAACAATTTAACAGAGAAAATTACAGCCGCAATCTCTGAAATCGCAGCTTATCAAGCGATATGGTGAGCGATAAGCCGCGTAATCAGAGCTTTTCGCTGTGAATTCTCTGTTAAAGTCATGTAAGCCGTCGACGAATCCGACCCCTGGATGCAGAGAAATCGAAAGGATAGCGCTACTGTTGCCTTTCATAGCACCGTTTCTCTCTTATGAACTAGTTACCTCTGTTCAGAAGTGTCTGACCAGTTATAAATTCCGGTTCCTGCAAGTGATCTACCACTTAGGAATCTTATACCCATGCTCACGTAAGAGCCATTATGATCGTCACTACGGGATCCCAACTATGGTTTACTGCGCAGTTAGTAAGAAAAGCAAGTGCACCGTATGGCGATGCTGATCTCCCGAGCATCCGGAACGAAACACTCCATGAAAACAAGGCAACCTCCCACGTTAGAACTAATGGTAGGAAGTAACTTGATGTGAAAAGAAACCTTAGAACGGCCGCCATAGAATCCATTGTCACCAAGAAGAGAAATTCGCAGTGAAGACGGAAAATTTGGAGCACGAGGTTCAATCCTATGTCCACAAAACCCTTAATGCTTTTTGCATTCACATCATAGGTCCTAATGTCCACCGAGGGATTTAATGGTGCAAAGGAAGAGCACGAAAAAGAACATCAGTCGCAGTCAGTGTCAAATGCAAAAGTGGTCAAGTGGGTGTCGATTAAATTTTTTTTGCATCGAATTGGAAGTATAAGCCCTTTTGTGATAGATACCCCTGAAGTTGTTGTTTCATGCTTTGCGCTCATGCTCCTTCCTTGTTTGGTGGTATTGCGGAGAAGGAAGTAGACGAAGAGCTGGAGACTGCACCCTATATGGATTGGAAGGAAAACGTCATAGTACTTCTTTACAATTCTACATATTTTTTATATAAGGTACTTTGTGAAACAAGCAGATCCTAATTTGCCCATTGTGCTCTATTTCCAGTGCCCAAAGGAAATTCAACAATCGAAGGCATCCGTCGACTAATAAAATAATTGCACGTTTCTGTCAAGTTCCGAATATTCGAATGATTCCTAGAGCTCAGAAATTTCAAGTATTTGAACTCTTTAAAAATGCGATTTTTTGATACTTACTTAGTACTTAGTTCCTCCCGTGCTATTGAGCGCATAGGGCGACGAGATCTTTCCACTGCTGCTTGTCTTGGGCTATTTCTTCGCACTCCTGCCTAGAAATATTCATAATGTTTAGGTCATTCATGAGCGTGCGGCGCCACGTGTTTCTTGGGCGTCCTCTGGTTCGTCTTCCTGGCAGAGTCCATTTCATGGCTGATCTCGACAGCCGGTGCTCGGGCATACGCCGGATGTGTCCGGCCGGAGAAGGCGACGTTGCGTAACGGTTCCGTAGAGGCACCTTGAGTGACAGCGCCGCAATACTTCTTCGTTGGTCACGTGGTCCGTGTAACGTATCCTCATCATTTGCCGCAGGCATTTGCTATGGAACGCCTTGACTCGTCTGATGATGCTAGTTGACGTCTTCCATGTATCGCTAGCGTACATTGCAGTTGGGACGACTATCGATGAATACAAACGCAGCTTTACGTTATTTGAAATAGAGAATGACGTCCATAGTGGTCTGAGCCTTCGCAATATTGCTGTCGCCTTCGCGATCCTACAACGAACGTCGGTCTCAGCATCTCCATCATTAGCGATCATACTTCCCAAGTAGGTGAAGCTGTTCACTACTTCCAAGCGGTCCGATCCTATGTAGATGCCGTCCCTTGGGCTCATAATTCCTTCGCACATGACTTTTGACTCTTCGTGACTAATTCGGAGTCCAATGTTTCTTGGCTAAGGCGTTCTGCAATTCTTTGTAACTTATCGTTGTCCTCAGTGAATACCGCGATGTCATCGGCAAAGTCCAGGTCCACAAGTCGTCCTCTAAACAAAGGAATGCCTTTCTGTACTTCGGCCGTCGTTCTTCTCATTACGAAGTGAAGGGCGACGTTGAATAGCAATGGTGAGAGAAACACATCTCCGCCTGACTCCTGTGGTGACCTCGAAGTAACTTGTATTTCCAAGCGTAGTCTTCACGCAACACATGGAATTTTGATATAGGGTTCTGAATATCTCAACGAAGGTCGTAGGGACTCCATAGAGTTTAGGTATTTCCCACCGTGGACACTATCAAAAGCCTTCTTAAAATCGACTATGTTTATGTGGAGCGGGTAGCGGTATTCCAGGCGTTGTTCGATAATGTTGAGTAGCGCGAAAATCTGATCGCAGTCAATTGCATCTCGAAGCCTTCAATACGGGGCAGAATACTTTGCCTGGCACTGATAACAAGGTGATTTATTTGAATATCGAACTCTAAAGCATTCGAAAAATGCATTTTTTTGGTTAATAGAATTCCAATATTTCAATTGGAATGAAAATCACTCGAATACCTGCTCGAAGTGAACACAACTATATATAGTATATCCCCGTCAGCGCTAGCAACGATCGCTGACAGTGACATGGTTCATAGAGTTGTGCACACGGATACTTAAGCAAAATTTTCTGGCTAGTTGTTTGGATTTTGCTTATTCTGTCCTCCATTGTCGAAGATTGAAATCATCAAATTCTCTTTTTCTTTTCTAGCGTTTGTCCCGCTTCGTCGCGGGGTCCGCTCTTCTGGTGTCATGACGGCACCTTTCCCGATTCTGCGTTTGATCAGGGCGGACGCCAGTTACTTTCATGTGTATGTCGGACTAACGCTGCATCGAGCGTCCTCTTGGCCGCCCGATGCAACGTTAGTCCGACATGCTATTCCTGATCCCAGGTATTTAAACACCGAAGTGCGTGCAAGCTCAGTACCGTTAATCTTAATGGAGACGGACTCCTTTACGTCTGTCGTTAGATATTCGGTCTTCTTCACGTTTAATTTGAGTCCAAACTGTTTCAAATGATCAGGCCAAGCTTGCACCTGCCATTCGACGTTACCCTTTATCGTCGCAGACGAGCACCACGTCCTCAACATAGAGCAGCGTCCATGGAACAAACAGGCTGGTGAAGATCTCATGTAATGGCATCCATGACGACAACAAAGAGGAGTGGAAAAAGCGCAGAATCCTGGTCCACCCCAACAGAGATGGGGAACTCCATTGGGGTTTCAGCTGCAGCCTGCACTCTACTCTTTGGGCAAGAGTAGAGCATCCGCACCCACTCTATATGTTGCTCAGGTACGTTGTGTTGTTGTGTTGTTTTAAAGCGTACCATATAACCTCATCGAAGGCCTTCCCCAAGTCGAGCAAGGCGATATGCACCAGTTTCTCTTTCTCGCGATGCTTCTCCACCAGGAGGCGGGCGGCGTATATAGCATCAATAATCCCACAACCAAAAACAAAGCCGCACAGGTTGTCTGAGAGCTTGACGATTTCACGAATTCGTCTATCGAGGATTCGCTCGAAGGTCTTCATGCTGTGCGAAAGCAAGCGAATAGGAAGGTAATTGGAGCAGTCTGCAAGACTGCCCTTCTTTTTTCAAATCGGAATCGTCGTACTGTTGTGCCAACACTCGGCTACTTTCTTCTCCTTTACTACCTGGTTGAAGAATTAAGCCAACCACTAAGCAGGATATCAGAGCTTCGGTTTCCAAACATCGACTGCAAGATCATCCGGCACTGTCATATTGCAGGGCTTCATCTTTTTCAAAGCCGCGTCTGTTTCCTCCACGGTGATCTTGTGAGCGGAATCGTGGACAGAAGCCACAGAAGGGATGGCCGGATGAGGAGACTCTATAGTGGAAATTTCCTCAAAATACGCCATCGCTTCAGCGCTTTTTGCGGTCTGTCAGAAGATGGTCGTTCTCTTCATTGATGCTAAAGAACCTTTCAATATCCTCGGATTGGCGATGGCGGGTCTTAGCAAGTCGGGACAAGCATCGCTCGCCATCGCGAGACTCGAGCTTTCGGTAGGCATCACCATAATATGTGGCTCTCGCAACAGCCACAAATTTTTTGCAACCTTGTTCGAGTTTTGATACATGTGCCATTTGTCGGCTGTTTTGTCGTCGAGAAACACATGATATAGCGACTTCTTCTCTCGAACCTTATCTTTCACATCGTCCGTCCACAGACATGTCTGTTTTTCGACTTTGCATTGTCTGGGCTTCGTAGAGCCGACTTCCAACATTGATGAATCGCGTGGTCGCCTTCTTCCAAGTTTCGCCGACAGTCGTGAGTGTCGGTTACCGAACGCGGGAAATTATAGCTGCTTCCTTCTCTCTCATTCGCCGCCAATTGATTCTTGGTGAACCGCATTGCTCAATCTGGTGCACCCTCGGAGGGGCGATCTTCAAAGTGCAGATCAGCAATCGGTGCTGTGGAGCGACCGTCTCATACGGCACGATCTTCACGTCTGTGACAACACTCCGGTCGCGATCTCTCACAAGGACATAGTCTATCTGAGTCTTGGTACTCACATTGTAGTATGAGATAAGGTGCGAGTCGCATTTTCGGAAGACAGTGTTCACAGTGGTGAGGTTATACGATTCTGCATACTCAAGAATATGCTCACCATCGGCGATACGAGACCCGTATCCGAAACCACTATGAGAAGAAGTGAGAGAGTCGCTTCTTAGGGGCGACAACGATCTTCATCAATAGATCGTTAAAGCGTTCTACACTTACAATCGAGTCACAAAATCGTTCGGAGACGATTAGTCCGACACCACTAGTGGTGCTGGGACTTCCACATAGAAGGGCCTTGAAACCTCGTCCTATGTTCCTTGACTTGCGGCAGGACCACCTCATCTCCTGCACCGCACAGAGATCAACTCTTCTACGCTCCAGTGCTTCAACCAACTTGCAAGAGTGTTCCGTCTGCGTACCCACATTATGCGTTGCTGCGAATTCTATTTAGGTTACGGGACTTTCGGACTAGCTCAGTTGCCCCCGCTACCGTCCACGCATCAGGGACCCTCGCGTTCCTCTCACACTCATCGGGCTTTGTGAGTGCGCGTCGGGCCCTGCGGACGCCGTAGTGCAATCTCGAAAACATGGGACATCAAGCACCATGTGATGTGACATGGGTCTTGGTACACCGCCGATACTACGACCAGCTGGATGTCTTTGGGCATGATGGTGATCAGAGTGGAGAACATGAAGTGCTTGATAAGACAGAATGACCCAAAAAACACTGGAAACAGGATTTTTGCTATCAATTGAACAGAAATCACGCCGATCCAGACGAGTGCAGGGTGCGTTCTCTGTTTTCAGGGCACTAAATAACTGATGCCTTCCTACGCTTCTTACAAATTTACATTACATTTACAGCTGAAGCTTAAAGCCGTCTATTCTGTACCAAACAGGATCTAAGAACTCATAAGCTTGATTAATCTTAATTTGCGTCTTGACCTGCTCGTCTAAACACCGTTTAAACCTGAGTTGGACTGCCAGATGACAAAGTTTACTTATCTATACTCGAGCAATATCATCCATCACCTTTGTGAATCACTCTGATCTGACAATAAGATCGTTACTTCTGCAGATGAGGATTCTTATCATAGATGGCATGCTGGTGGAGTGAGTCATTTCACGCAATGTCTCAGGTTTTCTTAAAATCTTCAGACTCGAGTTCTTTGGAACATTACACGCTGTATAACCCATCCTTTAGATCAGAAGGTGGTTGATAAAACCTTTTTCTTTTTTGAACACGACCCTGATAACCTATCGTTAGTAAAGCCCTATGAAGTTATTAAACATTCTAGAACAAACTATTTTCTATAATCCATTTAATAATATTAAAAAACTTTACAATTCAGGACAAGAAAATTTGCCAAGCCATCATGAACTTAAGGGAGACCCCTCTTTGTACTTGTGTCACACCGCCCATGTACTCAGATATTGGTCTAAAGATACTATAGCAACAACTAAAACAAATAATTATTTTACCTCTGATGTTTTCTACAAGATTAAAAACGGGAGCAGTTAATACACGATTAAAGGCTTTGGTAACCAGCATAAAGGATTGCGTTGTAATGTCAACTGTACCGCATGTAATATTACTTCATTTATTGACAATGTAATTTCTAGTGTAACAAATTTCAAGATCAACACCTTTAAAACGGCAACTTCTTCATGTTGCACCAAAAACGTAGTTTATTGCATCACATGTAAAAAACGTAAAATCCAATACGTTGGCATTACGGCAAGATGTCTAAAAGAGAGAATAAGAGAACATATGTACTACATAAATAATAAAAGGAAATTTAATGTTTTATATAGTCACTTTCATAAGTGTAAGTCGGAATTTGATGTTTGTATTTTAGAGCCCTGAGCAGCAGCTGGAAAGATACGCACTTGACAGAGTTATCCCACTCCAGACACGCCCGCGCGTGCAATTTGCGAGCGGTTGCCCCACTCGATTGATAGGTTCGATTCGATGTGCGTTCTTCACGTGCACTCCAGTCTTGCCGAGACAGAGTACAGCGATTTCGGAGTAGGGCAGCCAAAAATTCCTGATAAACTTTTCTAAACTGTTCGAAATAGTCTTGAAGTGGACGAGTAAGAGCGCGAACCGTTGTTATTTTCCAGTAAGTGAAGATGGAAGCGTAGTGGACATGTTTTCGCCCACTAGATAGGTTCAGTTCTGTGTGCATTGTACACGGCGCACTCTCGGAGCATTCCCTGCATGACAGAGCACTTGTGACGTACGCCATGCTTGAGATACTCCGAAAACATGCAAGTCCAGGGAAATAAGCTGCTCCAATCGCAAAGAGCCCGCTCCAGTCATTCGTTTTGACCATCCACAGCAAAAACACAGTGGTCTGGTGAATTTGTATAACGTTTGTGTAGACCTCGAAGAGTAGAATCGAACGGTGCCAACCTTTTTTCAAAAAACCAAAAATTAGACGGATTGTGCGCATGCGACGGTTTGCGACGGACAACTCGTCCACGGCCGTTTTTGACAATGAAGCGCAAGTTTTCAATTTTGGAGATTTTCATGGCTCCATATGAAATTCGTATACCAATCGATAGAGCTCGTGCTTCTGGGCTCAAATATGTACTTGTTTCTTCAAATGGGTGACCTTTGGGTGAGTTTTATCAAAAAGACGCAAAACAACAAATTGCGGGTTTTGCGGCGTCTATTCAAAAGACGCGTCCAGTACTGTAGGAGGGGGTGGGGGGCAACTGATGAAAAGTTCTTCCTGAACACGTTCTTGGCAGCTCAGGGAATATATGCACAGGAAGAGTTGGGAAGGTCATTGATATCAAGCAAGGCATGAGCATTTAGAAATTCGACAAAGGCACGTGGATCGAACGCTTGACGCTGTGCCTTTGACTCACGCAATTCTCCACCGAGCCAGCGAGCTGCTTCCATCAGTATTCTTCACCACCTCCCTTATCTCCATGTGGTCTCTACAAACGTGTTAGGCACGTACTGACAGTGCAATTCAATACTGGACATTCAGGGGCCCCTAACTCCTTAGGTTCAAGGACTTTGCAAAAATGAAACATGCTTTCTACTCTGTAGAGGGTGGAGGTTTTCATGACAGTAGTCATCTTCGGATCTCCCTCGATAGAGAGCCTTCGGGCTCTCTTGTTAAGAGGGATCTCGGGCCGCTTGTCGCAGGGCCACGTGGCTCGTCCCCGGGTGGTGGATAGGGGAATTAAACGCGAACCAAATGCGACCGTGTACTGCCCAGAGACGCAGGTGGGATGCAGGGGATGGACTCCTTGCTCCTGCTGTGTCGGGTCGACGCTTTCCTTGTGCGTGGGAGCGGCATGTTCGTGCACAGTGTGCGCGGATGTGTCCGTGACTGCGCGGATTGTAACTGTGTCGGCTCGGCAAAAAGCTTGCACTCGGTAGACTGGGAGTACATGTAAGGCGATTCGAGGCCGCCTTAAGTCTCGCCCCGTCCCTTCGGGCAGTCTGGCTGGCTGCCTGGAGTTCTTCGCCCGCACGACAGAGCCTGACTAGCTACCCGTGTTGTATGGAAGTCAAACACAGCAGCACTAAAGGGCCTCATTCCCCTGACCCCGAAAGAGCCCCCATTTCTGCAGCGATGGGAAGGACGAGTACGGAGAGGCTGCTAAAATCTCAGGGCCTAACCAGGCTGCGCAAATTGAGAAGGACTAGGATGACGATCTGTACTTACAACGCCCGCACACTTGCATCGGAAGCATCCGTCGAGGACCTGATGATGCAAGCCAGGAAGATCAAGTACGACGTCATCGGACTGACCGAGACGAGAAGACACCATCCCCTACACGCCGCTTACGACTCCGGATAAGAACTGTTCCTCGGAACATGCGACAGGTAGGGAGTAGGCGGCGTTGGTGTCCTCGTCAACACGCACTTGGCCATGAACATCGATTCGTACGAATCTCTGGCAACCCGAATCGGACGTCTGCGACTGAAGCGATGTGGCTCCGTGCCAGCTTTGACTGTATTCGTCGCGTATGCCCCAACATCCGACTACGACGACGAAGAGGTCGAAGCCTTCTACGTAGAGCTGGAGAAGTTGTATAAGGAAGATCACACCTTCTACAAGGTGATCGTCGGCGACTTCAACGCCAAGATCGGACCGCGAAGGTCGCCGGAAAAGTTTCACATCGGAACCCACGGTTTGGAGTGGAACGAGCAAGGTGAAAGGCTGTCTGAGTTTATCATGTCGATCAAGACCATCCATGGAAACCCACAGTTCCAGAAGCCTCTCTCTCTACGATGGACCTGGGAATGCTCCGGTGGCCAGTTCCACGACGAGATCGACCACATCATCTTCAATCGCAAGTATTGCCTGACCGACGTCTCTGTTGTCCCCAAGTTCTACACGGGATCGGACCACCGCCTCCTTCGCGCGAGGTTTCTCTTTTCGCGTCAAGGAGAGAAGGCCGCGAAGTTCAAGAAGAGGAAAATCAGAACGACCTCAACTGGGACCTCAACACCTCTCTTGTCGGACTTTGGGAAGATGCCGTCATGGACAACGTTGATGAGGAATACGACCGCTTCGTGCAGCATCTCCACGATAGTGCCAAGGGAGTCGAGAGCTTGAAGACCAAGAGACGCCTGTCTCCGGAAACTCTCGAGCTTATACGCCAGCGTGGAGCAGAACAAGAGTCAGGCAACTACCAGCTGACGTCCGAACTTGCGAAGCTATGCAGAGCGGCGATAAAGGCAGATCTAAAGGAGAGAATGGCGGAAAGGGCGGAAGTGTTGGTTGAACAGCAGAGGAAGGGTTGAGCATCAGCAATGCCCGCCGGAACTTCGCCAACTTCAAGACCAACATGACCGCTCTCCGACGTCCTGACGGAACCGTCACCTCTTCCAGAAGGACCATGGAGAAGGTCATCCACGACTTCTACTCCGATCTCTTCGATAGCCACGTCCACCAGCCCCCACGCCATCTTCCGCAGGATGGATACGTCGTCGCCTCTGTTCTCCCTTCCGAGATCCGACACGCCATCTCGTTGGTGAAAAAACGTACAGCACCCGTGTCCGACAGGATCAGACCCGAACACCTGAAGAACCTACCGCCAGCGCTCATCAACACCTTGGCGCGGCTCTTCACACGATACCTGTCGGAGTGCAAGGCTCCATCTCAGTAGAAGACCAGCATGACCGTCTTGTTGTACAAGAAGGGAGACGTGCACGACATTGGCAACTATCGCCCGATCTGCCTGCTGTCCGTAGTCTACAAGCTGTTCACTCGAGTGATCCTGAAAAGGATGAGCAGAACGCTGGACGAAGGACAGCCATGCGAACAAGCAGGATTTCGGAGAGGATTCAGCACGATCGACCACATACACACCATTACGAAGCTCATCGAAGTGTCGCGAGAGTACAAGGTGCCGCAGTGCCTTACGTTCATCGACCTTAAGAAGGCATTCGACTCCGTCGAGACTGAAGCATAATCGAAGCCCTGCTCACTCAGGGCGTTCCTACTCACTACATCAGAGTCCTTCAAGAGCTGTACGGTGGATTCACGACCAAGATCTCTCCATTCTACAACGACGTCGTCATCGACGTAAGGAGAGGGATTCGGCAAGGGGATACCATATCCCCGAAGCTCTTCAGCGCCACCCTCGAAAACGTCATGCGCGAACTAGAATGGGAAGACATGGGAGTGAAGGTCGACGGCCAGCAGCTGCACCATCTTCGTTTTGCTGACGACATCGTGCTCATAACACCGAGCATCAGCCAGGCGGAGCGAATGCTGGCCGACTTCGATTGTGTTGGGAATGTTGGACTGCAGCTGAATCTTACGAAGACGATGTTCATGAGGAACGGACAAGTTTCTGATGCCCCATTCTCGCTCAACGGAACGAACATCTCCGAATGCTCCAGCTACTTATATCTGGGTCGCGAAGTCAATATGGCCAACGACCTAGCGCCGGAGCTGAGCTTGGGGAGCTTTCAAGAGCGTCGAAGAAGTCGCGAAGAAGACGAAGAACGTCCGACTCCGTATCCACCTATTCCACTCTACCGTTCCTCCTGCCCTAACATACGCCTCAGAGACCTGGGCTATACGAAAGCAGGATAAACACGCGATCAGCGTCGCGCAGCGTGGAATCGAGAGGACGATGCTCGGAGTGACACGACTCACGCAAGTGAGAGAAGGCCTCCGGAGTTCCGAGCATCGCCGACGTTCGAAGATCAGAGACGCTGTCGCGTGGGCCAAGTTGTCGAAAATTAGGTGGGCCAGCCACGTAATGCGCTTCGCAGACACCCGCTGGACGAGAGCCGTTACCGACTTGATTCCGCGGGATGTCAAGAGAACACCAGGACGCCCACCAACGCGTTGGTCGAAATTCGTCGTGAAAGCCCTGAACTACCGCTATGACGCTCTTCGTGTCCCTCGAGCGAGGAGGATCCATTAGACCACCCTGGCACGCGACAGGGACGAATGGGGACGCTGCTGGCGCCCGCTCGAGCAAGTCGATGATCAACGGGACGATAGGTGATACAGGTGAACGAACCTTACTAATCCCTTGAAGCATAAATGATTCTTATGGCAAAACTTTTGAAAGCCTATTACTACAGATCTCTTTATCATTATAGCTTGGTAGTCATGATTATACTCGTATTTCTTCCGTTTTGATTCATGTTGAATTGCTATATTGTGTGCTATCGGCTAGACGATGATTGTTTTTCTCTCATTAAGGAGTTGAATTTTCTTCTTCATATGCTCTGTATTTCTTGGTGCCCACTCTCCGTATTTTTGTTTTGTAGGGGCTGAGAGAATGATGGTGATACCATCGATGAATTAGCGCGTTGTGAAGTGCCAGGGTTGGGTTATTAACCACCTATTGGTTTTCATGTTTCACTACGTTTTCCCATCAGGCTCCTTGCTGTGATTCTAATACTATGGAGGTCTGGAGCACCATCACTTTGAAATGGCTTATTTATTGCCAAATCTTCATGTGCCTCAGGATCACTATCATAATAATACTACCAGTTCTGACAGCTTGTTACATCCATCAGGCAAAATTGCTGTCTCTCATACAAATATAACTGGCCTATGGGTAGTCATCTTCGTAGGCACTATATAGCACTTATTACTGTTGCTTTTTTCTTATTGAGGTGCATAATGACACCATAGTATACCATGGGCAAGCTCGTCTGGTTTTCTGTAGTGATCATGTTACTTGTGGTTGGCTGTCCTACCCTTCTCTGGTTATTTTCTCCTTCATAGATGCGCAGGTTCATAGATGGTGGGCCTTTCCTCAATGTTCTCGATAGCTTTTTTAGCGCTTTAACTGATTGTAAGTTGAGTTTTGAGTTTTTTTCCTATTCATGTTCTTTCCGGGCAATTTGTTCGTGGCCTGTTCTCGATCATTAGTGGCACATCCCTATGGATGTATTAATAAACAAATAAATGAATAAATAAATAAAGTTAACCATCCTTACTTCTTATTAAAGATCATTAAAGAAAGAACAAATAGAAGAAAAAAGACAAAAAATAAACACCAGGACCACAACAAATATACTGAAGTTCTCAACTATCTCAACAACAATGAAAATAACCTTCACATTATGAACTTTTATAGACTCTTTAAAAGTATTTCAAAAATAAATATAATAAAACTGTTGGAATTATGTCTTGATCCACTTTTTTTTAAAACTTCTTAAACATAATACAAAACTTGTTCTGTATTACTTACTGACAACAGCCAAATACAGCTACATACAAAATAAAAATAACGCTGTGAAAAAGGATTATTTTAATGGAGTAGTACCTTACATACCCACTAAATTAGATATAATCAACTGTAATAAAATATTTGATAGCATCTATTCTGTTGAATTTATGAAGACTTTACAGTCAAATAAATTATCTTTTAGAGTAGTTTCAAATACGATCCTCCAATATCAACCAAAATGTTTAATTACAATAGGTTTCTTAAGTCATTAAATAACAATAACATTTGTCAAATTTTATATAATCCTTGTGTGTGAAACAATTTATGTAAGCGATAAAAAATTTGTCGTCAAACATCATAATCATATTATAACAGGTAATTTATAAATTGGTGAAGATACAGCTCTAAGAAAATTATTTAGTAAAGGCACTAAATATAGGATAGGTAAAAAACTAGATAGAGGAAAAAATGGAGGTCATACATAACGATGCTTTTGACGCCATCACCGAAAAGATCAGAAATAAATATAAATTGAATGCTGACAACATAAATCAAATAAGAAAATATTTTATTTTACAATATAGAAACAAAGTCAAGCCTGTATTGAATAATGACCAAGAAAAATCTGAAGTTATATCATATAATCAAATAAAATTCTACCACGATCACTTTATCTTTTGCCCGCTTGACAAAGCCTCTAACAACTACGGTATAGTATGTAAAAATACTCATAAAAATAACTATGAAAGAACTGGGAATAACCATTGATAGACATTGTACTCTTTACAACAAAAGATCAAACAGACAAAGTCTATAATTACATACCCAACCTTAACGAAACTGACATCCTACGTAAACGCAACCTTTTTAATACAAATAACGGTTTAAATTAACAGTGACATCGAAATTCCTATGATCTACTGCCCACCTAAAATGCACAAGGACCCAATAAGTTTCAGATTCATTACAGGCGCATCCAAGAGCAGTATTAAAAACTGGCCTTATAATTACAATCTATATTCACATTTGTTAAAAAGCATTTCATTAACTACTGTAACATAGCAACAAACCGAAGGAGATCTACGAAGATATATTGGCAATTAATAAAACAAATATTGCCTACCAACTAAACGCACTACAAGACGACCATTTAAAACTCTATTCGCCGGACTTTAAGGATATGTTTACTAACCTACCTCATAAGACTATCTCAGACAAAATAGCGGTTCTAATCAAAATCTGTTTCAAAAATGCCAATAAAAATTTCATAGCCTGTAATGGATACAAAATATTGGATGGAACAAATTTGAATTCTCGATACAAAATATTTAATATGTAAGACATTATGCATTATGTTAATTTCTTACTTAAAAATTGCTATGTGGTATTCAGCTCAACAATTTTTAGACAAAAGAGAGGTGTTCCTCAAGGAGGCAACTTTAGTCCACCACTTTCACATATCACAATGTGTATATTGGAATACGAATTCGCTAAATTGTTAGTCCCTAGCAGTAATAACATATTTATACCATACAGCTATATGGATGGTCTACTAGTAGTTCATAACTTAAACGAAAAGCGTGTAGATGATATTTTAAAGCCAGTCTATAAAGATACTCTAGAATTGAAAAAGACGCATATTAATGAACATCACTGCAATTATTTGGACATTACATTAAGAATTATCAATATTAGAGCAGAAACAAGAATGTACAATAAAACGGATGTTTTCAATTTTAAAGTTCTAAGGTTACCACATTCTACATCAGCGGTCTCTATAAATATCAAAAAAGCTATAATTTTATCGGAAACATTAAGAATAGCAAACACTTGTTCTGACCTATAGTATTTTATAGAAAAAATTGATTTAAAAAATATTTTGGAGCATAACGAATACACAAAAGAGTTCATTATTTCAAACATGATTAAGTGTTTATATGAAAACAGATTTATATATTATAATAATTATTTATTTATTTTATTTATTTATATGCCTTTCAATATTTTACAATATGCGGCATCTCATTGGATCGATCCATTCGCGTTTCGTTTTCGTTCTTACTACTTCTTGCCAATTGCATGTTCCCAAGGCTTTCTGGAATACATCTCGCCATCTAGATTTAGGTCGTCCCACTGTTCGTTTGGAAGGCGGACACCACTCCATAATCTGACGAGACCATTTATTATCAACAGTATTAGAGATCTTCCAGCAATAAGTCCACTTTCTTACCATGGCACAGTCAACCACATCTTTGACTTTAGTAATTCCTCGCAGCCACACGTTTCGCTTTCTATCTCGAAGACTCACTCCAACCATTTGACGTTCCATGCGCCTTTGTGCTGCTGCAAGTTTATCCTTGGCTAGCTTTGATAGAGTCCAGGTCTCGGCTCCATACAGCATAGACGGCAATATGCACATATTAAAAAGGCGTCGTTTCCACTTCATTTCGACCGTCCTCGATGTTAAAAAGTTTGCATATCGACAGAAGTTGCTCCAGCCTGCACGAATCCTTCGACTGATTTCTTTGGAGGGATCTCGAGTGAGGGAGATATCTTGTCCCAGGTATGTGATGGACTTCACATTGTCGACGTCTTTTCCCCTTAGGGTGATGGATGTGTCAGATGTCGCCATTATCTTCGTTTTTGAGGCACTTATTTTTAAACCACAACTAAGCGAGTTTTGATCTAGTTCGTTGATCATGGTTTGCAGTTCTTCCTCGGTTTTCGCAATTAGAACAACGTCGTCAGCAAAGCGAAGGTTGGTGAGCCAAGTTCCATTAACTGATATTCCATAACCATTCCAAGTAAGTTTTCGAAAAATATGCTCCAACGTAGAGGTGAATAGTTTTGGTGAAATTGTATCACCTTGGCGGACTCCTCGACAAACTCTTATTGGAACATCTGCTCCTCCGAGACGAATTGCAGACTGCGCCTTTGAGTAGATTTCACGAAGCAGTTCTATAAGCTGATGATTAGCTCCTTGTTCTTGGAGGGCCGTCCATAACGCATTCACTTCCACTGTATCAAAGGCCTTCTCGTAGTCAATGAAAGCTATGAAGAGAGGTATTTGGTACTCGGTGAATCGTTCAATCAGCTGATTTACAGCATGTAGATGATCGATAGTGGAGTCGTTTTTTCGAAAGCCAGCTTGTTCAGGAGGTTGTTCTGCATCCAATACCTGTTCGAGTCGCTTAAGAATTACTCTCGTGAGAAGTTTGTATATAACAGACAGGAGAGAGATTGGACGGTAGTTTTTCAGCTCAAATGGGTCGCCTTTCTTATGTAGAAGTACGGTTACGGAATCTGTCAGCTTCTCGGGTACAGATAAAGTGCACAAGCAGTGGTTGAAGAATTCAGTTATTAGCGGAACAAGACTATTTGTGCCTAGCTGCAGCATCTCCGTAGCAATACGATCATGTCCTGGAGTTGTCCCTGGTTTCATGGATTTGATGGCTGCCTCTATTTCACCTTGCAGAAATAATGGGCATTCAATATCCGTGTCGATTGGAGTATATGTGACAGTAACCGTAGATGCGTATAGCTGCTGGTAGAAGCGTTTCGTCGCCGAACTAATCTCGTCTTTGGTTTTGCACAAGAACCCCTCCTCGTTCCTCAATTGGAACAATTGCTTTCTTCCAATCGATGCTTCATTTCTAATCCTCTTGAGAGTGCGGTTTGATCGAATGGCCTTCTCAACGAGTTGACAATGGTGTTTGCGGATATCATCTTTTATCATTCGCCTCAGCAATTTACATGTTTCTGTGTAGCTAACACGGTCGACCGCTGTTGCAATGTTTTTCTTTAGGGTTTGTCGATGCTTCATCAGTGATACCGTGTTCACTGATAGGTAACCGCTGTACTATTGTTGGCGTGTTGCGGCCTTCGCCGCACTGCGGATGTAGTGGCAAAGTTCATCATATCCATTGGAAGGTGAATGTAACTGAGAAGGACAAATGGTCGAGATTCCATTTTGGTACAGACTAGCATCAAAACAAGAACGAGAGTGTGGTTTTCTTTTCTTCTTAGCTGTAAATTTTGGACAACGAAGCACACCCCTGAGTAAGCGATGGTCCGTCTCGAATTCTATAGTTCCTGTTCTTACGCTCTTGAATTGAAGATGTCGGCATGCAAAAATGTGGTCGATACAATTCCGTGTTTTTCCATCCGGGGCTCGCCATGTCCACTTCCTTCTTTTGCGTATTTTAAAGAAGGAGGCCACTGCTCGTATTCGGAATATCTCGCACATCTCTATGAGAAGCTGTCCCCTTTCATTTCTGTCACCAAATCCATTCGGTCCGACAGAGTTCTCGATAGAGCTTTCCTTCGATCCGATTTTTGCATTAAAGTCGCCTAGAAGTACTGGGTGTACTTCAACTACGTTTGATCTTTGAGTATTCCCAAAGTTTCTCTCTGTACATAAAATACACTTCCGGATTGACTGAGACAGCACCGTATCGAGTTTTTCTAAGAAAAGGGAATAATCCTCATCATACTCGGAATTGCTACTCGTAGACGGAGGTGCATATGCAGAAATTAGACGGACTATCTGGTTGTCGAATCGCAGGTCCAGGCAAGATAATCTGTCGCTTTCTCGAGAAAATGCATCTACGAATGGTATAAGACGGCTACTCACTAGAAATCCGGTGCCAGACGGTTCTTGAGCACTTTCTGGGCCCGCATAGAAAAACCTGTGGCTGGAATCATTTAGATCCATTCATCCGGTTCCTCTCCATCTTAGTTCGGTAAGCGCCAGGACGTCCACATAAGCTGTCTTCAACGATTCTTGCAGTTCCACCAGCCGTTCTCTGGTGGCTAGTCTTCTGACGTTTAGTGTCGCTACCTGGATTGACTCTAAATGAGCTTGGAACTCACACGATCCTGCTGTTCCACGGCTTCCTGGATCGACGGGCATCTCCGGTGAGGTTGTTGAAGAGCGGTGAGATAGACCGACCGCTCGGCAGGCACGACGAGGGAGAAGTCCTATAATAATTATTATTATTTCAAATTTCATCAAGTCAAAGACAACCTATCTATATTTTTACGGAAAACTTTTGATGAACGAAGATTACATAAAACAAAAATCTATTAAATCATCTATTTGCTATAGCTGCGTATTAAATTTGTATAACATGTAATATAAATTAATTTTACTAATATTAAAAATTCTTAACAGTGAAGACGATGCCGATTTGTTTTGCTGTTAGTTTTATTGCACGTTGTTTTCGAAACTAAGTATGTTTGTGTAATCCTGCTCAATAATACCAGTTTTGAATCATAAATGGGAATTGGTTTAGATATCACTATATATATATAACAGTCTATTGATACATACTTCCTTATTTGTAAATGTACCACTACGGAGTGCGGTGATTGGCAAAAATGGTGAGTTGTTCAATTTTAAATAGTGATAATAATAAAGGTATTAACAATGATAATAACTATAATAATTATAACAGTTGTAATAGTTGTATACTAGATAATTAATCATATATAATAAATTATAATTATACATATTATAATAACTATTATTGTTCATATATAAATAAACCTTTTGATTAATCCCTTTAAACTTATAAGAACATCTTTTGCTACTTCTTTAAGTTATATCTTTTCATTTAACTCTTAAAAATTTTTCTACTCCTCCTTTGTTTTCTCTTCTAAAATCAATTTTCTCATATAGAGTCCAATTCTTTATCCTTTCATATTCATTCTTTCTCTTCTATTCACATCTGATCTCTCCTCCTTTCCACTTTCCTATCTCTCCTCACACAAACAGATTTCAAAGATATCTTAAAATATGCTCCTCTTCTTCAGTGCAAAGCCACGGGAGGACCATTACAGAAAGGTTCGTCTGAAGGCAGTGGCGAAACGAACCTTTTTATGTTTTATATTTTGAGACATATCAGATCAGATCTTTTAATTAATTATGTTAATTACTTATGTTTTATGTTGTTGTTGTGTTATGAAATTCCTGTGAACTTCAGTGAAAGACCTCTCAACTCAAAAACAGAACTCACTCTCAAACAGAACTCAGAACTCAAAAACAAAATACTGTGCTGTGGCTGACGCCACACCGCTCTAATACTTTAAAAATCTCTCTGTGATAATGAGACCCCCTATAAGGATGACATTCAGTATGCAAGTGTATGCCGTCCTAAAATGCTCTCAATGCCGCCCGAATAGTGATTTGTGATTTTAGATTCGATTGCTCTAATCACTGTCTTCATAAGCTCTATTGTATGTTAGGTGCCGTTCAGAGCTCCAGCGCGGCGCGTAAGGAGGTATACCGCGCCTGCAAGGGGGCGTGGCGTCAGGAGGTACAGCCGCTGTTCTGCGGACCGGAAACGTTTGTTTTGTGTGTCAAAGGTTTCCTAAGGCCGCCGTTAGACTCTCGGTGAAGCCTAGGAGGTTGGGGTGGGTGAGCATGGGGGATGAGAGGAAGATCGCACGCCCCCAGCATGGGGCAGGTGTACCTCCTGTGACCGTCCCCTCTGCGCAACGCCACGTAATGATAGTCTCCCATACCGATTTGTGTACTGCCCGATCAACATAACAAAAGATACTTATCATTTCGTCGCGTAGCTCCGCGATGCTGCACTGAACGGCTCTTTACACGGTTTCTTGGCTCATTCTGTCGCCATGCGTCTCATCATCGTGCCCAAAGATATCCCAGGGTCGAATTCATCAACGACTTACATAACTTTATCAGAGAATTCACGGCGGAAAGCTCAGCTAACGCAACTTATCGCTCACTACATCTCTTGATAAGCCGCGCTATGAGGGATTTCGGCTGTAATTTTCTCTGTTAAATTGCTGTAAGTCGTTGATGGATCCGGCCCCAGGTCCCAGGTGGCTCGTCGTATCGTCGGTGAACGTGATTAATAAAAAGTCGATGATTCCAATCTTCAACAGTGAAAAAGTTGGGCAAATCCACGGAGTTAGCTGAAAAACCTGCTCAGATATCCGTCTGCAGTACTCCGGTAACTATGTCAGGCTCCGCGACGGCGGCGCCTCACGACGCGCATTGCCGTCGCCGTGGCGCGGACGGAAGTATGCTATAGTTCTGCTCGAATGATCTACTCGAACAAGTATCACCCGTTTCACCTGTCGTCCAGTTGATCATCGACTTGCTCGAGCAGGCGCCAGCAGCGTCAACGTCAGCGTCTGTCGCGTGCCAGAGTGCTCCAATGGATCCTCCTCGCTCGAGGGACACGAAGAGCGTCATAGCGGTAGTTCAGGGCTTTCACGACGAATTTCGACCAACGCGTTGGTGGGCGTCCTGGTGTTCCCTTGACATCCCGCGGAATCCAGTCGGTAACGGCTCTCGTCCAGCGGGTGTCTGCGTAGCGCATTACGTGGCTGGCCCACCTAATTTTCGACAACTTGGCCCACGCGACAGCGTCTCTGATCTTCGAACGTCGGCGAAGCTCGGAACTCCGGAGGCCTTCTCTCACTTGCGTGAGTCGTGTCACTCCGAGCATCGTCCTCTCGATTCCACGCTGCGCGACGCTGATCGCGTGTTTATCCTGCTTTCGTATAGCCCAGGTCTCTGAGGCGTATGTTAGGGCAGGAGGAACGGTAGAGTGGAATAGGTGGATACGGAGTCGGACGTTCTTCGTCTTCTTCGCGACTTCTTCGACGCTCTTGAAAGCTCCCCAAGCTCAGCTCCGGCGCTAGGTCGTTGGCCATATTGACTTCGCGACCCAGATATAAGTAGCTGGAGAATTCGGAGATGTTCGTTCCGTTGAGCGAGAATGGGGCATCAGAAACTTGTCCGTTCCTCATGAACATCGTCTTCGTAAGATTCAGCTGCAGTCCAACATTCCCACATACACAATCGAAGTCGGCCAGCCTTCGCTCCGCCTGGCTGATGCTCGGTGTTATGAGCACGACGTCGTCAAAGTGGTGCAGTTTCCAGCCGTCGACCTTCACTCCCATGTCCTCCCATTCTAGTTCGCGCATGACGTTTTCGGGGGTGGCTGTCGCGATCGGCGACCTTTTTGCCTCTGTGGGCGGGACCGTTTTCCCCGCAGTGATTCCTCGCTTTGGTTTGGCATTCTCTTCCAGCCGATTGGATGGGAGTGGTCGTCCTCCCGTCCATCGGTATTGCTTGGTTGCTTGGAAGCAGTAATAAACCGTGTTGAACACACCACTGAACCACACATTTTCGTGGATCGTCCAAACGTTGCTCCACTCACATACTAGTCCTTCGACTAGCATATCAGAGCTTTCTGATCAAAAGACCTCTTCTGGTCGCCATTTTGTCTTCACAAAATGGAAGCCATTCTGTGCGGGAAAGCAATTGCAAGCAGCGTCAAAACACTGAAATCGTTGACAGCCAATTTCGCGTCATACGCAGAAACCAAGCCGTACTCCCAAGATGATCAACTTCAGTACGAAGAGATACTGCAAGCTATCGACCTCATAAATGGTGGCATCTCACAGATTGTTTCGGGAAAGAACGAACTCAATGCTCTCATAAACCAAGCCAAAGAAGATTACGACAACATAAAATCAAAGGGGAAAGGAAAAACTTTCTCGTTGAGTTCGAAAGGATTGAAAACGAATCAAATTTCAACGATGTCATTGCTTCCGCAACAGAAATGATCTACATGCTCAACACCCGACTAACCGATGCTCGGAATAACAAGAACAGGTTGGCCAGAAAGCTTCAACAATCCGTCAAAGTTGATGACGCAGCTTTGCAGAGACCTCCAACTAGCCTAATAAACTCCAGCAATCTTCAAAATTGTAGTGAAGATCACCCGAACACATGCAGAACAGTGAAGCTACCCAATCCGATACTGCCGAAATTCTTCGGAAACGAAGAAGAATTCCCAGAATTTTGGGCAGTCTACGAAGCACTAGTTCATCAAAACCCCACATTGTCTACAATAGATGTTGTTGCTCTGTTGGCAGTCTGAACGGGAAATCAGAGTGTGCAATAAAAGGAATTCAGCTCATCCCAGAAAACTATGAGTGGATGATCGAAGTCCTAAAAAAGGGGTGCTCAAACAAGCCTGCCAACAGGGCTAAACCAGTTGGTGGTTTTAAAACCAGCTGATGAAAGGTCACAAAACTGCACTATTGTATTCGACAAAATCTGCAGGTTTATCAATTAATTAAATGGCTTCTGCAGGTCAAGATATCCGCAGCACAAAAGATGCTATGTGGACAAAGACTATTTTAAGTAAGTTCCCTTACGACGTCGGCAAACAGATGCTGACAAAAATAAGACAAGGAAGATGTTACCATCGATGAACTGATGGATTACATTGAGGACGAAATTGCCACCAAGTTATATGTTCAATCTCGCACGAGCGAATTTCGGCCACAACTTCAACGCGTACCGCCACTTAATTCAGAGAGCAACTCATCGAAGACATCTTCGAACAAACCGTTCTGTGTATTATGTGATAGAAGCGGACACTTTGCATGGCAAGGTCGAACACCAATTAGAGTTCACGAGCGACGACAAATTGTGCTGAATAAAAAGCTTTGCTGGAAATGCTACTCAAACACTCACCACAGTAATGACTGCGCATGATCAAACTGCACATCCTGCTGAAAAACGCATCACTCGAATTTGTGCTACTACGGTACAAACGCTAGCGAATCCGATGCACTTGCAAAACATTCTAATCGTGATTCACCGACTCAAAAACCCAACGCAGCTGAAGGCCCCGCAAGAAGTAGCCAGCTACAGCTGAAAGGCCCCAGTGAGTCACGCAAGAAAGGAACATCTGCACCACAAGAAGCGGCAAGCAGTCATGCGCACATCGAAGACGAAAAGGTTAACTGCACTAGCAAAGAGCAGATGGTTCTCTTGACCGCTGAAGGATGCATTTGGAACCGCAAACACGCATCAGCATGAAAGAGCTCTATTCTTTTTTGACACCGGCGGTCAAGGTTGGTAACCCATGCCGACTGGAGAGTTCTTCTTGTATGACAAAAGACAGTCATACAAGAAGAATTCTCCAGTCGGCTTGGGTTACCAACCTTGAAGTCAGAAACTTGTGTGATGTCCAAAGATAAGCGGACATACAGAGATTTTCCAGTCTAACACCGTCGTCTTGAAGGTGAGCACAGGCCAAGGAAGCGAATTAGAATTCGTTATAGAAACAAAACCCGTCATTACCAAAGGTTTTCCTTCGGTAACAATTTGCCCAACAGACCGAATCTTTTTGCAGGAACACGCCATATTTCTCTCAAACTCTAAGCTGCATGACGAACACCAAATCCCTCAAATCCTTGCTGGCCTCGATTACTACTACGATTTTGTACTGGAATCTAATGCTATCCTTCGTACTTCTTCAGGGCTACGCATCGCTAATATTCGGCCACGCGGCTTATGGCCGAGGTGCAATCGAAGCTCACACCGAGACAGTTCCTGCACCCATTCACGAAATGACCACTGTGACAGAAGCCGACAAAAAGGAAATACTCAACAAATTATTCGAGCTTGAAGGCATGGGGATCTCTCCTAACGAGATCATTTCTGTCGATGGCTTTCTCGAGTATTTTCATAACTATTCCAAGACAATAACATTCGAAAATGAACACGTCACCGCCCGTTTCCTTTTCGAAGCAACATAACGGAATTGCAAGACAATTCTGCTTCTGCCATTAAGCGGCTTATAAGCCTTCACAACCAGCTCGTCTCGAACCCAACGCAAAAGCAATGGTACTGTAAGATCTTGAAAGAATACGAGAATAACGGCTTTATCGAAAAAATGCTATCTAACGTAAAAATTCTGCAGGAACCTACAATATGCTCCATTCTGACGCATGGCGTGCGCACAAGCCGAAACCACTGCGTATTGTGTTTGACGCGCCGTTGAAAAGAAAAGGCCAGCTTTCTCTCAATGACGTATCGCAAAAAGGCGAAGCCCTAACAAACAAGATTCACGACATACTCATAGCAAGTACATCAAGCAAAATTATACTACTCTGTGGCAAAGAAGCAGCCTTTACGCAGATTCGGCTCAAGGAAGAAGAACACAAAGATCTATGCAGATTTCTGGGGTAAAATGCCGCCTATTAAAAATGATATCATAGAATACCGATTCAACCGCATACCTTTCGAGGTCACCACATCTCCAAGCATTCTTAACATGTGCCTCCTCTCGTTTCTGCAGTTCAAACAGACATCCCTATCAAAGGAGAATAAAAAATCTCTATGTTGTCAACACAATGGTTTCTGCAAACACACCAGATGTAAGCACTATCGAAGTACGACGAAGCCAAACAGCTTTTCGCGGAAATAGGCATGAACATCCGAGAAGTCGTGTCGAATTCAAGCGAAGTAAACGCGCGAATCCCAGAAAATGGTAAATTTTCTGGAGGGAAAATGAAGCTGCTAGGCTTCAGAGCAGATACAGACCAATTCCACCTATTGATAAATCTCAATAGGAAGCAACACCTCACAAAGAAAGATGTTGTGAGTCAAATTAACTCGATCTACGATCCTCTAGGTCTCGCTGGTCTGCTCACGGTGAGACTCAAAGCTATCACGAGAGAAGTATACGAGACGAGTATCAGCTGGAACCAAAACATTCCCCAACAAATTGCCGCAAAATGGGAAGAAACATGTCAGACGATCAACAATGCAGAAATATCCGTACCAAGATGCGTCATTAAACGCTCCAGCAATACAAGCCTGTGGGTATTCTCTGACGCAAGCACAATAGCGCTCGCAACCTGTGCCTTCTTACGTAACGATGACACCCATGAGGTTACGTCTCTCATAAGTGGCAAAACCAGGCTCACGCAAAACAAAACCAAACAAACCATCCCTAGACTTGAATCCTCAGCATATTGATGGCCCTTCGCCTTGCCAAGACAATAATCGAAGCGACTGAAATCAACATTGCGCATCTCCACATTTTAAGCGACAGTGAAATAGCACTCTCATGGCTGAAGTCTAGTCGCAAATTACCAATCTTCGTCGATAATCAAACAATTCGCATAAGAAGAATCATCACCTACCTAGAATCGAAAGGAATAGCAGCAAAATTTTTCCACATCCCCATAATGAGAAACCCTGCTGACGCTGGAACTCGAGGAGTGGATGCACAGCAATTGACCCAACTTGATTGGATTCAAGGTCCTCAGTGGCTAGCCAACAAAGTCGTACCGTCGTACGTCCGCGAAATGGGAAACCTCGAACAGGTTCACCCAAATGAAGACGACAATGAGAACGCAATAGTCGAATTAGATTGTATATTCACAGTCAGCAATTCAAAACCATGCATAATAGATCTCGCAAGGTTTTCAGGCATGGATAAAGCCATAAGAACAGTCGCAAGACTTGTTAAAGCGATTCTCAATTGGATCACAAGAACTGATCAATAGGGTACAACATCAATAACTTTCCAAACCTCAATGCTTTCAATTCTAGTTGGGAAATAAATTCTGATGACTACAATGCTGCTGAGAATATTCTTATATCGTAAACACACAAACATCTCGACATCAACGCTCTTCGAAAGCGATTCCCTCATTACCGCATTTTCGTAGACAAAAACGGCATCATTCGACAGGAACCCAGGTTGCAAAATGCCAATTTTCCATACGATAGAAAATTTCCCATATACGTCGAAAACAGCTCGGATCTAGCATGACTGCTCCTGACAGATATTCACAAAACAAACGCGCACTGCGGTAGAGACCAGACATTGTGTCTTGCCAGGCAGCACTTCAGGATTTCAAGGCCATCAGGAGCATTTCGTAGATTCTTGAAAGGATACCAAGGTCTCCCATTCGACGCACCTGACATGCCCCAATACCATCAGACTGGGCCATATTCAAGAAAACCTTTGAGACCATCGGCTGCCACATGGGACCAATACTGTCTAAAACGAGCGAAAAAATGTACATCTGCTTGTATACATGCCTTACAACTCGAGCTATTCACCTAGAAGTAGTAGAGGATATGTCTACTCGAGCGTTCCTCAAATCCTTTGTTGCTTCACTTCTCGAAGGGGTGTTCCCAAGCTGATACGAATTGATGGCACGAATTTTAAGCTCGGGCATCTATCATCGACTCGACTATCATCGACTCTATTCTCAAAGAAAGTGAACAATTTGCAGAGTCCGTAATGTCTTATAGCGCATGTCTTGGAATAAGGTGGATCTTCAATCGTCCTGGAGCCCCATGGATGGGAGGTGCCTGAAAAAGACTCGTCGGCACAGTCAAAAGAGCTCTCCAAAAATCAGCGGGAGAAGAAAGCTATCCTATGCCGATTTATGCACTGCTGTCACTCATATTGAACCAATAGTAAATATTAGACCTCTTACCAAAATCGACCCGTCCGACATTTCCGAAATTCCCTTACGGCCTATAGACTTTTTACAATCAAGTCTTAAATATCAATCGAATTACCGCCTCATGACTGACTCAGGACCCAACCTACGACCCAGAGCCAATTCAAACAGTCTCGCAAGCTAAAGAAGCTCTCAGTAGCTCAGAGCAAATCGCCACCAGATTCTGGGAAAGATGGAACACTGAATATCTAACAGCTCTAAGGGAAATTCAACGAGCAGACCGTAGGCAACCTAGGCATGCGACAGTGAGAGAGCCTGTCATCGGGGAAATCGTCCTCATAGAACAGGAAAATATACCTCGCGGTTGCTGGTCGTATAGCAAAGTCATCGAGATCATACGAAGCAACGATGGTCTAGTACGATCGGTAAAATTGCTTATGCCGAACAAAAATGTTCTACACAAAGCACTTAACATGTTATATCCCTTAGAAATCTGAAGCAAAGAGGCGCAATGTCCGGCAAATGTACCAACAGCCAACACCACTGAGGACGATGAGCTTACAAAACCAAGTCGACCCGAACGAAAATCCAAAGTTCGTGCCAGACAAAATATTCGAGAAATTGCTGCAGATTTAATGACACCAGGATCTGCCAACTCGGAAACAGCAGCTAGCACCATAACAACTTTAATGGCTCTCTTCCTAATTGTAACCTGTCAAAGCGGCCTACTATCAGCCTCAGAGGGCTGCCTAAAATGCAACCCAAACTCCTTCACAGTCACCTCACCCGGAGTAAAATTCGAACTTTGCCTTCGAAATACTTGCAAAACCTTTCCGCATATGGCTGGCAAACTTTTCTTCCCTTTGCCATTTACATCGAGAAACGCTTTCATGGCGATTATTCTGCGTTATGCAACCGGCACAAGATCAATCACGGTTAACAATTCTTGCGCACTTCCTCATATCTGTGAGGATTCACAAACTCTTTTGTCCCGGAATCTCATCGCAAACCCACACTGCTGGCCCATTGGAGCGATGGTCTCAGTCGCACTCCTCGGTTACATCATCGCATGTGCCCTCCTCTTAATCGTTACTTGTATGCGGAAGGGCACAAAGAACCGGAGTGATCAACACATGGTCCTCGCTACACGAAGAGGTCGCAGAAACAGCGCGAACGGCGGAGTACAGCTTGCCGCATTGGCACCTGCACCCATAGGGCGCGCACGCGCACTTACGACCGTCTTCACGCTAGCAGTGATCACTGGCCCCCTTGTAGGAGCATGTCAACACGGACACGTCAGACTCATTTGATTTCCCATTTGATTTCAGACAGCAGATTCTATTTAACCAAGTAAACAGGAAGATGTGCGTGTCTATTCTGCATGGTAACAAATCAGTAGGTGCAATATATTTAGATAAAGAAGGTATAGAAATGCAGTGTTCACGGAACTCTTTATTTTTCACCAGATACACAAGATATGAAATGTACAGCGAAAAACGGTGGTACCTAATGGGGACGTGCTCAGCGAACGCCTCTGCTAACGTAAGAATTAACAGCATAGTTCCAGAAATTGCACACGCAGCCCAATTTCCCGGATACTCTGGTTGTATGCATACGTGTGGCGGATTATTATGTGGCTGCTTATTGCCGTTTCCATCTTGTACATTCTACAGGATCGCACACAAACCGCAAGGTCATGCCGTATACGAAGTGATAAAATGCTTAGAATGGAAACAACATGTGCGCATGAGAATCCGCCCTTCACTCTACAACAACAGTGTGGAAAAGCAGCTCAAACTCTTGCCTTATGTAGAACAAAAGATAGATGACATCTCAATTAACCCAACCAACCTACCCAATTTTAAACAACAAATTCGCAATGTCCGATAATGAAACCCTTTCACTAACAGACAGCTACCATCCTCCTGTTGATTTCCGACATCATCGATGGCATTCAAACACTTTGAGCAGTCTTCTACTTCTTCAGCGTTTGTCCCGCATCGTAGCGGGGTCCGCTATTCTGGTGTTATGACGCCACCTTTCCCGATCCAGCGCTAGATCAGGGTAAACACCAGCAATCTTCAAGTCCGCATGTAACGTATCTAACCAGTGCTGCTTCGGGCGCCCTCTAGGCCGCTTTCCTGTTACCTCGAAGTTAAGGCCTATCGTGTGGACGCTGTCTTCCTTCCCACGCAGAACGTGGCCGTACCATCGCAAGCGAACTTCGCGCATCTTGTCGGCAATCGGCGCGACACCGAACTTCTGCCGAATAGCATCGTTTCGAATGCGGTCCATGCGCGTAACTCCAGCCGTCCAGCGCAGCATCTTCGTCTCCATGACGCTGAGGCGCGTTTCAACTTCCCTGGTCGCAGGCCAGCACTCAGCGCCGTACATTGCCACTGGCCGGATGATTGCTCTGTAGATCCTCGACTTGAAGCGCTCTTGTCGTAGAGCACCCTAACCAACGAGCGCCACTTGCACCAAGCTGCACTCACGCGTGAATTCACATCAACCATCAGTTTGCCATCAGACGTGACCGCTGATCCCAGGTACTTAAAGACCGAAGGGAGCGGGCGGCGTGTATGGCATCAATGGTGCCACAGTCGGCCACTAAGCCGCACTGATTGCTGGAAAGCTGGACGATGTCACGAATTCTTCCGTCGACAATTCGCTCAAAGATCTTCATGCTGTGCGAAAGCAAGCGAATCGGACGGTAATTGGAGCAGTCTGCAGGACCGCCCTTCTTCCAAATCGGAATCGTCGTACTTTGGCGCCAACACTCAGGCACTTTTCTCTCCGCCACAACCTGATTGAAGAACTTCGCCAACCACTCAGCAGGATACCAAAACTTCGATTTCCACAGTCCTGCTGCCACGTCGTCTGGCCCAGTCGCTTTGCCTGGCCTCATCTTCTTCAAAGCCGCTTCAATCTCCTACACGGTGATCTTCTGAACGGGGCCGTGGGTTGGAGCCGTTGAGGGGATGGTTGGATGAGGAAATTCTACTGTAGAGATTTCCTCAAAGTAATCGCGCCATCGCTTCAATGCCTTCTTGCAGTCCATAAGAAGATGGCCGTTCTCATCATTGATGCCGAAGTACTTCTCGATGTCCTCGGTCTGGCGATGGCGATTCTTTGCGAGTCGGTACAGATACCGCTCACCATCGCGCGACTCGAGCGTTGGCATCTCCATAATGAGTGGCTTTTGCAACAGCCACGGCCTTCTTTGCAGCTTTCTTCGCTTCTTGGTACTTCCGCCAGTTATCGGCTGTCTTTTCGCCGAGAAACACGTGATATAGCGTCTTCTTCTCTCGAACTTTGGCTTTCACGTCATCTGTCCACCTGCTTGTCGACCTTTCGTCGCCCAGGCTTCGTAATGCCGAGTTCCGACTGTGCAGCTTGACGAATCGCGTCGGTCGTTTTCTTCCAAGTTTCGTCGACAGTCGTGACTGTCGGTAACCGCACGAGAGAAATCACAGCTGCTTCCTTCTCTCTCATTCGCCACCACTTGATTCTTGCAGCACCGCATCGCTCGACCTGCTTCAGCCTCGGAGGGGCGATCTTTAAAGTACAGATCAGCGGTCGATGCTGTGGGGCGACCGTCTCATACGGCCCTTCGCGTCTGTGACAAGACTTCGGTCTTGATCCTTCACATGGACAAAGTCTATCTGAGTCCTGGTGTTCTCGCTATAGAACAAGATGAGGTGGGAATCGCGTTTGCGAAATACGGTGTTCACTATGGTGAGGTTGTGCGATTCCGCATAGTCAAGGATACGCTCACCATCTGCGTTACGCGACCCGTAACCGAACCCACCATGACAGCCGTACCCGTCTTTCGTCGCGCCGACCTGCCCGTTGAGGTCACCAGCGACTATGATGACATCTTTCGACGGTACCTCTGCTGTCTTCTCATCAAGCAGGCTCCAAAACTCTTCCTTGGCTTGATCCGAGCAGTCAGTCTGCGGAGCATACGCAGAGGAGAAGTGATAGAGTCGCTCCTTCGCGGCGACAACGATCTTCATCAATCGATCGTCAAAGCGCTCGACGCTTACAATCGCGTCACGAAACCGTTCGGAGACGACTGTTCCGACACCACTGGTGGTCCTGGGACTTCCACATAGAACGGCCTTGAAGCCTTGTCCTATGTCCTTTGACTTGCGGCAGGACCACCTCGTCTCCTGCACCGCACAGAAATCAACTCTTCTACGCTCCAGCGCTTCAACCAACTCGCACGAGCGGCCCGTCAACGTACCCACATTCAGCGTAGCCACGCGGGTCCTGCTTACGTTACGGGACTTTCGGACTAACTCAGCTGCCCCCCGTCCTCGCATCAGGGACCCTCGCATACTTTTCACACTCGCCGGGCTTTGCAAGTGCGCGTCGGCTTCCGCGGACGTCGTAGCACTATCTCGATAAACCTGAACAGTGTGACATGGGTCTCCGTAGGATTCCTGTCACAAGGGCCTGTCGCCTGCAATCGAATGTCCGTGATCGGCTTAGCTCGCAGAGCAAACAGTTTCCAGTGGCACCACGTGGAGGAACGGACATCGCCACCATTCAAACACTTTGAGCAGTGCAGGAACAAAATTCTGTGCTCATGCGAGCTCACTACAGCCCCATCAAGTTGCAAATGTCCTCTAGAATCGATTCAACACCTGCGGTCAGACATTCAAAATGTACTACTAATCACGTCCTCGTCACTGGTACTCGTCAACGAAAGACGCTCATTAAATGCGATAGCGACAGCAGGAGAAGTCGTCATCTCAGTAAAGTCGAAAACCATGCGAAACAGCGCTCAATATGTATTGCAACAAGACTGCCAAATATCTGTATCCGACCTAACTAGCTGTTACCACTGTCAAGAAGGAGCAGAACGCACAACACAATGTCGCACAGACTTTCCAGCCTGGACCGTAATCCAGTGCGAGAACATCGTATTTTCCATACAATGCTACCCCAAAGATGCAAAGCACGCAAAAACCGTACTAGAGTTCCCTCAGCGATAGTCAGCCAGGAATGTCACACGGAATGTAACGTGAAGCTCATAAAATTTAGAATCAACGGTACGCTGGCTTTCATACCACATTTTAACGACTCAGAAGTACTTCAGTATGAAGGCAGCCAAAGTACTTCTACTTTTAACTGGTTCTCAGATTTCAAGTTACCCGATGTTCTGCCATTAGTGGCGGTCATGCAAAAGCATTGGAAACTTTCTATCGGCATTCTTCGAACCGCAGTCTTACTTACGATAGTCACTTACGCAATTGGCCCAACAGTAGCCTTTCTTAAACTTACGCTTCAATGCCTAGCAAGTTTCCTAAGAACTGTCGTCGCAGTAGCCGTTTTAATTTTTGAAATAGTACATTGCCTACTACGCACCTTTGCCAACTTAGTACGACGCTTCGCTTAGACATTCGTTAGTCACAACTGTATCTGCTCCCTTTGCTATCGTTCAAACACTAGCCAGCTGCGGAGACCATGCAAAAAGAAAGAAGGAAGCTACCTCTTCCGCCCACTCCTGACCCAGTACTTCCTCCAGTATGGACGAAGTTGATCTCGCTATCCACATCGAGCCACTGATGGACGCTGTTAAAGAACTAAATCGGATTTTTCTGCTTTCATCTCCGACACCAACTCACGCTTCGACACTCTTTACCAAGAACTGGCATCTCAGCGCAACACGATGGTTGGCTATCTCGACGAACTTCTCCAAAGAACTAAGCCGAAGTCAAACTGCTTATTCTGCTCTGTCGAAGATAACAAGGACTCCTATCCTACGGGAAGGTGTTGCCGTTTTCCCGACCCCGTATCCCGCGCTGTTCAAGCCGCTACGCTTTGCCTCCGCAACGAATGTCTGCAAAGAATCCACCCGGACGACTGCGGTATTCGCTGCAGCTTCTGTGGAAGGGAGCAGAACGTGTTGCTGTGCCCCGACAAATCCACACAGGCTTAGTCCTTCAGAAGACGCAAGAACTAATGCGTCAATGCGGCCGCGGAAGGTGCTTTGACCCAGTGGTCAGCGCACCTCTCCTACGTCTCCTATTCTCTGTTTCCATCTTCCCTGCCATCGTCTTCATCTACTGTTCCCGCATTTCATGTTGCCCTTCCGCGTTCTCCGATCTTCTCGACTCCATCTGGCCCGAGTACAATACCGCCCGCGTCGCGCGGTCAAAAAGACGGTTTGCGACGGAAAAATCCGTCGCAAACCGTCGCATGCTCATAACTCCTTTAATTTTGAGTTGTTTCACAAACAGTTGGTACCATTCGATTCGTCTCCTCGAGATCTATAAAACCATGCATAAAACTTTACCAGGCCACTGCATTTTCGCTGTGGGCGGCCTAAAAGAATAGCTGCAGCAGGCTTTTGCGATTGGAGCACCTTATTTTCCAGGACATGCAGCGTTTTCGGAGTATCTCAAGCAAGGCGTGCGTTGTCAGTGCTCTGTGATGCCTGGAATGTTCCGAGAGTGCGCCGTGCACAATGCATATAGTATCGAACCTATCAATCGAATGGGCGGAAGCAATCGAATGGGCGGAATCCCACTGGGTTTCTATCTTCATTTAACGGAAAATGTAAAGCCTTCAAGACTATCTTGCACCGTTTGGAGAATTTTATATGAAATTTCCGGCCGTCCTACTTAGGATTTGCTCCGGGCAGTCCGACGAGCCTTTGGAGTGTGCCGTACACAATGCACGAAGAATCGAGCCTATCAATTGAGTGACCGGAAGCGGTTCAAATGTCGTGCTAAACAGCAACGCTTACAGTCTTTAGGTGCTTTACAGCACTGGCAGCAGCTTATACAAATGAAGAGGTTTTAAGAAGCGAGAAGAGAGAGTGCGCCGTGTAAAATGCATATACGATAGGACCGTTTGAAATTAGATTCGATTAGAAATTTTCGCCCGCCCCACTCAGGAATTGCTGTATTCCGTCCCGGCAAGACTTTAGAATACGCTGTGAAAAATGCATATAGAATAGAACCTATCAATGCAGTGGGGCGACCGCTCGCAAATGCACGCGCGGGCGAGTTCGTAGCTTCAATAACTCTATCAAGATCAAATCGTTTCGGCTGCAACTCGAGGACTTTGTAGGCAGTACAAGGTTTTTGACGTGTTCTAAAGCAGAAGGTTGTAGCTCACGAATGGACTATATTACAGCGCTGCGAAAATGCAGGTGAGGCTTGTGCGACCCAATTTTTCCGATTTCGGTCGACCACTGCGCGAACACACGGCGGGCCAAGGGCATACAAATGCATAGGCGAGCAGAACACCTAAGGTGCTTCAAGACTATATGCTCGCAACTCCCCAGCTGCATAAACTGCCTTAGCCCCATCTGCCATTCTAGGGCGTCGGGCTTTGCGATTGGAGTTTCCTGCTCTCTTACTTGCCCACATTTGGGTTTTCTACACTCCCAATAACACAATTTTGTTCACCATGAAAAGCTCTATCGAATGTGTCGCTCCCGATCAAGTTAAAAGAAATCGATTTTTTGACAATTTCCCATCGAGGACGTGGGCGCCACTGGCCAAGCCGGCGCGGACGATGACGTCATCGAAAACCGATATTTTCGAAATTGGCCAAATGTTCTCGTGGAAACTTCGTCCAAAATCATCTAGGCGGTTATTTGGGGAGCACTTTGAATACGAATCCGACGTCCGTTTTTCAAAATTCCGCCGATTTCAGTAGGTTACTTCTCGTTTGAGAGTGGTCGTGTCAGGACCACCGATCACCCTCAATTATCGGTATGGGCGGTCTCCTGCCGTAAGCGTCCGAATGAACTTCGGCATCGTGTTCGGCATCCCGAATAAGTCCCCGCCCCTATACGAAGTTTGAGCAAAATCGGTGATCCTGACCCGACCACCTCCAATTATCCTGAAAATTATCCAAAACCTACCGAAATCGACGGAATTTTCAAAAACGGACGTCGGGTTCGTAATCAGCGCCACAAATAACCCCTAGATGATTTTGGACGAGAAAGTTTGGCCAATTTCGAAAATATCGATTTTCGATGACGTCATCGTCCGCGCAGGCTCGGCCTGGAGCGCCCCCGTCCTCGATGGGAAATTGTCAAAAAATCAATGTTTCCAAAATCGGTCGAAATTGGTACCATTCGAAAACGCTTTCCATGTCGAACAGAACGGTAAAACTGCGAGTGTCGAACACTCAAACCTTAGCGAATAATGGCGCAGGGAACTTCAACACTAAAACTCCGCCGCCCTAAAATGGCAGCTGGTGCTAAGGCAGTTTAATCAGCTAAGGAGTTGCGAGCATGCCATCGTAAAGAACCTTAAGCGTTCTGCTCGTCTTTGCATTTGTAGGCTATTAGCTCTCTGCGTCTTCCCGCAGGGGTCGACTGAATTTGGAAAAAAACGTGCCACGCAAGGCTAACCTGCATATTCGCACCGCTTTAACTTTGTACAGTCATAAGCTACATCGCTGCATTTTATAGCTCTACTAGAACATTTGGTTGCCTACAAAACTCACAAGCTGCAACTGGAAAGGTTCACAAATGACAGAGTTATTGTGCTCAGAACACGCCGGCGCGTGCAATTTAGCACAACAACGGTCAATATTCTCCTCGCTCTTACTCTCTCAGAATACAGTTTTTCCCACTCTAAATGACACCATTCAATTCAGCATTAAAAGCTCTATCGAACTGTACCAAGCCTTTCGAACTGGCCCATTTCGAAAACGTCGGTTTTCGATGACGTCATCATCCGTCTGCCACGGCTTCGAGCGGCCCCGCCCTCGATGCGAAACTGTCAAAAAATCGATATTTCCAGAATCGGTCGAAATTGGTACCGTTCGATACCGCTTTTTATGCTGAATAGAATGGTGCCATTGTTCCTGTAGAACACTCACATCTGGGCGAGTAAGAGCGCAAGAAACTATAACCGCTATCTTCCGCCGCTTTAAACTGGCAGCTGAGGCTAAGACAGTTTAGGAAGCTGAGGAGTTCTGAGCACGTCATAGTGAAGCACCTTAAGGTGTCTGCTTGTCTGTGCTTTTCAAGGCCGTTTACTCGTCGGATCTTCCCGCAGTGGTCCATCGAAATCGGAAAAAAATGCGTCACACAAGCCTCACCTGCATTTTCGCACCCCTGTAACATGGGCCCCTCCTAAGCTAAGCTATTCTACTTCAGTATGCTAATAGCACGTTCTACTGCCTACAAGACCCACCAGTTGCAGCCGAAACGATTTGAAGTTGACAGAGTTATTGTGCTCCGATACGCCCGCGCGTGCAATTTAGCGCAACAACGGCAGACGCTCTCCGCGCTATTACTCGCCCAGATTACAGTTTCCAAACAGTGCAAGATAGTCTTGAAGGCTTTACATTTTCCGCTAAATGAAGATAGAAACCCAGTGGGCATGCTTCCGCCCATTCGATTGATAGGTTCGATACTATATGCATTGTGCACGGCGCACTCTCGGAACATTCCAGGCATCACAGAGCACTGACAACGCACGCCTTGTTTGAGATACTCCGAAAACACTGCATGTCCTGGAAAATAAGGTGCTCCAATCGCAAAAGCCTGCTGCAGCTATTCTTTTAGGCCACCCACAGCGAAAATGCAGTGGCCTGGTAAAGTTTTATGCATGGTTTTATAGATCTCGAGGAGACGAATCGAATGTGCCAATAGTTCCTGAAGCAACTCAAAATTAAAGGAGTTATGAGCATGCGACGGTTTGCGACGGATTTTTCCGTCGCAAACCGTCTTTTTGACCGCGCGACGCGGGCGGTATTGTACTGTATCCTCGGTGCAGCGACATGCCTATTTGGCTCCACTACCTTATCGCCAGTTTAGTCTCCGCACTAGCCACTACTTATTCTACGCAACGGCTTATTCGCTCCATCTGATCTATGGGACAACCAATTCGGTCGAGGTCCACCGGTTAGGGCCCTCATCACCACCAGCTTCAACTCAACGTTACGAGTCAACAAGCCGTATGATTTTATGATTACGATTTCGATGATTTAGTTTAGTTATTTGCGTCTCCTTTGAGTTCGCTTTGGTAATCGAAGATGTGTATTGTTGTTGTTGCCCCGCGCACTGTCGCGCTCGGCGACCTTGTGGTTCCATCGAGATTGCTTGGTTGCTTGGAAGCAGTAATAAACCGTGTTGAACACACCACTGAACCACACAGTGGCTCTGAAGAGCTTCAGGGATATGGTATCCCCTTGCCGAGTTCCCTTCATTCGAATATCTTTTCGAATAAAGATCACTCGAATACTCAAAAAATCGCGTTTTGAAGAGTTTAAATAGTTGAAATTTCTGAGCTCTCGGAATCATTCGAATATTCGGAACGTGACAGCAACGCACAATTTCGATTATTTAACGGATATCATTCGATTGTAGCACAACAGGCTAATTAGAATTTGCATTGTTCTGCAAAACACTTTATATCAAACATCGATAATTATTGTAAGCTCATTAATTGTAAATAAGTGCTATGACGTTTCCCTACCAATACGTATGGGATGCAGTCTTCAGATCTCCGCTTGACCCCATCTCAGCAATACCACCAAAGAAATAAGGGGTATGAACGCAAAGCATGAATCAAAAACTTCACGAGCATCATTCACAAAAGGGCTTATATTTCCAATTCGACGCAAAATTTTGAAATCGAATCCCATCTCGTGGACTACTTGCCTCCAAGTTCCTCTTCTTGGGGACAGTCGATTCTATGGTGGCCTTTCTAAGCTTTCTTTTCACATCAAGTTGCTTCCCACCATTAGTCCTAAGGTGTGGGGTTGCTTTGTCTCCATGGAGTATTTCCTGCCCGAGGCTTGGCAGATGAGGATCGTCATGCGGTGCACTTGCCTGCAGTACTAACTGAGCAGTGAATAATATATGCCATTATCGCTCACTAATCTACACAGCTAAAAGCGCCAGAAGTATATTTAAAATATATTGCGCATATATGTAAAATTGCGGAAAGCAATTCTCAGCAGTTATCTTTGATACAATGAGGTGAGTTTTCCTTGAATAGAAGGATCTCGTCGTCTGTCGAAAAACTCTTTATTCGGATTGTATTTGATGAAGCCAACGAAGACATTCTGTTCATACCGGGGCTTCTATTTCGCCTTAGACGCTTGTTCTGAAATAATCATAAACACAGACCTCGATTAGACATCTCGAAAATGCTTAGAAAGACAGACACAAAGGTCGATTTTTTAACGACGCCTCACTATCTTCTCTTTTTGCTTTGAGTCATATGACGTCACTGCCTACAGTTATCAGCACCAACACACGAATTCAATGGAAACAACTAACTACCTCCTTGCGTCAAAGCCAGTGCTACATTTGCAGCACGTTCGCTGAGCAGCTGTTGAATGCTACCCTTCGTTGATATTTCTTAAGTTCTGTCCCAGTAGAAACACATGGAAAGCGCTATGTAAGGGCATTCTTTGGACGACCGGGCATTTCGTACCTGGACGACACTTTCAGGGTTGGGCGTTCTACAAACAGGGAAGTGACAGAAATAATAACATTGGTTGTAGGAAGGAAGAAACGCATGAAACATTTCAGTGTCAAATGTTTTGTTGTATGAAACCGAGGTGATCAGAGAACGTGGCATGCAATGAGCTCATCGTATTCTGCTGAATATAAAAGAAAGAACAGCTTAACCGTTTGTTCCCTTTCCGGCCGTTTCCTAGAGGTCACTCAAAGCAGATCCAGATTGAAGAGATGTGCTACAGACGTGAACTTGGATGCGGATTCAGAATACGTATCGTAGAAGTAGGACGGTCTTCACATCGGGTGGAAACTTTCAATCGAACGACGACCGATATTGTTGGTTGGTTTTGACCAGTGTTATCGTTTTTCGCCCAGGCTTGACCGATCGGGGTGGTATCACTCGAATATGATGGGTGCTAGATGGGCTTCATAGCGGATGCAATGCATTGATACGTCGATGAAGTTTCGATATTAGCGATTTTTAGGTGTGCACAGGTTTTCACCGATATAAGGTCAACTGCGTTGGAATCACTCGATACGACTTTAGGACAGGCTTCTCAGCAAGCCAACAACAATATCGGCTGACCAGTCAATTCTGCAGGTCGAATATTTTGAAGTTTAGAATCGCAGAACGGGATAGAGGTGGATAATTCTTATGACAATTATTTCGAGGACTCTTTCCTATACTACCGTATATAAAGGTAGAAGTAATGGGCCACTGTCTATAGTGAAGGTTCCCGCGCGTCGTATGCAATGCGAGATGAAAATCCACTGTGCATCAGGCCGCGATGAGAGTAGCTTACGACCACGGTTATTGACTGCTGACGACGCTTGAACTACTTCCGATGTGTGCTGACTATTAGGCCTTGCCATACTTCCCCTCACCGCAAAAGAATTGTGGCGATGAGTTTTGCAGAGCTACGCGTAAATGCAACCAATCAACGCTCCGAAAGCGAGCACGACGTCAATCCGTTCAGGACCCACGCTAAACAGTGTGTCACGACCGCGATGGATCCAGGAAGATATCGAGCATGCGGACCACCACTGGTGCTGCAGCTGCGGCGCAGTTCCCGTTGACTATTCCAGTGCACGACGGAATGTGACTGCCGAGAACCGCGATAGGATCACGGTGCTCGAAGTATACACCCAAACCTAGGCCGTAAGCAGAGTCTTGGGTGGTGGGGATCGAGCGTTCTACCCCCTCGTCCCACTGGCCCGCCCACCCCCAACCCCTGGGCTTGCTCGAGAGTCCAGTGGCTGCCTTACCATGTAGTGGAGACGCAGACATTGGCCACGCCTCTGTTTAAAGGGCTGGGTAGAACACCACTCCGCCAGAGTCTTGCGGCGCCCTTTAAAATTCGATAAATATGAAAAGCAGTAACAAATGAAGTTTCTCAAGGACCATCTTGACCGTAGATATTAGTGGACTCATTGATGACTATTGTACTATTAAAAGCTTGATAATTTTCCATGAACTATTTTTATGATAATGTCCGACGACATCGTCGGACATTGTTCCACGCGGCAAAAAAAGTGTCCGACGATGTCGTCGGACAATGTAGTGAAAGGGTTAATTAGATTTCTTTGTTTCCTTTATTTTAGCTATAACCATGTATACTCCTTCATGGTGAAGCCAACGAATAAGTATGATTGTTAAAAATTATGGTGCGGCACTACAGATGTTGGGCACACGAGATGACCTATGATCAAATTGAGCCCCTCCAAAAGGCCTGTGCTGCACGGAGAATTTCTATCAATCCGGATTTCAGCAATGGTATAAAAAATAAGGGCTATCTAGAACCGTTCATCCCAGAAATTGTTGCTGAGCCTAGTGAAGGAAGATCTGCCGCATTGGGAAGACCTGCCTCTTGCGCTCGGTTCAAATTTGATTTCCGCCAGGCCCAGGAAGCTGTTTTCTATCCTCGGCTCCCATCCCCAGTACAAACATACCGACGGATGAGGAAGCAAGGGAGAGACGGGGGTATCACCAAAGCTGATGATGAAAGCTAATTTTTTTCTCGGATTATGAATGTCGGATGCTTTCGATTTGTCATATCTCTGCAGTTGTTAAACCTGGATCACGTACTTTACGTGTTTGACAAGCGTTTCCGAAGGCATCTTTCTCAAAGTTTCGTTCCGATTCGTTGACCCTTTTAAAGAATTTTTTTAGATTAACAATGATCGAGCAGAAGTACCGAGTGTGGGATTGCTTGTTGTACGACTTCAAGCAAGGAAGAACTGCTGCAGAATCCCATCGCATCTTGTCCGAAGTATTTGGTAACAAAGTTCCATCATAACGTCTATGCCAGCGATGGTTTCTGCGTTTCCGAGACGGAGATGAGATCCTTGAAGACGAAGAACATCAACTGCATCCTGAAGTTGTGGATAGCCAGGAATTAAAGGAAGCTGTCGAGTCGGTTCCAACACAAACTACGCGTGAGCTCGCACAGAGGTTCGGTTGTCACCATTCTACCATTGCCGGTCGTTTGCATGCAATCGGAAAGTCGATTCGGTGTGGAAGATTAGTGCCACATCAGCTCAACGACACAAACAGGACAGCACGAGTCGCCATTGCTGGAATTCTCATCCGCAAAACCAAGAACAGCGGTTTCTATGCCTCCGTAGTAACATCGGACGAGAAATGGATCCATTACGACAAAACCACACAAAAGCGGCAATGGTTGAGCCCCGGTGAGGTTCCGAAGCCAACGACGAAGCTTGACGCGGAAAAAAGTCAAAAGTCTCATGGTGGAACAGTAGAGGTCTGGTGCGTTTTGGGATGCTAGATCTAGGCCAAACAATTACGGCAGACCTCTGCAAGGAACAACTGAGCCACGTGGACCAAGCACAGCGTCAACAAGGAGTGCGCACAGCAGCTGTGAAATTCCTCACTGACCACACTCGACCGCACGCCGCAAATATCACGCTGCAAATATTAAGGAGTTGGGCTGGGAACTTCTGCCCTGCCCGCCTTATAGCCCAGACCTTGTGCCATCAGAATACATTACTTTTTGGTCGATGCGGCACACCTTGGCGGAGAAAAAATTCAATAACCGTGACGATGTTGAAATTTGGGTGTCAACTTCTTCGAGTCGCAGCCACCGGAGTTCTTCAAGAAAGGCAACCACTCTTTGCGAGGACGTTGGCGACATGTCATTGATAATAAAGGAGATTACTTCTTGTATTAAGGTATACAATACCGGCCTTATCTTTTGGTTTTTGAGCGGAAAAAGCGAAAAAAACCGCATTTTCCGCCGCTTTTCTGTAGCGCTCTTCAAATTGAGCGCATTGCAAATTGAATGACATATTCGTAATCAGTACCGTACCGAGCTCTCTTCCCGATGAGCTGAAAATCGCATAGCGAGCGTCTGAAATGTAGTTCAGTGACCTAATTTCTGCCCGGCGCGGCTGACCCCTGTGCTCGCGGGAGATAATTACACCCACAGCTCCCAAATGGCTAATGAAGGAAGAGATTCGGCCCTTTAAAGCCTAGTTTCTGCATTATATACATAGTCAGACATAGTTCTCTGGATTCCCTAGCGGCTGCAAATTTCTGACAAAACTCCCCAAACGCTCAGTCTACAAGCTGTCCCTCCCCCTCGATTTCTCTCAGTCTACAAGCTGTCCCTCCCCCTCGGAAAGGTTCCATTCTGTATGCATTGTTTAGAAATTGTCAGAAATTTGCAGCCGCCCTAGTCAGGAGTTGCTCTAGGGCTGTCCAGCTAGCCTTTGGACTGCGCTGTGAACAATGCATACAGAATCGAACCTTTCAATCGAGGGGGGGGGGGACAGCTTGTAGACTGAGCGTTTGGGGAGTTTTGTCAGAAATTTGCAGCCGCCCTAGTCAGGAGTTGCTCTAGGGCTGTCCAGCTAGCCTTTGGAGTGCGCTGTGAACAATGCATACAGACTCGAACCTTTCAATCGAGTGGGCGCGACAGCTTGTAGACTGAGCGGTTAGGGAGTTTTATCAGAAATATGCAGCCACCCTAGTCAGGAGTTGCTCTAGGGCTGTCCAGCTAGCCTTCGGACTGCGCCGCCAATGCATACAGAATCGAACCTTTCAATCGAGGGGGAGGGACAGCTTGTGGACTGAGCGTTTGGGGAGTTCTACCAGAAGTTTCCTACCGCCTTACTCAGGAGTTGCTTTAAGGCTGTCCAGCTGGCCTTTGTAGTGCGCCGTAAACAATGCATACAGAATCGAACCTTTCAATTGAGGGGGAGGGACAGCTTGTAGACTGAGCGTTTGGGGAGTTTTGTCAGAAATTTGCAGCCGCCCTAGTAGGAGTTGCTCTAGGGCTGTCCAGCTAGCCTTTGGACTGCGCTGTGAACAACGCATACAGAATGGAACCTTTCAAACGAGGGGGAGGGACAGCTTGTGGACTGAGCGTTTGGGGAGTTCTACCAGAAGTTTCCTACCGCCTTACTCAGGAGTTGCTTTAAGGCTGTCCAGCTGGCCTTTGTAGTGCGCCGTAAACAATGCATACAGAATCGAACCTTTCAATTGAGGGGGAGGGACAGCTTGTAGACTGAGCGTTTGGGGAGTTTTGTCAGAAATTTGCAGCCGCCCTAGTAGGAGTTGCTCTAGGGCTGTCCAGCTAGCCTTTGGACTGCGCTGTGAACAACGCATACAGAATGGAACCTTTCAATCGAGGGGGGAGGGACAGCTTGTGGACTGAGCGTTTGGGGAGTTCTACCAGAAGTTTCCTACCGCCTTACTCAGGAGTTGCTTTAAGGCTGTCCAGCTGGCCTTTGGAGTGCGCCGTGAACAATGCATACAGAATCGAACCTTTCAATTGAGGGGGAGGGACAGCTTGTAGACTGAGCGTTTGGGGAGTTTTGTCAGAAATTTGCAGCCGCCCTAGTAGGAGTTGCTCTAGGGCTGTCCAGCTAGCCTTTGGACTGCGCCGTGAACAACGCATACAGAATGGAACCTTTCAATCGAGGGGGAGGGACAGCTTGTAGACTGAGCGTTGTGAAAGTGAAGCGAGTTCGAGCAGTCTTTCTGGGATGCGCCACGCATCTAGACATTGTTAAAGCGTAAATTCGAAATGAAAAACACAAGCGTATAAGTATAAGGGAGAGATCGTAGTTGTCCAAACCTTGTTTGGTGTGCTATTCTCCTCCACCCTCGTTTGGAAGGATCAATATGGCGCCGCGGCACCGGAAGTGTGAAAACTGTAGTTAGGCGATTTACGGCGCTCTCAGATGGGGTCACAGAGGCAGAAGAGTGGACTGGCTCCGGAACTAATCTGGGTCCCGACCAGGGCTATGTTACATTTGACTCGTGAAAAACCGGTACAAATGAACGTAAATTTGAAATCGAACTATCCTTCGAGTCAGAATTAACTAGGGAATGGCCTCGTAGACAATTTTTTTTGTTTTTAGACATTTTTTAAAGTGACACTCAGTTAGCATTTGAGGTGAGTTTGCTCTGTAACTGGGTGACCAAAATGTCCTCCGGGCCAGTCGAAATCCCACCTGTAGAAGACTATATGGTGTTTTCATAGGCCTCCAGATATCTACGTTCCTGTCTTCAAGGAAACCATTTTGTGCCCACTTTAATGATACGAAAAGTGTACGGCTAACTACGAAGAAGTGTCATATGGGCAACTTTGGCAGCGTACAATCGCTAACGATTTCAACCTTGAAGGTTCCAACTTCGCAGCTTGATTGTCACTCTCGCTTCCAACGTGACAAACGAGTATAAGCACATACAATCTTGATATGACGAAATTAGAGTCCTTCAAAGCGGAGGCATTTTCTGAAAATAACAACACTTAAATTGTCGGATCCTTTAAGGAAGTAGATCATTGTGATCGTGAAATACTAGGGAATCCAGAGAACTATGTGTGACTATGTATATAATGCAGAAACTAGGCTTTAAAGAGCCGAATCTCTTCCTTCATTAGCCATCTGGGAGCTGTGGGTGTAATTGTCTCCCGCGAGCACAGGGGTCAGCCGCGACGGCCAGAAATTAGGTCACTGAACTACATTTCAGACGCTCGCTATGCGATTTTCAGCTCATCGGGAAGAGAGCTCGGTGCTGATCACGAATATGTCATTCAATTTGCAATGCGCTCAATTTGAAGAGCGCTACAGAAAAGCGGCGGAAAAGGCGGTTTTTTTTCGCTTTTTCCGCCCAAAGACCAAAAGATAAGGCCGGTATTGTAGTTATTCTTTTCGTGTAACGAAATTTCTTTTTGAGCAAAAACGGCATTTATAGTCCAACAACTGACAGATCTGCTATTAGCTAGAAGCAATAAAAACAACATAAAGCTCGTTCTCCCTGCTCATGGAGCTCGAGAGCATCCCTCAAAAATAAATACTTATCAGTTTTCCACGCCCGGAGCTCACCTTTGTCAGTTTTCGCCTTTGCTGTGTCTGAAAATTAGATATCTGTAATGACTGTGCAATAATTAGCTACCAATTTCTAAGCGCAGAAGAAATCTCGAGATGTTCAGGAGGGCGGGTTGGGTGCAAAACGAACCGGCTGGCGGTGACGGGGTCTGTGTTGGCTTAGTGTCGGCCAAGTCCAATTTCTTCTCATCTGCCTTGCCACCTTCCTCTTTTTTCTCTTCTGGCTTTTCTTCCTTCTCCTTAGCCTTCTTCTGCAAGTATATGATCTCGATGATATAGCCAAGTCGCACAGCCACTCCCCCTGCCAACCTTCTCTTTATCTGAATCCCAGTCACTTTCGACATCGTTGAATGTTGGGTAATCTCCTTTATTTCGCACTTCCTTCCCTTGGGCGATCCTTTCCTACAAACAATCGTCAGATGTATGTGTAAAATTGAACACGTACATAGGCTGTCAATTGGCTCACCTCTTTCTCATTCCTTTTAATCTGCTTCGGTTTTAATTCAACTTTTTCCTTTTTCTTTTCTTCTTCCTTTTCCGTTTTCTTTTCCTCATCTTTCTTGTCATCCTTTTTCGACTCCTTCTTGTCATCGTCCTTCTTCTCATCTGCCTTCCCCTCAGACTTTGTTTCTTTCTTTTCCTTGCTCTGAACATTATTTAGCCACTGTTACGCTAAACAAATTAACAAGATTAGAGACCGGGAACAGTAGAATTCCACACCTATTGTTGTACTGCTTCGTTCACAGGTGTTGACCTGATTTCTAATATGCAATCAGTCAGGAGGAGAGAACATTAAACCGTTGCAGATTTAGCGAATCTTCTTGACAGAAATTTTCCGTTGGATGGCCTTTTATAAATGTTCCTAATTGTTGTTCTACATGACAGCAACGAAGCTGCATGATTTCGCACCATGTTCCCTTCGCAAACTCTGGAGGGACATAACCTATTATATGTTGGTAAAAAATGGATTATTTTGTTGACCACTCTCTCATGTTGATCAATAGTCCATGTTCCTCTGTAGTGGCTAAGCCTACAGTTTGTGTACAACTTTAACAGAACACCCATATTTTCGCAGTGGGCGGGCCATGTCCGCTGCGCCTCTATCTTCTCTTACTGGGAAATGCGAAGACTTGACGACTATTTCGAGCCGTTAATGGAACTTTAACAGAAATTTCCAGAAGCCCTACTCAGGATTAGCTCCAATCTGTCCGAGACTTTGGAGCGCGCCGTGAACAATGCATATAAGATTGAACCTATCAATCGAGTTGGGCGACCGCTCGCAAATTGCACGCGCAGGCGTTTTCTGAGCGCGATAAGTTTCGGCTGCAACTTGTGGGTCTTGTAGGCAGAAAAAGATCTAGTAGTGCACTGAAGTAGAACGGTGTAGCTTAGGAAGAGGCAATGCTACAGGGGTGCGAGAATGCAGGTGAGAGTTGTGTGATGCATTTTTTTCGGTAGACCACTCCGGGAAGCAGCGGCAAGCTAACGGCCCACAAATGCGCATGCGTGCAGAACACTTAAGGCGTGAGTACGTGCTCAGAACTCCTCAGCTGCCTAAACAGCGTTAGCTTTAGCTGCCAGTTTAAAGCGGCGGAAGATAGCGGTTAGAGATTCTTGCGCTCTTACTCGCCCAGACGCCAAATATCGATTTTTTGACAATTTCGCATGAGAACAAGGCTGCTCGGGCCCGCGAGAGACGGACGATGACGTCATCGAAAATCGATGTCTTCGAAATGAGCCTTGCTCTAAGCAAGCTTGATGCTTTTGAAATCAAATCGGACATCTTACAAATCGAAATAGGGCTTCTCCACATTGAAATAGGTACCTTCCGATACGGTTAGAATATTGTTTGATTTTGTTGAAAATTTTCAAATGTCCTGTCCCAATAACAAAACACATTACTTGAAATTTTATAAGAATTTTATTGTTCGAGGAAGAACAATTATTCACTATCTGTTTCAGAGTCCAAGAAGGCAGCAATTTTCCGCAATTTTTCCGCAACAATTGCGCCATACACTCGAACAGATCTACGCGATGTTTGATTTTGATTGATTACACAAATGTTACTTATTCGAAACAACAGTGTGAGGATATGTCTTCTGTTGTTTTTGTTTTACCGCTTTTATCTGTGATACTCTCCGCAAGCAATTTTTGCTATCAATTGGATAAAATCTAGTCGACTGCATGGCGCAATCTATTTTTAATAAATTATTACAATTGCAAAAGATTATTACAATTGCCTCGTAAGGTCCTTATTTTAGTGTGAAGAAAGCTTATTTTGACTTCAAAGATGTTCAGTCTGACCGTGAATCCAAAAGCGCCAGGCTTGCTTATAAATTTATCCAATTTGGTTTAAAAGGTGTTCATTTTGACGAGAAAACGGCATATTGCACTCCATACTGAACAGACAAATTAAAGAGATTAGACCATAAGAAAGCTTTTCCCGAGACGCGCAACACAGAAGAAACATGAATGAAGTTACGCAGACCTCGTCCTTAGGAGCAGCTACAGCACTCTTTTGAGTTGATCCATTAGCTGATGGAGGACCGCCAGATCTCTAAAATACGCTGCCATGAATGCCAGCTACCGTGAAGAAAACGCCTGGAATCTGGAGCTTACCGCGGGTTTTCCAACTTTCGACGGTGGCACCTTTTCCGGCTTCTTTGGCGGCTTCTTTTTGCGAGCACATTTTGCGAGTAGGTAATCTTTAGAATAAAAATATTTGAATCTGGTATCTGTGCAAGTGACTTGAATGTTGGTATTTCTGGTATGTTCTTTGGCACGAGGTTTTTAAGTGGAACTTAGGGCCTAATTTTCACTAAATCTTGGCAAAGCAAATATAAGAAGCATACAACGAAAATGCCGAGGTTTCAAGATGACCCCCCCCCCACTGCGATTACACTAGCCCCTTGAAACTCCCAAATTACCTAGAGCACTATGCTCGTGGATCCGAGAGAGGAGGTCACCATGTTGAGCAGCAGCCTAATAGCACATATTTTGTTCCACGAAATCAGTAACCTTACGTCACTTCTGCTCCACTTCTGTGGTTGGCTGCGCTGGGCCGTTTCTGACATAAATAAGTGGATAATAAGGCGCTCATTCAGGGCGATAGCACCCGTGACAGTGGCAGCATAGCGGCTCGGCAAATGTGGTCTGTGCCATGTGAATAACGGCGTTTCAGCATGCTTCATTTTGCAGACAGAAGTGAAAAGCATAGCGCCTTACAGAAGAAGGAGAAAGAGGAATGTATTCCATTCAAGCGATCACACAGTTGTAATGTAATGCTTCTTACATAAGCAGCCATGTGAATAATTGAAGGAGTAGATAAGACGCGAACACAAGGCATCTACTTCAGGTAAACAGTGGAGCATCGTCTGTGCTACTTGGCAAACTAAAAATTTCGGAAAAACAAAAAGCAAAGTGTTTTCGCAACAATCATTTGCTGTTAGGTCAAAGCTAAGGTGTTCTATCACATTCACCACGTGATGTCCTTGCGCGTCTCGTGACCAGATAAGTGAGCTTCGACGGCTTGAGAGGGGAGACAGACAGAGTTGTTCAGATTTGTTCCAGTTTTAGCTGCGTTCTTTCACCATTGTTCCCTCAACTAGGAGTGCTATTTTGCACACTCATTTGATCAACTATCGGGAATAGAGGAAATAGGGTTTGAGTTGCATGGTTGTAGTACTTTATGTTGCACGCATTTTATCCCTTCCGAGATTGTTATGAAAATTTGGACCGAGCGATCTAATCGTGAAAGGGCATATGGAACTTTGCCTAACCATTACCTTCCCTGAACTTCTTAAAGAGCTCCAGTTGCTGCTCAATGAAGGTTCCAACGCGGGCACAGTGCGTGTTAGGGGCAGGATGCACTGTTGTGATCGTGATTTTTCGTACTCGTTTCTATAGTTTCATATTTCAATGGGATCCTTGAGCTAGGGCGGATCTCGGCTAGGAAAGCGACAGAACAAACAACTGTGTGGTCGGGGTAAACACCGTTAAGGAAACTCGGAATAAGTTCGAAACTGTTGGGAAAACCGTTCATTTGAAGTCTCAACCGGATGCATCGTTAATCTAATTTCCGTAACGATTCAATCAAATTTAAGCTTCAATAAGAAATGGATCGAAAAAATCATGTACGAAAAATGCTTTAAATTTCAGAACAAAAGTGCTCGACAGATTTGTGTTAAGGTACAGCTCCGTCTGTTCTGTTCATTTGGTGGCAACTGAAACGCTTAGGACGGTCTCATTTCAAGGTTTCTTTTTTACAAAACCTTTCATGTAGGAACCATGTATTCCCATATTTCAAGCTTTTATGCAGTTATGTCTGAAAACCTGAAGAGGAAAACAAAGTAAGGTAACTCAAAAGAGAAATTGCATACTAACCACAGAAAAAACTTCAAGGAAAAAAGGCACAGAAAACTTTCACAATACCAGCGGGAAGGAAGAAGTACCACAGAAGCAGACAAGTGTCGACATATGTATCTTACATCTCTTAGGAATGTGGGATTTAGCCTCTCCGCACAGGTTCATTCCAAAGATGTCGTCTTCGCAAATTGTCATACTATCATCCTGTACCAGTGGACAATACACTAACCATGATCGCGTTCAATTTTCCCCTCTACCGTATTCTGATTTCCCAATAGATTGTACTATTTACATTCGAGCAGAGATTAATGTACAGGGTGCGGCAAAATTATCCGGCACTGAAAATTCAATGGCATTTTGAGATCAAACTTCGCAGATCAATTCTAACTGTCAAAATTATCTACCAGAAACATGACAATTAAGAGAGTCCAAATTCGGTTGTCTGGTAGAGCAAGCTTTTTCCCTAAGATGACCTACTCAGAATAATCCATCGGGTTAAGGTCCAGAGAACTGGAGGGCCATTCGTCGTGTGTGATGAAGTCAGGCAACTGCTCGGCCAGTCCTGGACAACCTTCGCTTTATGTGCTGGAGCATAATCTTGTTGAAAGCACCAGTAGGCTCCTTCAAAGTGGGAATTGGCCGACGGTTGAGAACTTTTCCAGGATATCCGTGTAAACCACTGCGTTGAGTCTCACGCCAGCTTCGACGAAAACAAGTGGAGTTTTCCCTGAAGATGTGACTCCTCCCAAAATCATAACGGATTGAAGCTCATTCGCACTTTCCTGAAGTTGTCCCTTGGCGGTAGCATCAGCAAGCGAGTATCCAATAATCCTCTCATTTTGGGAGTTGAAGACTGGATTCAACATGAAAATCTTTTCATCGCTAAAGACGATCTCTTGACCGCGTGCCATTGTAAATCGTTGCAGCAACCTTTTGCATCTTTTCAATATCCTCTTCTCCATATTGTCAGTAAGAAGTTGGCATTTCAGCAGACTATAAGGAAACTTCTTAAGCTTTCCCCTGACTATTCTCCTTATTGACCTTTCGCTTATTCCTCTTTTGCCATCTGGCGCATCGATCTCCTGGCGTCCGTTCGGATTATTTCTCTCTCATGTTTCACATTTTTCCGGGATGTACCTGTCGTGAGATGCTTTCTTCCTTTTCTATACTCTTCGGTCTTCAATTCCTTGCAGCGTTTTACTGTATCCTGAACCGTTCTTCGGGGCACGGAAATGGTCCTCACAATATCGCTCGTTTGTTTGCTGGCCTTATGAAGCTCGATAATAGCACTTCGATGGTTGGAACGCCTAACCATTTTGTATTCACGGATCCAGTTGCCATGTGATTTGTTGAACGGGTTTGATCGCACAATCGACAACCGCGAAGATTTCCTCTCCTGAGAGTGGGCATTTTCTGCCCTGGCTACCGGCTTTTCTCCCCGACTGCGGGCATTTTCTCGCACCCAGACAGACGCGGCGCGGTTCGGGTATTTTCGCTCGTAATCCGCTAGTTCAGGGGAGGCTATAGTGCGGCATGGAAGTGTGGGCGCAACTGCAACATCAGTGTTGCCCCTCCGGACTAGCGTAGATCATATGACGCCTTGTACAATCGCACCTTGACTCAGAGCCACCATTCCTGCTACGGATATGATTTATTGTCCTACATGAGCGTCGATATTCGTGTTTTCATTCGTTTCATAGCGAACCTAAATTACCCGGGTGCCCTTCCACCCAGGTACTCTGTATCGTACTTTGTCCAAGAGCATCTTAGACCAGGGGTCGGATTCGTTAACGACTTACATAACTTTAGCAGAGAATTCACAGCGGAAAACTCAGATAACGCGGCTTATCGCTCACCATATCGCTTGACAAGCCGCGCTATCAGGGATTTCGGCTGTAATTTTCTCGGTTAAATTGCTGTAAGTCGTTGATGAATCCGACCTCAGGTTGGTTTGTGCTTGGAAAAGTCGCGTATTCTCATTATGTGCCTACATCGTTCCTCCTCCTATGGAAAGAATGGAATACATATTCAACTGCAGGTGTCGTTCTTCGTCGCGGCCCCCAGTGTCGTGACTTCCGTACGACAGTACGGTCGTCGCGGGATCAACAGGTCAAAACCCGTCGATCGACACGTCGAAGCCTGCGCCAACGTGTCTCCTGCGCAGGGAAGCTTCTGGAAGCGGATAGAGACGCAGGGGGAGCGTGCCCCTGAGCGCTCTAGCCGGTCCACCAGTCAGTCGTCGCTCGCCGCTCCCGCAGAGCGGTCGTCTCCTGGTCTCCGCGGCCCGTCAACGCCAACCGTCGTCGAGGAGGGCTACGCCTTAGCCCAGGTCGCCGGAAACGTACAGCTTAGGACGACGAGGAGCTGCCACCGTCTTGGAGTGTCCGCCAGACAACGTGCTCGACTTCTCCAGCCCTCGTTGCCTCGTCCGTCGTCCGGGACCCGCAGGTAACGTCGGTCCTCTGACCGGCCCTGTTGCCCCTGACTTGGCATACGCCACAGGAGCAGGGCCGGCCATGGCCGGCGGGTTGTCGGCTTTGCTTGGCCCCTGGTAGTCGTCTGTGCGGTCTTCCTCTAACTCGTAGGTCTTCTGTAATTGTTGTGTATCCTTAATCATATTAGCTTAGACTACCATAAACATATAACATTAACAGTTTCCCTGCTTAACTAAACTGGTCTATCGGTTCCATGTCTGGTCGAGGTATGCAAGAGTGTGAGCCAGTCTAATTCCAGGGGGACCGACAGAGGTCGGGGGACGCCTCGACCGAAGGGGGTACCCCTGGGGCGAGTGTCGAGTCCAGTGCTCACTGCAGAGTGTTGCATGGAAGTGTGTTGGATTGGACCAAGCCTTAACACCGCGGCACAATGGATCCGCATAGGGCCTATGGGTAGTAACTTCGCGTGGTCTTAGGGCGGGCACCCTTAGCGAGCAACGGATCTAAGAGGGCTTCAAGCCGGGGCGTGGGTGACGTTCCTCCCTCTCCGCCGATGCTTCGATGGGGGGAGCGGCCACCCGCGTCACGACATGGTGCATCGGACCGAGGTTCCTCGTGGGGAAACCCACGGGGAGCCTTTGTGATCGAACCTCCTATCCGCTCGCAAGCTACTGAGCTGGTCTCAAGCCGCGCACGGTGCAAGTGTAAAGCGAGATTGGCTGCTCAGGTGCCGCTGATGTGTGCGACGTACGCTTAACTGGGGTACTGCCTTCCTCACTTCTTGTAGCCGTGTTCTCCTACCTGTGCAACCACGGCTCGAGCAAAGAAGGAGTAGAAAGCAGCCAAAAGCTGCTAGGAAACCCCTCAAGGACCAAGTCGCAGTGTCAAAGAAGCGGTTAACGGGCATCATCACCGGGGAACCCCAGACACGCGGGTATACAGTGGGCCAGTGGCATTAGAGCATACACTAGCTGGCAACTGTCTGGTACGTGACCCTATGCTCGGGCCACACCTTGCAGCCGCGCGGTCATTGGCTGGCTGCAAGGTGGCCCGAGCGTAGCGTCTCTTGGTTCCTTGGCCTTAGCTATAAGGCGTCGTGCCGTTGAGCTCACGCTGTTCAACAATCTTGTCTTTGCGCTAGCACACCCATTTCCTAAGCCCTCATAATCCATATCAAACATCATCCACCTTCCATGTTTACACACATGTCACAACTTGCAGTCGTGCATTTACGTATCATTCGTTTCGTATGACCGTGCGTTCGGCGGGGGAGGCTCCTGGTCAGAGTCCTCCCTCAGAGTAGTCCACTATTAGTTTGCTTGTTTTAGACTCGGGTATCGACAGTACCACCTCCTGTCACTAACGTTCAACTCACCCACGCAAGCAATGCCATCAATCACGACCTGCAAGGCGAATCTAACTAAGGCATTTACGGCTTCAGCAGTTGCTAAAGGTAAAATTCATGCATCTCTTATAACACCTGTGGGTGCAAGCAAAAACAACCAGCCCCAAATCCTCGACACGCGCCGCCTTAACATCCAGGCGGCTATTGCGGACATAACACCTGCTATCCGCACAGTGCAAGAGCGACGTCAAATGTTCCTCGCTACGGTCGAAGTGTCAGCTAATCCGGAGGCAGACAATGCTGCATACGAAAATTACATGCAGGAAACGCCCGTGAACGACGCAGTGGTGGACGCAGAGTCCATCCTTAGCACGCTGAATCATAACCTCGATGAAGTGCAATTGCTGATCGAGCGTTGTCGCTTAGCGCAACTCTCTGAAGTGACGCAGAGTTCCAACACTAGCACAGAGGCTTCAGCTTCTCTCGAGACCACGGCCTGGCACACGAGCCAACAGCAAGTCGTTACCGCCCCTCAGTCGCCTATACAAGCGCAGCTTCCGCTCATTTCCAACGCTCTAGCGGCTACAACCATTTCAACGCCGAAGCTGCCATATTGTACCACCATTCAGCTTAGTAAATATAAGCTTCAGCCATTTGACGGCGACATCACTAAGTTCCAACGCTTCTGGGGCGCGTTTCAATTGGCCGTTCATAACAATCCCAACATTCCACCGTTGGAAAAGTACTTACAGCTGCAAAGCCTACTGACTGGCGACGGCATAATGGTGCTTGACGATGTGGATCCCGCTGACAACAACTACTTTGAGTTGGTGAGAGCTCTCAAAAGGCGGTACGATTGTCCTCATACGACACGTGCAGCCTTACACGTGAAGCTCCAACAGCTTCCTCAAGCACGAAACACGGGTCCTGAACTTCGTCGCACCTGGTCTCGCCTCACAGCTATACTTCACGGTCTTCGTAGGTTCGAAGACTTTCGTACGGTACTACCGCTCCTTGACTTAGTCAAGAGCAGGTTTCCAGACACAGTCCGCGCAAAGTTGCACGAACTCGAATATCAAAGCAACTCGCAATTCGACTTCGATCAAATTATGCGCAAACTTGACCACATTATCATATCTCAGGAGAGGTATGAAAACTCAACAACATTGGGTCATCGTTTTACGGTCAACGTGTCACAGGCCACGCGCAACGCATCGCGATCTCCAACACCTAGCAATAAACGCACTAGTCGCTGTTGCTTCTGTGGCTCTGATAACCATAATGCGACACGTTGCTATTCAGATGCTTCATATCGAGTTCGCCGTAATATCGTGCGTATGCTCGATCTCTGCTGGAAGTGCTTTCATGCTGGTCATTCAGCTACCTCTTGTGCTTATCCAGCTTGCCACCTTTGCGGAGGAGACCACAATCGTCTCCTGTGCAGAGCAGCAAAGCAACGAAACAGATCTAACAGCGCTTACGCTGGAGACCGACATCGTGACAGCCAGGAACGGCGCAGCCGCAACCGTTACCGACACCGATCACCAGCAAGGTAGCAAGCAAGGTACTCATCGCGAAGTTCATCACGCGATCATCGTCATTCACGACGCTACCGCTCGAGCAGTGGTGAGTCAAGGTCACCATCATTTAGTCGAAACAGATCCAACAGGCTACATCGTAGCCGTAGAGACAATAACTTCCGTTCGCGCTCTCCATCGCGCGTTCACCAAAACGTCAAAATCACCAAAACGTCGTAGCCCATCTCCTTATCCTTCTCATGGTCAGTATCATGCTTCCGAGTCTGAGGCTGAGGCGGAAAAGGTTCTACATTTTTACAACTCCAACAACATTTTCTCAATTAACAAATATAATCCAGCTTCTTTAATGGTTACCAAAGCCAAAACCTATAATCATAACATCGCCCGTTTCGAGGACGTTATTTTACTACTCGATTCAGGCGCTCAAAACAGTTTTATTTCAGCTTGTTCAGCTCGACGTTTAGGCCTCACAATCACTGACAATAAACTTCGTACTTATGTCATCTTTGGAGGCGAAACCACCTCTGAAGTTTCAGGCGTTACAGAGATTACCAGACTCGCTCGACAAGGAACTCACAGTGGAACTGACGACCAAAGAAGTCATCACTCTGGCTCAACAACCGCCACGTCTTCCACAAGAAGACCTCGACTTCATACACGACCACGGATTTACTGCACCGCTGTGCCAAAACGACTCTGTCGTTCCTGATATTCTTATCGGGATAGACCATTACTGGGATGTCATCTCCCCAGAGGCTCCAATCTGTCTGCCGTCGGGCATGGTCTTAAGTCATACTCGCTTCCGCGCAATCGTTTCAGGCAATTCGGTTTTTGGAAGAGTCAGCGGAGCCCTTCGACTCCGCACAGGCGCTCACAACAGCCGAGCAAAAGAAGACGCAGTTCAAAGACTCCGGTCGCTTGATGCACTAAGCATCACAGACGACCATGACCCATCTGTCGACCATCAACTTGAAAAACGTATCCTAGACAACTTTAATAGTACTTCCAAATTTATGAAAGTTCATCTTTATGTTCAGTTTCCTTGGAAGGAGAATCATCCTCCCCTCAAGGACAACAAAAACGTAGCATATTGTAGACTTTTAAACCAATTTCAGCGTTTAAGCCAGACCAAAGCCTGGCACCAGTACATCAAGGTCATCGATGAACACATTTCAGCCGGGTTCGTTGAGGACGTCGATGAATTCACGTATGACGGTCCACACGTTTATTACATTCCACATCAGGCCGTCCATAAAGTGTCATCAGCCACGACCAAGTTACGAGTCGTGTTCGACGCTTCCTCCAAAACGAAGGGCGCAGTCAGTCTTAATAACTGTACTATCAGGGTCCTACTCTGTTACCAGAGCTGATCGGCATCCTGTTGCGTTCACGCCTGCACCGCTATCTTCTAATAGCGGATGTAGAGAAAGCCTTCCTCCAAACCAGGCTTCAAACATCACAGCGTGATGCAACACGCTTTCTCTGGCTCAAAGACCCCTTCTGCTATCATCTGCTTCAAGGTGAATCCTACGGTTCACCCGTATACTCTTTGGCATACTCGCATCACCATTTTTATTGGCCGCTTCCATCCAGTGCTATCTTCGTAGGGAGTCTTCGCCCCTTGGGGACGAGATCCTGCGTAATACCTACGTGGATAACGTCGTCTTGGGTGCGTCCTCGCACGAAGAAGCCATCCAAAAGTACACCATGGCCAAAACCATCTTCAATAAGATGCACATGAACCTTAGAGAGTTCTTGTGTAATTCACCAACTGTCAACGCCGCTATTCCCAACGCTGATCGCGCTACTAACCCAGCTAATGCTACTCTACTGGGTATCAATTGGCAAGCTTTAAGGGACACTTTGGTTATTCCCATCAAAACCACACAAATCGCGGTAAACAGCAAACGCACTGCCTTGCGCGCCTTAGCGTCAACATACGATCCTTTAGGGTTCCTAGCTCCCTTTCTGGTACCACTCAAAGTCTTTATCCAAGACTTGTGGGCCGAAGATCTTGGCTGGAACACTCCACTAACGCAGGCGCAACAGCAGCAGTGGCCACAACCTCCGCGTTCCTGTCCCTCCGTTGCCGCGACACATCATCCCAGCGCACAGCAACGCCAACACCTTCGAGCTTTGCGTGTTCGGAGACGCCTACAAACGCCTATACGCGTGTTGCGCATATCTACTCTGCCGCAACTCAACATCCGCGTTTTCCACATTGTTAATGGCAAAATCGCGTCTCAATACTATCAAACCGCTCACCGTTCCGCGCTCGGAACTGTTGGCCACGCTCATAAGCGTTAACCTAGCACAATATCTCGTTGGGCAGCTTGGTCTTCAAATATCCGCGGTTCACATCTTTTCGGACTCGCTTATCGCGCTACATTGGGTACATACCACCAAACCCTCAAAGTGTTCGTACACAATCGCGTAACTGCCATTCGTAACGCTGTCACCGCGCTAGCGGCTCAGAACACCTCAGTCCGCTTCCATTATGTTGCTTCCGAGGACAATCCGACAGACTGTGCTACTCGCGGTCTTGCCACGAAGGAAGCCCACAACCACATGTGATGGAGCGGTCCTTCCTTTTTAACTGCTCCCCAGGAGCAAAGGCCGCATGCCAACATCGACTTCAAAGTCCTCCCGCAGGACAAGGTCGACGCGCAGTTAGAATATTCCAGCGTTAATTCAATAACCAAAGGCATTTTTAAATCGGCCTTATCATTCTCTAGGATCAATAACTATCTTAAGCTGGTCAGAATCACGGCGTACGTTCTCAAATTTATCCGTCGTCAGATCCTAGATCGGCTTCCTCCATACCTCCAATCAGTAATGCAAACAAAATTGCCCTCAGTAGTTTCAGTGTCAGCTTCAGGTACGGTACAGCCGTCGGACGTCAAAGCAGCGGAAAAGCAGCTCATCTTAGCGCATTATCGCGAAGGTGAACAAGAGCTACACCGCTTACAGCTCGCGAATTTCAATGCCAGACGAGCACCCGACCATCTTATTCGCTGTCCGTACCGGATCGGGCCTCTCGAACAGCTCCCATTTCAATACTGCCACAACATCGGCTAGCGCACCTTTTAGTGCTGCATTATCACCTCAAGAACCATCATTCTGGCGTTTATCACACCATCGCCAACTTGCGTACCCGTTTCTATATTCCATCTATACGGGTTTGCGTCGCTAAGACCTTGCTACATGCGTTACGTGCCGTAAAAACAATGGCAGACCTTACCGGTACCCTCTCCCTCCTGAGAGGACCAAACGCTCAAGACCTTTCCAAAACATCGGACTAGATTATATCGGTCCTCATGCGTGCACTGGTACCATCTCCCGTAAAGTGTGGATCTGCTTGATGACATGCATGGCAACACGCGCAGTCCATCTAGAGGTCGTACTCGATCTCAGTACGCAGGAATTTCTCTTAGCGTTTCGCCGCTTCATAGCGCGAAGAGGTACACCAAGTATCGTCTACAGCGACAATTCGACCACGTTTCGTAGCGCAGAGACCGCTATCGCATCGCTCATTTACTCTCCCACATCATGGCACAGCATCTCCAGTTTCTGCTCCACGCAGAAGATCACCTGGAAGTTTATCACCCCGCTGTCGCCATGGAATATGCGAACAGCCTCCTAAGAGATGTCTCGGGTGCGGCTTGGATGGTCACCACATCGCGTTCTGCGCTCACAACCGCCAGGCAATACGGGACCTCAGCAAAGAGCGCTGGCTAAGGCATATGCGTAGGGCACGCCGCAGAGCGTTCATTGCTCGCCGCCTTAAAGAAGAGGAAGAAGCCTGGTTGCGCTACCACCTCTACAGGCTGGAGCTCGAGGAAAGAGGCATTTGCTAAGGATCAATATGGTATGTTTCTTCCTTTCTCCATTCCTTTTCTTCTTTGTTTCCTTTTTATCCCTTTTTGTATTCTCATCATAGTTTATTCTTCTTATGATCTTTATACACTATTCTTATATAAACATCCTTTCTCACTTCAATATCTTTATTATACACAATCCATATATATATTGCTTTCATTTACAATACTCTCAATTTCAACACAGTTCTCCCCAGCCTCGTATTCAGGTCTGGTGGTGTCGTTCGTGCCTCGCGTCCGTTTGCGTGCCGTTACTGTTCTAAACGCGTCGAGCCGCCGATCCGAGTCAACGCCTACTGACAACGCCATCCTGCACATAGCTGTATATATCGCCAATATCAACGTTACCGTCAACAACATTAACTCCACTCCAACGTCCATCCTAGTCGTCCATAGTTCGTCCATCGTAGTTCATCCATAGTAGCAGTCAACATCACTTCACTCCACCACTTCACTAACCCGTCACCTCACCCCACCAATATAGTATTAGATCTCCCTTCTATCTCATCAAAGCTTTAACCCTGTTACTCCTTTGTTGTGTTTTTGTTATGTTTTCATTTAGTCATTACTATCTCATTTATCATGTATCTTTAACTCGTAGGAAATCCTATTGGCCCTCAAAGTTTCGTCATGCTAACCCGACTTTAGACCGCACCTGTCACACCCTGCGGCGCACGCACCGTGGCATCGCCCGCCACGCCGCCGCCCCAAGTCAACCACGTAGTCTTCGGTGCTTAACATGTCTGTAACTTAGTAGGTAAGCAGCAAGGCCACAACTACCTACTGGGTTGTCTTCTTCGTCGCGGCCCCCAGTGTCGTGACTTCCGTACGACAGTACGGTCGTCGCGGGGGTCAACACGTCAAAACCCGTCGATCGACACGTCGAAGCCTGTGCCAGCCTGCGTCTCCCGCGCAGGGAAGCTTCTGGAAGCGGCTAGAGGCGCAGGGGAGCGTGCCCTTGAGCGTTCTAGCCGGTCCACCAGTCAGTCGTCATCCGCCGCTCCCGCAGAGCGGTCGTCTCTTGGTCTCCGCGGCCCGTCAACGCCAACCGTCGTCGAGGAGGGCTACGCCTTAGCCCGAGGTCGCCGGAACCGTACAGCTTAGGACGACGAGGAGCTGCCACCGTCTTGGAGTGTCCGCCAGGCAACGTGCTCGACTTCTCCAGCCCTCGTTGCCTCGTCCGTCGTCCGGAACCCGCAGGTAACGCCGGTCCTCTGACCGGCCCCGTTGCCCCTGACGCCACAGGAGCAGGGCCGGCCATGGCCGGCGGGTTGTCGGTTTTGCTTGGCCCCTGGTAGTCGTCGGTGAGGTCTTCCCCTAACTCGTAGGTCTTTTGTAATTGTTGTGTATCCTTAATCATATTAGCTTAAACTACCATAAACATATAACATTAACAGTTTCCCTGCTTAACTAAACTGGTCTATCGGTTCCATGTCTGGTCGAGGTATGCAAGAGTGTGAGCCAGTCTAATTCCAGGGGGACCGACAGAGGTCGGGGGACGCCTCGACCGAAGGGGGTACCCCTGGGGCGAGTGTCGAGTCCAGTGCTCACTGCAGAGTGTTGCATGGAAGTGTGTTGGATTGGACCAAGCCTTAACACCGCGGCACAATGGATCCGCATAGGGCCTATGGGTAGTAACTTCGCGTGGTCTTAGGGCGGGCACCCTTAGCGAGCAACGGATCTAAGAGGGCTTCAAGCCGGGGCGTGGGTGACGTTCCTCCCTCTCCGCCGATGCTTCGATGGGGGGAGCGGCCACCCGCGTCACGACATGGTGCATCGGACCGAGGTTCCTCGTGGGGAAACCCACGGGGAGCCTTTGTGATCGAACCTCCTATCCGCTCGCAAGCTACTGAGCTGGTCTCAAGCCGCGCACGGTGCAAGTGTAAAGCGAGATTGGCTGCTCAGGTGCCGCTGATGTGTGCGACGTACGCTTAACTGGGGTACTGCTTTCCTCACTTCTTGTAGCCGTGTTCTCCTACCTGTGCAACCACGAGTGGCACGATCCGGCACAGGGACAGCCGTTATACGTCGAGGCACAAGTGTTACGGCTCGAGCAAAGAAGGAGTAGAAAGCAGCCAAAAGCTGCTAGGAAACCCCTCAAGGACCAAGTCGCAGTGTCAAAGAAGCTGTTAACGGGCATCATCACGGGGGAGCCCCAGAGACGCGGGTTTACAGTGCGTAACCGACTAAAGGAGATTCGGAAGATTGTCTCATGTCTCGAGGAGAATGGAGCTTCCGTCCGATTCGGATACGTGAACACACATGACAATCCCGCCGACGCAGGGACGCGAGGACTTACGCAAGATCAACTGCAAAACCACAAACTGTGGTGGGAAGGACCAGAGTTTCTCCATCAACAGGAGAATAATTGGCCGATAACCTTTTACCCGTACAACACGCAGGAAACTAGTGACGTGGTGGTGAAAGAAGCAACGATCAATACAATGTCCTCTCGAATGGATATAACAGAACCAGTAGTGGTCTTAGAGCGATTCAGTACACTCTCAAAAGCGAAAAGAGTCACCGCCAGGATGCTGATCTTTCTGAAGAAACTCGTAAGCCCACTGTCACAACAATCTCAAGAAAGGATCTACAGGCATGTACCGGAGTTGCGGCACATCACGGGATCCTATGCGCCAAAGGCAGAAGATATACAAGCAGCACGTTTCTTCCTCATTCGTCAGCACCAATCATCCTACTTAACCTACCAGTACAAGAAAACAATGGAGAACACGCTACGACTATTTCGAGATGACAACAACATCTGGCGATCTCAAGGACGCCTACAACACTCCGAGCTGAAAGCAGACGCCAAATCACCAATCTTCATCGCCCCCAATACGAAGCTAGCAACCCTCATAATCCAGGATGCTCACGGAGAATACCATCAAGGAGTTGAACACACTATTTCGACAGTACGTCTAACTTACTGGATACCAAAGCTTCGTCAACAAGCACGCAAATTCATACAGAAATGCGTGAAATGTCGGAGGTTCAACAGCCTTCCATACGCCTATCCAGAAGCCACAGACTTACCCGAAAGACGCGTGTACAGAAGCCGACCATTCCAGCACATCGGACTCGATTTCTTCGACCTACCGCGTCACACCGATTCTTCAGAAGACTCACGCTACTACGGATGTATCTTCACTTGCACTGTAACCCGTTTATTGCACTTGGAGATGCTACAAAGCATGAGTACCGTAGACTTCATCAATGCCTTACGACGTTTCGTGGCTCGACGCGGAATCCCAACATCCATCACCTGTGACAACGCACCCACCTTTCTACTGGCCTCGTCACTCCTGCAGAACTGCTCGAATGACACCGAGCTTCGCAGCGGAATAGAAAACGTTCTTGCGGACAAAGAAATCCAATGGAAACATATTACACCTTACGCGCCGTGGCAGGGCGGATTCTACGAACGCCTCATCAAATCCGTGAAACACGCGCTTTACAAGGCTTTGAGAGGAGCCGCACAACGCACTGGGGATCATCTTCGCACAATCCTCACTGAAGTCGAAGCCTGTCTCAACTCCAGACCTCTGACCTATCAAGCGGCAAACCAAGAAGATCTAACTTCAATACGACCAGTAGATTTCCTACAGCCTGAGATCAACCTTACGCTACCGCTCCAAAAACTTGTCAAGACTATGGAAGACGACCCAGATTACTTGCCACCAGACGAAATTCGAGCCCTGCAGACACGTCAGGACGTAATCAACGCACTGAAATCGTCATGTGACACTACTGAACGATTTTGGAAGATCTGGCAAGAACAATACCTTACGAGCTTGCGAGAAAAACAGAAGACATTGCTGACAGATCGTCGTCAAGGTCGAGCCATCCCAAAGGCGGGAGACGTCGTCCTCATTTGTGATCCAGTCTTACCGAGAAATGACTGGAAGATGGCCCGCATCACGGACGTTAAACAAGGTACAGATGGTGCCATAAGAGAGGCCGAGCTCGTCACCTCCACACATCGAAAAATTCGACGCCCGGTGAACCTGATAATACCCCTCGAAATCGAACCCCATAACGCGGACGACTCCAACGATCAAATCGAGGATAACGACGACCAAGCACAGAACGGCAAATTAGCCCCAGAGCAGATCCCCGCACGATACAATCTTCGTCCACGTCGTCCTGTGAATTATACGGAGCAGATTATCAACTCCATTTCCACTCAGAGGCCGAAACCACTATCGGCAAAATGGTTCCTGTTTCACCTGATGCTATTAGCTTTGATCTCGCCAATGTACGGAGAAACAGCACCGCATATTCAGATGACGTGTACCGAGCAAGGTGTCCTAGTCAACACCTCGGACAACCAGACATTCGAACTGTGTGCAGACGCCTTCTGCAATCTCTATAAACCACACGCGAATCCGATGTTGCTGAAGCTGCCACCGCACGTCACGTTACACGACCATTCGATAACGTTAAAATGGCATACGGACGGAAAACTAGCAGTCATGGAAACCATATGCAAACGCTTGGAGTTTTGTGACCAAATCGACTGCTGGCTGTGCACAACAGTACTGTTTAATCCGGAATGCTGGCCAACGGGAGCAATAACAGCAATCGCCGTAATCCTATATACGCTCGTTGCGTTCGTCTACGTCCTACTGTATGTCCCAATGACAGTGGGAAAACCGATACGCCTCATGCTACACGTCATCAAGATCCTGATCATAGCTCTCATACGAGCCGCCACGTCTGGCTGCCTCAGGCTACTACGTTGCCTACGTCGGAGAAGGAGGACACAGGACCGCGTCACAGCAGCCTTGGCTATCCTCATCACTCTGGCGACCCAGCAAATCTGCTTCGCAAATGCATGCCAACATGTAGACACACTTCAACAGCCTACAACTATATGCACCCGCACTGGAAACCGCGAATCGTGTTCAATCACTTTGTCCAGCCTTCTCAAACTGAACTCCTTTCATCAAGAAGCCTGCTTACGTCTAACACACAACTCGACGTTGGTAGCAAACGTGAAACTTCGTTGGAAAGGACTGTATCTCCGTTGCGATCAGGAGACGGATTACTTTTCGAGAGCGATTCAACTGCTCACCATCGATAGCAAACGCTGCCCCCACATGGGCTCATGCGTCAACCAAAAATGCGCTAACATCAACAGCACGTCATTGATCCCAGAACTAGAAAAAGGCAATAAATATCCCGGTCGAACGGGATGCCTCGAATCATGCGGAGGACTGGGATGTGACTGTTTTTACCCCAGTTCTGGTTGTTTGTTCTACAGAGTATATGCAGTGCCAACGGACAACAAGGTCTACAGACAGTTCCATTGTCTACGATGGTCAGAAGAAGTAAAACTAGAACTCGTGATGGAAGAGCTGAATAAAACGCAGAGCAGACAGTACTACGTCCTTCAACTCATGCCTAACGTGCCGACGTATCTTCCATCCCTTCGTCTGACGATGACTTCAGTAACGCTACCACCTACGCCGTCACTCCACTCGCACTTCATCTCAGACGACTACGATATTGCGATAACGAAGAAGCCGAACGCGGCTCCCCTCCATTGCCAATCAAGGGAGGCCGCGATCGCTATGAATTGCACTCTAAATGATGACTGTCGGTGCACTGCAGCCGAAAACAATGTTCAGTGCGAATGCCCGCCCTACGACATCGCAGAGGAATTCAACCGGATAGAGCTGAAGTTACCCGTTAAGACATCATCCTGGGAATTGCGGCGACGAAAGAATATTGTCATCGCAAAAATCCCGCACCTAGTCTCCTCGGATGTGATGATCGACTTTAACCGAACCATCGAACAACTAACAACTCTTGAAGACGACGACGTCTGCAGGATAGCGAACGCACCACTCGAAGGATGTTATTCGTGCTTCAGAGGCGCAGAAGCAACGGTAACTTGTCAATCACACGCCGAAACGGTAGGAGAAATCCTATGCGGACACCAAGCCTTCGTAGTCTCGTGCTCACCGAAAGGAGCACCATCAAAATTACGCTTTCACTTCAACACCGCTCGTCAGTCTCAAAACTGTTCTATGCGGTGCGGTAAGAACTTGCGCTACTTCACCGTGGAAGGAGTACTGAAGTACATCGGAGACCCGAAAGCGCCACTAACTTCCCTAATGGGCACAAGCTCTGCCCACAACGACATCGTCTGGCCGGACTTCGCGCACATCTTCAACGTCGTGCTCGGTTGGTACAACACTCTCGCACTAGCCGCCGTCGGCCTCCTGGTTGCGCTGCTCGTCTCCTACGTCTGCCTACAACGGCTAAGTCTAAGCTGTTTTTGGTTTCTCTTACACCTTGTCAAAGTGGTCTTGTGCCTACCTATTCGTTTATTCATTTGTGCCACATCCTGCTGGCATACGAAAACATCAAAGCGGCACGAAAAACAGATTTGACCACTATCACAGCTTAGAGCCAATAGTTGTAGAAAGCAAATATTATAGAAACAAGCACAAATTTCAAAATCATTATTCTAGAAACATGAACAACGAGTACGACGCACAATCTCCTGACCTCTCGCTCCACAACGAACCTCTGAGTGATGACGAGGACATCCAACGCGCTCGACAAGACCGTATCCAGCTGGAGCGACTGCGCAACGCCCTACAACTCCTCCCGGATACGACAAAGCTACGTGATCAGATTGAGCTAAATGCTTGTCATTTGAATAATGTTTCGTCATCATTGTCATCATTTATCCATCAGGTTAGGGCGCTTGTAAGTAGTAAGGAGTCATGGTCTCAGCGTACGCAACAAACCCGTTTTCTTGCACTCATGTGCGATAAGATCAAAGTAGAGCTGTTGTATATCCAGACACAGTTGCGAACCTTGTTCACCCTACCCCCCATCCTAGTCGCCATGGGTTCGACCACTGCGGATCTGTGGGACGAGATCATCACAAGTCCAGCATACGACGACAATGATAGACCAATGTGCCTTAAAAAGGATCTTCTCGACCGCCGCATCACAGAGGACCTGAAATCGCTAGAGGACCACCGCAGCACCCTCGAAAGATGCCGAGAGGAGGCCTTCCTAGGCGATCGTGAAGAAAGAGAAACGTTCGAGGCTCAATGCCTATCATCGTTTCACACGATTGTATCCGCGCTGCAGAACCTCACGAGCGCCTCGGACACTGCAGCAACAACGCAGACACTCATGACCGATCAACACCGCCTCCTGCACGACCATCTCCACTCCGCTACCGCAGAACTTCGTACTTCCATTGAAGCCGCCGTTCGAAGCAGGAAGCCGGCAGAGCCGATGCGGGGCCTCGATAAAGAAATGCAGACGGTCCCCTACAGGGGAGTCGACCAAAGCACGCAGAAGTGGTCAAACGTACAAGTGATTCGAAAAACTCAGACGACGACAAAACAGGAAATTAAAAGGACGCAAACTCGACGAGCGAGATTCGCGGAAGAACAGACACAGACCGCCACCGAAGTGAAGACAGAGAATAGTACGCAAACGGAATGGCTCGAAGAGGTGTACGAGGTAGAGCGCATCGTTGGCCACAGGAGAAGTCTCGCCGGAATGGAGTACAGAGTGCGTTGGTGTGGGTATCCGGAAGAGTGTGACGATTGGATACTCGACAGTAAAACCGACTGCCCTGAAGCTATCAAGGAATACTGGGAGTCGATGAAGAAGGAAGTTCCCGGACCTCCTAAGAAAAGGAGCCACGACGAGACTTGCGAGGACGAGGGATGCAGCAAGAGCGTCTTCTCACAGGAGCCGAAACGCAATACACCGCCAGCGACTGAAGCCTTACAGGAAAGTGAAGAGCTCGGGAACAAAGCAGCCGAGGAAATAGCTGTGCAGGTCGAAGCGGATGAGGAGGAGGATGATCTGGAAAGAGAGATGATCGAAGCTAACCACGAGTTCTTGGAAATGATAGACGAGGTTGACGAGGACGATGGCGCCGCAGAAGGAGATGCTGAAGCGATGCTAGCGGAGGATGTTAACGTGGACCAAGACATAGCTCAGGACGCGCCGCAGCTGGTAAACGAAGGCCAGTTACCAGAACACCCTGATGTGGCCGTAGAAGTAGAGCACGTACCAGAAGACGCAGAAGCACCGATCCAAAGGCCCATGGAGGGCGAAGATCCAGCCGCAGAAAGAGAAAGGAGAATACAACAGCTGCAAGAAGACCTACGCAGTGCGGTGCAAGAGAGGAACGATCTGGAGTTCCGACTCAATGAACTAGAGAGATTGCCTTCTTGCCCAGAACGCCGATTTCACGTCAAGGACGTTAACCGACATGAGACGAAACTGATCCGATGTGTATTCTGTGACGCCACACAGCGACACTACAGTGATTCATGCATGGTAGTCATGGACGTAGAATCACGCAGGATCTACCTCGCAGCAGAGGGAAGGTGCGATAAGTGCCTAATCAACGGGTGCAATGGTGGTGAAAATTGCAGGAAAAGGGAGACACCTTGTTATTACTGCGGTCAGACAGGACACCACGCCGCGGTCTGCACGATGCCAGAAACAACGCAGCATACTCGACAGAGGATCCTGTGGCTACGTAGAAGCTACGAAGAAGCCGTCAACAAGATCAACCGTCGACGAAGAAGGTTGGACCAGTTTCTCGCAGACGGACCCAGACACTAAGCTCGCGGTGGGGAGTATCGCTGCTATGCAGCGATCTGCACTTTTTGGAGAATAGGGCTCGGCAAAAAGGGCAACGCAGACGCAGAAGCTCATGCCCCGCCCTCGGAGACAGTACCCGACCAGCTGACCGTCGCGAGTGGCGGCGACGGCTCCCTCTCCCCGGCGCCCGCACCCGTCGTACTCGCCCTCTCCCCTGCGCCCGCACCCGTACCCTATCACCTTTTTATCTCTCTTTTTTATACACTCATTTTTTGTATTAATTAATCGACGCAGATCTCCCACTCCGATTAGGTCTCATTGAACACGCAGGCAATATATCATTCTTCTATGTTCTCCTTGTGTAATCGACTTTGTACCTCCGGTAGTTAATGTGCCTGATTGTTCGCCTTACATTTTGATCTACCGTGCTTTATTTCTGGTTTAATTACCCAAGTTTGAGATAAACGCTGTGGTAAACTCTCTGTCGGTGTGTGGTTGGCTCGCGTACTGAATCGAAACTACCGCTGAACCACCTCGAACGGTATCCGATTTATAGGGCCTATGGGTGGTAACTTCGCGTGGTCTTAGGGCGGGCACCCTTAGCGAGCAACGGATCTAAGAGGGCTCCAAGCCGGGGCGTGGGTGACGTTCCCCCTCTCCGCCGATGCTTCGACGGGAGTGCGGCCACCCGCGTCACGACAGCAGGAAAGAATAGCTTTCATTGGTGTTTAATGGCTAGACACAGAAGGAATTTTTGCAATGAAACTTCTAAGTTCCTTAACTTCAACCTCGGCTTCAGTGTACCAAACGTTCAGCGCTTGGCGCAGATCCAATCTCAGGGGGGGGGGTCCACCTGTCGCTCTCGGCTAGATCAATAAAAGCTCTCACGCTTTCGCGTCTCCACGTTCCCTGTTGTCAAGTCACGTCCTTACGCGTTTCCTGCCCCAAAATGAGTGCGCGTCGATCGCCTGCCTGTGCGATAGCGTAGCTGTTCGAATTTTCTTCGAAGATTTTGTTTTTCCTGCCATTTTTTTTCACCTCTCCACCCTCAACTAACAATAGAGTCTAAGCCTAAGAGCCGCCAAACGTCTGGTTGGGGGTTTCACCCCAAACCCCGAGAATAGAACACCCCGTCTAGGCCTTTTTACTCGCGTTACAGTGAAAAACTGGTTCTAGAGGAAAGCGAGACAGTAGGACTCAATCTTGAAAACTGCCCCTATGAAGCTTATCCATCCTCTATCGTACTTACGCCGATTCATTCTCTGACGTACACACTCTCTACATGGTGAGGAACAGATTGTGATAATATTGTGAGAGCTCTATACCGCTAAATATCCGACGGCAATAGTAATCCTCCGATTCCCGAAGTCGTTCTCCCTACCCCCACCCACCCCCCGACAATCCACAATACCCCCTTACCCATGTGCAGCCAGAGACAGGAAGAAAAATGTAGTGAGCATCAGTCAGTAGTGAGAGTGAGAGGCATGTACACGCACACGTTCCCTGCATTTCAAAGGTCATTTGAAAATCCAACGCATGCTTCGCAATGTTTGATCTGTGGCACATCTCTTGATCTAGACAACGTTGTATGACGTCCTGTCACATACACGTTGGACGATAGTGAGAAGAAGTACTGGTCCGCCCTTGCAGGTTCCTTCCACTGATCCCCTTCCTATTACTGGTCCACCTTCATTGGTTCTCCCTTTTCCGCCCCCCCCCCCTTCACGGGACTCTCCCACTTCGCTGGTTCCCATTTGCCCTCCCCTTTTTGCCTCCCCTCACCTAAGTGTACCCTTTATTGGTCCCCTTCACTGGTCCCCATTAATGGTCCCTCCTTTACTGCCCCCACCCCTTCATAGCTCCCCCATTACGTCTCACCTTCACTGATCCCTTTAACTGGTCCCCTCTCTTCACTGGCCGCCAAAACTGGTAGTACCTTCACCGGTCCCCTCTTCACTGGTCCTGCTTTAATGGTTCCTCCTTTACCGGTTCCCCCTTCACAGAACTTTCCCACTTCACTGGTTCCCGTTCGCTCTCTCTCTCTCTCTCTCTCTCTCTCTCTCCGTTACTACCGCCCCAACCCTTCTTAGTGGCATTCTTTATTGGTCCCCTTCACTGGCTCCCATTAAAGCTTCTACTCTTACTGGTACCCCACCCTACCTCCTTTCTTCGCTGGTCCTCCTACCCGTCACTGGACCCCCGCTTACTGGTCTCCTCTTTAGTGGTCTCCAATTACACGTGTTCGGAATCCGGAGACCCCTTGCGCGACATAGGTGACATCTCTTCTGAACCCAGACACCACTTGCATGACATCGGTGACACCTCTTCTAAACCGAGACGCCCCTTGCATGAAATCCGTAGCACCTCTTCTGAGCCCAGACACGTCTGGCATGACATCGATGACATGTCTTCTGATCCCAGACATCCATTACGCGACATCGTTGACACCTCTTCTGAACCAAAACACCCAATGCGCGACATCACTGACATGTCTTTTGAATCCGAGCGCCTGTTGCACGACGTCAGTGACACATCTTTTAAATCCGAACGCCTGTTGAGCAACGTCGGAGGCATGTCTTTTCAACTCGAACGCCCTTTGCGCGACATCGGTGACACTCCTTCTGACGGTCTCGACACGGCGTGGGTGGCACCCACCTCGTCTGAACACGGACGCCTGCTACTCGACTTCTAGGAAAGGCCATACGGATAAGCAGACGGACGGACGGACAGATGGACGAGTGGACAGACGGACAGACGGACGGACAACCGCTAACTCCTTTATATATAGTAGGACAAGTGCTCCGACACGACACGTGTGTTTCGTACTACGCGACCTTGAAACATCACTAACCTACGGAAGACAATTTTGTAGAGCTTAAAATCCGCTAACATCCGGGTTCTGCAGCGCACATTGACGGCATGAAGTCGTTCACCGCTTCCATACGTACATCATAGGCATTCTCTTCAGATCACCCAGTAACGTTATTGTTTGTGATGCTCAGTACTTCTGTCCCTTAGGCTGTTCTGCAACTGTTAGGCCTATGTCATTCTTCGGTGAGGCTGTTGTCGGCGACGTCGGCGACAGTGTTACGCGGGCTGCCACGCAGTGCGTAGCAGCCCGCGCAACACAGCGTCGCCGACGCGTCGCCGAAGCATAACATAGGCCTTATCAACTCTCAACAGCACTCGCAACAGGATAAAGTTGACACGACTTCCGAAACTAGACGCTCGCTGTGCAACGTCGATGCTACTTCTTTTGAATTAAGACGCTCGTTGAACGATATCGGAGAAGACGTCTTCTGAAGGCGGAAGAAAACGCGCGCAGTTGACATTGCGTCAAGCCGGAAGAGCCGCGCTTCCTTGTTGCAGCAACATCTCACGTTGAATGGCAAACATTGCCCGTGCGTAAGAGGACGTTGAAACCGTTATCGCGGCACGATGCGACGTGATGGAAAACCCCCATATCGATCACGCGACGAGCGCTGCGCCCTCGCGAGGTATTCATACGTGTTCTGCGGCGAATACCTCATTGCACGCAATTATCGGCATTGCAACGCAACGATGATATCACCCCATTTTGAGCAGTGATGAAGGCATCGCGCGGAGATGCACTTCTTAAACACATTCAAGTAAGAGCGTTTCCGCCCCAGTGCGCGCGACGGCCAGCTGTCTTTTTTCTGGCGCGCGCGTGGGTCCACTCATTTGTGTGGACACCCGCGGAAAAACAAAACAAAAACGAGACAGAGCCTTACAAAACGTTACTGCCGACTCGAGAAAGGTCCAGAAGAACTGCACAGGTTGCTATAAAAACTGAGCAGTAACCTGGGAAGAGATATTGCCAAGAAGAAAGAACAGTCCGTACGCGCTGCTCGAGTTGTCGAAACATGTTTTTTTGAGGTGCTATCCAACGGAAGGAAGTGTTCCTGTTGAATCTTTGTTTACTGTCATAATCAGTCAGAGCCTACGTTGTTTCATTTAAGTGTTCAATTCATGTTTCGTTCCAAGTTTTTGCATTGATTCGAGAATTCGATTTTTTTTTGAGTGGACACCGTCGTGAATCTGTTAATCTCCTAAACTACTGCACGTCGCGGTGCTAATCCTGCGGCGTCACAGCGCCGCGACTTCCAGAGGAGTCGCGTCGCACCCACAGTGGGCTCCGCGTCGCTACGTGAACGCTCTGAACGTCCCCTAATACGATGAGGTGTACCCCGCGCGGGTAAGGTCACTCAAAGATCATCGACGGCTAACTTAATTATGTAGCGGAAGAGATATTTGTGATGTGTTTGTTCCCACCATGATCCGAGTGGATCTATGCCCTAAAACCAAATCGGAATAAATTTTGAGCGCAAACTTGGATTGGATAGTAGTTTCCCTCGAATGGGAGCTTAACCAAGCTGCTCGTGTGGAAACTGCAGCGCAATGATACTACGGGGGGGGGGAGGGACCAGCCCATGGGCTACGAGCGACTTAAGCGTAGCAGTCGGGTATGGTGACGTGGACCACATTGTATGCAAACTAACGCCTACGTACGTGTAATGCAAGTTGCAGCGGGAAGGGACTAGGTCAAACGGGTAAGAACTCGTTCATATGTGGGCTGCCCCCTCATAGTAGCATTGCGCCGAAACTGCTTTCCTCGCGTAGGGGGATTTCGCAGCTGGGTTTCGTAGAAGCGCAGACAGCTGGAAAAATTAGAACAAAACACCAGAAAATTGTGTAAACATCAGAACCCCTCAAATCTCAACAAATCAGTTGAAATTCAAAAATCCCCCGGCGCAGGAGAGCCTTCGCATGAAGCAGCGCCACCATCTACTGCGCCACGATCCCCCTTTCAGTAGTCCCACCGCGGGCATACAATAGACCGATGCGCATCGATCGAATGCCCACGTGGACGCCTACGCAGCCCACGTGTGCGGCGCATCGAAAAAGTGTGCTCCAGCTCCAATTGCGCGCCCTCATGCCATGTATCTATTCCGATTTGGTTCTGGTGGTCTTAGCAATTCCCCATGATTGTTGCGAATGTCAGGTGTACCCCCCCCCCCACCAATTGGACTTGCATGCAGCGCTTTCCATCGGATCCATTTCTGTGCCATCTGCAGATCACGTAACATAGTGTAGCGAACAAAACCCACTGCCTAGTGTTTCTTTTTACGCAGCTATTATATTTGTGATAGCAACTGCCGAAAATGAGGGGTGAAGATGATGGAACTCACTTAATATTCCCAATGATAATAGTTGCAAGATGTAAATTGACAGTGATTGCGTTACGTACTGCTCATCCTGGAAGGTGGGGACTAGACGCTTCAAATCGGAATGACTTTCCGATCCACCTCATCGTTACCAACAGTCTGACAGTACATAGCACTCGCAAGGCAAAAAAGCTGAGAAATAAACATTACTCATCTGTTGATGGAGGCGTGATTACGATAACAAGCCATTCCTGTGGTGTTGTCATCACCGTTTGTAATTGATCCTGATTCCATCAGTTTTCTTCACATGGTCCAAGGCATATTAAATGTAATTAAATTAATTAAATGCATCTTAAAGTAGATGCTAAAGCACAATCCTAGGAGTTGGGGTCTCTTGTCACTCCGCCAGGCATTACCGTTGTGTTCGAATGACGAATGTGCATGGAGAGAAACTACGGTTCGGTAATGATATGCGTAGAGGAGGCCCCGGCAGGTTACGACAGACGTTTATTCACATCTGGCTGATCACATCGAGTCGCCATGCCAGACCCACCCCAGTTCTGGAGTTAGAATTAGTTCTGTCCCCGGTGTTCGTGGAACCTCCAGCATAATGAACCGTCATTTCTTTAGATTGCAGGAAAAGTCTTTTCACATTTCTAAATTATTTTCATAAACTCATAGTTCAACGAGCATCTTTCGATCTTATTTATTTCATCAATTCCAATGCCGAACGGAAACATTGGAGACTGCAATGTATTGCAGTTTTGGTGCTTTCTGGTTGGTCTTGATTTAGATGAAGGTGGATTTCGCATCATGCCGGCCCCATGGAAATCGCTTCCTCTAATATCACCTTATTCTGCTCTTCTGGTGCTTGATCGAGATGGACGCCTGCTATCTTCAAGTCCAAATGCTAAATAAGTGCCTGGTCATTGTTACTTCGGGCGTCCTCGAGACCGCTTTCGAGGGGCTTCATGATTTAGGCCAATCCTGCCGTATACGTCGCCGCTAAGCGGGCGAGTGCGTTCTATAAGCCTTTGATTTGAGCTGCTCAGGTATAGTCTTATTTAGGAGCACTCCAGCCAACGCACGCACTTGGATAAGGCAGCACTCACGCGTTTATTCACCTTCAATGCCATCAGACGCGACTGTTCATCCAAGCAGGGTGGGCGGAATATCTGCTTTCTTTTTTCTTATTTCCCGGCCAAATTGTTCAGTTTTCTGTTCTCTGGGAAAATGGCCGAAATTATTCAGAAAGCGGAAAATAGTGTGGTATAGGAATTTTGTCATAGGTGTGCGACCGCCGGAATTTGATCTCTATCGCAACGTCGCACCCCCTGCAGCAATAAGCTATTGGGCTATTGCCAACTCGAAAAGCTTCTTTCGTAATAACTTTCATTAGAAATCGTGCCATGCACTGGTCTGATTCACTTGACTGATGATGTAAGTGCTACTATCACGCAGCTCCTCCGCGCCAGATTTCACGTCTTTTCTGAGTTGAGTTTATTGAATCTCCAGCTTAAGCAACGGTCTTGATCACAAGAAAAGCTCAATGATGGTTATGTAGTGCTAAGAAACCAATGCATCAATACAGATTCTCCCAAAACAACTTTGTCAGTGCTTGAATGGGCATAAAGCTCGTAGGTTTCCAACACGCATTGTAACCTGTTTTGAATAGCAGGAAAGGGAAATCTAATGTTAAGTGTAAATTTGATGTAGAGATTCATTCACTCATCCAATGAGTCACGAGCTAAATAGATGAGCAGTTTGATCGCGAGTTTCATTCCATGAAATTGTTCATAGAAATGGTTTATTTTTTATTTTTCCTACTAATTGTTTGCTCTGGGCAACAATTTAATGAAAAGATTGTTTGAAATCTTGTGTGAGAACTAGAGCATACGAGGATGTTTTCGATTAAGTCTCTCGACCGAAATTGCCTCACAGTTCTATGTGGGCTAGAAGGTCGTGAAATGAGCCGCTATCCGTCAATTACTTAACACTGCTCAATATCGTTTACGATTGCTTTGCACCGTCTAGCTACTGTCTTAATCTCCTGTTCATCTATCGACCTTTTTGATATCAGCTCCCGAAGCCAAAGTCAACGTATGCTGAACACGAAAAAATGTCAGTTGCTCTTCAAGCGCTCACAGCGAACGCCGCAGTTCCTCCAGGACTATCTTTGAGTGCGACATTGGCGCGCTCCGGGCCTCCCCGTCGTCACAGTTGATTGCGGAAGAAATCGGAGCCTTTTCGTTATGCTTAACGTTTAGTAGAGCGCCGCATAGCGCGCTCCTTGATCGTTTCTAGCAGGGATGTGCAGAATTTCGGTTTCCGTGTGAATTCCGTGTTTTGGTCCTTTTAAGCCCTTCCGTTCCGTGTTCCGCTATCTCTTGGGCCGGAAGACGGAACGGAAATGGTACCTCATCACTCACTGATTGTTTTGCACTGCCTTCATTCACCTCCTGAACACAAACGAAAGGCTGAAGAATGTGATCAACTATGGGTCACCTCTTTGGGATTGTGTTGCTTACAAACCGGTGGTGCATCCTGATGTCGAAACAGTGTGATAACTAGATTGGATTCTTTTTTCTTTTCTTGAAACGTTGGACTACTGAGTAGTACTAGGCCAGCCATAATCTTGGTTCTGCCCTGGAGCACCAATTGTAGATAGAGCAGAATTCTATAAGCACTCGTAGGTTGCTAACATTGCTTTTCATAGGGGACGTTGGATCTATCCTACTCGGAGGGGGAGCGATGTCTTGTCTTTCCACCCCCTCATTTCAGTTTGTTCCAGAAATTCAGCCAGATTGCCCATGCGATCTCAGAGACCGAGTGTCGTGTCGTGGGATGCTGAACGCAACTATAACCTTAGCGCTCCCCTCCTAATTAGGATAGATCCGGTAGATTGAGTAAGACCGGTTATGTGCCATGAATGACGAAATCTTGCTCCTAACTCGTCTTCTCGTCTTCATCTTATTCATTGCGTTTAAAATACTTTCTTCCCATTTACAGAAAGGTTTTGCATAAACTTTGATTTGTTACTCTAGTAATGTTTGAAAATGCGCCTTAGTAATGATACGAATTGGAAGGTTTTTTATTGTTATGTGTTGTCGGGGAAAAGTCGCACGCTGCCTTGCTCGCTTCCCGTTTCGTTAACGATAAATTTGTTTCTACCTCCATTATGGAAATATACTGGGTAAGTATTTCCGCAAAAATCGCAGAGAAACCGTAGCCTCCGCTGCGCATGAAGATGCCTTTTTCAAAACATAGTTTCGCATTCAAAAGATAGAGCGTTTTGTTTTCTGACTGCCTCCCGCATTTGTACAGCTCTAAAAAATTAGTGAGTTATGTCCATTTTTGTAAAACTACTTCAATTTTTTCGAGCAAAAATCGCACCTTCCCTGCCGCGCATGAAGATGCTTTTTTAAAAGGTGATTTTATGCTCGTGAGAAAGAAAAATTTTCTAGTATTTTGTGTGCCACTCGCATTTGCATAAATCTCACAACTGAACGAACTACGATCGGTTGAACAAAATTCAAGTCTAGCACCTTCCAATCACATCGACGAGCGATCCACAAGCGATCTATCCTTCTTGATCACATCGCAAATAGCTCCAGATGAGCTGCTTTTTGTCATGTATCAGTCAAAGATTGTGCTTTTTTAAAAGCTATATTTCAGCTCTAGACGTCGTTGCGTTCAGGTAGGAAATGTTTACTTTTGAAAAAAAAGAAAATTTTGAGCATGACCTCACCTGATCGTAAGCAGAATCGCTTAGGAAAGACTTGATTTCTTGAAGAAGTGCTAAATAAAAGCTGTGTGGTTGTGGACTTCAGTTTCAGCTTCAGTGGTAGCCTTGTTCAGAAAATATTTTTTGGAAAAATCCAGGATAGGAAAATCACTCCACCTGATCGAAGAAAGGTTGTTTAGGAAAGGCCTGATTTTTTCTGCTACCAATTGAAGGATAAATTTCGGTAAGATCCATTTTCAGACTTCAGTAGTTACATCTCTCAACTAAAAATGTGTCGTGGCATCACTGCGAAATTGAGCAGCAATCGCTCCATTTCAGCTGTTTTGAAAAATGCTTAAAAAATTTATTACCTAGTGCAATAACTCTGCAAACCCAAATGACGTCTGCTTTCCGTAGGAAAAACGATGCTCAGGATGTCACCTTGTCGTTGTCATGCCTAAAAATCTTCATTTAATTGATTTGTTCGCGTCAAAAAACTATCAATTGAATAATAATGACAATTTTAGTAATTACAGACCTCTGCTTACAACACTTGCAAAAGAACGATCGCTCCGAGGACTTTTGTCTTAGGAACCAAATCGAAGTACGATCCCTATCAACCTTGTGTCAAAGAACGACCCCGCTGCGATGTTTGCACTCCACGCTTGAGCCTGCTTGAGAGCATAATACCTCGTACAGTTATGCTAAGGGCACACATACAGACTACCTGCCACTTTCATACCATCGGCCCCACGGAGTTTCGTCCACCACGGTGGCCAGGTGGCTCAAATGGTGCTTTCTTCGGATTCCGCGGATCCTAGTGAATTTGGAGCACGCTCTACCAGGGCGGCGTCCACTTCAGCCGGGATCTTCCTCTCATTCCCCTTGCTCACCCACCCTCCCCCCCCCCCACCCTATGCTTCACCAAGGGTCTAACGGCTCCTTGACAAACAAAACAAAAGTTTCCGGTCCGCGGAGCAGTGGTGTACCTACTGACGCCACGCCCCCCAGCAGGGGTGGGTGTACCTCCTGTCGCGCTGCCACTTCAGCCTCTTACAGAAGCGGAGTTCTGGCCAGAATAATTATGGACACAGCTAACTGGGCCCCGGGTGGGTCTACGCTCGAACGCTTTTACGTGAAAGACTCCAACACTCGTTTGGGGAAGCGATCTTGTCCAACGTGTAGGTTGAAGAAACAATCGTAAATGATATTGAGCAGTGTTATATAATTGTGTATTTTCCTAGACAACGAAGTTCCCAACGTGAGATATTTATTATGTTAACTGCGAAGTATCATTTATGCAAACCCACCCAATTCCTGGGACTTTTTTCACGTATCGCAAGTCACCTTCTTTCAGCTCGAGCCAAACGAAGGACGACCCACCGCACTCATCAAAGCCAGATGGCGAAGGACGATGAAAGAAGAAACACGGACGCAAAGAGGGTCCCCCCCAACACAGAATAAAAAACAATGGATGCCAACGTTCTCGTTTCATTGGATGAAGTTGATTTTTTCTTCCTGTTCCAAATTGGGTCACACCGTCATTCAGTCATTAGCTATTCAATGGCAACTGAATTTTCTGGATCGTGTTCAGCACACGTTGACTTCAATTTCGCGCACTGAAATCAAAAGGTCGATAGATGAAAAGGAGATCAAGATAGGAGCTAGATGGTGCAGAGCAATCGTAAATGATATTTAGCAGTGTTATATAATAACTATTATATTTCATGTCGAGAAATTCGTTGTCTAGGAAAATATACAATTATCCTTGCATCCCGAATCCTTCACGTGGTCACACTTCCAATCCAATCATGCAAGAATTTTTCCGTAATCGAAGACTTCCAACTGCCAAAGACGGGACCGCCAGATAACCCTCTTTCATAGGCGAGAAATTAGGCGGCTATACATTTTTGATTATTTTAAAACACTACTTTCACCTCAAAGTGTTAGGCGTAGATGTTCCAGATAATTAAACGGTTGTTTAAAATGAAGGATTTCTTCAGAAAGAAAGGCTGAATCTCGTACATTTTAAACAGAAGAACATTATGTTAGTAGCATTCAGACTTCCAGTCTGTACACACTGCAACAGGATGAGTGCCGTCTCAACGTTCAACGTATCTCGCGAGACTTCTTAAGCGCCCCATATTATGTCTTCCGGTTCTCCTTTCTGCCCTGTTCCTGCACTATTTCGCTTTGGAGTAAGTTGATTACAGCGCTGGAGTAGAGCTTGCTTTAGGTCAGACAACAGGCGTGTTACGAATCAGAGTTCTGAGGAAGACCTGCTCGTGCCTGAGTGTTTGACGTTGACTAGAAACACCTAGACCACCGGGATTGAACGACGGAAGGGTAGCGATCAGATACCGGAACCCACCTGAAAAAGGGAATCCATTTTCAGATTGATTGGTCCTGCCAGAGATGCCTTATTGGACACGCTGCAGTGCAAGAGGCTTGTTGATTTCGGATGCCGATTCATAATGTGTTGACCAACAGTTTCTTCATCTTACTGTGGTGGAATTGTCAGCTCGGCAAAACCTACTGCTCCGAACAGCCAAGCCAGAACAAGCCATTCCCATGCTGCAGAAAGACAACACCTGAGTTTTACATGCTGGCACTAGCCTGAGGCTTCGATGTAGAAAGATACGTGAAAAGGTGTGCGTTCAGCTAGGGAACATATACATACAAGTCGTTTCATTTGTCTAAGTCTATCATCTTAAAAGGAATTGTTCTCTTCTCTTTCCTCGCTTTTGATTTTAGATTTTATGAAGATGGGAAGCGGCCGGAGAATGTATATAAACTCAGCAAGTGGAATCAAAGGAATTGCTACCAAGTTATGGACTAGTTCTTGGTTCAGGATGATGTTCATCATCTTGTTGGTGCTACAGATAATTGTGACCCATACCTCCAATATGTCATATTCCGACGTTTATCTATTTGTTCTTCACGGATCGTGATTGCGAAATTATAGCCTGTACAAGGGATCGGAGTACGTCCTAGCCATTCCAAAGTACACGATAGAGGGCGATCTGAAGACAGAGACGGACCTTTCAGGCGGTTATATATAGTTTTTACGCAACCATTAAGAATGTGATATTGCGAGCATATCAATGTTACCTAATCGCTCAGCGACTCGTGCGCTGTCCATAAGAAAGCGTCGATGATGCGGGTGTTGATGGCGTACCTTCCGAGTCCCTTACTGAGCAAAGTGGTCTATGTTGTGGATGGTTCCTGGCGAACGTTCGCTTGTTTTTTGGTCTCGGCTTGCCTCGCTGCTATAATAGATGTTACCTGCGGCTGACGAGCACTCCTTTGTACAGGAATCCGGTCCTCGACTCTGGCAGACGCAATGAAGAAATAGTGAAGAAGATAGAGCAAGCCCATTCGCTCGCATTGCTTCCGATACTGGAAGGATCAGTCGTTGAGCAGTTCATTGTGGTAGGGGCAGGACTGGTTCTATAACATGGTGCATTCAGCCACCGATGTTGAAAAATGACGAATACGGCAACAGATGGGATATAGCTTTCAGTGCTGAGCCTTCGAATGCTCAACAAGTGCACCACACTGAAGCCGTCGACATCCTCGTCGAAAGGAAAACGCTTCATTTTGATAGCGAAACTTCTCTGATTATATTAAAGCCGTGCACTCAGTAGCAACTCGTCCCCATTCGCCCCATCCCTGTGCTCCGAGTTCGACCTTTTCTGGTAACTGCTGCTCGAGAAGACCCATGGTTAAAGGAACTAGGTTGGAAAGCCACAATGGAAAAAACTGCGACTCAATAAGAGGAAAGAGTCCAGAGAGACGGAACCATCATGATGGACAATAAAGGCCTAACGAAATCTGGGGTGTTCAGATGCGTCGGCTTTGTAATCCGGATAAGGGGTGGAAACCCCTCATCTTACTGATAAGATCTCGAGTAACCACCTCATGGACAAAGTGGTGACAAGCAAGAGTTTTTTTGTAATCGACGAGTCGAGTACCCTTTCGTCTTATGGCAAAAGTTGCAGGCCCATCCTTCATCCTTTCATTGATGATTCGGCGTGCCGGCCTTGGATCACAAAAAACGACAGGGCTCTCTTGAGATTCGACCACATTCTAAAGGTATGAGAGCCGTATGGCAAGGCTGTTGCCGAGAAGGACAGTGTGACAAAATGGCAGACCATGCTGCACGAGCTTCGTGCACAGAGACCTCCAAAATTGCAGACCTCTGAAGCCTCCTTCGTCTCGTCAAGGTTACACCACCATGCTAAAAAAAACAAATTTTTTGTAAACTCTCCAGACATTACACGGCCAAAACTACTTTGATAGCTTCACATCCACCTTCACGTTATAAGCAGTTCATTTCTCCTATAGCTCTACACTAACTGTAAGTAACTTTTTATAGTTACTTACAGTTAGTGTAGAGAAAACTTTTATAACCTTCGAAGTAGTTATGAAGCTCTCCTAGCATTTTTGCCTGTGCAATGTAAGGAATGTTTTTGAAAAACCGTTTTTCAGCATGCTGGTGTAATTTGCACGACACTAGAGATGAACGTAAACGTGTTGGAAGCCTCAGAGGTAAGCTTGCTTCCACAGACGTTTGACTTCACCTTTTCTCGTCCACCACTCTTATAAGGGGCTCATATTCGTCTCACTTCATTGAACCGGTAGTTCACCAATGATTTATTCTACGAAGCGGTAACGTTAATGGTGATATTGCCCATAGGCTGCACCTGAGCGAAGGCTACTTGAGCGTCAGTTGCATCAGGTGGGGCAACTGCGTACTGCACCACGAGTTTGTCCTCCTTCGGAGAACCATTAAGTCTGACGACCTCAACTCCTGTGTTCCCTGATGGATCCACGAAACCGAAAACAGGATGGACTCGGTATTCGTTGTTATTCGAGCATCGGATTTTGAACATTAACTTCTTGTCTCCTGGATTGGTCAACTTCTGCATCCACTTTCCACCAGCAGCCGCCACTTTTGCTTGAATTGGTTCGACGTTCAATGTCTTGCAAATGGGTGTGGAAACTTTCACCGAGCAGGACTGCGTCTTCATAGTTTTTGCGGAGAAAACGTTCTTCTCGTCAGCCTTGTCAGACGGTTTTTTATCCGACTTCTTCTCTTCAACCGGCTTTTTGTCCGACTTCTTCTCCTCAACCGGTTTTTTGTCCGACTTCTTCTCCTCAACCGGCTTTTTGTCCGACTTCTTCTCCTTCTGAAAAACTGTACTTTTTTATAAATACATGGGGAGCATGGTAGCGCACTCGAGGGTGATAGGTGTTGTTGGGTTCAAGAATCATATCTCGACCGCCTAGACTAACCACACATACCGTCCGAGGTTATGAATTTGCTCCAGACTCGTCTGGAAAGGACAAAATACCGACCTACATATTTACAAGCTCTCGCCGTATGTCCATCTAAGGCTTCCAATGCGATTTCAAATTGCAAACACAATATCCCCTAAAAGTAGGATGCCTGGCGCGCTCCACAGTGATCCGGTGGCTCAAGGATTCTGCGTCCTTGGCTCCATCATAATAAAGGTTATTTTTTAGAATTGCCACGTGCATACATACAGCAACGGACGCTGAGCCTGTGGTTAGCAGTGCATTTTTCCTGAGAGCACTTACTCTTACGAGAAAGGTGCGTGAACGGATCGGCGAAGCCGATCCTTGGCGAAGATCTTAACCTTTCGCTGGAAGCAAAACATACTTAGGGGAGCCTTTTCTGATAGTAATCCTTTCACCAAAGTTCCACAGTTATCTGGGAGCCGAGTGCCTCAGCAGACGACCACCACTGCCGCAGCGGATCAGGCAAGAGTTACCGTTATTGGCAATGCACTCGTTTCCCCGAAAGCGTTGGATTTTTTGGATTTAGGGCCATCGTTTTCACTATCGCAGCATGTGAATGCATCGACGTATCGAAAAGTAGTGGGCGGGTTACATAAGCTAAGAGATCAGCTTAGAGCAAAGGCAAGAAACAACCCTGACTCTCGTATAAACGAAGAACCTCTATGAACGCTGCTCTCACCTATTCCATTCCCTCGCGCTTTTTACAAGGAGCACGACCCTGTTTCTGAAGTTGATGTCAACTTCAGAATTCTAATACCGGAGGTGCTTCGCGTTTTTCGTAGCCACAGAGGTGACCGAACAACGAATTTGACAAAAGAGCAGTGGGAAGGCTTCAAAGAATTGCGCGACCTAATACCTCGTAACGAAATACGACTCTCTGTTAGTGACAAAGGTGGTGAGTTCGTTGTTTGCCCGGGACTCCTGGATAGACAGATATCTGAACACCACCTCGCTGACCAAACGGTTTATGCCGAGTCATCAGAGAGACATTTTCGTTCGCAATTCCACAGGTTAAACTCTGTTTGGAAGTCTGTGGGTGAGTCGGCTGGTCTAGATAAGCGACTTATCAAGAGGCTGAAACTGGACACGCCCACCTGCCCGGTATTCTATCACCTTGTCAAAACGCATAAATTGTCTGAAGAGGACAAGGACTCTTTGAGTGCAGGCGCATACAAAATCCGACCCATAATAAGCTGCGTAGATGGACCGACTGAGCGAATCTCCTGGTTCCTCAACAAAATTGTCGGTCAACTTCATACCTTCACGTTTGGTAAACACGGAACAATTTCTGGACCGCTTGCGATCTAGTACGCTTCAGCGAAATTGTGTGATTGAATCATTTTACGTGACTGCGTTATATACCAACGTAGATAATGACGCTGCTTTGCAAGCACTTTTGGAGATGCTAGATGAGCATGGAAGAAGTATTACTACGTTTGGTTTGAATAAATCACACATAATGATGCTGGTACAAGAATGCCTAAAGTGTAATGTTTTCAAGTGGTCCGGGAAATATTTCTCGCAGTGTAGAGGACTGGCGATGGGACAGCGCTTAGCTCCAACCCTAGCAATCTGCTTCATGAGCAGAGTGGAACGACCAGCACTAGAGCGCCTTCCCATAATGTACTGTCGATACATTGATGATTGTTGTATAATAACGACACCGCAATCCGAGATGGATGAGTTGTTCAGCATCCTTAATACACAATCACAAAACATCAAATTCACTCGAGAAACTCCGTGTGAAGGCTTGCTACCCTATTTGAACACTCAAATTAGCATAGCAAACGGCTCTTTCAATGTGAAATGGTATCGTAAGGGTAGCTCCAAGTGCACGGGAAATGAGAAGCGCGAGGAATCACGTATGCTTGCCCGCAATATTGCACGTCTCAGTGGCTACGATCCAAGACAACGAAATGGCCGGATGGGATCTGGGCGTGGTGTGAATGCGCGAGAAAATAAAATATGTCTCCAGTTACCCTTTATTTCTGAGGAGATCACGGCAGCTGTACGTCTAGGCCTAGTGTGAGCAAATTTGGACGATGATGTTGTGCTGGTCAACATACCAGGACACAACATCAAACGACTGCTAGTTCGCAATAAGCTTTACGATCGTTCATGTATAACGAGAGACTGCGTGATCTGCCAATATGGGAGAAGTGGAGACTGTGCGCAGAAAGGTGTGGTTTACCAAATTCAGTGTTTAAGCTGTGGGGAGCTATACATTGGGGGAACAGGGAGAGCGCTAAGCGTTCGCATCAGGGAACATCTTGCTGGTAAGGGAAAGCGTAGTTTGGTAACCCCACTCGGTAAACATTGAGTGTATGTCCATCACGGAGACGATTTTAATATTAAATGCACTGTCTTGCTTCGTGAAAGTGAGATCGGCCCCAGAAAGGCCCTAGAGGCCTTCTGGATCCGCGAACGTAATCCAACAATGAATAACCGAAGTGAGTGCATTTCGATCAGCTCCGTTCATCCCGCTGTGCGAGCTCTGAGACCGTGCAATCTATACATTTAACATCAGTATGGATCCGTAGGTCTAAGTTGCTCAATGGTGGCACAAGTACTGAGCGTTCTCTCAGTACTTGTAGAACAACGGTGAGTTCGGCTTGCTTCAATTAGATTCCGCTTGACACTCGTAGGAAACATTGAAACTGACAGAGCTGGAGAATGATGTTTTTGCCGAAATGAGTGTCTGGTCTTAGGTTTCAAACTTCTTTCAGGCCTTTGAAAACGACGAAATTGTCGAAACGTCGGCCGAATAAAGTTGTTCCACTATAACAATCCTGCGTGGTACAGAAGCATTAAGACTACTCTCACAATATGCCCAGGTTGTATGAAAACCGAACATGGAGAAAACGTACTTACGATTAGTTTTCATCAAGCTTCGGAAAATGGGAAGATGAAGGAGCTGGGTAAATGGTGCACAGCCACCATAACAGCCCTCGTTGTTGCGCGGAGACCGACGATTTGCGAAAGGCAGCGCATGTACATTTCGAAGAGCGTTGCATTTTTGAAAGAGGGGTCGCAGTTCGAGGGGATTACTGAGAACCACCGGAGGCTGCATGATTTTGTTCTAATTCATTCGACACACATTCTTTCTCCTTCTCATCCTGAGAGTTTAGTCCCGCGCAGCCGCAGGGTCTGCTGTTCTTGTGATCTGTCGACACCTCATCCTATCAAGGGCGTCATCTGCCGTGGCGCCGACTTCGGCGAGATCCCTCTTGATGACGTCCTTCCACCTTTTCTTTGGGGCTCCTCCCGGACGCTTTCCGGGTGCCTCGAAATCCAGGACCAACCTTGTGGGGTGATCCTCTGGTCTTCTAAGGACGTGTCCATACCACCCCAGGCTCTTCTCCCCCATCTTCAGCTGGATCAGGGCTGTCTTCATCACAGCCCTAACATCCTCCTTTCGCACTCTGTCCCGACGACTCCATCCACGTGCCCACCTCAGCATTCTCATTTCCGCAGCGTGCAGTTGCCGCCCCTGCGCCTTACCCAGAGCCCAACACTCACTGCCGTAGAGGAGGGCAAGCCTCACAGCTTTCTATAGCGCCCTCATTCGACATACATTAATTGAATGAAACATTGCACAACGTAGAGAGTGATTATCAGCACAAAAATTTTTCAGTTCCTGCGGCTATCTCGAAGACAGACCCATAATTCTTTATTGCGGCTTACGTTTTGGCGTTGTCGCCTCTTCAGAGCATGGAAAAATCGAAGTCATTTGAGAAACTACCCCCTCATATACCATTTCATTCAGAAACCCGTCCAAAAGGCTAGGAGACCACGAAAACGGCGTCATAAAAAGTAGAAAAACGGCTAACCTTAGATATGGATAGAAGAGTCCATCGTCACCCGAAGAAGGCCATAACGCCAAAATGTAAGTCATATAAAAACTTGTACCAATCCTGGCTGCGCTTAAGAGGCCTATTGACGTCTTCTGTCACTAGATCCTTCATCTCGTAAAAAATGGGAAATAATAGCAAATAAATCTGAAATAGGAGAAGAGTTCAAGCTTCTTGACTGAGCGACGTGGAATTTATCTGCGTGGTAGGATGCTTGATATTGGAGGCTGCTAAGGGAAGACAGCTAAGGAAGCTTTAAGGCTCACTTATCGGCGCAACCACCTTCTTCAGAGCACGGAAAAGGAAAAAAACGTTCGATAAATTACCCGCCCAAGAATTACATCAAGGACTTCAAAAGTTAATGGGAGAATGAGACGATCGGGGAGGGGGTAAGGCAAAGGCTACAATGAGCTATTCTGCCAGAGAAGGTAGTTTATTGCAGGTGCTACATACAAACCGAGGTGTCAGTCTGCAATGCGGAAGGCGACCTATTCAATTTCGAACCAGAAAACCATGAAAGTACTGATGTGTAAAAACTTCTCCTCGAGCACACCACATGCCACAGAATTTACTCAGCGGCAACAAAAGGAGGAACTGCGTCCGACGCGGCACAATGTGGCGTTGGTTTTCGTTCTCTGTAGCTGTCATAGGGCGTTGTACCAGCTCCTACCTGGATTTCTATGTGCTATTGTGTAAATGTCGAGTGGTAAAGGTTATAAAAATACCACTCACCAATGACTTTAGTGCATTGGCTGTGCGACCCGGGTATAGTTGGCTAGGTCGGCGAGCAGATCTTCGCCCAGAATGCCGGCGATACACTTCCTTTCTGCACCAGAAGGGATCGCTCTCGAGTTGCGCAAAAGCGGTCTCGGAACGCGCCTTTCGTCTCTTGCTAGCACAGCTAACCTCTCCGCCCGTTTAAAGAAGAGATAAGTTATCCAGAGGAGTCCGACAGACAGCAATCGTGATTGCTGCATCAAATCGGCAGGACTGGTGCACAATGCAGCCTCACTGATTGCCGCCTCCAAGGACCGCGTTGGATGCTGATTGTTAACCGAGTGCGTCGAAACCAACAATCCGGATAAGGACTTTTGGAAGGGTTCCAACAGGTCGGGATCTAACTGGGCTTTGGCCAGTTAGATCCCGACCTGTTGGGTTTTTACAGCTGCCCGAACAAGTGTAATAATTTTAATGTATAAATTTTTCACTTTCTGAGAAGAACAATAATTAAGCTTCGTTTTAAAGCAGCAAGACGGCAATCATTTATTGCATTAAAAACCAGATTTCGGCATGCACTCGAAAAGCTCTTCGCGATTTTATTTGATTGATAGTGTAAATGCTGATTACATGAAGCATCAAAGTGAGAATATGTGCGCTTTTTACTATTGCTTTTGATGTATCGTTTACAAGTGTGAAACTCCATGTAAACAGCAAATTTACTATCGATCGAATAAAAATCGCAACGTCTTGAACGGGTGCATGGCACAATCTTTTCTTTTGGCACTACTTACTATATACATGTACAGTATACTGTATATACTGTACTTACTACCATGCTATGAAATAATCCGCTGTGAGCTGACTCATGAAATAGGCGGGGGGAGAACTAATCATAAAATAGCGGAAATTGGCGGGAAATACCTAGACGTCTTCTACATGCCTGGGGGATCCAGAAGACGTGCCGAACACGTCGCTAAAGATGTCTGGAAATTCAGAATACGTGCCGAACGTCGTCCGCTAAGGGAGGGTCATTGAGGGGAACCAGTTCCAGTAAGGGGGACCAGTAGGGAGGGATTGTATGGGAGACTATCAAGGGAAGAGTCTGGAGCGTACGTCTGTACGGGGGAGCGAATCATATAGGGAGAATCCTCGCCCCCTAAGTTAGTATGAAAATGTGTTCATTTTTTGCCAAGTCGTTAAACCCATGGAGTAGAGGATCACAATGGAATACGGCGCGTCACGCGTTTGGAGTACGCCCGCGATGCTCCTACCGGCAAGTGGCCTTTGCAGACAGTGGCTCGGAGCGCAGATGGACAGTGGGTTGACTCATGTGAGGGAGGTGTGGGGTTTGGTTCCTCTGTGCTGCCGCATTTTTGCATTTCAACTGATTGGTTGAGATTTGGGGAATCTGAGGTCTATACCATTTTAGGCGTTTTTTTAGCTGTACGCTGTGGAGAGTACCTTTATTGCGACTATTTATTACTGACAGGATTTTTAACCACAACATCGTCGTCAACTTCAAGTGGACGTGCTTCGAAGTCCTTGAGTATGCTGGCCATTCGTTGGGCCATCTTGATTTCTTCCCTCGAAGGTTCCTTATCTAAAGGTGAGCTACTTCGGTGTGAGCATGTGGATCAGGGGTGTGCGCTGACCTGCCGCCGGTAAATTCTTTACCGCGAATTTTCAACGCGAAAATTCGCCGGTAAATTCCGGTAAATTCGGTAAATCCGTTAGTTTTTTGAAATTTAATATTCCCTTAAAAACAACCGGATTTGAGCGGCGGTAATGTAAAAAAGCGCAAAGCTTTTCACCGAAACATCGTCTCGTTCAGAAAAACCATCATCTTCATTTTATCATGCATACGTCATCCTAAAGCAAACAAAGCAAGCGGAAGCCTAACAATGCACAAGTGTAATGATCTATATTGTGCGTGCTTTAAAAAAGAAAGAAGCTTGATTAAAACTTCAAAACAGCTTAATTAAACTCAAAAACATTTTTGGAACATCCGACATTCAATCGAATATTGCTATACTTCTTTTTGCATTAACAGTTCAACTGCTTTTTGAAATTATCACAATTATCATCGTCGATGAAGGAATGATTTACACCTTACACTACCACTTTTTTGAACTATTAAGCTGTACTTTGGAGCGAAGCCAGGGCACTTCAGCAGCCATTGGAACAGAGGCAACGACCTCACAAATTACGAGCCGGAGCACTACCACCGCCGCTTGCGTACCATTCTTGCGGAGTCCCCATCCCTCACCACTCTCGCGTCAGCTCTTTCGAGCGGTCAGCTCACAGTCAACCCCTTAAATTTCAAGAGGTCGCAATACGCTCAGGAACTTCATTTTGCAATTTGGCACCCATATTCGTGTTTAGCATTCCGAGCTCTTTCTAATGACTCTGGTCTCCACAATAATTTCCATGGGAGGTCGAAATCCTTCCCTAGTGAAGGTCTGATCGATTTTGATCACACGACGAAAAGCCTTTTGTAAGAGCGGGACTGCCACCACTTCCAATATTATGTTGAACCGGAAGTTTGGCCCACGAAGAACCGCATTGCCTAACTGTTATCGAGAGAAAAACAAAGTAGTGTCACTTTCAAGCCACAGTCAACAATTTCGATCGATATTCATAGCCCGATCTATATGTGGCACCTCTTCTAATATTGAGAGTAAGTAGTGACCATTTTTAATGACCCCCTTAGTTGCCCCTTCACTGCTCCCCCTTGGTGGGTTGACTCGTGTGATGGAGGTGAGGGTTTGATTCCTGTGCGCTGCTGCATTTCTGCATTTCAACTGATTGGTTGAAATTTGGGGATTCTGACGTCTATAGCATTTTCAGACGTTTTTATGCCTAATTTTCCAGCTGCATGCTGTGGTATTCAACATGATGATATACAGATGTTCAACACCAGTGATACACAGATACAAAGTGCATGAAGCAGCACTGGGCACAATACGGGCAGCGCATAAAGGCTACAGAATCTCACAGTTTGTTTCCATACATGGACAAATAACCTCAGGAAGAATCATCTTGCTCCGATTTTCAAAGGAGACCACGCTGTGACGTCGGAGGTGGTCAAATGAGAAACGGGGTGTGCGGATCCCGCATGTTAAGCTAAACGGCATCGATACACTCTTTCCCTCATGTTTGCCTGTCACCTGGAAATCAGAGGTCTGCTGAAGGTTTGCAAAACCTAACACCAACAATGCCCGCCGGTGCTCGAGTGGTGATCCACGTCAGAGGTGTGCGTTTACCGGTTAACGATTTACCGGTTTAACGGATTTACCGGCATTTTCGCGATAAATTCTTTTAACGAAAATTTCCGGTAATTTCCCAAATTTACCGGAAAATTTAACGTCTTCTTTCGTACAAAGTCATGTTCCTATCTATCGAATGGAGAAGGAAACATACTACCGATCTCAGTTTAGAAATGACTGCTTCTATCTTCCTTGATAACTTGCTATTAGTATTTGTGGTCTTCAACCTCATTAAAACATCCATGCCCATATCAGGAGGCGGAGATGGTGCGCTCCAGTGTTAAAGCGCGCTCCACTGAAATAGTACCTCGCGCTAACATTCCCACACGACATGAGACAATTTGGACTAGGGCTATTGAAGCTCTCAGAATAGACGATCGCCAGATGAATAAGAAGTAGATACGCTCATGTCTTGTTCCCGTAATTTAGTCTAACCAGGATACTATCTCAACGGTAGGTCGGAACGGCGCAAGTGTTGTATATGGGCAGAACCGCCTCTCTCTGGGTAGTAACAAACTGCAGGTATCTCGACCCCAATATAACTCTGCGCAGAGTTGTATTGGGGTCGAGATACCTGCAGTTTGTTACTACCCAGAGAGAGGCGGTTCTGCCCATGTACAACACTTGCGCCGTTCCGACCTACCGTTGAGATAGTATCCTGGTAAGATATAAGACATAGGAATGCACTACGCTAGTCTACCTGATCTGGTGGACTTTAGGCATCGTGCATACTTCCCGTTGCCGCGATGGAATCCCGGCGACAAGTTTTGCAGAGGATCGTATTTAAAGATACAAAACGGGAGCGACAGCGGTCGCGCGCGGCGGCGCCTGGGGCGTTGCCAGCTCTGTCGACCGATTACGGGGCAGCTCGCCCCGAGCATGCTGAGTCATCGACGAGGCAGATTTCAGAGAGGAAAAGGCCAGTGGCGGCATCTGTACCGCTTCTTTGAACTCTCGTGCATTTCATGCGCTTGCTCACGAAGGAAAGGCTTCGAGCGAGGCGGAAAGGAGGGGGGGGGGGGAGAACGAAACGTAACCGGATTTGAGGTTATGAAACTTAAGAAATTACGGTACTAAGCGAGGTTGGTGCCTGCTGTACACTGGAAAGGTGGCTTAAAACGGGTAAGCTAGATCAGCCACATCCCGGAGCTCCCTCCCTTGCCACGGTTTCTGTGCTCCGCGTCAGCGGAGGAGAGCACAGAAACCGTGTCGCACGGGCACATGTTTATTAGGGGGGGGGGGGGGGGGAGCGCCTTGACCGGGATACCAAGGATCGATGGGGTTCAACGAATCGCTTCCCTACGAAGAATGAACCTTAAATGTGATGTGAGTGTTGTAACTTTGCATATTTCAGCATGACGTTAAGCAGATTCGACAGCAGCGCCACGACCCAGCACATTGGGTTAGCTTCTTCGCTGTTGACCGTTGGAGAAGAAAAGAAAAACAGCATTCCTGTGTTTTGTGAAACCATAACGGTATCCATTGTTGATGTCATATCTTCCTCGATTGAATGTTCTGTTAAACATACCTAACTAGCCTTAGTAGCATGCCACTCTAGGCCAAGCACTGTATATCTTGGACATAAGTTTCACGATAAACTCGAGTTCAACGTTCCTTCAGAAGTGAAGCGGGTAAATGGGCACAAACAATGTTTAACTTCCTTGACATTTGACATTTTGCTCAGTAAGTCATATTACTAACGGTTTGGTCTGTTTCAAAGGGTATCGCCTGCCTTTCATGCGTTTCTACAACCCAGATGCTAGCTGGAAGCACGCTGACGTAGTCCAATGCGAAAATTGCGGCAGGCGGACAGAGCTGGCAACGCGCCAGGCGCCGCCGCGCGCGACCGCTGTTGCTCCCGTTTTGTATCTTTAAATACGATCTTTGCAGAGCGACATGAAAGAAATTGAATCTTTCCGCGCTCGTCGAATCGCCCATCGCTCTGCAAGGAAGCGCGACGGCGATCCGTCCAGGACGAATGCTAAACACCGCGCGCTGCGCGAAAAAGTATGCCATGCCCGCGATGAGCGCAGGAAGCCATCGCGCATGCCGACCCCACCGTTGCGGCGGCCGCGGCGAAGTTTCCTTCGGCTATTCCATCGCGTGCGGCGGAATAGCCATGAACTGAGCGCCCCGATGGCATCGCGGCGATGGAAGTATGCCCGGCCTTAAGCTGTTTTCCATATAAGAAGTAAAAGAAATTCGCTATCATGTCACATTTCGTTCTTTTTTCTGAAGTGCCCTGGCTTCGCTCCAAAGTACAGCTTAATAGTTCAAAAAAGTGGTAGTGTAAGGTGTAAATCATTCCTTCATCGACGATGATAATTGTGATAATTTCAAAAAGCAGTTGAACTGTTAATGCAAAAAGAAGTATAGCAATATTCGATTGAATGTCGGATGTTCCAAAAATGTTTTTGAGTTTAATTAAGCTGTTTTGAAGTTTTAATTAAGCTTCTTTCTTTTTTAAAGCACGCACAATATAGATCATTACACTTGTGCATTGTTAGGCTTCCGCTTGCTTTGTTTGCTTTAGGATGACGTATGCATGATAAAATGAAGATGGTGGTTTTTCTGAACGAGACGATGTTTCGGTGAAAAGCTTTGCGCTTTTTTTTTACATTACATTATTCAAATCCGGTTGTTTTAAAGGGAATATTAAATTTCAAAAAACTAACGGATTTACCGAATTTACCGGAATTTACCGGTGAATTTCCGCGTTGAAAATTCGCGGTAAAAAAATTTACCGGCGGCAGGTCAGCGCACACCCCTGATCCACATGCTCACGCCGAAGTGTAGCTCACCTTTAGATAAGAAACCTTCGAGGGAAGAAATCAAGATTGCCGAACGAATGGTCAGCATACTCAAGGACTTCGATGCACGTCAACTTGAAGTTGACGACGATGTTGTGGTTAAAAATCCTGTCAGTAATAAACAGTCGCAATAAAGGTACTCTCCACAGCGTACAGCTAAAAAAACGTCTAAAATGGTATAGACCTCAGATTCCCCAAATCTCAACCAATCAGTTGAAATGCAAAAATGCGGCAGCACAGAGGAACCAAACCCCACACCTCCCTCACGTGAGTCAACCCACTGTCCATCTGCGCTCCGAGCCACTGTCTGCAAAGGCCACTTGCTGGTAGGAGCATCGCGGGCGTACTCCAAACGCGTGACGCGCCGTATTCCATTGTGATCCTCTACTCCATGGGTTTAACGACTTGGCAAAAAATGAACACATTTTCATACTAACTTAGGGGGCGAGGATTCTCCCTATATGATTCGCTCCCCCCGTACAGACGTACGCTCCAGACTCTTCCCTTGATAGTCTCCCATACAATCCCTCCCTACTGGTCCCCCTTACTGGAACTGGTTCCCCTCATTGACCCTCCCTTAGCGGACGACGTTCGGCACGTATTCTGAATTTCCAGACATCTTTAGCGACGTGTTCGGCACGTCTTCTGGATCCCCCAGGCATGTAGAAGACGTCTAGGTATTTCCCGCCAATTTCCGCTATTTTATGATTAGTTCTCCCCCCGCCTATTTCATGAGTCAGCTCTCAGCGGATTATTTCATAGCATGGTAGTAAGTACAGTATATACAGTATACTGTACATGTATATAGTAAGTAGTGCCAAAAGAAAAGATTGTGCCATGCACCCGTTCAAGACGTTGCGATTTTTATTCGATCGATAGTAAATTTGCTGTTTACATGGAGTTTCACACTTGTAAACGATACATCAAAAGCAATAGTAAAAAGCGCACATATTCTCACTTTGATGCTTCATGTAATCAGCATTTACACTATCAATCAAATAAAATCGCGAAGAGCTTTTCGAGTGCATGCCGAAATCTGGTTTTTAATGCAATAAATGATTGCCGTCTTGCTGCTTTAAAACGAAGCTTAATTATTGTTTTTCTCAGAAAGTGAAAAATTTATACATTAAAATTATTACACTTGTTCGGGCAGCTGTAAAAATTTTCAAAAAGTTACACCAAATTTTTCTTGAACGAAAAATTATTCCACCATCTCAGAGAGTCTGTAGTTTAACCAATAAGAAGCTCGCTTCGATTTGGAAGCCGTTCAATTTGATTTCAGAAGTCTTAGGCTAGCTTGGAAGAGTGTCTAATTTGACGTGAAGTGTTCAATACGACATGAGAATTGTATATTTGGTTGGAAAGTAAGTCCCCGACGTTTTTTAAAACATTATGTTACGAATTTCGTAGATTTTTTGCATTATGTCACATCCCTTCGAGAATTTTCACATTTTGATTTTTTTTTCAATTTTTAGGTCATTAAAGTGGAAATGTATAAAAATAAAAATAACGTTCTCCGATAGCAGCTTCTCTCTTCTTGTTTGAATTTTTCGCACAATGTAATGAACCATTCCAAAGGCGATGATTTGCTCAACAAGATCTTCCGTTCATTTTGGTTTGGTTTAAGGTGAAGTGTTAAGAAGGCAGAAATTATTTTTACCAGCAGCTCCTAGCATTTCGTTATCTTTTTAAGCTAGGACCTGATAACTTAAAAAATGGCAAAATTCTGAATGGCCAAAGAGCAAAACATATGTTCTGAGAGAACAAAACATCTCCTACGACATATGACACTGTGCAAAAAATTGAGGAAGAAGAAGAAGCTGTTGGTAAAGGTCATTCATTTGCTCTTTTTTGACAAATGTGACAAAAATCAGCATAAACTAATAAATGCAACATAGATTTTAATAGAACGAAATATCCTCTCTCAAATAACATATAGCAGTATCCAAAAAAAATTAATCAAAGAGTAGGAGGTGTCCGCAAATATCTGATACTAAGCAGTCTGGTGCCCGATGTACACAGGCAAGGTGTCTTAAAACGAGTAAATTAAATCAGACCACGGTGTTCCTTTGCAGTTCTGTGCTCCCTTCCAAGTCAGCAGAGGAGTGCACAGAAACCGTGTTTATCTGAGTGTTCCACGGCCATGTGAAGTCTCGGAGCTGGCACCAGGCCGCTTAGTACCAATAAACTAGAATGCAAAAGAAACGTAGAACTAGGATCGCCGTCGATGCGTCGGTGGTAATGAAGTCAACCGGCCGATCAAACAGCACCCTATCAATCTCTCTGTGCGAACGGCGTGCACTCCGCATTTGTTTCGGGGCAAACGCAGGGTGTTACGCCCATACCACGCCCCGCCGGACGTCCGCCGTTTGAACAGCCAGATAGATTAGGGACGGTTTGGTTTGCGGTTCACCCGATGAATTGTCTGAGGATAAGATGACTTTTCAAGCACTACCAGTGTAACAAATCGAAGCTTTTGCAAAATCTTTCTGTGAATAGGAAGAAAGTGGTTTAAACGCGATGAATCCAGCTGACGTGATCCTTTAGTGTGCCGCGACGCGCGACGCGACGCCATGTGAGGTGGCCGAATTGATCACTCGTGTCGCTCCCTCAATCTGACCACTACACGCGCGTCGCGTGCATACTAAACGACTCCTAAGGTGCCAGAGATTTCGCCACTCATAACACTTGATCGGTCCTACTGAATGTCTCGGATCTATCCTAATTGGAAGGGGCAGCGTTAAGGTTACAGTTGCGTTCAGCACCCACTCTGTGAGTTCGCTGTGAGATACCATAGTATCATTTGGCAGTAGAAAAGCTCAGGGACAAACTCAAAGGGGCGGGCGGAGGGGCAAGACACCGCATGCCCTCCTCCGACAGGATAGATCCAATGTGCTCTTTGGAAAGCAATGTTAGCAACCTAAGAGTGCTTCAGCCATATACTATTCGGTAGTACAATGCTTCAAGAAAAGAAAAAGAGAATCCAATTTGGTCATCACAATGTTTCGACATCAGGACCCCCCACCGGTATGAAAACAACACACTCAAAAAAGGTGACGCATAGTTGACCCTTTCCTCCAGCTGTCGTTTAAGTTCAAGAGGTGAATAGTCAGTGCAAAACAATCAATGAGTGATGATTCACCATTTCCGCCCCGTCTTCTGGCCGAAAATAGAGCGGAACGCGGAAAGGAATGGAACGACTAAAAACGGTCGAAAACCGGAATTCGGAACACGGAACACGGAAATATCGCACATTCCTGGTTTTAATGCAGGCAACATTTCGCCGGCTCCGAGGTGAGTGTCAAAGCCCAGTTAGATCCCAACCTGTTGGAACCCTTCCGAAAGTCCTTATCCGGATTGTTGGTTTCGACGCACTCGGTTAACAATCAGCATCCAACGCGGTCCTTGGAGGCGGCAATCAGTGAGGCTGCATTCTGCACCAGTCCTGCCGATTTGATGCAGCAATCACGATTGCTGTCTGTCGGACTCCTCTGGATAACTTATCTCTTCTTTAAACGGGCGGAGAGGTTAGCTGTGCTAGCAAGAGACGAAAGGCGCGTTCCGAGACCGCTTTTGCGCAACTCGAGAGCGATCCCTTCTGGTGCAGAAAGGAAGTGTATCGCCGGCATTCTGGGCGAAGATCTGCTCGCCGACCTAGCCAACTATACCCGGGTCGCACAGCCAATGCACTAAAGTCATTGGTGAGTGGTATTTTTATAACCTTTACCACTCGACATTTACACAATAGCACATAGAAATCCAGGTAGGAGCTGGTACAACGCCCTATGACAGCTACAGAGAACGAAAACCAACGCCACATTGTGCCGCGTCGGACGCAGTTCCTCCTTTTGTTGCCGCTGAGTAGATTCGTGGTATGTGGTGTGCTCGAGGCGAAGTTTTTACACATCAGTACTTTTATGGTTTTCTGGGGATTTATCCTAGTCGGGGGGGGGCACATAAATAAAGAGTATTATATGTAACGATTCCATTTGAGACTTACCGAGCGGCTCCTACAGAACAACATCTAAACCTGAACAAGAAAAGTCGCAAAGAAAAAACGAAAAAACACATTTGTTGCGGTTCTAAGCAGGCAAAGTTGTGTGCCCTCCTTACCATGTTAGATCCTGGTTATAACATGTCAGGCGGCGGTCAACACGCGGCATGCGGCTTCATGCGCCCTCCTCACCATGGTAGACCCTGGTTATAACATGTCAGCCGGCGGTCAGCACGCGGCATGCCTCCATTCCGTCGCTCTTTACCCGCCGAGACGGTTGTAAGCCGGGGCGATTTTTTATTTTTATGTTTGTTCGTTCGCTTTTTAGTCCCTTTTAGATTCCATTTCGTCCTCTAGGAGCCGCTCGGTAAGTTTCAATTCATTTTGTTCCCTATTTTTTAGTCATGTGGCCCCCCGGACTAGGATAGATCCTTTTCTGGTTCGAAATTGAATAGGTCGCCTTCCGCATTGCAGGCTGACACCTCGGTTGGTATGTAGCACCTGCAATAAACTACCTTCTCTGGCAGAGTAGCTCATTGTAGCCTTTGCCTTACCCCCTCCCCTATTGTCTCATTCTCCCATTAACTTTTGAAGTCCTTGATGTAATTCTTGGGCGGGTAATTTATCGAACGGTATTTTCCTTTTCCGTGCTCTGAAGAAGGTGGTTGCGCCGATAAGTGAGCCTTAAAGCTTCCTTAGCAGTCTTGCCTTAGCAGCCTCCAATATCCAGCATCCTACCACGCAGATAAACTCCACGTCGCTCAGTCAAGAACCTTAAACCCTTCTCCTATTTCAGTATTTATTTGCTATTATTTCCCATTTTTTAGGAGATGAAGGACCTAGTGACAGAAGACGTCAACAGGCCTCTTAAGCGCAGCCAGGATTGGTACCGAGCCTCACGAACAAGGAATTCCTAATCGAAACTACGAGATTCAACTGGCCCAGCATCTGATGAGGATCCTACGCAAACTTAGCGAAAGAGGACCGTATCGGCTCATAGAAGGGTGGAAGTGAAGTGAAAGGCGCCGAACTCGAGTTTCAGGTGCACGTCAGCAACAATCGATGCAGCCAACATGTGGCCGCATCTGAATTTGTCGGAAGGATCAACTTCAAGGAGTACATACTGGGCCACGTTTCGGACCATGCTTGATAGCAACACCTTCTTAAATTCACTTCGAAGGTGATCTTTCTGAAAACCTGATATTGCAGGCAGCAGCAGCCATCAGGAGTATAAAGTTGCTGCCACAAAATTTTAACTGGACCACTAATTAAAAAAGGTTGCGAAACCTCGTAAGCGTGCGGGTCCGCATCATTCATCAGCTTTCCACTCTTCAATCATCAAAATCAAATTCATTCTGCCATGCGAATCAACTTCTAAGAAAGCCCCTTCACTTGTTCATGAAATGGTGTCATCTGAACACAGCGTATTTGACGTCATGACCCCATGAGCTAGAATTGTCCTGCAAAAAAAAAAGATCCTTCAAAAGATCCCTGTCTTTGACACTTGGAAACGGGATATCGTTGCAAAAATCGCATGTTGAGCACCGTAAATATGGAACACATCGATGGAATAAGACAGTACTCATAACATCCAACTTTGTCTTTAAAGTGTGGTGCGGATACGTATGTGTATGTGTATATAATTTCTTTCCCTGAAGTAATTTATTTCTTTGATTGCGGTTCTACAGGCGCTCAACCCACATGCTAATGCTCGTGCAACGAACTGAAGACGTTGAGAAATAACAGCACCCTCATCTTGTCATTATTCACACCCTTCATCTCAGCCAATGGAGCGAATGATTCCACTGTTGCGGAATCAACTGAACGCGAAGCAACAATATCCATTACGACTAATTCTTGAAGGTGGACATTTGGAAATATCCGAACCGCGCTCGACACTTGTAGAGCGTCCCAAGAACTGTTTCAGCGAGGTCGATCAAATAACTTTTTACCGCAATATATCGAAGCCCACATCGACATATTGCAGTAGAAGCAACGTTCAGCTCAAGAACAGCGTTTCTGGGTCGAACGTGGCCCAGTAACCTTGCCTTCTGTCTGGGTTTGGCCTTTGAGAAACCGACAGTATATCTTCAATGCCTCACCTTAAGCAGCCAGAGAAATTCGTTGATAAAAGCAAACTTCCTCCTCCCGCTCCATCACTTCCTTTCGGCTTCACGTGATCCGCTGAAGCGACAACAAGATGCGATCGGCTGTACAGCTTCCGCATCTTCACTGCTCAAACGAGTGATGCCACGGTCGAGTTGTCCTTCTGTGTGCCCCGTCGGCGAGAACGTTGACGGCCCTCACGCAGTCGCCGCTTTTCCTGTACGGTCCCGAGCAATGCTTGTGTGAGAAGTATACCGCTGTTGCCGCAGTTGTGTCCTGCACGCGGCTAGGATTGTCCGTCACGAGCTCTCTGCGCTGAGGGGAACAGAACGCTGCATGTATGTACTCGACCTCGCATAAGGGTAGTCATTCCTGGAAAGCCGCTCCAGACTCTGAGTCCTGCACAACCTCCTGAATTCCGGCGTCCATAGCTGCCATACTCACTGTTCTATGTGGTTCCGACCAAAGCGTTCATCGTGCTAGCAGCAGCAGAAGACTGCGTGTGATCAAACCCAGTGGATTAAATCAGATTTAAGGTATAAGTTGGGCAGCCCTCCTAATTTTTGTGTTTTAATTCCCATTTCTATTTCCAAAAAGCTTAATTATAAAAAATGCGAATTATTCAAGACTACCTTATCCTTATCTGAGTCCCAGTCGCTCTCAACGTCGTTGAAGGTTGGGTAGTCTCCCTTGTTACGAACTTCTTTGCCTTGTGCAATGCGTTCCTTCAATGGAGAGATTTAATCGCTGAAGAATTTATGTATTTCAGCCATGTGAGCTTAAGGCAATGCATTATAAATAGATAGTTCCACATTAGAGTTTTCTATTCCTAGCAGCAGTTAGAGAAATTCAGGAGCTTTTATTCCACTCGTTCAACTATGTATCCAGAAAAGTCATAAATTGAACAGTTTCAGCTTCTCATAGATGATTGAGTAGAGAGCACTGACAGTAGCTGGATGCAGCATGGGATGCTGACTATAGCTGTGGGCTTACAGTGCAGACTGCACTTCCTGAACGATCTATGGCCAATTAATGCTTGCAACAATGTCGACCATTGGTCTGCGTCGTTTCCGTGTCGACCTATGAGTAAAGCCATCCGTTACCAGGTTAGTGGTCGGTGCTGGGACGTTGAGTGGTTCTCCGTTCTAGGGAGATACCTCAATGGTTCGACCTCAACGGCTGTTCGACTTTCTGGGTGATTGTGTTTCATCTCCAGTGAAGCGACGTGTTCCCATCTTCAGCATCTACACGTCTGGCAGGACTCGAAGAGGCATCGTCGGCGATGACGATGCCTCCACTAGAAGAGGCTCCACCCGCCCACTGAACGGAACCGAGGGCAGACGTAACTCCAACGCCGCTCGAATCCCTGGCGTCGCGCACGGTGTGCGACGAAATTGGACGAGTTGTCGCGGTCCGATGCTTCCGACGGCTGGAAACGCCTCCGATAGAGACGTGCGGCACGCCTTTGCCAGATTTCAACGTTTCCTGATGGGTATATGAATGTTGTTCCAAAGGGACGATCAGCGACAGCTTATGCAGGAATTCTGGTTCGTGCGGAACAGATCACCATGGCCAAGTAGATAGCAGCATACGCCATGCTGTTCCAATCCGGTGGTGACGAATATTGCTATCTCCCATCCCTGCTCCTTATCTTACCACATCTAATTCGCTTAATCTGTCGGTCACGTTGTCAGTCACGGGAGGGACTGAGGCCAAGGGATGCCTTCGAAAGGGCGACGTATGTCAGCCGGGTTTTCTTTGAGCTTAACCATGGGGCGATTGCTGGCGAACTTATAACCTTGGCGGCGGATCGCTCACGTTTTCGGTATATTGAGCGTGCAACGCGTCAGGGTATGAATGGGATCAAGTGCTGAGCGTAGGGATTCAGGGAACGTGCCCTAGACGTCGTTCAACCTGCGTCAGGATTCAGAAGATGTGCCAGAGACGTCGTTGAACGTGCGTAGGGAATCAGAAGACGTGCCCTAGAGGTCGTTCAACATGCCTTAGTATTCAGAAGATGAGCTGAAGACGTCGTCCAACTTGCGTACAGAAGACGTGCTGAAGACGTAGTCCAACGTGCGTAGGGAATCAGAAGACGTGCCGAGGACGTCCAACCTGCTTAGGGATTCCGAGTAAAGAGGAACAGTAGCAGGGGAACCAGCGAAGACGGGGTCAGCAAAGGAGGACCACTAAAGGGGAGATGAAATGAAGGGGACCAGTATTTTCCTCAATATCGTCCAATGTGCGTCGGGTTTCTGAAGACATTCACAGAAGTCGTAGCACGTGTGTCGAAGTGCAGAAGGAGTGTCATAGACGTCGTGGCAACATGGTGACACGTGAGTCGGAACTCAGTGTCATATGTATATGCATGACTCTCACTCTGTTCCTGTGCCAGCACATAGGTAAGGAAGTATTAGCGGGGAGGGGGGGGGGATGGAAGACGTAGGGAGATTGACTATGGGATTCGGAGGAGTGTTAGTGCCTTCGGACAGTAAAAAACGTCGATCTGTCTGCCAGTACTGATTAATTATAGTTATGTTTCTGCAATTAAGCACCTCGGATTTGTTTCTCGCCACGTAGAGGACGGACACTTCGGAGAATAAAGCGTGTACATGCGATAGAGAGTGGATGGGCTTCAGAGGAGCAGTGAAGATTCTGCCCTACCATATCCTGCTGCACTAACCTATACAGAAAAACCAGTTCTTTATTGCAATAAAAGTAAGAAATCCTAAAGAAGAAAGGATGAATACTGGAGTTGTTCTATTCTCCGGGTTTGGGACGAAGCCCCCAACCCAAGCCTCTAGGCCGCCAAACGTCTGGTAATATGTATGGATGGTCATATGTATGCCAAACGTCTGGTCATATGTATAAATGACTAACTACTGACACATCCTGAATTGTGTACAGAAGTAGAAACACGTTACTCCAACATTTCGCTATCTCTACCGCTCCCGCTATCCGTACAACGGGTATATAGTCTACGAAAGGTCTATGTGGCATGCTTTACAGAAAGCCGTGTATGCTTATTTCTGATGTTGCAGTGGTGTTAATACAACAAGCATTACTACAGGTTGGATTTTATTTTTTAGGAGTGACGAAAGCCAGAGTACGAATTTCAATGGGGCATTAATGGTTCTTGCTATTGTGTCGCACAAAGGTTGAATTACAATTACAACACATTATGCTCGTTTTTGAACGTACAAATTTTACAATATGTTTGTGGTTGCTATGAGTAATAAAGTCTATGAGTCATCTATGAGCTCTTACAGCCTAATAGCAAGATGTAAACTACACACCTCCTTGGATCCCGGGAGAGGCCAAAACTAAGCCTTCTAAACCTTATCTAAACAGTACGTGTGAAAAGAGTGGCGAGAGTCACGTCCACTGCAAAACCCCCCTTTTAAATTCCCGCATAGATATCGTAATCTGGTCATCTATGGGTCATCGACCGCCGAAATTAGGCCACCTACCAGTGCATTGTTAGTACACCCATTTTTTACGTGATGATGAACTCTCCCAGTGTCTGAGGGTGTTGGTGATGCAATCGTGGAATGAAGTGTGAAGGATAAGATAAGGTGGAAATGACGGTGAAGGATAAGGTGGAAATGACGGCGTTAGTCAGTCCCTTTCTGGGCTGCGCCACACATCCATCTTCAATGGGATGTCGCGAAGGCAAGTTGAATACGCATTTGGTCAATCAATGTAGTACCAGCCAAAGAACAACAGGCCTTTCAGACTGCTGTGAAAATATAAGGAGAGTGCACTAATATATCAGGCCGAAATGTTCCGCTGAGTCGAAGAGCGGCTCTCTGCGATTTTAGGCAACAAGTTGGCAGTGCACCTCGACCCGCGTACTCTTCAAGCTTATCTACCCGACACTTTGCTGACACTGAAGGCAGTTATGATGGTCTGGGTTTCCGAGATCAGAACAGCGAAAACACTTCAACCGACGTAGCAGCTGGAGGTCATTATGCATTTAACTAGCGCTGGGACGCATTATTTGGAGACGATTTTCTAGTTATGGCTGACTACCTCTTTCTCGTTATGCTTGATCTGCCTAGGTTTCAACTCCTGCAGTATCTTCTGCTCCTCCTTCTCTATTTTTTCTTCTTCCTTTTCCTTCGCTTCTTCTTCTTTCTCCTTTTCCTTCTTATCCTCCTTTTCAGCTTCCTGTTTTTTCTGCTCGTCTTTATTTTCAGCCCCTTTTTCCTTCTCATCAGGCTTCTTTTCCACTTTTTCCTAAAAATAAAAGCCATGAAAACAATAGCCGGATCCCTGTACTATTGTGTGAATCTAGCTAAACAAGCTATGCTCGGTTTTTGAGCATATGAACACTCAGAGAACAAAAGCGAACACTTCACATAACTGCAAAGCCACACCGGGTAGCTATTGGTTAATTTTAACGCGAAAAGTGGCCTATTTATGTGGCACCGAAGGCATGCAAAATTATGAAGAAAAGGAAAGCAAGAGTGCACAACAATTCCTTTCTCGGTATCCATTACCTCGAAGGTGGTATACCTCCTACCATCAGCAGTTTACTATGAAGGCGGTCGTTTTGGGTAAGGGTTGAGGAGCGCAAGCGCGAGCTTAGGGTATACAGAAAGTGCACGCCTTTGAGGAAACGGCAGTAGCATGTTCATGGTGGCATGGTTCCTGAGGCGACGGTTGCAGAGCGAGGTCGATATCGCGGCTTGATTCCCGGCCACTATACAGGTTTGATAGCGGAGGACGGCAGCCAGAGGGCTGCGCTAGTTGTGGCTATGACTAGAAGAGAGAGCATTACATACCTGCAATTCCGCTCCTTTTGTTTTTGAGCGAATTAGACGCAAAAACCCCTTTTCGCAGCTTCCCAGAACTCCTTTCAAGGAAATTTGATAAGGAAACATGCAACTATCCGAATCCATCTGGATGAACTATCCGGTGGTGCAGGTAGTATTCAGTGGTTTAAGAAAAATTGTAATCGGTGACCGACATAATCCTAACGGCGGGACCTTCCTTTGCTGCTCGAGATAATTGCACTCACAGGTGCACAGGAGTACACTAAAGTAGCGATCCCACGCGATCCCCTTTGTGTCTAATGGCGCCCAGTGAACAGCTTAGCATCCCTGAAGATCCCTTTTTGGCGAATATAATGGTTTCCAAGAGTGGGCACTCGGTGGAAAACTCCCATGGTCAGTGTTTTTCCTTCCCATATCACCATTTCACCTTATGGAAGCGAAAGGTTGCTGGTGAGCCTAAGCTGAACGATATCGAAATCTAATGGCAGCGCATCGTGAAGCCAGATATCGTTGTGACTGCGTCGTGTGCTCCACAGTGTGTGTAAATATAAAAAGGTAAAAAATCACAAAAATTGTGGATGAATTATGAATATTATGAATATTATGAATTATGAATATGAACCGACAACGGTCCTCTACTTCCTCTGCAATTTTTTGCTAAAGCAAGACTTCCCAATGCAGCAGGATACCGAAGGGAGCATATTACTTTTTTGTTCTTAAGCTTTTAAGTAGGGAAGGGTTTCGACCTCCCATGGAACTTCAAGTTGAGACCAGGATCATTAGAAAGAGCTCGGAATGCTGATTACGAATATCGGTGTCAAAATTGCAAAATGAAACTCCTGAGCGAGTTATGGCCTGCCGAAATCGGGGGCCTCACCACAAGCTGACTGTACGACGCACCGGGCGCCAGAGTGGTGAGTCATCAGGGCTCCATAAGAAGGGTCATCCAGCTGCTGTGGAGGCGAAGGGGTAGTGCTCACGTTCGTCGGGTGTGACGTCGTTGGTTCGGTTCCCGTTGCTGCCACTTTTTTGCAGTTCATAATTTATCTTCGAAATGCCCTTTTGTCCTGAATTATGACACGCAGAAGAACCGCCAGCAGTGCGGACCGAACCATATTCGTAATCAGCGTTCCGAGCTCTTTCTCATGATCCTGGTCACAACTTGAAGTTCCATGGGAGGTCGAAACCCTTCCCTACTAACCAGGGAAGGGTCTCAGGCGTTGTCTGAACGGGAGAAATGGGTAGTACTGCGAGAATCTCCACCCTTCATATAGTAGAAAAACATGTTTCGTTTTTGCTGAGTCCTTGAATCAAAAGAGCTATGGGCCTTCGAATGGAGGGGGGGGGGGTACAGTAGCGCACTGTCAGCACGTGCCCACGTGCATGCGTGTGCGCGCGCTGTTGTATGGGAGAGGTTTGTGCGAAATCGGTGATTATGACTTCGATGGCCCTAGTCACCCTTACCTACCGTAACCTATCGTAATCGGCCGAAAATTGAAAAACGGATGTCAGATTCGTGATCAGCACCCCAAATAACCCCCCGTAGGAAAAGTCTGGGCAAAATCGGTGATTATGACCTCGACAGCCCTACTCATCCGTACCTACTGTAACCCGTAACTACTGAAAGCCCATTGCTTAACATTCACTGAAAAACACAAAACATTGTATAAATCAGAAGCTGAGAAAAGGGAGTGAAGCACAGCTCACAGAAACCTTTATTTGACAATTTGGAGTGAAATAAATGTGTAGGAGATGTGTAGGAAGTAAGCTGATTAAGACTGCCATAAGACACGACTTTCACGACACTACTTTCACGGCTGGAGAGGTCGAGGAGAGGTCGAATAATTTTTTCCCCAAACCTCGCCCAAGGGGGTTATTTGGGGTGCTGATCACGAATTTGACATCCGTTTTTCAAATTTCGGCTGCTTACGGTAGGTAATGGTGGGTACGGGTGATGGTGCAATACTGTACCCCCAATTTCGAGGGCCCGTAGCTCTTTGGGTTCAAGGACTCAGCAAAAACGAAACATGTTTTTCTACTACACTAAGAGTGGAGATTCTCGCAGTACTATCCATTTCCCCCATTCATACCTACGCCTGAGACCCTTCCCTGGTAAGACAAAACACGGACACCTTGGAGAAATGGAGGGTAGAACTAACAAGGGAAGGCCATGAACTTCCCCCAAAGGGTTGTCAACGTGACCTATATGGTATTGTAGAGCATCGGACGTGGATCACAGAACTGTGCTTAGTTTTTGCTACGGGCCACTGGGTAGTTCGAAAATGGCAAAAAGTGGTATCACTTCAGAGTGGGTTGATAAGGCATAAATAGCACCTGGGATGACCCTGACATGCTCAGAACTTAACCGACAGAAGGTTTCGAGGTCAAAATAAGTTAGATTATAGTAATATGATAATTTCCTACGTTTTCTAGACGAAGCTGCAGTGTACATTCAAGTGATCCGGTGGCAGCGACCGATGGTGGCAGCGACCGTATGGTCGACTGGATGCGATGCGGACTTGCGAGAGGGGGTCTAGGGTTCGATTCCGGAAAAGGTCACGCGATTTGCTCTGTGGTCCGCTCCCATTTTTTGCAACTGAGGAGTACACTTACTGTGTTCCGAAACGCTTCACTTGATCACTTTCTCTAGGCTATATTGCAAGTCACCGTCGGTTCGGTTGAACACCGAACATTGAATGTTCATGAACAAAGCCGAGACCGAGTTGGAGCTTATGAAGTTGGAGGATTTCAAAAATCTGGCGCTCTGAACGAGGGGAATTTTACCAAGAAGCGCACCATGATAATCACAGTTTTTGCTAGCTGCGAAGAACGTGCAAAGTAGATCACACTGCAGTCAGAAAGCGAGAAAATTACTTAAAAAGTTGCTTATTCCTTTCGATGTATCCTGTGGGTCCAATTATTTCGAGCGACGTAGGGAGGTCGTCGCCGTTGCGATCATTTAGGTCATCGAATCAGCGTTTTCTTAGGCCACCAAATACTACCTGTTGCATTGGATAGGTCGATTTTTAGCGTCTAATCCGCCAACCGCCCAAAGACCAAAAGACCGGAGCGGTATTATACATGTCTGTCTCCATCCTAGAATGACTTAGAGCCGTTTGCCTGCTTTCGTAAGTTATCCTGCTCCCCAACGTTTTCTCTTGAAATTAACCTGCCGCAACGTTCCTTGTTAAGAATTTCTACTGGTCGTTATTACATTGGAGCCGCATCACTTTAGTCATTTGGTCCGCCCTTTCCATAATTCTGTTGAAAGAGGGAAGCCGACCTATTTAGACGATACTATTTCGTTGCGCTTAGTAAATCTTAAAGAATTTTCGCTTCTACAGCATTTTATGCAAGAGAAGTTGAAAGGCGAGAAAACGTAACAACTTTCCGGCACCTATTATAAAACCCGAGATATGCATGCACACTTTGGTATGAGTCTCTTTATAGTAGGTCTTACACATATTAGATTGTAAGGAAAGTGTGCCCCAATTGTAAAATTTCTTTCGAATTTATTTCTCTCGTTCCATACATACAACAACTATCGAACATACAGGGTGCGTAAAAAGTATTGACGCACCTACTTTTTGTTTCAGCTCCAGCTTTCTGTTTCTACCCCTCTAGGTTTTTATGTGTTATTTTTGCTGTCTGTATTGTGCTCAAAAAAACACTCACGAAAAAACTGAAGAAACATGATCGTCACCATACTAGTAACAATGCTTTAACACATTTGCTTAAGCCTGGAGCGGCTGGTAGAGAGGCTACATGTTGTTACAGGATGTTTTGTTGCGATCAAAACTCTTGCGCCAGGCGGGACTCGAACCCGCATCTTCTGCTTTCCGGGCAGCGATGTTCGCCTTACACCACCGGCGCTGCTTGACCGCACGCAACATCCGCGATATCCTCCAGGTCTGTCAGCACCCACCCGTGATACGGGATGGGTGCTGACAGACCTGGAGGATATCGCGGATGTTGCGTGCAGTCAAGCAGCGCCGGTGGTGTAAGGCGAACACCGCTGCCCGGAAAGCAGAAGATGCGGGTTCGAGTCCCGCCTGGCGCAAGAGTTTTGATCGCAACAAAACATCCTGTAACAACATGATCGTCACCGTTACGGTGGCCCTTTTTTTGTCTGTTACCCAGACAGCTGAATACTTCCTTAACAAGAGAATTAGGCGCTGATCTAAACGTTTGCTGAGGAAAGAAGTCAGCAACCCAAACGTCAGCCACGGCTCTGTCATAGCAGATGATGATTACAAGATGTCCAAGCACAATAACGTTTAAATCCAAAATTATCACTCTCTGTCCGATAACGGCAAACAGATAACGCGCGCAGGTGTGGTCAGCTTCTCAGACGAGAACAGCTTAAACATGAATCCGCTGGATTGCTCTTTTAGGCGATTTTGGAGAATGAGGTCTGGTTCACTTTCAACAGAAGTGACAAGTCGCAGAAGGCTACCCTGTTAAAAGCACGGGACGAAATCCAAGCGAGTACTAGCGGCGCGTGCTCATGAATTTCTCCGTCGTTTTCGCTCCTGTATTCACAGTAAAGGAGCCGATGTCAATTACGACTTATTCTGTCGTGTTTGCAAGATCATTTCCCATATTTCTCTAACGAATATTTTAAAACTTACTGCGCAATACTACTTCCACAACCGCCATTTACTGCGTCAATACTTCTTACGCACCCTGTATCTACCGTTATTACCCACAACATGTTGCTATTTGTAAGGTAGATACTGCTTCCTTAGAAATCCCGAATTTTTGACAAAAAACTCAGAAAGACACTTTTCAATTCGCTCTGGGTCTTCCTTGCTACGTGTGGACGCGCATTGACGTGAAAAAAGAAGATCTCGTCTCGTTTCCTGCCTCACGCGATCCAACTGCCTACAGTTGGATCGCCAGTTACAGCAGTGCTTGCAGGCAGCATAGCAGCTCCCAGAGAATCACTCCTTTGCAATTCCACCAGGCATTGAGCCTTACCTTTTTGGGTGAAGTTCAGGTCTTGGCCTGGGAATTCCTGCTTCGTCGCGATTGAGCCACTGTGGGTAGTCTACGTTAACCACGCCCGATTTGCGCGTGGTTAACGTAGACTACCCACTTTTCTTCGCCAGTGACCAGGTTCTCGAGCCAGGAAAATTCCGCCGTAAACTCAAGAAGTCCATGCACGCATCCTGGCGCACCTGTAGCTGGTAGCCACTAGTTCATGCGGTGTCCATGCGTCATATCTATATGTCTTCCCAAAGCCACGTAGGCGTTGAGCTATGGTGGTATGACTGCACGCGAGTTCCTCTGCTAGTTCAGGGATGCAACGCCGGGGATCCTCCTGTGCCAGCTCCAGAAGACTCTCCTCAGTCACTGCAACCGGCCTTCCAGATACCTTCGCTGTGTCGTAGGAGGCAGTGGGTGGGCCCATCGTTCCACATATGTCATCGGCCGAGATTCCTGCACTGCTTTGAACTCATAAAGCAGAGGCAGTTGAACTTGTTTGCAGTCGAGAACGATTTTCTCTGCCTTAGCCGTAACGGAATATAACGACAATAGCGGTACATGTAGGCCATATGTCAGACTATATATGCGTTATTGGAAGTGTTCCAGAACACTTTTCAAAAACATCAAAGGGAAACATCAAAGTGAGTGGGAGGAAACTTTCCTTACGACCTAATACCTCTCCTGAAGTCATACAGAAAATTTTTGTGTTTTTTCACAGTGTTTATTTGCGGAAAGACTGCGATACTTATTTTACCTGAAAATGCTTTTAGTCGTCCACGTAGTTGGGAAAGGAATAGAAGAAATGCAGAAATGCGCTTAAAAGGTCTTCATCTTAAAAACTACATTTCAATTTTTATGTTTGTAGCAAGTATTCTAATGGAAGCTTCCTCGAAAGTTCGCATGCTTATACAAAGGAATGTAGACGTTTCCCGAAAAAGAAAGTACATGTGAGAGAGTTTCCCAGTTTCACTGGATCAACAAACAGGTGGCGAGATCCGTTCCTCCACGTGGTGCCACTGGAAACTGCTCGCTTGTGCGAGCCGAGCTAAACACGGACACTCAAGTGCAGGCGACAGGCCCTTGTGACGGGCCGGCCCATGGAGATCCCATGTCACATCACATTGATGATGACGTTATTTGAGTATGGAGATAGTGCCACGGTGTTCGCAGGAGCCGACACGCACTCGCAAAGCCCGGCGAGTGTGGAAAGCGAGGGTCCCTGATGCGAGGATGGCATCGGGGGGAACTGTGTTAGTCCAAAAGTCCCGCAACGTAAGCAAGACCCGCGTGGCAATGTGAATGTGGATACGTTGTCGGACCGCTCGTGCGAGCAGAGGCACGGGAGCGAAGAAAGATTGAATTCTGTGCTGTGCAGGAGACGAGGTGGTCCTGTAGCAAGTCAAGGGACATAGGTCGAGGCTATAAGGCCGTTCTGTGACAGTCCCAGTACCACCAGTAGTGTTGGAATAATCTTCTCCGAACGTTTCCGAGACGCGATTGCAGGCGTGCAACGTTTCAATGACCGATTGAAGAAGGTCGTTATCGCTGCAGAACGGCGGCGGTATCATCCTTTTTTTGCGTATGCTCCACATACTAGCTGCTCCGAGTGAGCCAATGATGAGCTTTGGATCCTGCTTGATGAAAAGACAGCAGAAGTGTCGTCACAAAACGTAATCATTGTCGCAGGTGACCATAGCGGGCACGCAACGTAAGCAAGACCCGCGTGGCAATGTGAATGTGGATACGTTGACGGACCGCTCGTGCGAGCAGAGGCACGGGAGCGAAGAAAGATTGAATTCTGTGCTGTGCAGGAGACGAGGTGGTCCTGTAGCAAGTTAAGGGACATAGGTCAAGGCTGTAAGGCCGTTCTGTGACAGTCCCAGTACCACCAGTGGTGTTGGAATAATCTTCTCCGAACGTTTCTGAGACGCGATTGCAGGCGTGCAACGTTTCAATGACCGATTGATGAAGGTCGTTATCGCTGCAGAACGGCGGCGGTATCATCTTTTTTTGCGTATGCTCCACATACTGGCTGCTCCGAGTGAGCCAATGATGAGCTTTGGATCCTGCTTGATGAAAAGACAGCAGAAGTGTCGTCACAAAACGTAATCATTGTCGCTGGTAACCATAGTGGGCACGTTGGCGCTGCGAAAGAAAGATGGTGGTCTCGGTTTTGGTTTACGTAACGCTGATGGTGAGCGTACCCTCGAGTACGGAGAGTCGCACAACCTCGCCATCGTGAACACCAGATTCTGAGAACGTGAGTTTCACCATATCTCATTCTACAGCGGAAATTTTAAAACGCAGATTGACTTTCCTTGCGAAATCATGACCAAGGGTACGCTACAAACGCGAAGGTCGTGTCGTATGAAACAGTCGCCACACAACAGCGCTCACTGATCTGCACTATGGAGAACACGCCGCCGATGTTTATGGAGGTCGCACGGAGCGGTTCATCAAGAATCAAGTGGTGGAGACTGACGGAGAATGAGGCAGCTGTATCTTCGCGTCAACGAGACATGATAAAGTGCTACCGAGGCGATACTTAGTGCTGCGCGCTCCGAACTCGGCACTATGAAACCGGGACGGCGTAAGGTCGATAAGCAGACATGACTTGGATCAACGAAGTTAAGGAAAAAGTTCGAGAAAAGAAGAGTGTATACCACACATTCCTCGGCGATAAGACAGCCGACAAATGACGTCTGTATCAGGAAGTCAAGAAAGCCGCTGGAAAGGCGGTAGCTGTTGCAAGATCCACTCACTTCGATGATGTCAACCGGAAGCTTGAGTCGCGCGATGGCAAGCGATTTTTTATCGACTCGCCAAGGTCCGTCACTGCCAGACTGAGGATGTTGAGAAGTTCTTTGGCATCAACGATGAGAACGTTTATCTACTCATGGATCGCAAGATGCTTTTAAATCGGTGGCACACCTACTTCGAAGTCCTGACAGTAGGGCTTGCTCATCCGTGCATTCCATCTTTTCCTCCTGTATACAGTCCCGTTCAGAAAATTACCGTAGAGGAGACAGAAGCGGTTCTGATGAAGATGAAGCCGGGCAAGGCAACCGGCCCCGATAATTTGGCGGCCGACTTGCGAAAGTCGAAATCCTGGTAATAATAAAGTGGCTGACGGCGTTTTTCAATCAGGTTATTGCGGAGAAGAAATGCCCAATACTTGGGAGAATAGCACGACCATCGCGATTCGTAAGAAAAGGGCAGTCCGGCAGATCCGCTTGGAGAGATTTGGCCTGAAGCTTAACGTCACGAAGACCGAATACCTGACCACTGACGAAAATGAGTCTTGCTCTAATAAGGTGAATGGTATTGAGCTACCACGTATTTCAGATTTCAAGTACCTGAGATCACTAATCGCGTCGGATGGTAATGCACTCGTTGAAGTGAACTCACGCGTAAATGCAGGTTGGTTCAAATGGCCCTCTCTGACGGGAGCGCTCTGCGACAAGAACACTCCCGTCAGGGTGCCTCAAGTCGAAGATCTACAGAGCAATCGTCCGACCTGTAGCTACTTACCTCCCCTAATGGAAACGAAGATGCTGCCGGAGTTACGCATTTGAATCGAGTGCGCAACGACTCCATACTGCGGAGCTTCTGTGTGACCCCGATATTTAAGAAAATGCGTGAAGCTCGTCTGCGATGGTATGGCCACGTCCTTCGCGCAAGAGATAACCTCCGGGATTGGTCATAAACTTGATGTGCCTGGAAAGCGGCCACGAGGACGGCCAAAGCAGCGGTGGCTTGACACGCTGCGTCAGAACTTGAAGACTGCTAGGTTGCACCCTGATCAGGCACTTGATCGGGAAAACCGGCGCCAATATTCCAGGAGAGCGACTCCGCGACTAAGTGGGACAAACGCTGAAGAAATGAAGAAGAAGATTGGATCAACAAACTAACAAACTCATTTTTAGACAACCGACCTCTGATTTGTTTTCCTTTGCTCCATCACTGGCAACGTTCGCTGCTGGTTTTCCACTACCCTGCGGTTGACTATCAGTGCTTCCCTTCTGAAATACGTCAGTGACTCTTTCTTTTCGTAATAACACATGGCATGCAAACATGGACATCAGTTGATATCAGCTTAAGGAGAGAACACAGAGGCACACTGGTGGAGGCAAGCAAAGGAATCACATAGTGCAATTTTCTCGAGCACCTGGGTAGGCGCTAAATGCACATACACAAATATGAATTTTTATTTTACATAATTTATTAAAAATTGTGTGTAAAAGCCTTTGCGATCGCTTAATTGTTTAAAGGTAGAACAGAACCAAATATTTTTAAAATGACATGGAATTTCGAACGTTTGTAACGTTGGTGAAAGAAAGGTTGAGCCTCCGCGAACTTTTGCAGGTAAGCTACACAAACCAGGACATCCAGCAAGACAACTATGAAACGCGCCTAACCTCAAAACACTGAATTTCACCAATGATGGGTGAGAGAAGCAGTTGAGAACTGTACTTAAAATTCTGATATCCGCTACCCCAGCAGAGTAGATGAAAATGCAGCGCCAACCTCTAGTTGAACGACACCTCCAATAGACAGTCTCATTCATGAGTTCTTTCCCAATCAGAATTTTCTTTTTGGAGAGTTTTTTCCTTTCTTCGAAGTACATCATCCGATTTGTGTCTGTACGGTGTGACCCTTTCGTACGGTCTTGCCTCAAATCTGTTTGGTCCTCAGTTATATAGCCGAAGTCCCATACCAGCAAGGTATGGCAACGAACTCGTTGTTTGGGCTGCATCAAGGTCCAATACGGTTTTGGTAGTGCTAGGCTAAATCTCTTCCGTAGACTTGTAGGCATTGTCCGACGATATTTATTGTGTAAGCGGTATATGTGTGAGCAAGGAAGAAACCAGATGATAGAGCGTTAGTCTTGGTTATTTCCCTCTTGTAGTCTTAGTCTTTCTTGGGTTCATGATCTCCAGTGGGCCTTATTCTTCACGCCCTGTCGGGCCGGAGCGGAAGCGTCCTGTAGGACGCCCGCTCTTCTGCCTCGGGGGCGGAGGCCACGGCAGTCCTTGCTGCGGGCCTCGACGGTGGGCCCTGGGCACCGACGGCAAGCCTCGACGGCGGCTCGGGCGGCGGCCGAGGTCGGCAGCGACGAGCATCGAGGCGGCTCGTTCGGCGGCCGCAGGCGACGGCGACGACGGCGACGACGGCGGCGACGGCGAGGCTGAGGATGGAGCTGGATCCGAAGAGCCGCTGGTGCGAGAGGTGTACGAGACTGGCTTCTGCCCTGAGGCGGCTGCTTATATACGTTTTCGGGGGGTGGGCAGTCTGGCGACAGAGGCCTGTGTTGGGACTATTGATCGTGCCGGAGGCAGGCTCTCGAGCCGATTATTGATTGAAGTATCGTGATTCCGTTGTACGGAAGTCATGACACTCGTTAAAGAACGCAAAATATGATCGTGAAGAGTGATCTCTCGTTCTTCTCATGGACAAACATCCAATGGAGAGGTCGTCGGGTAAGTTTAAGAGCAAACCCCATTAAATTGCTAAGCGGGTCTTTTTTTCTTCAGTGACAATCTGACCTGCCACCATGTCCATGAGATCATAACCTCTCTGTTGCTCGGCCCTCATGCCTGCGATCACTTAAGCGAAGTAGCCACGAAGCAATTGGCGGACTTCCCTCGACATAGCAGTTGTTCGAGGACATTATATCAGCATGGCAACGCTGGCTCTTACATGGCGAGGGAGGGGATGCACCAATTCCGGCGAAATGAGGGCGCCGCCAATAGAGACGTGCAAGACAATAAGATGCAGATGGACTGATCCCGACTGGACACGGTCTCCTCGTGGGCGCGTCATCAGAAGCCCATATGGCAGAGCTCCTTCAGCAATTCAGAGTAGCGGCATCATGCTGCAGTGCCACCTTGACACTTTGCCGGCCGCAACACGCGCAGGAGTGGAGGATGTTGGGTAGACGTGAACACACCCTAATGGACCCAACCCCGAGGGAATGGTTGGGATGGAGCGCTCAGGAGGTCGCGCCTATACGTAACGCCTATGTCATACCACCGCTCACCCGAGGGAAGCCTAATGATAAGCTCCCATATCGATCGCGCGAAGCGATGAGTTGATATGGGAGTCAGTGGCCTATGTCATGCTCCCTCATCGCTAGCGATGGCGATGGACAACTAACACAATTGGAGAAGGGACCGCATCAGACGTTGTGGATGGGGCAAACGCGTGTAGGGCCTATGTCATACCATCGCTCACCCCGAGCGAAGTCTAATGATAGGCTCCCATATCGACCATATCGACTCCTCGCTTTGCGTGATCGATATGGGAGCTTATCATTAGGCTTCGCTCGGGGTGAGCGGTGATATGACATAGGCCTAAGCCACGAAAAGGCCGCGCACTTCATTTCTCACAAGGAAAGGTTCCCAACTCAAGCTTTTGCGATGCTATTTTAACAGGATGTAGGGCCCCGTGAGCGGAGTCCAGAACCACAGTCAGTTTTTGCTGAACACTTTTCTAAAGGCCTGAAAAGGAGGTCTGAAAGCGGGAGCGCAACTATCATCAACCCCTACGACACCCAACGGGATGTGCCTCGGCGGCGCGCGCAATTTGTAGGAGGGCCGCCTCATATGAGCACCCGGCGGGTTTTTCAGTCCGCGTGATGCCGGTATTTTTGCACATATTAGTTTGTTGCTATTACGCTTTTCCGCTTGGTTGACCTAGGCGGGAAATCCGAACCGTGGAACATCAATTGGGTTCACACGACAGCTGGCGCTTCCTCCGACTGTGCTACACTATTCAAAATATTAGGTTGTTGCAGAAGTTCTCGCCATTTTCAAGACACCGTATTTTTTAGTTTTACAAAAAGGGCGAAACTCGTCAAGTAACGAAGTAGCCGCCATCACGTTGTATCGCTCTTCTTCACCTTTCAGGCAGACTCCTGATCCCGTCCGCGTAGAACTTTTCTGGCTTTGATTCGGAAGAGCCAGCCAGCCAGTGTTCCATGTCGTCCTCGTCATCGAAGGTTTTTCCTTGCATGGCATTGGGGAGAAACAGGAAAGGTGGTAGCCTGTTGGTGCAATAACCTTTCTTCCGAAAAGTGCTTGCCGTCAAGGAGGACTGATTTCTCTAGCGGTGATTGTTCACTGTTGTCGTCCTCCTCACAGTCATCATCAGGTGTCCAGTCAACACCCACCTTCTCATCGAAACGCACCTTTGAAACCAACTGGATGGTACCTGTAGAAAGGTCACATTTTCATTACTTTTCATTACATCTCCATAGATGGCGTTCAGGAGGAGTCCTTTTATGGCATCCGCAACCGCAATGTCTTCCTGGTCAGGGAAGTGAAATCCGGTGTGAAGGTGGAAAGTAATCAACCGGCAACACGTTGAGATGAGAACGACATTTTTAGCACACTTATGCACCGATATGGCTCGTATTCATAGTATTCAACCGTAAGGTACGCGTATTTATATGCATTTACGGTATTATTGGTGATATGGTATGATATTATGGTGGTGCAGATAGGCACTGTTGAAAAACTAGCACATATGGAGGCGCAAGCCTTGATTTTGATCAGCCTTGATTTGTTTTAAGCATTGATGGTCTAAATTTAACTTCTGTGATCATGAGAAGGCGTAATAGCAACAAACTAGTATACGCAAAGAATGGCGCGGACTCGAACTGAAAAACCTGCTGGTGTGCTCATATGAGGCGGCCTTCCTACCAACTTCGCCGCCGAGGCACATCCCGTTGGATGTCGTAGGGGTTGATGATAGTTGCGCGCACACCTTCCGATCTCCTTTTCAGGTCTTTATAAAAGCGTTCAGCAAAAACTAACTGCAATTCTGGACTCCTCTCACAGGGCCCTACATCCTGTCAAAATAGCTTCGCAAAAGCTCCCCTTGAGTTGGGAACCTTTCCGTGTCAGGATAATCGCGCACACTTGCAGGGTACAATTCCTACTAAAGTCATGTTCACCACCAATATTATTAGGCCGATGCCAGTTTTTAAGCATTTGTGGATCTGACCCCGCTGCTCAAAACTTCGTGTTTTTACAACAAACATTAGTGGGTGAGGCAATTAACACCCCTTTGCAAAAGTGTCCTCCATCTTTGCACAAGACAGACTACACCACCTTGGGCTTCATCAGTGTAATTGGTTAGACTTCTGAGGTCTCCACAACCTCTCGTGACCAGCGGATGGAATGATGCGTGCGACAAGTTGCTACGATCGTCAAACCCTAGAGATTAAGAAAAGCAAGAATTTTCCAGCACTATTCCTCGTGTCGGACAAAGGTTTACCATATATGCTGTATGCTTTGTTCGTTATTTCCCTGTCTTATGAGCGCACTTAAGCTGCAGTTATAAATGTAATAAATAAATAAATAAATAAATAAATAAATAAATAAATAATAAATAAATAAATATTTCCGTACCCCTTTTTCTTGAGCTGCCAGTTTTTCGGCTCTCTTCGTATGCCGCCCTCTTTTCGCACAATGAACAAGTAGATAAACTGAAAAAGGCACTTACATGCTCATTACTTGTAACCAAGTTTTGTCGTCATAGGCGACTTAGTCCAGGTTAAAATTTATCCCGGGTCGAGAGTTTTATTGACAATACATTGCAGTCCATGTGCGCTGCTGAAAGTTTGTCAAAACGCGAATGTTGCGGAGGTGGCTAGGAGCTTCCGAATGCCCTTTATTTGGCAATTCTGCTCAGTTGTCTTGCCGGCTATTTTTTAGCAAAATGTCTCCCTCAATCCCAAGTCGTGGTCCTGTCGACTCTTGCTACTCACACAGTTAGTAGCAGGGTAGCAAGAGTTTTCTTATCGTCTACTAAACTGGAACTCCACATACTCGGTGTGTAAAGAAGTAGTTATTTTACTAAGCACACGAAACGATGTCAAGCTGCTATTCAGTCTTCACCGCGTACCCTGGTCTTTAAACAAGACGGACGTCTTGACTCTCTAAGCATCTATCGTCTCTTCGCAGATCAAGCTTGAAGGCGAGATGGCAACCAACAGCTGTGACTCCTGCTGCTCCGTTATAGTGAGTTCTCGGAAAACGATTACCTTTCATGGTGTTTATGTGTTTCTTAGTGATTCTCGAAGATGTTGGGCCAAGGCTTATCACTGAAATTCATTTTCATACACTTCATCCTTGATGCCGTCGATGAAGTTCTCGTTACCAATGCCGTCCAGCAGCTGGTTATGACCGTAGAATATTTATTCTTGAACCACCAACTGCCTTGGGGCCGTGATCGTACATACATTCTGGAAAGGATCGACGGCCGCCTAGTCTTACAGAGCTATGCAATTCCTCACAAGGATTGTGTAGTTCACTGCGGTGCATGGTAGCTTGGCGCCAGACGCCAAACAAGAAGAGTGAAATCTTTCTCTGCAAAGGACGAGGCTGGATTCTCAAACAGCACGCCACGCTCGACGGCTACGCTGACTCCTAGACCGGCTGCTCGACACATCGATGAAAGAGGGCAGTGAACTTGATGGTGATAGCGTATCGGCCAACTCGCGCAGTACCACGTGAATGGTGCACCTTCCAGCAGCCGCAATTATACTCGGGTCGCAACCCTTGCGTTTCAGCACTCCAGCTAGGGAGGCGATTCTGCCCATACGCATCACATCGGTGGTTCAGATCTAGCTTCAGGTTATTCTCCGGTTAGATAACTGCCCTTCTCATACTCATCAGAATTGCCATTGTTCTTGCAGTTACAATCATCTTCGAGACACTACATACGTTGAGCACATAAATGCTTTGGGAATAGTTCCGATTTCTATTTGAATCGTTATTTGTTATTTGCTACTCACTTAGCAATCCCGAAGCAATGCACTGCAGTGCGTAAATTAACAGTAATTGTGTAACGTATTGAAGATCCTGAAACGAACGGATTTAAGTGTTACGTACTTCAACTATGGAGGTCAAGGAAATTTTCAGGGACTATTCCCATATCACCTGTTGGGGGCTGTAGGGGACTGTTTGAGAAACACTGCAATGGTTTTTCAAAATTTCTGCGGGCATCTGGATTGGTCAAAACTGACGAAAAAACCGCAGCACTTCAGTGCGGGCTGATGAGACGAGACTGGCGCCTACAATGGGCTTGTCGTGCCTAGAAACGAACTACTAAAAGCTTCACAGCTTAAAGGTTAAGAGTTCAAGCATTCTGACCATCTAGCTACCGTTCCTCTGAAGATTGTAAAGCCACGTAAATGTGAGGCGCTCATCAGAAGGGCAGCAGCGACGGTGTGGCCGTGGAAACACCGTTGCGGGCCAGGGGTGTGAGTTAAATTCTTTTCGGTAAATTTTTAACGACCATTTTTAAACGAAAAAAATTGCGTTAAAATCGGTAAATTTGGTAAATAAAATTTTCTTTAACAGTAATCGGTTTGGCTGTATTTCGCCCCATCTTTCGAAGGAAATGCATAAGAAACACACGAATTAAAAAGGAAGTTTCTCGTTCTATATTAGCAATGGTGCATCTTGCATTCTTCACAATTCCTCCAAATAGAATTCGCAACTGTTTGTTACTCTTTTTACGATATTTCGGCTCCTGATTACTCTGATTTTCTTCTTGAGGTACCTGGTACCATACTGTACAGGACATTTGCTTCAGGTTCGAATGTGTTTTGGATTTCTCAACATATTCTTATTTTGGTGGAGCGCATTTAGAATTGATGAACGGTATTATAGTAAATTCGCAGTAAATTATACAAAAACCCACAGGCAATGAGGAAATTTCGGCTACTCGTAAAACTTCGAAAAAAATCTCCATGCAATATGCTGTATGCAAGGTACCAGTTTTTCTGCTGTTTTATTGTTTTCATCTATATATGTATATGAATATATATATATATATATATATATATATATATATATTCACTGACTATAGATAACGCGTGTGCTTCAACCAAAGAAAACCGCCATGGGAGCACTCGAAGAAGACGAAAGGTTAGATGAGATCGTTGACATGCTCGGCACGACATTCAGTAAAAGCGCGAAGCAATGGCAGTACCAGCAGCCACGCTCTGTCAGATAAGCGAGCTTAACGTGGCCTTTTTTAGCCCTTTATTATTATTTTTTTTATTATTATTAGTTAATATTAGCCCTATATTTATCGGCTGATGCAGGAAAAATCGGTCCAGCTAAGCGAAAAACTTGCGGAGAAGAGGGAAGGAGCCATTCCTTGTATCCTTCCGTATCCTTTCTTTCTTGCATTATTTGTGCTTCGCAGCGTTTTTTTTTTGTTGCTATTTCTAACTTTTCAAACCTACTTATGAAACAAATCTCACAAAAAACTGTGAAAACCTGACTGGCTACTAAGTATGAAAAACTAAAGGTAGTAGCCAAACGCTGGAAACAGCCTAGGAAGTTCAAATACGCGAAGCTGCGGCGGGAAATGTGAGGGCGCACGTAAATAAATTGATCAAGGGGCAAGAAAAATGACAACAATTCCCGAATTCACATAAATAAGAAATACATTTTCAAAAATGGCGGGTAAAATGTCGTTAATGGAATTTAACGGAATTTTTCGTCGTTAAATTTCGTTAAAAATTTTTAACGAAAAATAAATTGGTAAATTCGGTAAATCGCTAAATCGTTAATCGTTAAAAGCACACCCCTGTTGCGGGCTTGCAGGAGAGTGGTAGAGGGCTCGATTGAGGGTCAGGCTTACTTTTTTGGGGCCAAGAGTGTTTGTGCTGTTTTCCACAATCGAGAGTAAATTGAATTCGGTAGGATTCTGTGTTCGCTTTCTAATCTCGTGTGTAATTTGTTCCTAGATGAAGAACAGGTTAGTTTTCTTTGCGTAGAGCGGCTGCGCTAGTCTATTAAGTCATGCTTGTCTCACATGTGAGGTCCTGAGTGAGTGTTATTCGTAAACACCCATATCAAATTTGGAACTGTTTCTCTTTGTAACGTCATTTGCGAACGCGATCGACAAGTATTGTTTTGATCGGAACCACTGCGCCTTCACGACGCCGACGAGAAGGCGGAGGTTTTTTCTCTGACAACTTCACCAAGGGTTGCTTAAGATGCTGATCGCGATCATGATTTCCGTTGTAAAACTATATCCCAATAAAATAGTCTACCGCAGGTATGGGTAAAGCTGGACGGGTCGTTGCCACAGATTTTACGAAAGTTTACCTTTCGGCATACCTTGCGAATTTTACTTATTCGCATGCTCCGTGTGTTATTTATTTTGAGGTGCAATCCTTCCTAGTTGGTGCTGGCCGCTCTTAAACGATTCCTCGACAGAACAAAATTCAATAAATGTGCAACAACATGTAGAAATAAGTAAATTATGCCAACTTGGTTGTCCAGATAGATTGTTTCCGAGTTCCTAGTCGAGGAAAGGGGAACCTAAAAATGACCGCTCTCGGGAAATTCTTGTAAGGGAGAACCCCATTGCTAGATTTCCATCGAGAACGGACCATCTTCTAGCAGAAAAAATAGATAACATCAGTAAAGTGAATAACAATTAGGCCAAGGTACCATCGGTCACGTTTTGCACACAGACAAGACAATGTGTTTCTCGTATTAGTCATTTGCAAATCTCCGGATCTAGCCTACAAATGTTATATATCTTATGTTTTCTGTGGTATTTATTTTGATTTCGTTAGTGCAGTTGTTTTCCATGAAATGAGTGAATTCAACATATTTCAACCAGCCGTTAAAGCGGCCTCTCGGCTTCCTAACGGCTTCGCTATAGTAATAACTTCTCATAATCATTTGTATCTACCACCTATGTCATGGTTTCCGAAAAAGGAGACTTTAACGATTGGAGCAAGCTATAAAGAAATAAAAAAAATGAACGACATCTACAGAAAATCGATAATTTGATCAATATCGATTGATGGCGATCGATACTTCAAAACGAACTCGAGATTCGTGTTCAGCGGCCTGTTGTTCAGCAGTTCGGCGACAGTGTTGCGCGGGCTACTAGGCTCCGCGTAGTAGCCGCCCAACACTGTCGCCGACGTCCCGAGCCATAGAAATTAAAAATAGAAAAAATCTTGGAGATCGCGCGTCGGCGTCCACGTTGACATTCTATCGATCTCTTACCATCACTTGTGCGCCCGCTATGGCTCTCTCGGCGATCGTGGTGCAGTGGACGGTGGGACGCTTCAAGCGAGAGAGGTCGGGCTCGATTCTCCTGCATTGTGCCATACCTGCTCACATTTCAGCTGACTTCGGGAGATTTGAGTGGCTTTAACGGGAGCGCAATGCTGAGGCGTTTTTTGCGCATTTTTCCAGCCGTATGCGCTTCGCCGCTCGAAGAGCGCAGAACCCAGACTCCCGGTGAGCGACGAAAGCAGGTTCCAAACGAGCAGCCTTGATGTCACATTCTGGAGCGCAGGACCAAGAAGGAAAGATTTCGCGCTCTGCCGCAAAGATGCGTGGAACGATCGCGCGCATGCCAATTCGTTAGCCCAAATATCGCGGCAGGTGTGCGCGTGCGATGAGCGCTTGGCGGAGGAAGGATGACAGCGATCCATATGTGCGTGTGTACGCAAGTCTTTTGTATATAGTAGGATACTGAACACACAGTTTTTATGAAGTCCTTTAAGCGCGGCAGTGCTGTTGTACAGTACCGGACATGCCGCTGCGTCCAACAAGCACAAGCGGCGCAAAAGATGAGAAGCGGCGCAAAAGGGCGCCGGAGAGCGCCGTTTTCCGCTCGCCACGCGCCGCGTCTGAGGCAGGTCGCGTTAGTGCGCGGCGTCCTCAACTTCTGGACGTTAGACTGAATGAAGGAGCTTATCCATGCGTTCGGACGAGCATGGCCTACTGTTTAGAACTAACTTCCGGCATGGCGCGCGCTGTGAACAATGCATGTAGGCCGGCAGAATCAATCGAGTGGGAGCGACAACCTGTAGAGCGAGCGACAGCTTGAACAGTGAGAGCATGGAAAGTTTTAACGAAAATGCCTAGCCTTCCTACTCAGGCATTGCTCTAGGACTGTCCAGCTTGCATCTGGAGTGCGCCGCGAACAATGTATATAGAATCGAACCTATCAATCGAGTGGGCGCGGAAGCTTGTAGAGTGCGCGTTTAGGGAGTTTTATCAGAAATCCTTAGCCGCCCTACTCAGGAGCTGCTCTAGGACTGTCCAGCTTGCATCTGGAGTGCGCCGTGAACAATGCATATAGAATCGAACCTATCAATCGAGTGCGCCGACCGCTCGCAAATTGCACGCGCGGGCGTGTTTGAAGCGCGATAACTCTGTCAAGTGTGAACCCTTCCGGCTACAGCTTGTGGATTTTGTAGCCAGTAAAAGGCTCTAGCAGCTCGCCGAAGCTCAGCGAAGTAGCCTAAGAACTGACAAAGCTCCGGTGGTGCAAAAATGCAGGTAAGGCTTGTGTGACACGATTTTTTCCAAATTCTGTCGACCCCTGCGGAAAGACGCGGAGAGCTAGCATCTTACAAATATGCAGACGAGCAGAACGCTTAAGGTTCTTTACGAAAGCGTGCTTACAACTCCCTAGCTTATTAAATTGCCTTAGTACCAGCTGCCGCTTTAGAGCGGCGGACGGCAACAGTGAAGATTCTTCCGCCCTTATTCCTTCCATTCAATATCAAAATCAACAAATGTCAAACAACAAGAATCAACAAATATCGAACAGTCCTGTGCAAAAATGGAGACATACATTTACATTGTACATACATACAACGTAAAAGCACATCACAGCACAAAAGCCTAGAATATCGATCAGTTGCTTGATTCTATTTATATTTTTGATGACCTCGCAGTGGCATCCAATTCTGGGCTGACGCACAGAAGTGTGTCGGTAAGTCTGAGAAAATGCCAAATTTGCCTACTATCGTTAAAATCTAAAATGCGTTCAATATCGATCAATGATCGATAATGATTCTAATCCTTGTGCTTTTCGCTTGAGGTTAACGGTTTAGGATTCGAGGGATGTTTATGGCCTATGGTATTGCAGATGTTCCTGATAATTTATTGAACTATATTCGGTCGACCTATAATAAATGGGTGATAACTAGTAATCTTTTAGAATTAGAGATCTCCTGGACAGCAAACATTTTATCGGTGATTTTAAATAATTCTGATATAGGTGAGTATTCATTTGCTTTATGTCAAATGTGACTAATAACTGAATACAAGTTAGCCTCACTGAGCCGCTTCGCCTCCTACCCTGTGTCTTCATGAGGCGCACACCAGTGAACCAAGTCGCTCACACATAGTGAAATCAGGGTCCTCTGAAACTGCCGAGTGCTATACTACCCATCTTGTATCCAGAACCCTTTGGATGCTTTCGGATAAAAAACACAACACAATTAGAAATGTGGTTTCATTGTACTATTCAATCGTTTGCAGCCATAATGTTAGTACGTGCTCGGCATTCTAGTTCAAAAAGGATGCGATTTCGTCTTCAAATATTGTGTACTGTCGTACTCAACTGTCGTAACTCGGTCGGGAAGATCTCAGGAGTGTTGGAAGACCTCTAATATGGCCGAGTCAGGCCTCGAAAGTCCGCAGGTGGACAGAGAGACAGCTTCCGTTCATCCCTAGGCAGCTTGGAGTGTCGTTTGAGAAGCGATGCGTTGTCTGCTTGAAGCATGTGACTCAAGATTACCTCTCTCACTCCCAAAAAATCCCCTTCCCTTCCTAAAGTGCATCCTGAAGGCTTCAATGTAGCCTCCCAAACTTTTGCATGCCACCAGCCCTAGTGCGCTGGCCGGTCTCAGCCACTGTAGATTTCGCAAGCCGTCATCGCGCTCGGAGACTCCCTCCTCGCGGCCGCGAGCACGTGATTGACACGTGGACCAAGTCTGGAGACCATTCGCGCCCGCGTGCACGCTAACCGTCTGGGATCTCCCCTGCCGCGCTCGCAACCGCGGTCCCGGGGGCGAGCAGCCCCGCAACCCGCGGCAGAGGGTGATGACGTCATCGAAAACCGATATTTCCGAACCGGGCCAAGTTGGTTAAGATTCGATAGAGCTTTTCGTGCTGAATTGAGCAGTGCTGCTACGAGTAGCGAATACCGTAATCTGGGCGAGTAAAAGCAGGGGGAACATCGACCGTTATTGTGCTAAATTGCACATGCGGGCGTGTTCAGAGCGCAGTAGCTCCGTCAGGTTCGAGTCATTTCGGCTGCAACTCGTGGGTCTTATAGGCAGTAAAATGTTCCAGTAGTTTTTCAAAAGACAGTAATGTAGCTTACGATAGGACAAAATTACAGCGCTGCGGAAATGCATGTTAGCCTTGTGTGACACGATTTTTTCCAAATTCAGTCGAACCCTGCGGAAAGACGCAGAGAGCTAGCATCTTACAAATACGCAGGCGAGCAGAACGCTTAAGGTTCTTTACGAAAACGTGCTCACAGCTCCCTAGCTTATTAAATTGCCTTAGTACCAACTGCCGTTTTAGAGCGGCGGACTTAGCGGTTGAAGTTTCCTGCCCTCTTACTCACCCATATTTAGGTTTTCGATACCAACAATAACACCATTAGCTTCACCGCAAAAAGCTCTATCGAATGGTAACCAACTTGGCCCCATTCGGAAAAATCGATTTTCGATGACGTCATCGTCCCTCTGCCGCGGCCTTGAGTGGCCTTGTCCTCGGTGCGAAACCGCCAAAAAATCGATTTTTCCAAAATCGGTCGTAATTGATACCATTCGATAGTGCTTTTCATGCTGAACAGAAAAGTACCATTGCGAGTGTTGAATGCTCAAATCTTGGCGAGTAAGAGCGCAAGAAACTCTAACCGCTATCTTTCGACGCTTTAAACTGGCAGCTGTGCCTAAAACAGTTTAGGCAGCTGAGGCGTTCTGAGCACGTCATCGTAAGGTACCTTAGGCGCCCTGTTAGCCCACGCATTTTAAGCGCGTTAGCTAGCTGCGTTTTCCCGCAGTGGTTCACCGAAATCGGAAAAAATGCGTCACACAACCCGCATCTGCATCTTCGCATCTCTGTAACATTGCCTCTTTTTAAGCTAGCCACTTCTACTTTGGCGCACTACTAGAACATTTTACTGCCTATAAGACCCACGAGTTGCAGCCGAAATGACTCGAACCTGACCGAGTTACTGCGCTATGAACACGTCCGCATGTGCAATTTAGCACAATAACGGTCGATGTTCTCTCTGCTCTTACTCGCCTAGATTACGGTGTTCGCTACTCGTAGCAGCACTGTTCAATTCACCGCGAAAAGCTCTATCGAATGGCATCCAATTTGGCCCAGTTCGGAAATATCGATTTTCGATGACGTCATCACCTTCTGCCGCGACCTAGAGCGGCTCCCCCTTCTTCGACGCGAAATTGTCAAAAAAATCAATTTTTCCAAAACTGGCCGAGATTGACACCGTTCGATAGAGCTCATCGAGCTGAACAGAACAGTGTCATTGCACGTGCCGAAAACGCAAAAATGGAAGGAATAAGGGCGGAAGAATCTTCACTGTTGCCGTCCGCCGCTCTAAAGCGGCAGCTGGTACTAAGGCAATTTAATAAGCTAGGGAGTTGTAAGCACGCTTTCGTAAAGAACCTTAAGCGTTCTGCTCGTCTGCATATTTGTAAGATGCTAGCTCTCCGCGTCTTTCCGCAGGGGTCGACAGAATTTGGAAAAAATCGTGTCACACAAGCCTTACCTGCATTTTTGCACCACCGGAGCTTTGTCAGTTCTTAGGCTACTTCGCTGAGCTTCGGCGAGCTGCTAGAGCCTTTTACTGGCTACAAAATCCACAAGCTGTAGCCGGTAGGGTTCACACTTGACAGAGTTATCGCGCTTCAAACACGCCCGCGCGTGCAATTTGCGAGCGGTCGGCCCACTCGATTGATAGGTTCGATTCTATATGCATTGTTCACGGCGCACTCCAGATACGAGCTGGACAGTCCTAGAGCAGCTCCTGAGTAGGGCGGCTAGGGATTTCTGATAAAACTCCTTAAACTCTCACTCTACAAGCTTCCGCGCCCACTCGATTGATAGGTTCGATTCTATATGCATTGTTCACAGCGCACTCCAGATGCAAGCTGGACAATCCTAGAGCAGCTCCTAAGTAGCTCGGCTAGGGATTTCTGATAAAACTCCTCAAACTCTCACTCTACAAGCTTCCGCGCTCACTCGATTGATAGGTTCGATTCTATATACATTGTTCGCGGCGCACTCCAGATGCAAGCTGGACAGTCCGAGAGCAATGCCTGAGTGGGAAGGCAGGCTAGGAATTTTCGTTAAAACTCCCCATGCGCTGACTGTTCAAGCTGTCGCTTGCTGTACAGGTTCTCGCTCCCACTCGATTGATTCTGCCGGCCTACATGCATTGTCCAGAGCGCGCGCCATGCCGGAAGTTAGTTCTAAACAGTAGGCCATGCTCGTCCTAACGCATGGATAAGCTCCTTCATTCAGTCTAACGTCCAGAAGTTGAGGACGCCGCGCACTAACGCGACTTGCCTCAGACGCGGCGCGTGGCGAGCGGAAAACGGCGCTCTCCGGCGCCCTTTTGCGCCGCTTCTCATCTTTTGCGCCGCTTGTGCTTGTTGGACGCAGCGGCATGTCCGGTACTGTATGTAGGAATAGGGAATACACACTCAGTTCTTATAAAATCGTTCAGGAGTGGCCACCACTAAATACGATTGCACCAAACACTAAACTATCTACCGAGTAAGTCCATGCGAATTAATGAAATTGAAGCTGAACTGTGCAGCCTTCATGGGAACACAAAAAGGCGGTGCAATCCAACGTGGGGGGGGGGGGGGAAGGCCACTCACTTGTAAATATGTAGTATCCTATCCTATCCTACTATATATAAAGGAGTTAGCGGTTGTCCGTCAGTCCGTCCGTCTGTCTGCTCATCCGTCTGGCCTTTCCTAGAAGTCGAGTAGCAGGCGTCCGTGTTCCGACGAGGTGCTACCCATGCCGTGTCGAGACCGTCAGAAGAAGTGTCACCGATGTCGCGCAATAGGCGTTCGAGTTCAAAAGACATGCCAGCGACGTTGCTCAACAGTCATCCGGGTTTAGAAGAGGTGTCACCGATGTCATGCAAGGGGTTTCTGGGCTCAGAATAGGTACTACGGATTTCATTCAAGGGGTGTCTCGATTTAGAAGAAGTGTCACCGATGTCATGCAAGTGGTGTCTGGGTTCAGAAGAGGTGTCATCTATGTCGCGCAAGGGGTGTCCGGATTCCGAACACGTGTAGTGGGAGACCACTAAAGAGGAGACCAGTAAGCGGGGGTCCAGTGAAGGGTGGGAGGACTAGCGAAGAGAAAAGGGGGGGGGGGGAGGGTACCAGTGAGAGTAGATCTTTTAATGGGAGCCAGTGAAGGGGACCAGTAAAGAATACCACTAACGATAAGATGAGAGTTGGGGAGTAGTAAGGGGGGGGGGGGGAAGCGAACGGGAACCAGTGAAGTGGAGAAGTTCTGTGAAGGGGGAACCATTAAAGGAAGACCAGTGAAGAGGGGACCAGTGAAGGTAGGACCAGTAATGACGGCTAGTGAAGGGGAGGGGACCAGTAAAAAGGATCAGTGAAGGTGACCAGTAATGGGGGAGCTGTGAAGGGGGTGAGGGCAGTAAAGGAGGGATCATTAATGGGGACCAGTGAAGGGACCAATAAAGGGTACCACTTAGTTGAGGGGAGGCAGTAAGAGGGGGAGAGGCAAAAAAGGGGGACAGCGAAGGGGAACCAGTGAAGTGGGAGAGTCCTGTGAAGGGGGGGGGGGGTAAAGAGAGAACAGTGAAGGTGGGCCATTAATAGGAAGGGGATCAGTGGAAGGAACCTGTAAGGGCGGACCAGTGCTTTTTCTCACTATCGTGCAATGTCTATGTGACAGGAACGTCGTACAACGTTGTCTAGATCAAGAGATGTGCCCCAGGTCAAACACTGCGAAGCATGCGTTGGATTTTCAGATGACCTTTGAAAGGCAGCTAGCGTGTGCGTGTCACTACATTTTTCTTCCTGTCTCTGGCTGCACCATGGGTAAGGCCTATAGTATAGTCCTGCGGAAGTACCCGCGGGACGTCCGCGGACGGAAGGTGCACCGCGGAAGGCGGTCGCCGACCAGTACGGTCGGCGACCGAACTGAGTGAAATTGCCCGGAAAGGACACGAATAAACACTCAGAACTCAACTTACAAACAGCGAAAGCACTAAAAAAGCTATCAAGAACATTGAGGAAAGGCACATCATCTATGAACCTGCGCATCTATGAAGGAGAAAATCACCAGAGAAGGGTAGGACAGCCATCCCACAAGTAGCATGATCACTACAATATTTCAAAATCGATCACTGATATTGAAAAAATGTTATAAAAGCATAAAAAGTCTCCAACGACTAATCCCCGTTGAAATGCCGAGAGAACGAGGGGTAGGGCGCAAGTCCTGCTATAAGGTGCCCCCCCCCCAGCAGCTTGAGATTGTGCACCAAGGCGTGAAACATAAACTAGGTCTCTTCTGGGTCCTATCAAAAACTCCCCACAGAACCTTGGTTGTCAAATTACACTGTTCAGGTAGTTCCTTTGTACTTTCAGAGTGCATCCGATGAAAAACAGACCTCGTAGTTAAGAACAGACCGCCTCGTCATAGCACCTGCTGGACAATACTACAATCTGACAAATGAACCACACTCCTTCACACGTGTGATATGGTTTTCTAGAATTGTAGTGAAGGTTACGGTTAAACCCCAGTAGCAGATATTCCATGGGGCGGGATTCATCAACGACTAACCCGTGGGTATAAGGGGTAGAAATACCTAAGATGAAGCATTTATCTCTATCCTTTATCTTACCCTTATATCCTGCATACCCGTGTTTAATTGCTGATGAATCCGGCCTCAGGATTGTATCCAGCATCGGTCACTCTTGCCTTCAATCGATATAAAGCGCTCGACTTTTTGAACACACGTACAGTATCTCCGGCGATGAATATTCGGGTGAGGCATCATGAAGCTCATGCATACTACATAGACTTTGTGTTGTTCGAAATTAAAATGTTTCGCAACACAAATGTGTTCTGCCCTGGTATACTGCGTTATGGGATTCCTGATGTAACTGCGTATTCATGTGCCTTCTCGTGAAAAAAACACTGAATACAACCCCAAATTAGTATTTATTATAGAGAACCATGGCCACACCGGTTCCTGTTCTCCTCTTCAGGGTTTCTTAGCTTAATAACAGAAAAACCTCAAATACAATACAGAAGAGACCATTAAAGAATGATAAAGCAGTTGGATCTTCGAAAAGGTTTCCACCCTCTATCGCATTCATGCAGCTTACCCCAGAAGTGTGCTCCTGGATCTATGTAGTCATGGACAAATCTAAAGCAGGTAGCCCACAGTCGCGTCCTCGTTTATATAGGATCGTGCGAATTGCGAAGTGTCTAAGCTGCAAAAAAATAGAAGAAATCGATCAATATTCGTTAGTCGATAGATGCTGTTGACTTCCGTAGGGAAGCACATTCGACGTATTCCTATACTAGTAATTCTCTCTATCACCATGCCTGTGGCACGGCGGTTCCGCCTGCGGCACGTCTTCTCACAGTATTATAAAAATCCGACTCCTAACTTTGACACCGTAACCCGGCCGAGCTACTCGTTCCCGCGAGCGCGGTTGCGAGGGCTGCAGGGCAGATTTGAAACGGGTGCGAATGTTTCCATACTTCGTTCACGTGTGAATCATGAGCTCCACGGTCGCGATGAACGAGTCTCCAAGCAGATGAGGGGTTACGAATTCTAGGTCTGATTAGGCGGACGCTCTGAGTCATCGCCTCGCCCAATGGCGCGTGGACAGGGCGGGGCGATGACTCAAAGTGCCCGCCGTCTCACCTAGCGGAACACAAAACCATCTCTCAAAATCGTGGTGAGAAAGCATTTTTCCAGCTGCTTTATGCTTCGAAGAAGAGTATGCCTGTCATCTAAACGGTTGTAAACAGTCCTGCCGGGCCTACTCATTTTTATTCTGTTTACGCTATAGCTACCAGTATTTAGTAGAAGTAGAGTGGAATCATGGTCCCTTTGCAATGATTTGGGACACGAAAACCCTTGGTATGATGAAAAAGGAGGAGCTCCCTTATTGGAACATATGCAGTTGTTAAATAGACTTGAGGGCTACAGAGAAAGTCCCAGAGGGAGCCTGAGTCTAGGAGATCAACAAGGTTTTTCACAATCCTGCAACGACAATGATGCGCCCTCGTTCACAGAAGTTTAACTATCTACGCTCACGATATCACTGAGGTTTGGGCCTTTCCAAGGGGAGGGGGGCGATTTAAAACTTCGACTCGCTTTTTGGTTGGTACGCTTGGAAGTTGGGTCTCCCCGAAGTGAAATGAAATTTTAAAAATGCTGAAGAAGAATCCCTATAGGCACCTCAGTGCACAAATGCATCGTGGGCCAGATAAAGCTGAGCCTGGTTACGAGTTCTACTGCACCCGAGACAAAACGTGTTGTCTGCCCAATATGTCAAGAACGCTTTCATCCAGACCAGCTTTTTGCCGAACACCGCGGTGAGGAACACGTTGAGGATGGGCTGAAGATCAGCAGAACTACGATGACTTCCTGCGGTTCTCTTCAAGGAGGCTGGCCCACATTCACTGGCTATGCAGCCGGCCAGTCTCCCATATCCTTGGTGTGGATGCGGACGTGTGGCATCTGGCATACCTCCGAGTCGCTCCAGCGATTAACCAAATCGGTGCGCATTGCACAGCGATTGCAATTGCTGTAGCTGTGTTGGTCCGCGGAAGCGTGGCGGGTCGGCGATCGGCCAGGCGAGGCCTCGTGCATACTCCCGTCGCCGCGATGGGACCGCGGCGATGAGCTTTGCAGAGCGACGCGAAAGGAGATGGAGTTTCCCGTGCTCACTCCATCGCTCTTCGCTTTGCAAGGGAGCGCGACGGCAATCCTCCGAGGGACCAACGCTAAACACCCTGCACAGCGCAAAAAAGTATGCCATGCCAGCGATGAGGGGAAGCCATCGCGCATGCCGACCGCAACTGTGGCGGCGGCCGCAGTGAAGGTTTCTTTGACTATTTGGCCGCTGCGCGCGGCGGAATGGTCAATGGTGAACTGAGTGCCGCGATGGCATCGCGGCGATGGAAGTATGCCCCGGCATGAGGGATCCCGACGCGATTCCTGCTCCGCTCAAATCGCTCCCGCGACAGACGCTGGAGCGACTCTGAGGTATGCCGGATGCTATTGACTCATCCAGCTGCCGGCCACTACGCGCCATTGGTCAGTGCGATGACTCAGAGCCTCCGCCTAAGTGCTATTCAATCGGACCCGAATTCTACAGGGACTGAGACGGACTCATCATGCTAAGATCTCGTGCATACTTCCCGTCGCCGCGGTGGAATCGCAGCGATGAGTTTTGCAGAGCGACGCGAAAGAATTTAAACTTCTCAGCGCTCGTCACATCGCTCACTGCTCTGCAAGGGAGCGCGACGGCGATCCACCCAGGATCAACGCTAAACATCGCGCGTGGCGCGAAAAAGTATGTCATGCCTGCGATGGGCGCGGGAAGCCATCGCGCATGCCGACCGACACTGTTGCGACAGCCGCGGCGTAGTTTCCTTTGACTATTCGACCGCGTGCGGCGGAATGGCTATGGTCTGAGCGCCGCAGTGGCATCGCGGCGATAGAGGTATGCCCCCGGCCTAAGCCCTAGTTTATACTTGCGCCGCCATGCGGCGCGGCACCACGATCGCCATAGATATCGATTTTTCGCGCCACCCGGTCGATATCTATCCCGACCATCGTGCCGCGCCGCTCCGCGCGGGAGTATAAAAGGCGCTTAAGGCCGGTTGCACTGACACGTTCTGGAGGCTACACTGAAGCCTTTGCGAAAAATTATAGGGAGGAAATATTTTTTTAAGGAGGAGTGAAGGAATTAATCACATCTCATATCCTCCAAGCAGATAACATAATTTCTCGAACCACACTCCAGAGCTGTCTAAACATGAACGAGAACTCTCCCTCCCCCTCTCTTGAACTTTCGGTGCTTGACTAGACAATTGAAGGTCCTCATAATACTCTTAATAGAGGTCTACCAACGCTCCTAATGGTGAGAACTTCCCTACCGTCTTTACGACAATGGAGTGGCATGAATCGACAGATACCCATTCAGTGTAGTAGGCTTTCTAGCACAGCTCGAAAAGCTATAGAACTTAATTGAGATGAAGAATGTTGGTTATATGTGTATCGGTTTCCTCTCCATGAGCTCATGAACACATTCCCACTCTCAGCAGTAAGATCTTCCGTATAATGAGGAGTGCATGAAGCACCTCACAGATCACAAAAACGCTAACTCGGTAACATAGCCAGGTGCAACTTAGCTCAGAGAGGGTGGGGGTCACCCTGTACGACAGCACTATGTAGCGTTTTGCCTTGTGCGATTGAGCTAGGCCATCTCTGATGTAATTCGACATGCATATGCCTTCATACCAGGGCGGATAACCACTGAGTACATAGTGACCCACCCCCTCTCCCGAGTCAATTTGCGGCTATAGCCATGTGCCATATGTTACCCAAGATCCTGGCAGATTCACAAACGCCTCGAAGGAACCTCACGGAATACCTGAAAGCTCCCAGGACTCAAATCCTACCATCCAACAGGCTCATCATGTGGAAGGACTCTAGTCGCTATAAACTCCTTGAACGAGGTCTATTTGAAAACCTACAGAACACCCTACGCACCAGTGCGCTTTCAAGTATGCTAAGCTGATGGCCGGTGTTACGTCACAGTTGACCACCATCAAAACAAGGTACAGAAACTTCGGCTAAGTAAGCCAAGGTATTCGAGACCCGTTCGATTAGTCCTAGCATGTACCCCGCACCGCTGCGCGGATCCTTTAAAATATTGTGGTAGAGGGATGCTCGAGGCACGTTCCCGCTGCAAACTGTACTATTACGTTAAAGGACCGACCGCGCCCCAATCGAACGCCTGTTTACGGTGTCAAAATCAGGAGTTAGATTTTTGTAATACTTCCGTCTTCTGAATCCGGACGCTTGCAGACGGAGGCTTGTAACTGTGTGTCAAAGGTACTGTGATCTGCTGAGGGCTGTGGCTGCTAAGACCAGGCTCAAGCTTGAGGTTCGAGAATCGAAGAAGGGGGCGTCGTACTGTGAAGCCTTTTTTCTTTGGGGGGGGGGGGGGGGGGGTCGCACACTTTCTGTTTTGGGAGAGGTTTATCCGTATTTTCAGGTTTTCAGGCGACGTTTGTTTCTCTTATTAAGTTTTTTTTAGGCGTCTTTGCGACAATGTGAAGTCTCTCCTTCGTTTGCTGAAATTATGGAATTGAATATTGAAAAGGTTCTAAATGATGATTGTTTTACGCGTTAAAAATAAAGATTTTCTGCTGGCAGATTTTGAGCCAATGAGACGTTTCCAATTTTTCAGATTTTTTCCAGGAAGTCATGGACACGACAGTTTTCTGTCTGTCTAAAAAAATTGCACTCTATAAAATTTCAAAGCGGTATTTACTAAAGATGACTTAAGTACTTTCACTACAAGATTTTTTGAAGCGCTCTTCGAATAGATGACAGAATGGCAACCGAAATATGGGCTTGTGGCGGAATTAATTTCCTCTCTACTGCAGGAAACAGCATCAGAAAGTGAAATTGTTCTCTATAAAATTTTAAGCCACATTTTGGCAAACAGTAATAAAACTTTGTTTTTCTGAAACGATCTTCTGGATGAACAGGCGTTCAGATTTGCATCACTTGCCGAAAAATATCGACCTGCTAATCCCATGGAAACTGCTATTTTCAACCCGATTTTTAACGCATAGAATCCACATTTCTTACAGTTTTTAGAGCTTTATGAATTTCTTAGAGGGTCCAAAAAGATCTCCGACTCATGGTAGTCTACGTGCGGCAACAGCGTTCTCCGATTTCGTCGACCGTATGCGAAGGATGGACTTCCTTTGGAAATAACTTTAAGAAAACGTCATAAAAGTAAAATTGAACCCTACAAAAATTCAAACTCCGTGTGTCATATAGCCTCCGCTGCGATGTCGATTTTCGTCGGTGAATCCGCGAGGATATAAGCTGCCGCTTTGCCTTACGCACATCGAGCCTGGTGAAAAAATTCAACTAGGTAGAAACCGGAGGCGTCATCCAAGGCCGTCTTCAAACATGGTGTTCTCACTCAGTACATCGGAGTACTTTGACAGCTCTGCGCGGATTTACGACTAAGATTTCACCATCCTGCACCGACTTCATGACCATCGTTAAGAAAGGTGTCCGGCAAGGGATAGCCAAGCGGAGCGAATGCGAGCCGACTTCGGTTGTAGATGCGGTGGCATTGGATAAGAGATGAATCCTATGAAGACGGCGTTCATGAGAAACGGAAGACTTTCTCTTGCTCTATTTTCGGTCAATGAAACGAATATCTCTGAGTGCTCCACCTATCAACGTCGCGAAGTCAACATGGCCAATGAACTAGTACAGGAGGTGCTTAGAAGAGATGGATGACTTGGGAAGCTTTCAAGAGCGTCTGAGAAATCGCGACGAAAACGAAAAACCAGCCCACGTATTCAACATCCTCCTGCAACTTGCAAACCAGTACCCACGTGGTGAATGTCACCATTTTGTGTGTTCCGGCAAGGCAGCGAGGAAGCAATGCTCGGAGTAACTGAGGGAATATCGTCGGAGTTTCCAGCTCCGTCGACGATCGAGTTTCAGAAGTGTTATCGTATGGGCCAAGTTGCCAAAAAGGTGTTGGGTGGCTTGCCTACGTAGTGTTCGAAGTCACCTGCAGAGCGAGAGTCACCAGGGAGTGGATTTCTCGGGATGCCCAAAGAGCACCAGGACGTCCATATACGTGTCGGTTGGACTTCTTCGTAAAACCCTTTAATGAGACGATACGATGCTCCTCGTGCTGTAGAGACGGTTCTGAGGAAGATGAGACGAGTTATCGCGATCAGTTACAGGCCGATTTGTGGAAGTAGAAGTTGCGGTGCTCTGCAGAGCACTTGGAGAAGTTTGTCAATGAGACTGTAGCGGAGGAAAATGTGCCAGAGGGTTGGTAGAGGATTAAGACAATTCCGATTTGGAAGGAGGAATAAGCGCTGTTGAAAAGTAGTCAAACTCATGGTCATTAGATATTTCAATTAAAAAACTTCTATAATAAGACTAGGAGGACACCATCCAAACATCACGTTTTCATTGGGAGGAGCTACGTTGAATTGCACCGATCAGATACGCGACTTAGGAATTGTTTACGACAGTGGTCTTAATTTCGCAAATTATATTCACGATATTGCAAGAAAAGCACCGAGAAGTTCATTTTAAGACCATTCTAAATAAGGGATGTTGCCATACTTTTCAAGCTTTTTAATTTGTATGTTAGACCATTTTTTGATTACTGTTCACGAATTTGGTGGCCACAAAAAAAGTAGCTTGATTACAGAAATCGAAAAGGTCCAGCAAAGTTTCACATATCGTTCGTTCCGCCGGTATGGATTAATGGACTTTTCGCACGAACAAGGCCTATCCCAAGTTAGCGCCGATTCTTTAGAATTCAGAAGAAAAATTACAGTTTTTGCAAAAATATACAAATCCTTCTATTAGGTTGTAACGAAATAAATGGCACTGAACCACTACAAAATTTAAACAGTTAATATCTCGGCTTGTGAGCGAGTTTATTAGTCGAAATAAAAACCTTCTTATTCTACACATCTTTGCCAACGTGACGCAAGCTTTTTTATCCCAGTAGCATAAAAATCAGAAGTTCTGGAATTGACGAAATCTTCGAAGGCACTTTCGGCATCCTGTTGGTATTTGAATATTTTCCCTACCAAGAAGTCGCCAAGATGCTTGAAGAAATGGTAGTCTGTTGGGGAGAGGTCGGGAGAAAACGGAGGATGTGCTAGAGTTTCAATGCTCAGCTCATTCAATTTCTGCAACGTCATTCGTGCTACATGGGGCGAGCATTGTCGTGCAGAAGGAGAACTCGCCTTCGGTTTACCAAGGCCGGCTGGATATCCTTCAACTTTTTCATCATTTCTCAATTTCAATGCAGTACTTCTCTGCCGTGATGGATTCACCGGGAGGGAGGAAGCTGTGGTGAATAATTCCCAGCGAACACCACCATACTGTCACCATTACTTTCTTTTGGTGCAATTCCGGCTTTGCAAAAACCTTGGGGCTCTCATCGCTGTCCACCCACTGTGCCGATCGTCGCCTGTTGTCGTACATTATCCATTTCTCGTCACAGATTACGATGCGATCAAGGAATGGGTCCGTTTCGTTCCGTAGAAGTAGTGCGGACGAGATCTCATATCGTCGGTTTCTTTGCTCCTCAGACAGCTCGTGAGTCACCCACTTTCCAGCTTTTTGGTCTTTCCAATTTCCTTCAGATGCCGGGCAGCGGTGTTGTGACTGACGCCAAGGACCTTCGCTATCTCCCTGGTACCTTTGTGTGGATCCTCCTCTACCACATCTCTCAGCTTGTCCTCATCAACATCACTGTGCCTCCCACGACCTTCATGTTCTTCCAAGCTCTCATCTTCATTCCGAAACTTCTGATACCAACGATACGCCGTCCGAATTGTGGAACATCCTTGACCGAATGCGGCGTTGATCTTCTCGTCCGCCTCCTTAGCTGTAGTGCCCAGCTTGAATTCATAAAGGATTCAAAACAAGTAAATGCCTTGGATTACCCTTTTGTCCATCTGCAAGAAAGTCAAAAAAACTCTAAAGTTTTCCCACTTTTACATAGAAAGTTTGGTACTCACCGGTAGAGCAAAGTTAGCGCTTTTAAATGATATGCCATATGTTACGGTTTGTTCTTGATCAAACGCGTAAAGACGCGCCAAAAATGGCGCGAGCCAGTGCCATTTAATTCGTTACAACCTAATATTTATAGAGGAATTAGCGGTTGTCCGTCCATCCTTCCGTCTGCTCATGCCTCTGGCCTTTCCCAGAAGTGGAGTAGCAGGCGTCCGTGTTCAGACGATGTGCCATTCAGGTCGTGTCGAGACCATAAGAAGAAGTGTCACCGATGTAGCGCAAATGGCGTTCGAGTTCGAAAGACATGCCAGCGACGTTGCTCAACAGTCGTCCGGGTTTAGAAGAGGTGTCACCGATGTCATGTAAGGGGTTTCTGGGCTCAGAATATGTAGGTACTACGGATCTCATTCCAGAGGTGTCTCGATCTAGAAGAGGTGTCACCGATGTCATGCAGGTGGTGTCCGGGTTCAGAAGAGGTGTCACCTATGTCGCGCAAGTGGTGTCCGCATTCCCAACACGTGTAATGGGGGACCACTAAAGTCAGTAAGCAGAGGTGCAGTGAACGGTGGGAGTACCAGTGAAGGGGGGGGGGGTACCAGCAAGGGTAGGACTTCAGTGGGAGCCAGTGAAGGGGAACTAATCAAGAATTCCACTAAGGTGGGGGTTGGGAGGAGGGGGGGGGGGAGATAGTATAGCAGGGGGGAAGTGAACGGGAACCAGTGAAGTGGGAGGGCCTGTGAAGGGGGAACCCGTAAAAGGGAACCATTAAGGGAGTACCAGTGAAGAGGGGACCAGTGAAGGTAGGACCAGTAATGGCGGCCAGTGAAGGGAAAGTGAACCAGTAAAGGAGATCAATAAAGTTGAGACCAGTAATGGTGGAGTGAATGGCTGTGGGGGCAGAAGGCAGAAGGGACCGGTAAAGGGACTATTAATGGCGGCTAGTGAACGGTACCAATAAAGGGTATCACCTAGGTGAGGGTTGACAGTAAGGGGGGGGGGGGGCAGAAGGGGGCAGTGAACGGGAACCAGTGAAGTGGGAGAGCCCTGTGAAGGGGGGGGGGGGTTGTAAAGGAGAACCTGTGAAGGTGTGACCAGTAAAGAGGAAGGGGACTGCCGAAAGAGGGGGACCAGTGAAGGTGGAACCAGTAATAAGAAGGTGGAATCAGTGGGAGGAACATGTAAGGCCGGGGGCATACTTCTATCGCCGCGATGCCATCGCGGCGCTCAGTTCATGGCCATTCCGCCGCACGCGGTCGAATAGTGAATGGGAACTTCGCCGTGGCCGCCGCAACAGTGGCGCTCGGCATGCGCGATGGCTTCCCGCGCCCATCGCAGGCATGACATACTTTTTCGCGCCGCGCGCGATGTTTAGCGTTGATCCTGGGTGGATCGCCGTCGCGCTCCCTTGCAGAGCGATGAGCGATGTGACGAGGGCCGAGAAGTTTAAACTCTTTCGCGTCGCTCTGCAAAGCTCATCGCTGCGATTCCATCGCGGCGACGGGAAGTATGCACTAGGCCTTACAAGGGAGGCTCATGAATTTCCCTCAAAGATTCTCAACGTGACCTATATGATCTTGTAGGGCATCGAACGAGCATCAGAGAACTGTGCTTTGTTTTTGCTACGGGCCACTGGGTGGTCCGAAAATGGCAAAAAATGGTACTGCTTCAGGGCGGGCTGACAAGGCAAAAGTGGCACCTGGAATGGCCCTGTCGTGCTCTGAACTTAACTTGCAAAAGGTTTGGAGCTCAAATTAAAGTTTCAATACAGTAATTTCCTACGTTTCCTAGACGAAGCTGCAGTGTACATTCAAGTGATTCATTCGCCGCCGCCTGCGGTAGCGACTGGATGGCCGAGTGGGTAGCGAGGCGGGCTAGCATGAGGGGGTCGAGGGTTCGATTTTGGGGGTGGGGTTTCTACGCCCCTCGCTGGCTGTTGGCGTTTTTGCAAATGAAGATTGTATTTTGGCTCTAGTAGGGTACCTTCTCCGCGTCCTAACTCCGCTTTCAATTTGTCGTCAGATGTGGAAGAAGCTGATTTTGTGGCTTGGAGCGATATCGCGCATCCATTAAACGATGCTTGTCTCGCTGAGGAAGGTTCCGTTTGATGCTATCCCTATATGACCTCTTTGGAAGTGTTTCTCACTGTCTCCTCATTCGTGAACACGATCGACAAGCATTGATTTGACCCATCATCAAGACAAGCTCACTGCCCTTCGGATTTCCTCATTTACTGCTTTTTATTCTTCTCCCAACTTTCACTACTTCAGCTAATTGTTCCCAAGTACTGCGTATTTTATCCAACTCGTGTGCTTAATCGCCTTGCTGTGTGTTTCTTCCTCACCATCCTCTTACACACTTACGGGAGACGGGTCGGGAGCACTGCAGATAGGAGCACTTGCACTCACTCCCTCAACTCTGGAGATCGAAAGAGATTTTCCGCCTCAAATTCATCTACAGGGTTATCTGGGATGCGGATCACCAATCTAGCAATCGTGTTCGAGAATGGATGGCGGAAGGTTACGATGGATATGTGCAAGATAAAGCAGTATACGCAGAATAACCGGCCCTGCCGCAATTCACAACTCCATAGGTCGAGGAGAGGACGAAAGAAAAAGTTTTGCCCAAAGATCGTCACTGGGTTATTTGGGGTGCTAATCACGGATATGGCATTCATTTTTAAAATTTCGGTCGATTACGGTAGGTTACGGTAGATATGGGTGACTAAAGCTGCGCACGTTAGTGGGATCGCTTCCTCCTCCAATGTTGTCAGACATATTTTCCAACCTTCGACTGCAACTTTGACGAAAAGTAGTACAAGCAAAGTGGTAATTTAGAAAAAGAACGACAGATTCGTGGTCAGCAGCTTAAATAGTTCCTGACAGGGCCATTCTAGGTGTCACTTATGCCTTATCAACCCGCTCTGAGGTGACACTATTTTTGCCATTTCCGGACCACCCAGTGGCCCGCAGCAAAAACGAAGCACAGTTCTGTGATCCTCGTCCGATGCCCTACAAAACCATATAGGTCTCGTTGAGAATCTTTGAGGGAAGTTCGTGGGCTTCCCTTGTTAGGGTGGACCAGTTTTTTCTGACTATCGTCCAACGTGTATGTGACAGGGGCGCCGTACAACGTGCGACTAGATCAAGAAATGTAAAGCATTTTTTGCGAAGCATTCTTGGATTTTCAGATGATATTTGAAAGGCAGCGAGAGTGTGCGCGCACATACAGGCCTCTCAGTCTCACTACTGAATGATGCTCACAACATTTTCTGCCTGACTTTCTCTACCTGTACATTAGACATGGGATCCGAATAATGCATTTTCGGATATCCGGTCGGATTTATCCGGTTTCGGATTATTCGAAATTCGGCTCGACCGAAAATTACCCTCGTCTGAATCATCCGAAGATCCGGGGTTTTGAAAAACGCAATGATTCGGATAAAATCGGATAAAAATCGGATAATAGGAGGTCAGCGCGCCTTGCTGGCAAACTGTGCTCCATTGATAACCTGACTTTTTTGGGCAGATTTACAATCATTTGGCGGGATTTCTTTCACAAGGGAAGGGTCTGATAGCGTGTGTCTGAACGGGGAGAGGGAGTCATCCTATTAAATAGTAATTATCCCCATCCCTCAATTAGCATAAAGTGTGTTTCATTTTAGCCAAGTCCTTAACCCAAGGAGTGGGGGTCCTTGAAGTCACAATGGAATACGGCGCATCACGAGTTTTGGGTTCTTTTACGACGCCTCTGCCGGCAAGCAGCTCGGAGCGCAATGGGTAGTGACGATGCTTCATGGGAGGAAGGTCGGGGGTTCGATCCTCATGCGCATGCGCTGCTGCATTCCTGCTTTTCAACTGATTGGTTGAGGGACAATGTCCGCCGATGTTCGAGTGGTGATCCACCTGCTCACGCCGAAATGGGGCCCACCTTTAGACAGGAACCTTCGAGAAGAGAAATGAAGCTGGCCGTACGGATCACCAACATACTCAAGGACTTCGAAGCACGTCAACATGAAGTTAACGAAGACCAACAGCTGGAACCGCTGGAAGAAGAAGAAGAAGATTGGGATCCGCAGGATGAACTGATAGACGTGTAAAGGCTGGCAAGCAGTGGGGAAATGACAACGTTTTCGGGTGGAACTCTTCTTTTGGAAGAAAGAGTACGTCTTCAGTTTGCTCTCGTCTATGGAGCCGATCTCATTGGTCCATGTATGGAAGCAAACTGTGATGAGCCTGTAGCCTTTATACGCTGTCCGCATTTTGACCAGTGCTTCTGTTCCATGCACTTTGTGTATGTGTATCGCTAATGTTAAACGGTTATGTATCATTATGTTGAACAGCTTTCTCATTGCCTTTTGGTCAAAAACACGCCGGTAATAAACATGTGGCAACAAAGTTACTCCCCATGGCATGCATCTGGAAAAACTGCGCAGCAAACATCAAAAATGGTATAGACGTCAGAATCTCTCAAATCAATCAATCAGTTGAAATGCAAAAATGCAGCAGCGCAAAAAAGTCGAATCCCCACCTCCCTCTTATGGAGCAACGTTGCTATCGTCTGCGCTACGAGCCGCTTCCCGCCAGCAGCATCGCGGGCGTACAAGACCCCCGAACTTGTGAGGCGCCGATTCCACTGTAAGTTCAAGGATTCTCTACTCTTCGGGTTTCTCGACTTGGCAAAGGAGAAACACATTTTTACACTGACTGAGGAATGGGAATTATTCCTATGTGACTCGCTCTCTCCGTTCAGACACGCTTCAGACCCCTTCCTTTCCAGAGCACGAGAAATTTCTTGCAGGACGTTTCGTAATCGTTTCATTATTGCCATTTACAAGACTTCGCTGTGCATTCCAAACTCACTATTGAGTAGGTATTGGCTTTTTGGGGTCTTAATGCTGTTTCTTGTTTGTCCTGGAAGCGCAAAGTAGCTCTGGGGAGGACTCCTCCCGTAAACCAGCCAAGTACGAGATCTTTTACGTAGCACTGGTGTATTCCACTCCATTGGTGAACTGAGCTGGGCCAGCTATGATGTAATTGGGCATTCATGTGCCTTGCTACCAGGGCATATAACCACTTAATTCAAGGTGAGGCGCTGCAAGCTGCATTGCGCGCTCGTGACTTCTATTGGTCAATGAAATAAATGCGGAGTTACTGATGTGTTCCGTTTTTAAGAGGTTGCGTGCCTTTATTATATCACTTATCCGGTTGTATCCGAATCGGATACCCGAAATCCGGTTCGGCCGAAAACTGAATCATCCGAAGATCCGGGTTTTCTAAAATTGCCGTCATCTGAATCATCCGAAAATCCGGGGGTTTGAAAAATGGTCTATCCGAATCATCTGATTATCCGGAAAATCGGTGTCTGATCCAATGTCTACTGCACATGAGTAAGGAGGTATTGTGTTTTTTATTGGGGGGGGGGGGAGGGGGTGTAGGGAGATGACTTCGGGAATCGGAGGATTATTATTGCTGTCGGATATTTAGCGGTATAGAGCTCTCACAAGATTGTCACAATCTGTTCCTCACCACGTAGAGAATGTGTGCTCCGGAGAACAAATCGGTGTAAGTGCGATAGAGAGCGGATAGGCTTCATAGGAGCACATTTGAAGATTGCGCCCTACTGTCGCGAGTAAGAAGGCCTAGACGGGATTGTTCTATTCTCGGGGGTCTGGATAAAATGTTAAAAGTAGTTGGCACAATGAATGAATGAATGAATGAAGGAGAGGGGCAATCTTGCAGACGACCTCGAACTGCGGCCCGATTCGCTTGCTTTGTAAAGCAGGAAGACCTTTGCGACTGCTCTTAATATGCCTCCTTCAGTGAACGAAGCTTCGCGCGAATCTCTACAATGTCGAAACCACACCTGGAAAGAACAATTCATTAAGAGATGCCCTTGCTGCTAGACCAAGAGAGAGTACGATCCCTCCTCCCAAATAAGACAACGTCGAATGCAATACGATCCCCCGTTTCTTCGATGCTCGAACAGATTCTGACTTGGGACGGGTCGTACTGAGACCTCGTTTCAGGACGAGGAAGGGGTTGTCTCACTCTTTTTTAACAAGGAAAATCTCGTATTCTCCTAAGCTTTTTATCTGGTGTTTGTATCTCTTAATAAATTGTTCCTTCTTGGAGTGCCTTCAACAGTCACGTGGAGCTGAAGAAGACTCACTGAAAAAGACAGTTGTGACAATCATATTGTGCGAGCAAAAAATTTTTTAAGGTATAAACATTGATTGTACTATATTTGAAAATAAAGATTTTCTGCGAGCAGTTTTCGAATTAACCGTCAAGCCTGATTTGTTCATTTTCTAGAAGTTTTTCAGCATGTCATGGACACAATAGACGAAATGTATTACTACGTTCGGCTCTCGATAAATCTTGGCATAGTAGTCCACGATGTTGAGAAATAATATTTGTCTCAAGCCACTCCAAGATTGGTAACACAGACAGCACTCAGACTAACGTTTCGGCGTTCTCGCCTTTTCAGAGCCTGGAATGGGACGAAATCAATCTGAGAAACTATCCCCCCAAACGCCATTTCATTTTACGGAAATTATTTGAGAGACCACTAGACCAAAGAAACGGTGAATAGAGACCAGGATGGCTAACCTTCAGCAAGTGGACTAGTGACGTCCACCGGGCACCCGCAGCTGGAAGTCTAACGAGGGTGACTGAAGCTAGAGCCCCCGGGACTACCCGCCTAGACGACCTCTAGGGTCATGACCCCGTACTAAAGCTCCAGGAACTACCCGTCTGGTGGACCTCTTGGGTCATGACCTTAGGGCAAAACCCACAGATGTCCACGAATGGTGCCAGCTCCTTCTGCTTCGCGCCGCGAACCCTAGAACAGGGTCAAGCGTGGGGTTCGATTTTTGCCGAAAGTTTACGACCCTCCCCCCCCCTTCGGGAACGGGTTTGGTACGACCCCCCTAGTCTTTAATACTGTCTTATTTCTTATCTCCATTTCTTTTCAATTTGTATGTGATTTTTGTACCCATTAATAGGTCCATCTTTCCAGGTGCGACTTCTTACGACACTGCTTACGACGCGTAGGTGGATATTCGCTCGCAGCTTCATTCACAGATGATCTGATTGATTTATTGTATAAATAAATGACTTTTTTGATCAAAGCAAAAGGAATGAACTGATGTTCTGAGTTTTGTTCTACAATCAAGAATAAAAACTTTTGCCGACTGTTTTCGAACTAATCACTTATGTTTAGATTTTCCGTCGGTCTCATGACCACGCCACAGATATAGGAAAGTGAAAGACAAATTGAATGCAATTTTTTTATTATTCTAAAGAAACATTTCGACAATTGGTCTGTCATGGAGTCGGATCGATTCTTCGTATCCCTTGTTTTAGTTCTTCGATCTGTTTTTCAGGAAACGTTCGATTCTTTCTGCCTCTCGTTTTAATTCTTCGACAGCCTGAAAATTAAAAACAACTTGTCAGGAAATTGTTGAACTCCTATTCTTGCTTCAATTCCATTACTTACCCTTTTCACATCCTCGAACTGGAAGTCGAGGCGGTCAAGCACTCCCATGGCGATGCTTTTGGTGTACATGTAATCTTCGTCCATGTCTTTCCAAACCTTCTCCATGCCAGTTATGTCATTTTTTACATCTGCGATTTGGAGGCGAAGTGTTCGGCATGTGACCTAAAAAACAAGCGATTCCCATCAGTGGAGCAGACTTTCAGATTAAACGTAGAAAAAATTCCTACCGATTCTATCTCAGGATTGTTCGCGTTGCAAGGATTAGACATTCTGAAGAGCTTTTCTTTTTAATTGAATAAAATCTTCACACAGCAATACGTGGAGTTTAGAACTCATTCATTTAATAAAACCACTCCAACAAAAGCTTTATTTTTTCCTCTTATTCTAATAGAAGATGTCAGTCATAGGAGGAGTTGATGCTCCCCATCCCCATTTTGCATGGTACAATTTCACTCTCAGATGTTCTTTCCTTCAGAAGGTGAAATATTTTCTGAAAGAAGTCCATCCTTCAGTTGCGTCTCCGTCGGCGATTCAGAGTGTGGCTCAAAAATTCTTGTAGAGAGATCAACCATGTCAGCCTTAGGAATTAACACTCGAAGCTTTATATAGTTCAATCTTTGATGTGATCTTTGAGTTGAAGTCCAAGAAACTCACCTTGGAGTATTATACTTGGAAAGAAGAGATGGGGAGCATCAACACCTCCTATGACTGACATCTTCTATTATAATAATAGGAGAAAAATAAAGCTTTAGTTGGAGTGGTTTTTTTTTTAAATAAATGAGTTCTAAACTCCACGTATTGCTGTGTGAAGATTTTATTCAACTAAAAAAAAGCTCTTCAGATCGCCACATTATTTTGGATATCATTGAGGGCGGAGGCGGTTTCGAACAGTTTGCTACATGTGTGCCTGCATCCGCTACTCGAGAAAACAGAGGATATCCCGCGTATTTCGACGAAACCGACACTATCAACCCACAGGTTCAGGAAGATCTAATTCTACGTTCTATCAAATCCGTGGAAAAGTACTGTAACTTGCCACCAGCACAGGAAGATTTTTTGACCTTCTATGACAATATCGCCAAAGACGTAAAGCGATTGAGCTCGTGGCCTACAGTCCTCCGCCAAGATAGTGACAGTGTGAGGATCTATCAAACGCTTCTCAACAACGCTGACAACATCATGCTTCCACATTCGGTTACTGAGGTAATAACGTCGCATTCTAGAACACCAGTTAGTTAGCAATTGAAAAATTACACTTTTAGGCCATTAAGTGCATGCTTGTTATTCCTGCAAGTAATGCTGATCCTGAACGCAGCTTTTCAACGGCTAATCGTCTTAGTAGAGGAGAAAGAAGCAATCTTCGAACTAAAACTTTAGACTATCTTATGACGTGAGCCACTTTATTACTCCACATATTTTTTTACTTCAACTCTGCTTGCTTTTACTTGCAAGCATTTTTAGGGTAGAGCGAGATGGGCCAAGCGCGCTCACCGTCAAACTGACGAAATTGGCACGGCAATGGCTAAACTCTCTTAGTGTTTTGGACTTACCAAAGGGAAAACCATCCACGTTCCAGAAGGATAGCAGCTTAATGAAACAAACAAAAGACTCTCTCTAGTGGTAAGTACCTCGAGTCTAACTTAGTCACTTTGTTTTACTCCGTTTTTCATGTTTTTGATTTTTGCCATACACAGGAAACTCACGTGCGCTCGTGGAGCTTGACGTCAAACAATATATGATCGCCAACGGATTAAACAACAGAGCTCGCAGTGATGACATTCGACGATCACGGCAGGATCTTGAGACTTCCAGAGCAACGATCTTCTCTAGCGTTGTGCTCCACGGTGAAGAAGAGATATGACAATCTCACACAGCAATTTATTCTGCATACAACTCAATTTATTCTGCATAGCAATACACTCGTAAAAATTTATTCTGCATATTCATTCACAAATAAATTGCTTTCGCATCCTCAATTGTTCTGACACCACATCGTTGCTCTTTTGACCGGACCAGACGAGTTGTTACTGAAAACCGTTCAGGTTATGAAGAATTCGATAACAGATAAATTTACTATAAACACTGAAAGTTTGAATACTGAATTAGTGTTTAAAAATGTTAAGCACATTACAGCAATTACATGTGCTAACTTTTCATTCATACTCCTAACCGAAAACGACCACTACGTCAACTCCCCCCCCCCTCGAAACTGAGTGACAGTACGACCCCCCCAGACGAGGCCGCAGTACGACCCCCCCCCTTCGATTCCCGAACCTGAAGCTTGACCCTGCCCTAGAAGCGCTTTGATTGCGGCCAGGTCACCTGGAAGCAATAGGAAGGATGAGTGTGTAGCAGTGACGAAGGAGCTGGCACCATTCGTGGACATCTGTGGGTTTTGCCCTACAAGGTCATGACCCAAGAGGTCCACCAGGCGGGTAGTTCCTGGAGCTTTAGTACGGGGTCATGACCCTAGAGGTCGTCTAGGCGGGTAGTCCCGGGGGCTCTAGCTTCAGTCACCCTCGTTAGACTTCCAGCTGCGGTGCCCGGTGGACGTCACTAGTCCAGTTGCTAAAGGTTGGCCATCCTGGTCTCTATTCACCTTTTCTTTGGTCTAGTGGTCTCTCAAACAATTTCCGTAAAATGAAATGGCGTTTGGGGGGATAGTTTCTCAGATTGATTTCGTCTCATTCCAGGCTCTGAAGAAGGCGAGAACGCCGAAACGTTAGCCTGAGTGCTGTCTGTGTTACCAATCTTGGAGTGGCTTGAGACAAATATTATTTCTCAACATCGTGGAAATGTATTACTATCCCATAAAATTTCAAGCATTCATTAGTAGCGACAACGTAAATGCTTTCCCAGGAAAAACAAAGGAAGAAAAACTTTTTTGAAGTGTTCTTCTAATTGATGACGAAAAAGCCTATGGATGAACCTATGGAAATAATTTTTTCTGATCTGAAACAAGCAACATCAGGAAATGAAACTGTACCCCATAAAAGGTCAAGCCCTGCTTGGCGATAAAACCATATTGGAACCATACCATATTGGAATAGCGATAAAACCATATTTTCTGAGACGATCTTTTATGAACAGTGGTCTCGGCTTTGCATAATTTGTCAAAAAAAGCGTCCCAATAATCGGCACAGTACTAAAAACTTGCTTAGGAAGAAGATCGAGCTTTAAGATGAAATTCATTTTTTTTTTCATCTATTGAAATACTCCTTATAATAAAGGAGTGAGAAAACTACAGTATAGCAAACATCAAAACCAACAAACAAAGGTCGCTCCTAAATACCTAGGAACAGAGAATTTGTTTTGCTGCGATGCGTTTAAAAGAATATTTGGATAGTCTTAGTAAGTTGTAGGTAAGCTAAACCTGCTGTAACTGTGAAAAATTTCGCTCTTACCCCGTGGTCTTAAGCTTAGAGAAGTACAATTTATATTGACCTCAACTTTTTTGGTGGGTTTTGTTCGCTGGCCTTGAGGAAAGTCAACGAAGGTGCTAGCGGATACTACTTTTGAAACATAATTATATCAGTGTGTTACTTGCATTTTGCCTCACTGTGTTGATGCAAGACATTTGCCCCAATGCCGGCGCTGTAATTGCGAACGCGGTACCAGTGGTACCTCTACAGTGTGGACCATAATTCCAGCAACAAAAACTTGTCGTATAAAAGGCTAGAAGTGTACCAAGTTTGGTAAAAATTTTAAAAGCTGCTTGCATATGGAGTGTAGATTATGGCGGAGCGGTATTGTTCGTAAGGGGTCACTCCTAGATTGATAAGATCCTTCGTGTGGGTAGCTTTTTAGGCGCCTATTACGGAATTTTATTCCTTATTCTTTCCAAAGAAGATATCGGACAATAGTTTTTCTAGGCTATATAGAACAGAATTTCTTCTCTAAGCCTGTAAGTGAACGAAGATTCAAGATCTAAGATGCAGCAATTTCACAGCTAGGCTTTTCAAGGTACAATGTTTGTAATATGAACGGAGAAGCGCTACCACATGCTCTTCTTTTTGGTGAATGATTAGAATAAATCCCAGCTAGGTTTGGGCTACGTTCCCACCGTGGCCCACCATACCCGAAGCCGGCGAAGCCGGCAAGCCTGGCGTGGCCCGTAGGTCCAGCGTACGGAGCCGGCGAAGCCTGCGGCGGACGCTGGCTGAGGAAGCATCCCCGCCCAGCGTGGCCCGCCATACTCGAAGCCGGCGTAGCCGACAAGCCTGGCGTGGCCCACACGTCCAGCGTATGGCGCCGGCGAAGCCGGCAGCGGACGCTGGTAATTAGGATAAGGATAAAGGATAAAGGACGGCGTTACACAATCCCTTCTGGGATGTGCCAGCGCATTCTACTTCTACGGGATGTCGTGGAGGCGACATAAATGCGTATTTGGCCATACAATGACTTGCGGTGGCCAGCCGATGAACAAGTCAGCGCTCTATCCTTCCCAGACAAGTCTGGTACCAATTCACCGACCCCGGAGGGATGGAAGGCTTGGTTGGCCTGGGCGGGAAATCTGAACCAGGAACCTGGTATCGGGTGCAGGCGACAGTCGTGCCTCCTCCGACTGCGCTACACGCGCCCGACGCTGGTAATTAGAAAGAATAATCGCTTTACCAGAACGTGTATTTTGCCTTTAAAAAGAGCGATTCGGTCACAAAAAATGGTGACATTCTTTTCTGCCTACCGAATCAATATCTTTACTGATTTTTACTCTTTTTACAGAAAAACCTGGGGTGTGAGGGTAGACATTTTGGGCAATCGTGTATGACGAACAGCAGTCATGCGTAGCCACTGTTTTTATGTCATCACGCTCCGCAGAGGTAGTATTAAACGCACTCTTATTTGGACCTTTCTGGAATTGCTCATCTTTGAGGAATTTTCTACCAAATGAAGCGGTGATTGAATTTCCAGCCTGAACGACGCGCTCCAAAAAATTTTCCTTCTACCCTATTCTCGTCATAGGTGAGTCTTCGCCTTACATAATGTCTTCTAGAACATTCCTCGCAGCTTTCTAAAAGCAACATATTGCACAATAATAGATTACGCACTTGGCTGAATATTGCATTTGATCCAGCTGGTTGCTGCATCGTGTGTGATCAGACATTTAACAGCGTTCTTCTGTTGCAGTTCAGATCCATTCATCTGATGTTCACTATTGAGAAGGCAGTGAGTTGCCTTACGCAATGTTATAATACCGGATGTTCCACCACCAATCTTCAGAAATTTAACCACTTCGGAACGGCAGTGCTCCACCCCGGACCAGGGAACTAAATAGGGGAGGGTTTTGACCTCCCCTGGAACTTCAAGTTGAGACCAGGACCGTTAGAAAGAGCTCGGAATGCTGATTACAAATACGGGTGTCAAAATTACAAAATGAATCACCTGAGCAAGTTATGACCCGCCCAAATTGGAGCGCCTGAGTACAGGCTGACCGTGCGAAAGAGCTGGCGCGAGAGCGATGAGTCATAGGGGCTTCGTGAGAGTGGGTTGCCAACTGCAGCGGTGGTTCAGAGATAGTGCTCCCGCTCGTTAGGTGTGACGTCGTTGGTTCGGTCTCCTGCGCTGGCGGTTCTTTGCACATCATGATTTATCTTTGAAGTGACCTTTTATTCCAAATTGTGACACGTGTCTGATCCAATAGCAGGGAAATCTATCATACACGTTTGTAAAAATGCTTGAACGCCGAAAACTGCTAAGATAACATTTTTATTTACTATTTTGCACAAATAGAGTCTAAATCTTATATTGTACAAGCGGAGGTGTTTCTCACACCCTTGGCATTCGCGGAACAATGCAAAATTGTGTGAAGCAGACAACACAGTCAAGTAGCACTGTAGCAAGATCAAAAAATATATTCACAGCAACAAAACAGTCAAGTAGCACTGTAGCAAGATCAAAAAATATATTCACAGGAGTGACAAACACACCTGAGTGATTATCAGTGTAACCTGCCTTATGCCATGAGTATTTCGAAAAGTTTGAAAACCTATGTGCACAGAACAAACGGTAAATCTGCGATAGAACCATCAGTATGTTGTCTCTCTCGGTCATATTGGAATCCATGCAGTTTGCCATGGCACATGCATGACCTGACGATTTTCACAATGTTTTTTTTTATCGGGCCAAAGAAAAACGTCTGAAGGTGTCACCAACCTCACCATAGCTTTTTTGTGTTTGAGCAATTTTGTATTTATCTTTATCTGTAAGCGTCCACTAGTAGGTGGACACGTTAAAACGTTAAAACAAACAAACGAAGCAACAGAATTTAAACAATCTCATCTCTCTACAATCCCCCGTTATCGTATTTTTGTAAAAAAGCTACCAAACCCTTGTCACAACGTTTTTCGTCGGGCCGAAAACATTCGCATTCGGACGCTGGCAGCGCGCCTCGGGCACCTCACTGATGCGCCCAGCAATCTTAATTTCGTTCATTTCGCCGTTGTCCTACGGATCCAGCCTGTATTCTACTCATGCTCGTCCGACTGCAGCTAAAGCTGCTATTCCGCTAGCCCATTCACCCTATTAACTGTTAGTTCGAACTTTTCGTGAGCTGGTGTCCCACTAGTTTCCTGTTCTGACCCACGCTCGTCTGCCTACAACTAATTCATCAGCGAAATCGGAACTGCAACTACCCTAGTGGAGGGGGCTAAGAAATAAGCCGTATAAATCGTCACTGGACCTGGTTAGCCATTTACACATTCTTCGTTTTTCCCCGAGGCTATCGATAGCTGGGTGGGCTGTTTCAGTAGTCCGCAATCTACCCCATCGATCGCCAGTTCTTCGATTTCCAACAAGATCTCGCTCTCTTCCTCGTCCTTCCAGCCAAAGGAGTTGGAATGGAATCTGCGTCAGCAGCGCATCAGCCACGATGTTCCGGTACTTTTGATCGAGTGGACAAGTTGGTCGGTCAACTGCCTGACTATGTTCGTCAATTCACGCGGGAATTCGTTGATGCGGTTATGGAGATGAAACGCGCAAGGTGGAGATCAACATCAAATGCGTCGACGTTCTACAGAATAAAAACTGTTTGAGAGGGGTAAATGTCAAACTTTTGCAAAAAATCAGTAGTCTTGAACACTAATCCTAATCCCGTTCAAACCAGTTCCGTTGTTACCTCTGGGATTGCTTCTGATGATAACAATATGAAAAATGTAATTCCAAACTCGGAAGATGCTGAGATTAACAGTTGTTATAATCATTGGTTTGCCTGAGCCGACCTCTCACAGAGGGCTGCTCACAGCGGTGAGAGGGCTCAAATGGATATCTGTAGTGTGAATCATATACTTTCATTTCTAGATGTAGAGTGCTGTCCTATGGCTGTTTATAGGATGGGTCGTGTTGTTCAGAGGTGTAGTCGCCTAGTTAAAGCTATATTGCCTGCGAGCAAGTTTCAAAAGGAAGCTGTGAAGCGTGCTCCCCGTCTTCGCTTTTTCTCGCAAAAGGGGGTACTCCTTTCTTATCTAATTATAGCTTTATGCTCCTTATTAGATTTTTACATTCTGATTTCCGGTCCTTTAATGTCTTACAAAATTACGATAATGGAGGATTGTACAATTAGAGAGGTGAGAGGTTTGAATTCTGTTGCTTCGTTTGTTTGTTTTAACTTTTTAACGTGCCCACTTTCTAGTGGACGCTCACAGATAAAGACAAAGTTGCTCGAAGGCAAAAAAATGCTATGGTGGCGTTTGTGACACCTCTAGACGTTTTTCTTTCGGCCGGATGGAAAACGTGAAAAGGGTCAGGTTGTCTGCCATGGCAAACAGCGTGGAGTTCAATATGACCCAGAAAGACAACATACTGATGGTTCTATCGCAGATTTACCGTTTGTTCTGTGCACATAGGTTTTCAAACTTTTCGAAATACTCATGGCATAAGGCAGGTTACACTGATAATCACTCAGGTGTGTTTGTCACTTCTGTGAATATATTTTTTGATCTTGCTACAGTGCTACTTGACTGTTTTGTTGCTGGTTGTCTGCTTCACACAATTTTGCATTGTTCCGTGAATGCCAAGGGTGTTAGAAACACCTCCGCTTGTACAATATAAGATTTAGACTCTATTTGTGCAAAATAGTAAATAAAAATGTTATCTTAGCAGTTTTCGGCGTTCAAGCATTTTTACAAACGTGTATGATAGTTTTCCCTGCTATTGGATCAGACGTGTCACAATTTGGAATAAAAGGTCACTTCAAAGATAAATCATGATGTGCAAAGAAACGCCAGCGCAGGAGACCGAACCAAGGACGTCACACCTAACGAGCGGGAGCACTATCTCTGAACCACCGCTGCAGTTGGCAACCCACTCTTACGAAGCCCCTATGACTCATCGCTCTCGCGCCAGCTCTTTCGCACGGTCAGCTTGTGCTCAGGCCCTCCAACTTCGGCAGGTCATAACTCGCTCAGGGGATTCATTTTGCAATTTTGTCACCCGTATTTGTAATCAGCATTATGAGTTCTTTCTAACGGTCCTGGTTTCAACTTGAAATTCCATGGGAGGTCGAAACTTTTCTAGTAAGTATACGCTACATAATAGTTGGTATGCTGTTTTCTGAGATGGGAAAAATACTTCCGAAAAGTCGCCTAATTTTGTTGCAGGACTTAGGCGCCTTTTATTCCCTCGCTGCGGCTCGGCACAAATTTGAGGCGCCGCTGCACGATCGCAGCTAGAAAGAGGAGCGTCAGCGACGCGCGGCCACGAGCTTCAACGTACTACGGTCCGTGCGCCATCGCGGGTGACGAGACGGTCTGGGAGTCATTGGAGGACCAAAACAGAAACAATTCGTCTGCCTGGTCAGCGGAATACATCTTGCCTATGTTATGGTGGAATTCCTATGGAGAGCGACGAGTCCTCTCTTCGGCTGGGGTCGAAGTCGAACGCTCAATCTACGGCAGAAATTGGTGAGTGTGGTACAGAGTTGAAAGCCCTGCAATGCAATTAGCACTAAACGACCCTTATTTCGCAACATGTGCGGGTTCTAAAGTGAAACTGCTGGAGGGTACTAATCGTCGAGCATCACTCAGAATTCTCTCTCGTATGGCCATTCCGGGGTCATTGTTCACAAAACATATCTAGTAGATGAAACTTCGCCAATGTCTACAGATCTCCATTTTCTTCGTAGGTTACGGAAGCTACGGGTGGCTAAGTCACTGATTTTGCCCAAACTCCAACACGGATGTTAAATTCGTGATCGGCACCCCAAATAGCCCCCGTAGGCGAAGTGTGGGCGAAATCGGTGATTATGTCCTTGACAGCATTGGTCACCCGAACCTACCGTAGTCAATTTCAAAAACGGGTGTCAGAATCATGACCAACACCCTAAATAATACCCCCCCCCGCCTCCTGGGCGAAGTTTGGTTGACCCCCTACCCTCCACCCCTCTACCTCTGAAGCCCTGAAAGTACAATAGTGCCACCATTTTGCTACACCCTTTTTGTTCTGCTGATTGGGGAACCTAAACAAAAAAAGCCATAGCAAAATGGTTCATCCCGGTGTGAAATTTCCCACTCCACACCGAGTCTGCTGCAGCTGATCGCGTCGCGCCGCGCCCATCCCTCCCGCGGCGCGGCGCGACAGTTGACATAGCTATCGATTTTTCGCGCCGCGAGGCGTCACTGCATCGCTTCCATACTCCGCCGCCTCAAAACACTATATTTGACGGAGTTTCGGGTTACGGTATGCGGCGAATCGCGCCGCTGGAAGGATGAGCGCGGCGCGGCGCGATCAGCTGCGGCAGACTTTGTGTGGAGTGGATGATTTCACACCGGGATGAAACATTTTACTATGTCCTTTTTGTTTTGGTTCCCCAATCAACAGAACAAAGCGGGCGTAGCAAAATTATGGTACTATTGAAGTACATTCAGGACTCCAGAAATCGAGAAGAGGTCGAGAAAATTTTTTCGACCCAGCTTCACCTAGGGAGTTATTTAGTAGCCTGATCACCAATCTGACAGCCGCGCTTGAAATTTCGGCCGATTACGGTAGGTTACGGTAGGTTCGAGTGATTAAGGCTGTCGAGGTCATAATCACCGACATCGCCCAATCTTCATCTAGGGGGTTATTTGCGGTGCTGATCACGAATCTAACATCCATTTTTCCTATTACAGTGGAGCTTGGGCGAAATCGGTGGGCGTGACCTTAGTCACCCCTATCTGGCGTAACCTAGGAAGGGAATGGAGATCTGTAGACTCTGACTATTCATCTACTAAACTACTTCTAAAGATATTTTTAATGAGCAATGGCCCCGGAGTGGCCGTATGAGAGAGAATTCTGACAGATTCTCGACCATGAGTACCTTCCAGCAATTTTACTTCTGGACCCGCACATGTTGCAGTATAAAGGATCATTTAGTGCCATTTGCATTGCAGGGATTCGACTCAATACCACTCTCACCAGTTTCAACCGTAGGTTGAGCAGACGACATGGACCCAGCCTTGAGGGAGGATTCGTCGTTTCTCACAGGAAACCCACAACTATTATTAGCAAGATGCATTCCGCTGGTCAGCCGGACGAATGCTTTCTGTTTTGGTTCTCCATTGACTCATGGACCCTATTCTTCGTCATCCTTGGTGAACGGACCGTAGTTAGCAGAAGCTCGTGGCCGCGCGTCGCTGACCTTTCTTCCTTTCTGACTGCAATCGCGCAGCGGCGCGTCAATTTCAGAGCGCGGCGCTGCCAGTCGCGACGCGTCGCGGCGAGAGTATAAAAGGCGTCTTATGGACCACCCTGTAGAATGTCCAGCAGCTCGCGAGTGCACTTTGCTCGACATCCGTCCTTAATTAAGCGCCTGCAGCGCCTCCAATGCAACGCGTAGTTATTCAACTTATTTCTTGCTAATTTTCCCGCTTCCGTTTCCGTCTTTGTCGCCGTTCAGCGAAGCGCATTCCTGTTGCTTTCGGGATGGCCGATGGCCACGATCTGTTTGAACCACCAAAGAGGTTTCAACTCCTGGCAGCTGTTGTTTTCAACATCTTGAGGTAAATTTCAAGAGCAAGTGACGCCAATGACCTTCGTTTGTCGGAGCCATTTTGAAGGAGTCCGGCTATGCGTCAAGCGGTTGATGAACATATTATTCTTTGTGCAATTAACAAACAACTGCAGCCAGCTGTGTTTAAGCCAACTTGGACGCCTGCTGCGCATTTGATTCCATGACGTGACTTCTCAAAACTTTATTCATCATATAATGACAGTTGCACATGAAGCGAGGAATGGCTGACGGAACAAGAAATTCCTTGCTGCCAAATGTACCAGTATTGTAACGAGGTGTTAACCTATTTGTTGGCATACACGTTCTTCCAAATCTCAGCGAGGCAGACAGAGCTGTGAAATCTGTAGAAAATCGTCAGTGGCGAGAAACTGCGAACCAGAAAAACCCAGGATCGTTTGCCGTAGAAATCTAAATATTGTTGCAAATAGCTTGTTCATATGGATGTGTCTAGATGGGTCACTAAGATGCTCTCACCTATAATACTCTCGGAAATGCCCGGCTTCTCGCTTTCAAAAAGGTTCATCAGAAATATCGACAGATTCGCTGCTAACAAAAACGTAATAGCTTGTTTTCCTGGTTGCTTATGTCGGTTTGATGCTCCAACCCTTACTCTGGCAGCCAGGTAGATCAGGAATGTTTGAGTACCGACCTGAAATTCTCGTATGTCCAATTCAGTTCTTTCTCGTTTCAACGTCATCTCGCAGGCTGTGCTATGATATCCCACTGTTCGCAGAACCAACCTGCTACTGGGCACTCACTCGCGCAGGAACAATATTTGCTGCCCCAATGCTCACTCAACTGGGTATCACTACCTAACACCCAGTGCGAGAAAACGTAGGAGAAATCATTGAAATCATTCAACAGAACCTGTATCAGCCTGAATATGTGCACGAAGAACAGAAGAACTGCCAGCGGCTGCGACTGGGCGTCTCCGGTCAAGCCAACTAGTCCAGCGACTGAGTACATCAGCTCTCCGACAAGTCCCAACCAAAGCAAAATTTGGTCCAAGAGCTCCTGAATTTCACTCATTTATTGGATTACCGCTGCAAAATTTTGGTAGAACTATCCGTATCTTTGGGCGCAACCTTAGATGGGCCTACGAGCGTCTCCAAGCTCTCAGTAAATAGGTTTTCCCACAGCTTTCCCAGCTCTATCGCTCGGTCAGAATTGACCCTAGACAGAAGTGAAGTTGAACAAGTGACATTTGCACGAATTCGGCTGCTCATGCAAATTTAAATATAGTTTCTGAACGGAAGAACGATAAGATTTTAGAGGCTAATAAATAACTACATAGAGTCCTGGTTGAACAATTGAGGGCTCGCGGTGAATGCTGTGGGCATTATGACATCATGTGATGAAACAACCCCAAAATGAGTTGTTGTGAGAAAACTAATGAGTCATTAAACCTCGAAATGAGGCTGTGCTAAAGAAACAATTGCATTTTTACAAGTCATTAAATTTGCTGATGTAATACAGTCCTACGCTCACACATTTCAAGCAGTTACGTACATTTACCATGTCCGTGGTTGGCAAAATCACCTTCCTAATGACAGCAGCTTAATCTGAGCAGAGCGAATGGATCCGAAAGCTCTCAAGCAGCTGAGGAGAAGCAGAAGATGGGGAATTCGCAGTCAAAACATGCTCCACTCCAATCGTGGAAGCACCTTGACGCCACTGATCGGCGCGCTTGCGGAGCCAGTTATTGAAGGAAACATGTCAGAGCTTCATGAGCAGTTCAGAAGGTGCTTCGAGAAGCATTACCTGATCTCTTGCTAGGTGATTGCTACCCTTGTCCACGTAGGTTAGTCTTCTCATTTGATAGATAGCCATGCCACATCCGATCGTTGCGATTATGTACTGTAACAAAAAATCAGACCTTGAAATAGAATGGAGATGAAATTTCTACTTCTTTAATCCGCCTTTTTTCATTCTTAGTTTCTAGAATAATGTCATGGCTGAAAAAATGTTAGGATACCTGATCTAGTTGTTAGCCATTCCAATTATAATAACACTTGGTAAAACCAATTTAATACCTTAGTCCATCCTCAAGGGAACCGTTAGGTGTTACTCTATCGAAAGACATGCGTAGCACTCCAAATTATTCACACGGTCCCGATGATGACATCCACAATCCATTTCCACAGGTGCTCCTTGAGAACGCACAGTGGTGGTAGGTGCGAAATCGAGGAAGTGTATTAGGTTGGCTAGCAAGCCGTCACTGCTGCTGCATCTTAGTATTAGGGGTTTTGAAAGTAAGGTGGTGATGGATTTTCTCATGAATAGAAGAAACATCCATCCTTCTTCGCTCAGTCAGGAGATCTTGTACGACAGCACAAAGTTGATCTACGCAAACTTCTGATGTGAGTGGCAGCAAGGTAAGACTTTGCAAGAACGGGATCCCTGTCCTTCTTGCGCAGCAGATTTTTTCTTGAATGGGAAGGCAGTGACACCCTTACTAAATATAATAAACGGCCTCCAACGTTACAGCGCAGAGGCGAAAGGAAACACCAGGGTCCTACGCTTACTGATAGCCGCTTGCGATATTAAATGCGAGGAGCAATGTTTGCCTCCGCTCCCCATCAAAAAAGATGGCTGGAACCGCTGACATTCTTCTTCTTCTTCTTCTTATTCTTCAGCGTTTGTCCCGCATCGTCGCGGGGTCCGCTCTTCTGGTGTTACGACGCCACCTTTCCCGATCCTGCGCTTGATCAGGGTGGACACCAGCTACTTTCATGTCCGTGTGTAACGTATCGGACCAACGCTGCTTCGGGCGTCCTCTAGGCCGCTTTCCAGATACTTCCAACTCAAGGCCAATCTTGCGGACGCTGTCTTCTTTCCCACGCAGAACGTGGCCGTACCATCGCAAGCGAGCTTCGCGCATCTTGTCCGCTATCGGCGCGACACCGAACTTCTGCCGAATAGCATCATTTCTGATGCGGTCCATGCGCGTGACTCCAGCCGTCCAGCGCAGCATCTTCGTCTCCATGACGCTGAGGCGTGTTTCAACTTCCTTAGTCGCAGGCCAACACTCAGCGCCGTACATCGCTACCGGGCGCACGACGGCTCTGTAAATCTTCGACTTCAAGTGCTCTGGTATCCTCCTATCGCAGAGCACGCCAGTCAGCGAACGCCACTTGGACCAAGCTGCACTCACGCGTGAGTTCACTTCAACCATCAGACCGCCGTCAGACGCTATTGCTGATCCCAGGTATTTAAACACCGAAGTGCGTGCAAGTTCAGTACCGTTAATCTTAATGGAGCCGGACTCGTTCACGTCAGTCGTTAGGAACTCGGTCTTCTTGACGTTCAATTTTAGTCCGAACCTCGCCAGACGGTCGCACCAAGCTTGCACCTGCCGCTCGAGATCGTCTTTCTCTTCGCAAGCGAGCATCACGTCATCAGCATAAAGCAGCGTCCATGGAACGGGCTGCTGAAGATCTCGCGTAATGGCATCCATGACGACAACAAAGAGGAGTGGAGAAAGCGCAGAACCCTGGTGCACCCCAACAGAGATGGGAAACTCCATTGAGGTTCCAGCTGCAGCTTGCACTCTACTCTTTGGGCAAGAATAGAGCATCCGCACCCACTCTATGAGTTCCTCAGGTACGTTGTGTTGTCGCAAGGCGTACCATATAACCTCCCGCGGTACGCGGTCGAAAGCCTTCTCCAAGTCGAGAAAGGCGATATGCACCGGCTTCTGTCTCTCGCGATGCTTCTCCACCAGGAGGCGGGCGGCGTGTATAGCATCAATGGACCCACAACCAGACACAAAGCCGCACTGGTTGTCGGAGAGCTTGACGATTTCACGGATTCTTCTATCGAGGATTCGCTCGAAGATCTTCATGCTGTGCGAAAGCAAGCGAATCGGACGGTAATTGCAGCAGTCTGCAGGACTGCCTTTCTTCTTCCAAATCGGAATCGTCGTACTGTTGTGCCAACACTCCGGTACTTTCTTCTCCTTTACTACCTGGTTGAAGAACTCAGCCAACCACTCAGCAGGATACCAGAGCTTCGACTTCCAAACATCGGCTGCCAGATCATCCGGCCCTGTCGCCTTACCGGGCTTCATCTTCTTCAGAGCCGCTTCTGTTTCCTCCACGGTGATCTTGTGAACGGGACCGTGAACAGAAGCCACAGAAGGGATGGCCGGATGAGGAAATTCCATAGTGGAAGTTTCCTCAAAGTAATCACGCCATCGCTTCAGCGCCTTTTTGCGGTCTGTCAGAAGATGGCCGCTCTCATCATTGATGCCAACAAACTTTTCAATGTCCTCGGTTTGGCGATGGCGGGTCTTAGCAAGTCGGTACAAATACCGCTCACCATCGCGCGATTCGAGCTTTCGGTAGACATCACCATAATGAGTGGCTTTCGCAACAGCCACGGCTTTCTTTGCAATCTTCTTCGCCTTCTGATACTCCTGCCAGTTGTAGGCTGTTTTATCGCCGAGAAACACATGATACAGCGACTTCTTCTCTCGAACTTTCGCTTTCACATCGTCTGTCCACAGCCATGCCTGCTTGTCGAGTTTGCGTCGTCCAGGCTTCGTAGTGCCGAGTTCCAACCTTGCAGCTTGGCGTATCGCGTCGGTTGCTTTCTTCCAAGTTTCATCGACAGTCGTAACTGTCGGTAACCGCACGCGAGAAATCACAGCTGCTTCTTTCTCTTTCATTCGCCACCACTTGATTCTTGCAGCACCGCATCGCTCGACCTGCTTCAGCCTCGGAGAGGCGATCTTCAGAGTACAGATCAGCGGACGATGCTGTGGGGCGACCGTTTCATACGGCACGACCTTCGCGTCTGTGACGAGATTTCGGTCACGATCCTTCACAAGCACAAAATCTATCTGAGACTTGGAGCTCCCACTATAATATGAGATGAGGTGGGAGTCGCGTTTTCGGAAAACGGTGTTCACAATGGTGAGGCTATGCGATTCCGCATACTCAAGAATACGCTCACCATCAGGGTTACGAGACCCGTATCCGAAACCACCATGACAGCTGTACCCGTCCTTCGCAGCACCTACGTGCCCATTAAGGTCACCAGCGACTATGATGACATCTTTCGACGGTACCTCTGCTGTCTTCTCATCTAGCAGGTTCCAAAACTCATCCTTGGCTTGATCGGAGCAGCCAGTCTGCGGAGCATACGCAGAGAAGAAGTGATAGAGTCGCTCCTTAGCGGCGACAACGATCTTCATCAATCGATCGTCAAAGCGCTCGACGCTTACAATCGAGTCACGAAATCGTTCGGAGACGATTATTCCGACACCGCTGGAACCGCTGACATTGATTTCGGTAATGTAAACTCGTCCAATCTAATTTGATGACTGACGAAAATGGGTCTCGCACCGTTAAGGTGAACGGCATTGAGCTACCACGTTCTTCAGCTTTCATGCGCCTAGCATCACCAATCGCATCCCATGCCGGTGCACCCGTTAAAGTAAACTCACACGTGAATGCAACTTAGTCCAAATGGCACTCTCCGACGGAGGTGTTCTGCGCCAAGAAATTACCAGAGCACCTTAAGTCGAAGATCTGCGGAGCAGTCGCCCGACCAGTGGCTCTTCACGGAGCTGAGTGCTGGCCCCTGACTAAAAAAATTGGAAGGCGCTTCAGCGTAATGGAAACGAAGATGCGTAGGTGGAGTTGCACGCTTGGGTCGAGTGCGTAACGACTCCTTACAGCAGAAGTTCAATGTCACCGTAGTATTCTATTGTTAAAAATTCGCGAAAGCATTGGCATTCACAAAGGAAAAAGGGTTTAACAAATAGTCTACTCTAGGAGGCTTGAACAGGGTCTGTGCTTTCCTTTTTCTTAACGGAAACCGTCCACAATACCTGCGTTATATCTGTTAAAGCGTAGGCAAACGCAGCATTTTTACTCTTCCCGAGTATCGAGTAGCCGTAGTAGACAAACATTGAAGTGAAAGTTGCTGCCAAGAAGGCCAATCCAAGGAACAGTCCTGCAACATTCATCATGTTAGGTGCTCGTCCACTCCTCACTTTCACATACCGCTCACCTGTAGTGGTCTTCGAGCAGTCCATTCGGATACGATGCTTCCGCTTCACGTATTCTGAGCCATGCACAACTCTTCCTATATTCCTCCACACTATGTACATCACAGCGGCGGCTATCAGCGAGTACTCCACGATTGCCGTGAACATCACCTCCGACATGCTTCCTGCAATGATCTCTCGTTATGCCAAGAAATGACCAGAGCGGACTGCTGCACCAATGAAAGCGTCTACGATCGCTGGAACCTCTAGCATTGATACTGTAGAAATCCAGAATTACACCTGTCCATCGCCGTTCTGAAAAGGCGTTGTCGGCGTGGGCATCCATTCTTTGAGCGGTGAATCAATCCGGTGAAGACCTGCGGCAAGATCGGCGCGGTAAGGAAGGTAGGCACTTCATGAGGGGAGAGCTCAGCCTTTCCACGGTCATTTTCCTCCGCATTACTACACTATTCACGCAGCATTGTAGAAATGTTACTTGTGCGAAAAGATGACGCTACTCAAAATAAAGCAGATGGCGAAAAACTAACGAATTTTCTGACTCACCGTGATAACGCCACAGCTTTTGATTTTATAATTCTTAGTGCGTCGGTAGTGGAGAATTCTATGTTGCTGTGTCGCAGCCCCTTCTTAAATTTGAAGGTGCTAGAGCAGAAAGCCCACAGCTAGCCATATATTGGTTAGTGGTCACTCTACTACTTCCATCAGACCATGGTGCTAACTTTTATCGGTCTCTGTACCCAAAGCACGTGTCCATCGAAAAATAGAACTTGAAACTGGTTAACCAGAGCCTAGGAAGAGCTAGATTAATCCATAATACCTGCTCTGGAAATCCTATTGGTCACATTTCGGGAAAAAGATGAGTGAACATATATCCGGTCATGCTCTGCCATACCCAGTCGCATACAGGAGACTGAGCCAGAGTTAGACTGAAGTCTAGAAAGCATCTATTGATGCCGCAATCGGCAACGAGAGCAGTTGTGGCCTCGTTGCTCCAACACAATCAAAGTTACCAAAGTTTGCAGTGGGGCCGCTGACGAAGTCAACAGACGCTGTTGGAGCACATCTGAAGGAGTGATGCGGTCTTACGTTCCACTACATATGCGTTCAGCGTTGAAAAGTTGAAGACACATTCGCTAACAAAGGACGGATGAACTAAGTTTGAACACTGACGATACACTAAAAACAGCGAACATCTACAGTTGCGACATCATCAAGATGCATTACGACGATTCGCTTCTTATCTGCTTTCCGTCGTCTCCTAGATATTGGGTAGTGTAATCTGGAACAACGTCTCACTACAAACACTTCTGTGTTGTTACACTATGGCGGCATTAATTACGCAAAACAAATCCGAGGTGCAGAAACAGAACTCTTTCGCTCACGGAGTCCTTGCGCCACCTACCACGCTAACCGAGCTGGACCGCCAATGGATTCCTTACCAGACAGCGAGCCGCGAAGGCAGTGCCGATAACGCAGCTTTATGGCCAGTGAATTGGAATTGCGTCCACAACTTATTTCGGAGTGACGCTGAGCAGCTGCGATTTTAAATTTCTGCTACGTGAGTAGTTGGGATTCCAGCCACCGCAGCCACTGCCAAACCGCTCTGATCATCCCAAGTTAGGCGCAGGCACTAAAGCGAGTTACTATTGTCAGTTACTTCCAACGAGGGTGCTAAAACTTTTGTAATGTGTGAGCACTTTGTTTCTATAATAATCAAATAAAGTGATTCTACAATTTTTATAAATAAAGGAGCAGAATATTTGAACACATTTGAACAATGAGTTCATTAGTAGTTTATGTTTTACGCCCACATTTCATGAGATTTCAAGGCGATAGCAAGCTACATATACAGTACCGGTTGTGCCGCTTCGTCCAGCCTGCACAAGCGGCGAGAAAGATGAAGAGCGGCGCAAAAGGGCGCCGGAGAGCGCCGTTTTCACGCGTCGCGTCTGAGGTAAGTCGCGTTAGGGCTCCCCACCCTCAACTTCAGGACATTAGACTGATGGAAGGAGCCTGTCCATGCGTTTGGAAGAGCATGGCCTACTATATGGAACTAACTGCCGGCTTGGGCGCACTGTGAACAATGCATGTAGGCCTGGCAGAATCAATCGAGTCGGCGCAACCGCTCGCAGAGTGACGATAGGCTGATGGCCTGATAGAAGGAGCCTATCCATACGCTGGGCTAGCATGACTTACTGCCGGCATGGCGCGCGCTGTGAACAATGGATATAGGCGCAGCAGAATCAATCAAGTCGGCGCAGGAGAACGAATCGGCCAATACAGATTGAGGTTGTGCGACCCAATTTTTTCCGATTTTGATGGATCATTGCGGTAAGACGAGGCGAGGCGTGCAAATCCGTGGGCGAGCAGAGCACTGAAGGCATTCTGCGACGACTTGCTCATAACTTCCCAGCTACCTAAACTGCCTTAACCACAGCTGCCGTCTTAGAGCGGCGGTGAAGTTTGGGTTCAGAGCGTTTTAGAATGGCAGCGGTGAAATTTCTTCCGCCTTTACGCGCTCATAGTTTTCGACACTCCCAATAATACCGTTCTGTTCACCACGGAAAGCTCTATCGAATGACTTCAATCTCGACCAATTTTGGAGACGACGATCTTTTGACAATTTCGCATCGAGGACAACAAGGCCGCAGCGCATGGGGCGATGACGTCACCGAAAACCAGTATTCTCGAATTTGGCCAAGTTGGATACTATTCGGTAGCGCTTCTGATGGTGAATTGAACGGTGTTACTTAGAGTAGCGAGTGTTGCAATCTGAACGAGTAAGGGCGCGAAGAACATCGATAGTTGATGTGCCAAATTGCACGCGCGGGCGTGTTTGGAGCGCGATAACTCTGTCAAGAATGAACCGTTCCGGCTGCAGTTTGTGAATTTCGTAGTCAGTAAGACGCTCTAACAGCTCACCAAAGCACAGCGCTGTAGCTTAAGAACGTACAAAGTTACTGTAGTGCGAATCTCCTGCAGGTTGAGCTTGTGCAATCCATTTTTTCCGAATTCAGTCGACCACTGCTGAAAGACGAGGAGAGCTAACGGCCTGAAAGTGCGTAGGCAAGCAAAACAGTAAAGGTTCTTCACACCGGCATGCTCACAGCTTCCCAGCTGCCTATACTGCCTTAACCACATATGTAGTTTTAGAGGGGCGAACCGTGAGCTTTCTTCCGCCCTTACTCGCCCATATTTGAGCCTTCGACATTCTTGATGAAACCTTTCTGTTCTGCTGGAAAAACTCTATCGAATGTTATCAATCTCGACCAATTTTGGAAACATCGATTTTTGACAATTACGCATCGAGGACGAGGGCGCTCTAGCCGAACCTTCACGGACGATGACGTCATCGGAAATCGACATTTTCGAAATTGGCCCAATTTTTTCGTTCAAAGTCATTTAGGGGTTAGTTGGGGCGCTGATTACGAATCCGACGTCCGTTTTTATAAATTCCGCTGATTTCGGAAGGCTTTAGATTTTCTTCTGGAAAGCTGAGGGTGATCGGGTCAGAACCACTGATTCTGCTCAAACTTCGTATAGTGGCTGGCGTTACTCGAGGTTCCGAACATGATGCCGAAGTCCACATGGACGACTACGGCAGGAGACCGCCCATACCGATATCTGAGGGTGATCAGTAACCCTGACCTGACCACCCTCAACAGGAAGTAACCTACTGAAATCAGCGGAATTTTCACAAACTTCACAAACGGAAGTTGTATTCCTAATCAGCGCCCCAAATTTCGACGAAGTTTGAACGATAAAATTTGACCAATTTTGAAAATCTGGATTTTCGATGACATTATCGGGCGCGCAGGCTCGGCCCTCGTCCTCGATGCGAAATTGTCAAAAAATCGATATTTCCAAAATTAGTTGAGATTGATACCGTTTCATGGAGCTTTTCGAGCTGAACAAAGCGGTGCCATCGCGAGCGTCGAAGACTCAAACTTGGGCGAGTAAGGGCGGAGGAAAGCTCGTCGCTGCCGTCCACCGCTCTAAAGTGGCAGATAGGGCTAAGGTAATTTAGGCAGCTGGAGTGCTGTGAGTAGGTCAGTGTAAAGTGCTTTCAATGCTCTGCTCGCCCACGGATTTGCATGCCATTTGCTCGCCTCGTCTTACCGCAGTGGTCGACCGAAATCGGAAAAATTGGGTTGCACAAGCTTAACCTGCAGCTTCGCACCACTGTAACTTGGTTCCCCTAAAGACTACACCATTGTGCTTGAACCAACTTCAAGAACCTTGTGCTGCCTACAAAACATTCGAGTTGCAGCCGGTAAGATTCAAACACGATAGAGTTAGTATGCTCCAAACACGCCCGCGCGCTCAATTTGGCAGTACCCTGGAGCCCCAGTGGATGCCTGGAAACCGCTGTCCGACAATGCCAGGCCGACGAAGGATTTGGAAAGCATTGGAAAAGCATTTCGACACTTGTATGCTTGGATCTAGCGCACGCGAGGGGAAAGATGAAGATATCGAACGCGGAGCCGTGCAGGCCTCGACCTCGATGCGAACTCGACGCCCACTCCATTCGATTCTGCCTGGCCTATATACATTCTTCACAGCGCTCACCATGCCAGCAGTCAGTTCCAAACATTCGGCCATACTCGTTCAAGCGCATGAATAGGCTGTTTCGATCAGCCCATCAGCCAACGTCGCTCTGCGAGCGGTCGCACCCACTAGATTGATTCTGCCGGGCCTATATGCATTGTTCACAGCACGCGCCAGTTAGTTCCAAACAGTAGGCCATGCTCTTCCAAACGCATGGATAGGCTCCTTCCATCAGCCTAACGTCCAGAAATTGAGGGTGCCGCGCCCTACCGCGACTTGCCTCAGACACGACGCGTGGCGAGCGGAAAACGGCGCTCTCCGGCACCCTTTTTGCGCCGCTCTTCACCTTTCGCGCCGCTTGTGCTGGTTGGACGAAGCGGCACAGCAACACCTGAGGGATAGGTGCTTCAACGACCGAACCGAACTGGAGTCCTAGGTGACGCAATTCCTCAAGTCACAGCAGACTTCATTCTGAAAGAAAGGAATTCGTGATCTCCCCATCAGATGGCAGAAAGCTGTAGATGTTAATGGTAGCCACTTCGTACTTTGATGTCGCTCACAAAAAGAAGGAATAAAATTTTGAAAAAAATACGCTGTGGTGCACAAGACTTTCACCACTCTATAACCAACAATGATTCCGATGGAAAACGTCTGCCGATCCGAAGGGTGCATATTTCGACTGAATGCGACCACATGAAGAAGGTTATGATCGTTCGAGGTGGACCATTAAATACCGCCGGAACGTTCCGGCCAACCTCAACGCACTAACGTCCTACCAACGTACTAACGCCATGTTCACTGCTTAAGAACTTTTCGGCCTGGAACTCAAATGTCCAACACGCAAGTGATAAAAATTTCGACAAGCTGTAGCAACTAGTGAAATAGTGAATCGCGACTAAAGCTGTCCAAGTACAACCCTTGGCTGGTGTAACCTCAGAGAATTCCTAAGGCGTGACCCACTGCATGCTATCCAGCATTGTGTCTGTCACTGTATGCACCGCGGATGCATATGAGTCTGCGTAGCCAGCATACCAAGGATGCACTCGGCTGCCCGACAGCCGCTGTCTATGTCGCGGTGTTCGAACGCCTCAATGGATGCCGAATCCATCAAGCCGCTCCGGTTGCTGATCGTGTGGAACACATCCCTGAAATTGCAGTTTGGGGAAGTCTACTAAGAGCAGTAGGGATTGGGGCCAAGGTCTCTTACTGGATTTCCTTCTCCATCACTCCTTCTTCCATCAGCACGTATCTAATCCATGTCCACAGATTGGCTGCGATCAAGTGCATGGTGCCAAAGCGCGCTACTGTATGATGCCCAGTAATCGAGAGCTGGAAATGCTCATTGATGTTACTTACACGGACAAGGGCAACATCACAGGCAAAACTGACCTTTGAGTTGCAGAAAATGAAGTGCATCTGTGTGAATATGAATACTATAGCGCACATATCGAGTGTAGTGGAAAACCGAGAGCAGCTGGGATCCGAAGAGCAAAGGAACACCAGAAACGAGTAGTACACCACACCAGTCACTCCAAACACTAGAGAAGGAGAAGCTGCCATAGCTAAGACCACTCCGAACCTGTGATTTCCACGCTTACCGATGCACCCCAATCTGAGAAATAGACTACCAGCAGCACTGCCGGAATGGGTCACCTTCCTCGCAGTCGAAACTGCACTAGAAATCGAGGGTTCGCAGCTCTCTGTCCGTTTCAAGTACCTCTGGAAAATGTTTTAGTTCAATGCTATGGGAAAAGGTGCATAAGAAGCAATCTCATTAGGTTTTAATTTTGCATAAATTACCCTTTTCATGCTTCTTCATTGCACGTGATGTTTTTACATTGGCTACGATGAGGAGTGCAAGATTACAGATCGTGGAACCTTCCAACTTTAAACACTTCTTCTGGGTGAGCTCATCAATGCAACAAGAAAAAACCAGCGGAAAAAAGCGAAAAGAACACCACCACTGCTTCGGCATAATTGGCTGTGATTAAAGGCGACACGCATTTTTGCACGGTTAGCCATTTTATATCATTCTTTGTCCACCTTAACTTAATATTTGATTTACGAATAAGCACCCCACTTGATACTTAAGCATCAGCAGTATCTATCAATAGCAACTTCTCATTAAAACTGTGAGCCATGGCCAAACTTAACCCCTTACCTGGTTCACCTTCTTTCATCTGCTTTTGTGTAGAGTAGGTAAAAATATTGAGAATATCAAATGGAGTTTTTATTCCAAACAGCGAAGTGCAATCATAAATCCACCGGGAAGGCAGCATATTCCGGAACGCTCGGCTTGCCTCTCAGCCTCTCTACGCAAAGCCATAGTTAAAGAGTGCGCTCGAAATGCGTGCACAAATTTTCAGGCGTTGATTTCCACCAATTTTACGGCGCTCGTCTGTATGACTGCCTTGCTAACCATGGGATAGACACTAATCCCTCTTGATACGGTGTCGTTGATCGTCGTACTAACAGAACCACACCTATTCACATACCATGATCAGACGATCAAAACGTTGTAAGGCTGTTCCAGGGGATGTGTTTCAGTCGAACTACAAAATTTTTGAAGTGAAAGCCGAATATGTCATTGAGGTCACCTGGAATGTTGCGAAGAAAGTACCTCTAAACTTTATCGCAGCATGACACGTTTGCGAAAAATAGTGCTCGTTTATGCCTTATTGACCTCAGTATTCTTAGCGAAAAAGAATGCAAAAAGAGCTATGTGCTTCAGCGTGGTGCTCGTTGGTTCAGCAACTGGACACTGTTTTCTGTAATGAAATACTGTTCACTGCCGCAACACCTTCCAAAGATTGAAATGATGGTGCGCCGTCAGCAATACTTGCTGAATCTCGCGAGTAAAGGAAAACTCGAGAACACTCCAGTGTGCTGGCGAAACCGAGATTTTTGGCCCAGAGCACAAGGTATTTTTAAGAAGCTAAATTCGATACAGAGTGAAAGTGGACACCACAGCAAAGCTGAGTGTTTTAAGCGTATTGCGACAAAACTCATCATCAGTCACGTTTCATGAGTTCAAGGCCCACCATCATCCCAGTACTTATAATGTCACCTGTATCATCTGTCATCTCGTTGATCATCGAGTTGCTAGAGCGGGCTCTAGCAGCGTCTCCATTCGTCCTAACTCTTCCTTGGCTTGATCGGAGCAGCTAGTCTGTGGAGCATACGCAGAGAAGAAGTGATAGAGCCGCTCTTTAGCGGCGACAACGATCTTAATCAATCGATCGTCAAAGCGCTCGACGCTTACAATCGAGTCACGAAATCGTTCGGAGACGATTATTCCGACACCACTGGTGGTCCTGAGACTTCCACATAGAACGGCCTCGAAGCCACGTTCTATGTCCCTTGACTTGCTGCAGGACAACCTCGTCTCCTGCACCGCACAGAGATCTCCTCTTTTATGCTCCAGTGGTTCAACCATCTCGCACGAGCGGATCGTCAACGTACCCACATTCAGCGTTGCCACGCGGGACCTTCTTACGTTACGGGACTTTCGGACTAGCTCAGTTGCCCCCCCCCCCCCCCGATGCCGTCCTCGCATCAGGGACTCTCGCATACTTTTCACACTCGCCGGACTTTGCGAGTGCGCGTCGGTTCCCGCGGACGCCGTAGCACTATCTCGAAAAACTTGCAACCATGTGATGTGACATGGGTCTTCGTAGGCCGGCCTGTGGGACTGTCGCCTGCAATCGATTGTCCGCGCTTAGCTTAGCTCACAAAGCGAGCAGTTTCCAGTGGCACCACGTGGAAGAGCGGACATCGACACCATCAAAGTCTACATTGTTGATTGACTAATCTTTTTTTCAGTTGCAGTTTGAATACAATAAAAGTTCTGAATTTTCCCAAACCTTTCCGGACACTCTGATTCCTTGGACAATTCTTTATTGATTGTGAACTTTGACCTCTCAGAAGTGTGGTTGTTTTCATCTGTGAGAGCAACATCTAAGCGCATTGCGTATATGCATACACGGCGGGGTTTACGTCGAATTTCTGTTTCTGTAATTAAACTTCCCCTTCATGTGCCACCTCATCGCGGTGAAGGGGTGAACATCACTTTGTGATGGCTAACGGCACAAACGGTCATGCAGTACGCGATGCTTTGTCGTGTATGGGCGGCTCTCCTGTATCACTGGCCAGGGACATGTGAGTAACCAGACCACAGCTATGGCTCAAACAACTAAACCCGCGCCCCAGTCCTCCGCGCGCCGGAGGTGGACTTCTACGACGTCGGTTGCATCCACCTCCGGCGAGGGGCCATCTAATCTCGGAGTTAAACTATCAGGACGCCATTCGAATCGGACTACCGAAAACTCCCTCCTACCACGACACGGAAACTGCCTATTCGTCTGCACTTATAACTGGCGTTCGATCGCATCTGAGCAGGATCTTCGGACACTGCTTTACAGAAGCCGCAACATCAAATGCGATGTTATCGCCCTGCAGGAAACGAAAGGCAGACCGGAAACCATAAGAAGGACCGACCACAACGAGCTTCTCATTATCGGAGCAAAGGTGGACAGAAAGAATATTGGCGGAGTTGGATTTCTCGTCAATTCGACAGTGCACCACCTGGTAGACTCTTACAAGATCATCAGTCCGCGAGTAGCTGTTCGTCGTCTAGAAATCAAAGATCAAGGAACCATCTCCATCATAAATGGATATGTTCCAACATCTGCGGCCACAGATGAAGAAAAGGAGGAATTCTACAAGCTGTTCGAAAGGACTGTCAACGACGAGAAGAGCTACTACAAAGTTGTCGTTGGTGACTTTAACGCTATCGTCGATACGAATGATCACGACAAATGGAGGCTAGGACCACATGGAACTTCCTCAAGAAACGAAAACGGAGAGCGCCTGATAGACTTCCTATCAGCGTGCCGTCTCTACCATGGAAATTCTATGTTTAAGAAGCCTTCAAGCCGACGATGGACCTGGGAAAGCCCAGATGGAGAAACAGGTTCGGAGATCGACCATGTTCTTACAAACAGACGTTGGAGTCTGTTCGACGTCTCCATGCTGCCTTCATTTGACACCGGCTCGGATCACCGTCTTGTCCGTGCGAAGCTGACTCTCAAAAAGAGGATGTTCAAGCGTAACACTCATAAACCGGCACCGGTGAGGATCCCCACATTCAAGTCTGAGGAGTTGGAATATGCAATAAAGTCGTACGATTGGAATCTTCTTGAAGATCCATCGGAAGACTATGACCTTCTCTCCAAAAGACTGTTGAAATGTGCTAGCAGCTCTTGCGGAGCCACATCACTGCCTGCTTCAAGACTCAACGCACATGCGATTAAACTTTTGGAGCAAAGAAGAGCTGTTAAACTGGATCCTAATGCTTCCCATCTGGAAAAAGTCACCATCTCGAAGGCCTGTCGAATTGCAGTGAAGGAGTCCATTCAAGCCTACAGAAGATTGAAGCTGTTAGAAGCCGCTGGGAAAGGTTCAAGCACAAAGCGCTGCAAACGAGATCTCTGCGATCAGAAGGCAATAATGTCAGCCCTTGTGGATAAGGATGGAACAACGCAAACGTCTCGAAGGGCGATGGAGGCCATAATTCTACACAGCTCTGTTCCGTTCTTCCATCACTGTCCCGAAATGCTTGATGCCACCAGCTGAGGAAGTACCTCCCATTCTGGAATCAGAAGTTGCTCATGCCATCAGAAGGATGAAGCCGGGCACTGCTCCCGGACCGAACGGCATCCTTCGTGCGGGTGGCAGTGCCCCCTGCTCACTTCTTGCCAAGCACTTCAACCACCACCTTCGACTTGGTAGGATTCCGGACTCATGGAAGGAGTCGAAACAGTTTTAATCTTTAAAAAAGGTCAGCAGGAGGATATCAACACCTATCGACCCATCAGTCTTCTCTCGGTTGTGTACAAGATCTTCACCAAGATACTGCTTAACCGCATGGAGCGTTGCTTGGATGAATATCAGCCAGTGGAGCAAGCAGGGTTTCGCAAGGATTTCTCCTGCATGGACCATATTCAGACTGTCTCACAGCTAATCGAGAGGAGCCGCGAATACCACCTCCCACTTGTCCTTGTCTTCGTGGATTACCGGAAAGCGTTCGACTCTGTGGAAATCAACGCCGTTTTGAACGCACTTGTGCACGCTGGTATACCATCGCCCTACATCCGACTTCTTGACGAATGCTTCTCGAACACATCGACTACCATCCAGCTGTTCGATCGAAAGCTTAAAATTCCTATCGGCAAAGGAGTACGGCAGGGAGACACGATTTCTCTCAAGCTATTCACAGCGGCACTCCAGGATGCCATGAAAGACTTGAACTGGGACGATAAAGGCTACCTTGTCGACGGTAAACGGATCAGCAACCTTCGCTTCGCCGACGATATTGTTCTGATCTCTACCAGCACGGCAGAAGTCGAGGAAATGCCGAACGAGCTCAATGTGGCAGGTATAAAGATTGGATTGGACATGAATATGTCCAAAACGCAATTTATGGTCAATCAGTGGTGTGACACGGGACTCGTAAGGTTAAATGGAGTCGCTCTACAACAGGTCGACTCCTACGTCTATCTGGGAAGAGAGCTGAACATGGATAACGACCTCGCTCCTGAAATTGCCCGCAGGAGACGCGCAGCATGGGCAGCCTTCAGTTCGATTCGCGAAGTCATAGATCAGGTCAAGGATCCCGGCCTCAGGGCCTCGATATTCAACGCCTCTGTACTGCCTGCGATGTGTTACGCGACGGAAACTTGGCCCGACAACAAGACAATCGCCAGAGCAATGCAAACTACGCATCGCGCACTGGAGAGATGTTTTCTGAGGACAAGCCTTCGTCAGCAATGGCAAGAAGGCCCACGAGGCTCGGAGCTACGGGAGAAGTCGCAATTAGCAGACCCGCTGCAGCACATGAAGAAGACCAAATATCGCTGGGCCGGACACCTGCTTCGACGAAAGGACGATAGATGGAGTCTCCGTGTCACAGAATGGCTCCCGAGAGTCCACTGGACGACCGCCAACGCGATGGGCAGACTCATTCTCAAGATCTTTCAGAGAGCGGAGTCTGCCTCACTGGATGCAAACAGCCAGAGATCGAGCGGTCTGGAAGAGTTGTGGTCCCGGCTGAGAAGACCTCCAGCCGACAAAAGGACCATCAAAGTATCAAAGTAAAGTAAGTAATTAAACTTAAAATGTAATTAAATGTAATTTCTGTAAATTCGAATTTTCATTGTTGATGAATCCGGCCCGTGGACGGAATCCTATATGCTTTGATAGCGGCCGTCCAAAACTACCGTTGACTTTTACCTTGACTATATCCACTGTCCAGTACCAACGCGGATCGAGAAGAAGTACAACGTACATATAAATGAAGAATAGTATCGAAACGCAGTACATATACATGCCAAATATCTGAAAAAAGAGTCAATGACGCGGAAGATATCTCTTTCGTGATGATCTAACAGTCTCACCAGGTCCTTCGTGTTCATTTCCCTCTCTTCTTCTTCCGAAAGTAGATGAGACAATTCGAGAACGATGGCAAATATTGTGAGAAATAGACTATAGAAGGCAGTTAGCGCAGTGAACATGCCGTCTCTGAAAAAATTTGTCTCCTATTCAAAGCTTCAGTTTCATTTAAACAAAGAGCGAGTTGACGCTAAATAACTCAAAAGCTAAAGTTACTTGGTGTCGCTACGTACACCAACAAAACCAGTGTTAGGAGTAGAAGTTCGAATTCTTCGCTTCCGTAAGGCTAGCGTAGAGCCATTCACGAGCTTCTACAAGCCGCAGAATGTTCTTCCAAAATCGTAAGGTGTAGGAGATGGTTGGTTTCTTCCTCAGCATTCCTGGGGTCAGATTCATCAACGACTTACATAACTTCAACAAAGAATTCACAGCGAAAAACTAAGATAACGCGGCTTATCGCTCACCACATCGCTTGATAAGCTGCGCTATCAGGGATTTCGGCTGTAAGTTTTTCTGTTAAATTGCTGTAAGCCGTTGATGAGTCCGGTCCTTCTCGACTCACTTTGCTTCCTTGCTCTGACTCCAGTTCTCGCCTCCACCGATCTTAATTTCGGAAGAAGCATCGCCGCTCTCAAAGGAGAGTGTTGAGTCCTGTCGTCGCATCTGTTCGCTTTTCTGGGACCCGCTGTGGTAGTCATCGCTCTGAAGTTACGAAAACTCATCTATTTACTTATGCGTGTAGGTGGGCTTTTGCCCACTAAATGAAAAACACAAAACGCAGTTCTAAGTTCTACCACATGCGTTGAAGCCTGGAGCGGTTGTGTGGAGGCTTTACGTTGCTACAGGATTTTTTTTACAAACTGTTGTGCCAGGCGGGACTCGAACCCGCACCTTCTCCTTTCCGGCCAGTGATGACCCCGATACCATGGATGAGCGCTGATGCGCCTCGAGGATTTCGCCGAGGTTACGTGCGACCAAACTGCGATGGTGGAGTAAGGCATAGCATCCTTTCACGGAGAAGGTGCGGGTTCGAGTCCGGTCTGGCGCAAAATTTTGATCGTAACAAAACATCCCATAAAATCAATAAAATCAATCAATCATAACATCCCTTCCTTATCATAATATCTCCTTCAAAGTCTCTACATTCCATTTTTGCAATTGAGAGCTTGTTTTGTTGCGACGTTACGATTCATTGAATTTTGCTTCAGTGACAAACATGAATCGAGAAACACTCAAGTTCGTTAAATGTTATGTTTTTCTTCGATTACATTCCTTTTCTTGTACAGCGCACAAACAATAAATGTGCAATAAATCAATAAATAAATCAATAAATCAATAAAAATAAAGTAATGCGTTTTTGCAAGCCCATCCAAGAGTAAAATAAATATGAGCTTAGTAAAAAGGTTTGTGTTGGCCAGAAAAAACATATATGATTTTCGTTTTCTGATCTTAAATCAGCTCAATAGTTAATACTCTGTATCGAGTTTTATTACGTTTTGAAGGTCGGCACTTCCATGCTTCACCCCTATAAGAGACAAAGGCGTCGATTGGAGAAACTTCTTTTAATCTGGCAGTCCTAAAATCTCCTTATGGACTTCATGTCGTTAGAAACATGGGGGTTTCACAAAACAGGAAACTCTGGAACAAGTAATGTTAAGAACATTGACCGCAGCATACTAGCAGCTTGTTACGTGATTAATAAGCAGCTTCACAGCCAGCAGAGTGATTTTCTTGAATTGTGTTCGAATTCTGGTGTGGTGTTTTTGTTTTTTAGCTCGCTTTTCAAGATCAATGTGCACCCGTGAAGAAAATCATCGCCACCAATGTTGCCAACAAATAATGCAGAAGTGATGATTTGTCAGAAGCGCTTTTGTATCGCTGTTGCACGGCAATTCGGGTATTCTTATTGCACTTAGCAAGCGCGATCGTCTGGGCAATTGCCAAACATAGATATTGACAGCAACGTTAATTCAAGGTTCTTGGTTCGGACTTCCCGCCTAGGCCAACCAAGCCTACCACTCTTTCGGGGTCGGTAAATTGGTACCAGGCTTGTCCGAGAATGAAACGGAAGCAACTAAACACAGATTTCTTCATCCGCTCGACACCGCAAGTCAGTGTGTAGACTAAATACTCATTCAAATTGACTCCACGATTTCTTCTGAAAGCATAATATTAAAATGCGTAGCGCGTCTCACTAGAGATCGACTAATACTGATATTTTCCTTTGTCTTTTATCGGAATTTGAAGGCTTCCTTCGATAGATTAACCAGCCTTCGACCAATTCTTCTCGAGGTATGCTTATAGAAACAAAGTGACTATTAGTTAGATACTTCGCGCAGAGATGCTAAAGCATTGCAGGATGTTTCTAACTTGAAAACGCAGTACATGCAGATCCAATCTTGAAGGCATTGGATATGAACGCTTGGTGAATAGTGATCACATCGTAGAAAATTTACGATCTGCAGCTCAAAATGTCGTAAACTTGAATCGTCGATCGTACCTATGCACAACCATACATGAACGAATAAATGAAAGGGTTGCAATGTGCGCCTCAATGGTATGGTATGATCGCGTTTAGGAGGAAAACCTCGCTCTACCATGAACTGAGAGTGGCTATCTATTGAAGAGACCCTCATTGGGACGATGGCGCTGCATTTTTCTAACCTTACGCCAGCACAGCCGTTTACAGTGGGTCGCGCTCAAATAACGGTGGCTACCTAGGAGATGCTTTATGGCTTTGATTACTATTTCTCAGGCGCAAGCTTCTGAAGTGTGGTAATCAAAATTCGAAATCTGACCCCTACTGGAGCTAGAAAGTGCGGGATACGCCTCTCCGTTGCCGTCCAACGTGAGATGCTGTCGCAGCAAGGGAAGCGTGGAATCTTCTTGCTGTCGGAGCACTTGCATAATATCATTATAATATTATTGTAATTATTAATATAATGTAATGCAAATACAAATGTAATTATTTACAATATTTTACAATTTGTAAAAATCTTTCCTTTGGCTTTCACTTGACAAAAATTGCACCAATTCTATTCTAACACAGCACTTCGCATCAGTAGCTGGGTAATTGCTAAGTACTCAATTGCTTGTTAACGTCATGGTAGCCTTAAGGGTCTCAGTGAAGGCATTGTTCTTCGAAAATCAAAAGCGCTAGTTTTCAGATAACATCTATGTAGCTTTACCTAAAACGCATTCAGTGAATTTTTGTTGAGCGCATAGCGCTGGGCTGTTCTAAAACTCGTCCGCATCTTAGAAGCTTTCCTAGCAGAACGATGCTTTCATTTTTTAACCAAATCTTGAGTAACTCGATTGTAAGTGAAAGAAAGGTGAAATGTGACTCTAGAAACACGTGCCATTCTTTTGGAGCAGACATAGATTCTGATAGCGCAGCAAGCTGATTTAGATGATAGCCAAACAAGAAAATCTGACCTAACACGTAATACGAGGAATTTGACGAAATTTGAGTTAGCACCGCGCAAGCAGTAGGGGTGCAAGCCGCCGCAGGGCAGATATAAGACACCACCAGTGCGAAAAAAAGATTTCCTACGTCTCTGCTCGCCGAGGAGCATTATCAACTCTTCTTTCGTTAAAGGCGGTGCTAGTGAATGTCGAAGTGAACGTTATTTTAATAGTTTTGGCGTCATAAGGTCACTGAGCGTATGGCTTTAGAAGGCGCATCTCATTTTTAGCTCAGCAGCGCGCTTGATAGGCCTTTGCGAAGTAAAGCGAGAGTAACTACACTTTTCTAAAACCACGGATAAACACAGTGAATCAATGTTGAAACCGGTAACTGCCGCTACTTTCTCTTCATGCTAGTAGCGGGTGGCTCTTCCCACGCGAGTGTGTCGGCAGTTTTACTACCGCCTCTAACCATATATCAGAAAGCTGAATATATATATATATATATATATATATATATATATATATATATATATATATATATATATATAGCATTCTTGGAAAATAAAGAGAAAGTGTGGCAGTTCCAAAAAACGTCAGAGATGCGTTCCCGGCCCGGAATTCGTTTGCGCGGTACCTCTGCTGACCGTCCTTCACCCTCATTGATGTTGACGTTGATCCACTTCCCGAGAGCTGCTTCGAACCGCTCTCAAATCTCAAGAACTGGCAAAATAACAGGGCCTTGTTCCACCTAAACTGGTCCGTCTGATCAAGAGCATCAACTGGTAGTCTGTTGACATTTGAATTTGAAAGCGGACTCCAACGTTTTGCATTCAACCCTTAGACTGCCAGAATTTGGCCGCAGTTACTGCGGAAGCTATGCAGATAATACTTGACGGCTATTGGGGCTATTTTGGGACTAAGCCTAGTTCAATGCACATGCTTGCGAACAACGCGCTATGGTTTCGCCCAGAATCTGGAGCCCTTCCAATCTATTGAGGATGCTTCTTCGATTTCATAGGCGCTGCCCGTTGATGTTGTAAATCAGCTGCCAAAGTTAACCCTGAGAGAAACTTCCCTGCGCTGCTTACGATTAGATTCGTGACATGTGCTACCATGAGTCTACTTGAAAGTTACTGATGATCTGACACCACTCACGCACAGAAATACGACACCAGAAATCACTGATGCAGAGCCGGCGAAAAGTAATGTTGATTGGGAAAGTATTTCTGGTGCTGTCTAGTTTGAGGTTCTTCTCCATGTTCCATGGCATATTTCGGGAATAACTGTTTGCCCAAGACCTTCGCCGTTAATGTCTTATAAACCTCAGTCCCAGTCTCGGAGATTTCTTCGCGCTCGTGTCGTACTCTTACCATAGCCGCTTTTGTGAACTGGACACTTTCTCAGTGGCACGCGATACGGTGTCTACAATACGGATAATGGCCTTGCTCTCCGCTTAGGCTTTTTGCGTACTTCCGTACTCTATTTCAAGTTGTTTTCAGAGGAATAGCCAGATTTCTGAGTTTTTAAAAATAGTCCTCGCCAGTTGATAACGCACCTTCACGTTACTACCGCCTCTAAGCATATATCACAAAGCTGAATATATATATATATATATATATATATATATATATATATATATATATATATATATATATATAGGGTGGCCCATAAGTCCTGCAACAAAAACATAGGCGTATAAAAAGACTAAAGGCCGCCACAGACTTCTGCGGCGCCGCTCGGCGGCGCCGCTGCCCTATGCTTATCCATAGGGCAGAGACGCAGAGCTCGCCTCCAGCGGTGCCGCCAGCGGCGCCGCAGAAGTCTGTGGCGGCCTTAAGAATGCACTAAATTTGGTACATTTTTAAACCATGTTTGCCCATGGTTTGTAAATTATGGTGGAGCGGTATTATTCATAAGGGACCACTCCTGGATTGATAAGAGCATTCAGATCGTGTGGGTTGCTTTGCAGCGCACGTCGCAGCCACTCTTACGGAGTTTTACTTCTTATTCGTTCCAAAGAAGATATTGAACAATAGTTTTCCCAGGCTTTATAGAGCAAGACAATTTCTTTAAGACGGTTAATAAATAAAGATTGAAAATCTAAAGATTTAGGAATTTCACAGCTAGTCTTTCGCAGGTGCAATATTTTGTAGATGGA
>OX375865.1:67507692-67584777 GCA_947359475.1 Heligmosomoides polygyrus bakeri | reverse complement strand
TATTCGTGTTCAGCGACCTCGACTACCCCAGGGCTAAAGTTTCGGACCGCCTGGATGACATCCACAAAAATCGATAGTTTGATCAATATCGACTAGTGGCGATCGATACTTCAAAAACAAACTTCAGATTCGTGTTCAGCGACCTCGATTGCCCCAGGGCCGAAGTTCCCAGGCAGGGAGAAGACGCCTGGGTATTTCTCGCTATTTTCGTGTTGTAATTTCCCCCCATTTTCCCTGTTTTCCCCCGCTAATTTTCGCGGCGGTGCCAATCGATAGGATTACTCATCGCTTAGCGCGTTATAATACAGTAGTAAAAATATATAAATTTATAAATATATATAAATAAATAAATAAATAAATAAATGTATAAATATATAAATATATAAATATATAAATATATAAATATAAATAAATAAACATATATACATATATATAGGGTGTCTCAAAAAATGTATACACTGTTTGAAAGGCGATAACCCTGCACATATTAAAGGTTCTGAGACGATAAGCACTCATATGAAAGAAAATATAAATTTTCTGACATATGAGTGGTGCCGATTGCGCTACGCACTCGTCTGAAATTTTGCATCTTACACTCGATTAATGTGTTTCGCTTGAATACATGTTGTAATTTCTTTGTAACGTGCTCGTTTCGATTTATTTGGGTTTATTCGAAGTTTAACCTAAAAACACACTATGACTTGCGAAAAAAGCATGGCATCCTTAAAAAATGCAGGTACTGTTTGAAAGGTTCTAACATTGGTGCTAGTGAAGTTTTTGAGGACGTTTGAGACTCATATGCAAGTGCACGGTAACGAGAATTCTGTGGTGTGCAAATAGTCAAGGTTGCATCACACGCACTCCTAAAACCTTGCATTTGCGACTCGATTGATTGTGCATGGGCTGAATGATTGTTACAATCTTGTCGCTATTTGGCCACATTAACCAGTAATGATCTTCTTTTAGAGTTTATATCATTCACTTTAAAGACTCGTGGCAGGTGGATTTGTCGAGTACACAATATATCGATCTCTCTATCGCTCTAATAACGCCCTCTACATTTTTGCGCTCATAACAGGAGTCATGGCCGGCACTTGGCTTTCCTTGGAGGGAGAAGAAGTTTATCCTGAATTGCTACTGGAAGTTCGAAAACATCGCCGAAATGTATTTCTCCAAAGCGCCACCCACTCGTGTCACAATAACACGGATACGAGACAGATTTGAAGAAGAAGGAACTGTGCAAGACCTTCACAAGGAACACTCCGGCCGACCTCTGTCTTCCACTAATCTGGTCGTGGAAGCCACTGTGCTTGAAACATTTCAGCGGTCACCTAGAAAGTCTCTCCGACAGGCTGCTCACGAAACTGGTGTTTCAAACGACATCGTTCATCGTATACTGAAAAATCAGAATTGGTGACGTACATACCAAGACTGGTGCAGCACCTCGCAGAAGATGATCCGGATCGAAGAGTGGAGCTCTGAGAGCGGTGCCAAGTGTGAGCAGGAGCCCTATTTTCCAAGACGGATTCTGTGGAGCGATGAAGCAACATTCAAGCTGAATGGAGAGGTTAATCGGCATAACTGCAGCTAGTGGGCGACGGAAAACTCCCATTTTACTCTACAGAATCATCTGAACTTACCAGATATTACAGTATGGTGTGACTCTGTGCTTTAGGTATTGTTGGACCCTTCTTCTTCGACGGTACTTTAACGGGTGTCGCCTATTTGGACATGCTTCAAAATTCAGCTCTTGGCTGCGCTCGTGGAATGTTCCTGGACGACGAGTTCTGTTTCCAGCAAGATGGAGCGCCAGCTCACTACCACCGGGATGTGGCCTCTTTCCTCCATGAAAACATGCCGCAAGAAGAGGCAGCGTTGGGTATCCTCCTCGTTCACCCGATCTTGCTCCTCTGGATTTCTTCCTTTGGGGATATTTAAAGGATATGAATTGAAGAACGCTATCAAAGAGGAATGCCAACGTATGCCATATGATATGTGTGAAAGCGTTTGCGACTCTGTGAAGCACCGGTGTGAGAAATGCCTGCAGGAGAACGGTTACCAGTTTGAACACATTTAGTAATCGTAGCGCATGTCAGTCTTGTATTCATTCAGTATTCGTAGTGCGTGTCGTATTCATTTGTTTGGTATTTGTTTGGTATCTGTTTTGTTTTATTTGTTATTTGTGATGTAGAGGGCGTTACTAGAGCGATAGCGAGATCGATAAATTGTGTAATCAATAAATTCACATGTCACGTATCTTTAAAGTGAATGCCAAATTATAAACTTTAAAAGTGGATCGTCACTGGTTAATGTGGCCAAATAGCAACAAGATTGCAACAAGCATTCAGCCCATGCACAATCTACCAAGTCAGAAATACAAGGTATCAGGCGAGGGCATGGCGCAATCTTGACTATTGCACGCCACAGAATTCTCGTTACCCTGCACTTACTATGAGTCTCAAACGTCCTCAAAAACTTCACCATCAACAATGTTAGAACCTTTCAAACAGTGCCTGCATTTTATATGATACCCTGCGTATTTTGCAAGCCATAACGCGTGTTTAAGTTTTGAACCTTAAAAGAAGCCTAAATCAATCGAAACAACCACTTTGTGAAGAAACTGTGAAATGTATGTATTCAAACGAAAGACATTCAATCGTGTGTAAAATGCAAAATTTCAGACGAGTGCACGGCGCAATCCATACCACAGGAAATTTATATTTTCTTAAGATTTTATATGAGCTCCTAACTCCTTCAGTATCTTTACTGCGTGCAATGTTATCTACTTTCAAACAGTGTATACATTTTTTGAGACACCCTGTATATCTGTATATATGGCTAACCATCCTAACCATCTTAACCCTCGCTATGCGCATATATGTGGTTCATTTGGGAAAAATCTCTCAAAGTCGCTCATGGATATCTGATGGGATAGTCTTCAGAGACCGTCGGGAAAGGTGCCAACAGGGCCCTTGTCTTCTGCAGCAGCTAAGCTCTTCGGAGCGACTGTGCAAAGTGTAACGACCAGAGCAAAGCAAAGACAAACACTGTCAGCACCCAGAACGCGCTTCATGGTGACTTTTGTGGCAGAACTTATGCGTGGGTTTTCCTGTCTGTGTGTCAATAACAAATCATTGCGATCAAAATAAGCGGGTGCCAAACCGTTTCCAACGAAGGCGAAAATTCTTCACCTTCAATAATTCTGCTTCGCTTAGAACGCAGGAAAAACCTGCTTTCCGCTTCCTCGAATGGAAGCGGAAATTCGAGGAGTGGCTGCTTTAAAATGGAGCGATCATGATGCTCAGAAAACGCTGTTCTCTCCCTACATAGCCTCTTGCTCATGCACCGAACCCGCAAAAGTTTATTACCATAGTACTATGAGATTCTCATGGCTACCTTGCCGCTGACTGCAGGAGGGTGCTGCTCCTAAGTCCGGAAAATTTAGATTCAAATTTCCCGCCATACCGTAGTTCCGCCAGATGCTGCGATTTGTGTCCTTGAAAGCCAGAAGCCTCTAGTGAACAGTCAACCACAGAATAGCCTAGATGTTGCATACGATGGCGGAGCGCAACCAAGAGCCGCGATTATCGAAGGCATTCGCGCTGGGCGTTCGCCAGCTGGAATAATTCGACTCTTCGGGCTCCCGAGATGGACGCTTGCGATGTTGCGGCCAGATACAATGCTGCTGAGGAGTCTGAGGAAGATTCTGCAAACCCGGCGAGGATAACCCTTTCGCGGGAACGCGTGTCAAGAGCTGGGGCAGTCGCAGAAAAGGCTCATGCGCTGATTTTGGAGGACCTGGCAATCGTTGAGGAAATTGGCGTCAGTGTTGGCTGTCAGCGAGTGAACAATGCGGCGATTTGTGGAGGAGCACCTACGGTACAAGTCGTACACAGCAAATATGCGACAGATGCTGTGAGGCTATCTAGAACCAAACGTATTGCCCGCTGCCATCTGCTATTGAGTTCCTCAAAAAATGAAGCGGCGCGCCGAGTCAGATGCTTTTCTGGTGAGAAATGTTTATTGCTGACGCGAAGGTTAGACGTAGAAATGGTCGCTACCCCGCATACGATGCCGAGGACTTTCCGATTGCTTCTAGAACAAAATCTGTAGCAAGTGTTCACGTCTTACGAGGAGACCCTCTAAATTTGAGCCGAGCTTTTGCGATGCAATTTTTACAGGACGTGTGGGGATCCAAAACCATAGTTAGTTTTTTTTCGGAATGCACTTCTGTGGTCGAAAAAAATCGTGTGAAAACGTGAACGCGAAGTTCACCACGACCTGACCTGCTGCCCTCCCCCTCCACCGAATGTGGTCGGTTGGCGCCGTGGATGGTATTTTGTCGCTTCACAGGAATGTGGCCGTACGTTTGATTCACCCATAATCTGGTGTTTCTGTATATTGCGATTTATCGTCAGTGAGACCCTTTATCCCCATTTCCAACACGTTCTTGAACAAAACCATGGCAACAAGTGTGTTTTACGTTCAGCGAGTTCCTTGAAAGTGGAAGGTGAGAATTTTTAATTTCCAGGTTAAGAAAACCAAAAACTGATGCCATATTCGTGATCAGCACCTTAACCCCGATGCACAAATTCTGGGCGAAATTGGTGCTTCTGACCTCGCCACCCTCACTCGAGCCTGGGCAGGGGTTTGCACTTCGGTCATCACTGTCAAATAAGGGCGTTCGGATTCATCAACGACTTACATAACTTAAAAAGAGAATTCACAGCGGAAAACTCAGATAACGCGGCTTATCGCTCACCATATCGCTTGATAAGCCGCCCTACCAGGGATTTCGGCTGTAATTTTCTCCGTTAAATTGCTGCAAGTCGATGATGAATTCGCCCCAAGGGGGTCATTGAGGTGCGAAGGCATTCGAGGTGGAAACCAAATGAATACGTTAAGCTGCGGGGGGAGGGGTAAACAGAGAGTATAATTTCGTTCTGAGTTCGAGTGCGTCAGCTAGCCAAGATGGCACAGGTTTATTCAGCTAACGTTTCGGCCTTATCGCCTTCGTCGGAGCCTGGAAAGCCAGAAACGTGTAAAATTATCCCACCAAGCACCATTTCAAATTGAGAAAATAAATTCAAGGACCAGAAAAAGAACCATGCAACCGAAGCTAGAAGGCTCACCTAGAAATGCAGAGAAGGACCCGTTGGAGTCGCCCACAGACCAAATGACTGGTATGTGATCCAGAAGCCGTGCCGCGGCCCCTGACCTGAGGACTCTAGAGGTCAGAATCCACAGAGGTCAAGGAATGGGGCGAGTTCGTTAGCTATGGCCAGGCATTCATCCTTTCTGTTCAATTTAGGATTTTTGCTGTGTATCCAAAATGCCTCCAATGTTTTTCGTGCTGCTGTTTGTTTCTCTTGCGCCAGAATTCGCACTACCACCTCAAACTCTGCATTATCATGCGCTTGCAGCCGATGAGATCCTAGAGGAGTTAAAGGGTTTGACCTTTTCATACCATTGATGTGCTCCTTCATCCGCACGTATAGTGGACGACCCGTTTCCCCCACGTACTCCTCGCCGCACCGCCGGCACGAATTTACGTAGATGGCCCCCGAGATCTAGCAGTTGCCCACTCGCCCATATGGGCAGATGACGCACCCAGGGGTGGGACAATATCGATCGTAAAACCAATTTCGGATGAACCGCCGCTTAAGATTGGGGGGGACGTATTTTTACTAACCTAACCGTACCACTGAGATCGTGACGACGTAAAGAGGCCCGGATAGACGCGCTTAGTGCGTCGTCTATGTATGGAAAACAGAACGGCATTTTGTCGTCGTCTTCCATAGTATTAACTCTGCGGCCGGAGGATAGTATGCGCTCAGTTTGGCTGGTTGTGGGGTAGCCATTGGAATGCGCAATACATCTAGCCTTCTCCAGGGACTGTGCCTTTTCTTCGCTCCCAGAAGAAACCTTTTCCGCCCATTTGAACATGTTTCTTGTGACGCCCAGCTTCGTTTTTAGGGGATGTGCAGACCAGACCGGAAGTGGATAATTATATTTTTATTACTGGGTTTACGGAACCACTTCGTTCTATAGAAACCCCTCCTTAGTTGGGCCTGAACATTCAGGAAAGGTAGCCAGTCCTCACTCGGCTTCTCTCGAGTGAACTGTATACTGGGAACTTCTTTGTTCAGGATTTCAAAGCAAGCGTCCATTTCTTTCTGTGTGGAACAAACGAGGAAACAGTCGTCTATGTACCGCACGTACATGACCGGACGCCGCTCTAGGACGGGTTGTTCTGTCCTGCTCATGAAAGCAATGGCTACCGTTGGCGCTAACCTTTGGCCCATAGCGAGTCCCCTAATTTGTTTATAATAGTTACCCGCCCACCTAAAGATGGAGCAACCTAGGCATTGCTTTAGCAGGTCCGTGATGTTTTGTACTGAGAGACCGTAAGTGTTAATATCCGTGCGGTGCTCAGTAAGGAGCTCACATATCGCTCGCACTGCATCGTCATTTGAGACGTTGGTATACAGGGAGGTTACGTCAAACGACTCCATGACGTGATTACGTCTGAATCTAGTTTCCCGTAACTTGTCAAGAAAAATATTTGTGTTAGTAAGATGGACGGGGAGAAACTGAAGCAATTGTGAGAGAATGGGGTTAAGGAACCAAGAAATCCTATCGGTGTAACCCCCTATGTTACTGATTATGGGACGAACTTTGAAATCGGAAAGATTGTTGGACGAAAGACCATTGGGCGAAAGGTTATGGGTCTTGACAACTGTATAAAGAACCGGACAGACGGGAAGGTCGCACCTAAGGCGGGCAGTGACCGCCTTAGGAAGCGATGAGAGAGTATAATATTGGTGATCTACTGATCCCCCTCGATAGAAAGCCTTCGGGCTGTCTTGTTAAGAGGGATCTCTGGCCGCTTGTCGCAGGGCCGCGTGGCGCGTCCTCGGGTGGTGGATAGGGGAATTAAACGAGAACCAAATGCGACCGTGTACTGCCCATAGACGCAGGTGGGACGCAGGGGATGGACTCCCTGCTCCTGCTAGGTCGGGTCGACGTGTTCCTTGTGCGTGGTAGCGGCATGTTCGTGCACAATGTGCGTGGATGTGTCCGTGACTGTGCGGATTGTAACTGTGTCGGCCCGGCCAAAAGTATGCACTCGGTAGACTGGGAGTACATCGTAAGGCGATTCGAGGCCGCCTCAAGTCTCGCCCCGTCCCTTCGGGCAGTCTGGCTGGCTGCCCGGAGTTCTTCGCCCGCACGACAGAGCCTGACTAGTTACCCGTGTGTACTCCAGTCAAAAACAGCAGCACTGAAGGGCCTCATTCCCCTGACCCCGAAAGAGCCCCCATTTCTGCAGCGATGGGAAGGACGAGTACGGAGAGGCTGCTAAAATCTCAGGGCCTAACCAGGCTGCGCAAACTGAGAAGGACTAGGATGACGATCTGTACTTACAACGCCCGCACACTTGCATCGGAAGCATCCGTCGAGGACCTGATGATGCAAGCCAGGAAGATCAAGTACGACGTCATCGGACTGACCGAGACGAGAAGACACCACCCCCTACACGCCGCCTACGACTCCGGAGAAGAACTGTTCCTCGGAACATGCGACAGTAGGGGAGTAGGCGGCGTTGGTGTCCTCGTCAACACGCACTTGGCCATGAACATCGATTCGTACGAGTCTCTGACAACCAGAATCGGACGTCTGCGACTGAAGCGATGTGGTTCCGTGCCAGCTTTGACCGTATTCGTCGCGTATGCCCCAACATCCGACTACGACGACGAAGAGGTCGAAGCCTTCTACGTGGAGCTGGAGAAGTTCTATAAGGAAGATCACACCTTCTACAAGGTGATCTTCGGCGACTTCAACGCCAAGATCAGACCGCGAAGGTCGCCGGAAGAACTTCACATCGGAACCCACGGTTTGGAGTGGAACGAGCAAGGTGAAAGGCTGTCTGAGTTTATCATGTCGACCAAGACCATCCATGGAAACTCGCAGTTCCAGAAGCCTCCCTCCCTACGATGGACCTGGGAATCTCCCGGTGGCCAGTTCCACAACGAGATCGACCACATCATTTTCAATCGCAAGTATTGCCTGACCGACGTCTCCGTTGTCCCCAAGTTCTACACGGGATCGGACCACCGCCTCCTTCGCGCAAGGTTCCGCTTTTCGCGTCAAGGAGAGAAGGCCGCGAAGTTCAAGAAGAGGAATCCCAGAACGACCATCAACTGGGACCTTTACACCTCTCTTGCCGGCCTTTGGGAAGATGCCGTCATGGACAACATCGACGAGGAATACGACCGCTTCGTGCACCATTTCCGAGATAGTGCTAAGGGAGCCGAGAGCTTGAAGACCACCAAGAGACGCATGTCTCCGGAAACTTTAGGAGTGATACGCCAGCGTGGAGCAGCACGAGCGTTAGGCAACTACCAACTGACGTCCGAGCTTGCGAAGCTATGCAGAGCGGCGATAAAGGAGGATCTTAAGGAGAGAAGGGAGGAAGTGTTGGCTGAAGCTGCAGAGGCAGGGTTGAGCATCCGCAATGCCCGCCGGAACTTCGCCAACTTCAAGACCAAGATGACCGCTCTCTGACGTCCTGACGGAACCGTCACTTCTTCCAGAAGGACAATGGAGAGAATCATCCACGACTTCAACTCCGATCTCTTCCATAGCCACGTCCACCTGCCCCCACGCCATTTTCCGCAGGATGGATACGTCGTCCCCTCTGTTCTCCCTTCCGAGACTCGACACGCCATCTCGTCGTTGAAGAAACGTACAGCACCCGTGTCCCGACAGGATCAGACCCGAACATTTGAAGAACCTACCGCCAGCGCTCATCAACACCCTGGCGCGGCTCTTCACACGATACCTGTCGGATTGCAAGATTCCATCTCAGTGGAAGATCAGCAGGACCGTCTTGCTGTACAAGAGGGGAGACGTGCACGACATTGGCAACTGCCGCCCGATCTGCCTGCTGTCCGTAGTCCAAGCTGTTCACTCGAGTGATCCTGAATAGGATCAGCAGAACGCTGGACGAAGGACTGGCATGCGAGCAAGCAGGATTTCGGAGAAGATTCAGCATGATCGACCACATGCACACCATTACGAAGCTCATCGAAGTGTCGCGAGAGTATAAGCTGCCGCTGTGCCTTACGTTCATCGACCTGAAGAAGGCATTCGACTCCGTTGAGACTGAAGCGGTCCACGAAGCCCTGCTCACTCAGGGCGTTCCTACTCAGTTCGAAGATCAGAGACGCTGTCGCAGGGGCCAATTTGTCGAAAATTGTGTGGGACGGCCACGTAATGCGCTTCGCAGACACCCGCTGGACGAGAGCCGTCACCGACTGGATTCCGCGGGATGTCAAGAGAACACCAGGACGCCTACCAACGCGTTGGTCGGACTTCTTCGTGAAAGCCCTGAACGACCGCTACGACGCTCCTCGTGTCCCTCGAGCGCGGAGGATCCATTGGAGCACTCTGGCACGCGACAGGGACGTATGGAGGCGCTGCTGGCGCCCGTCCGAGCAGGTCGATGGTCAACGGGACGACAGGTGATACAGATGAATTACGTCCTTTTTTGAGCGGGTGGTAGGAAGAAGCGTAGATTCAGTTGGTGAGCAGTATTAATATTTCGCTACATGTTTTTTTTGCAATTTCCATCATTGGTGAAGAATGTTGGTCATCATTAGCCATTCTTGCCATTGGCTAGTGCTTTTTTGACTTGAGTCCATTCATGTAAAGAATATAATATTATGTTGTCTTGAAAGTTCTCAGCGTTTTGAGTACTTTACTTTGAGCTACCACAACCTTCTCAAATATTATCGAATTTAGTCGTAATAAGCACCGTTCGAATCAGTAAACTTTTACCAACGGGCCACCTGTCGACTTATTCCACCACCGAAAAATTATGTGGTCGGGAATCGACAAAATCCACGAAAGCTGTTTTGGCTTGGTCCTGATCGGTGAAGGTTTTACCAGCGAGAAAGTTCTGAAAGTGTTTAAAAAGGTGGTAGTCTGTTGGAGAGGTCTGGAGAATATGGTGGGTAAGGTAGAACTTAACCATTGATTCGTTCAATTTTCGAACAGTGATTCGCGAAAAGTGTGGGCGGGCGTTCTCGTGCAAAAGAAGCGGGCCTCTTCTGTTGACCAATGCTGGTTGAAGTTGGCGCAATTTTCGGTGCATTTCGTCGATTCCCTTACAGTAGGAGAAAGCTGTGATCGTTTGGCCTGGTGCCAAAAAAGTTGTAGTGGATCACCCAGCCGCCGACCACCACATAGTGGCCGTTACCTTTTTTTGGTGGAGGTCTGACTTTTGGAAAATGCCTAGGGGGTTCGTCGGCGTCCACCCACTATCCGGAACGTTTCCTGTTATCATACAGAATCCACTTTTCATTACAAGTGATGACGCGACCCAAAAACGGGTCAGTTTTGTTGCGTGCAAGTAGAGAAGAACAAATATCGAAACGTGACATTTTTTTTTTGCGGCTCAATCGACTCGTGGTCACCCACTTTTCGAGCTTCTTCACCTTCCCAAGGCATTTCAAAGCATCGGCAACAGCAGTTTTACTGACGTCAAGCCTTTCCGCGATCCCGCGAACTGTTTGGGATTGACTGCGAAGAAGACCGAATTTGTAACGACGGACGTTACTGAGTCCAGCTCCATCAAGGTTAACGGCATAGAGCTTCCAGGCACTGCGACCTGTTAAGTACCTGGGATCAGCAGTCGCGTCTGACGGCAAACTGGTGGTCGAAGTGAATTCACGCGTGAGTGCAGCTTGGTCCAAGTGGCGCTCGTTGACTGGCGTGCTCTGCGACAAGAAGATACCAGAGCGCTTTAAGTCGAAGATCTACAGAGCAGTCATCCGGCCAGTAGCGGTGCACGGCGCTGAGTGTTGGCCTGCGACCAAGGAAGCTGAAACGCGCATCAGCGTCATGGAGACGAAGATGCTGTGCTGGACGGCTGGAGTCACCCGCATGGACCACATTCGAAACGATGTCATTCGGCAGAAGTTCGGTGTTGCGCCGATAGCTGACAAGATGCGCGAAGCGGGGAGCGGATCGAACTTATGTATGGTCATTGCTGCTGCGGCAGCAACCGTTGCGCAGTAATTAGCCGCCACTGATTACTGCCGCCTGTGCGGGAGCCGCTGCCGCGAACGCGACAACTACTCTCCCGAACTTTGCAAGAGGTTCTGACTAGTTTTTGTCCAGCTATTCGGCCAAATACGATTCCTTTCGTCAGAAAAGGCCAATGGCTACCTTCCGCGTCGCAAGGGGAACGGCCAGGCTAATGGATCATAGGCAAGAAAATATTACAGGATAGGAAGCTGAAGACTGGATCGCACGAATACCAGGAACCAATGTGTCGCACTTGGAAATGTTTTTGAAAATTGAGGCCAAGCTATTGAGGGAAACTTAAGGACACAAATTAAGGTGCTGCCGAATTGTTGTGAACGAGCATAAGAACGGTTGAAAAGTAATCCTGAAGAAGGTAAATAAAGATGGTAGAACGGGTAGAAGCAAGGCAGAAGGACTACAAGGAGACCTAATGAGAGTACTCTTCGATCTCAAAGACTCGCAGGCCAGTAACATTTGCTGCAGCCTATCCCTCTCGTCTGCGCCTATCCCTCTCGTCTTTTTCACCTCTCGTCTGCGCCAAAGACCTGGATGTCATCGGGGCTGCGGTGGAGGATATCGCACTGGCGGCGGGTCAAGGCAGGAAGTCGGCAGACGTAGCCGCGGACTTGCCGCGCTGCGGCATAGGTCGCCGCAATTAGCGATGACATTCGTAAGTTCCAGCGTCCGCAAGATAGGCCTTAACTTGGAGGTAATAGGAAAACGGCCTAGAAGGCGCCCAAAGCAGCGCTGTTCTGATACGTTACAAATGGACTTGAAGATTGCTGGTGTACACCCTGATCTAGCGCTGGATCGGGAACGGTGGCGTTATGATACCAAAATAGCGGACCCCGCTACGAAGCGGGACAGACGCTGAGGAAGAGGAAGAAGAAGAAGAAGACGACGGCGAAGGAGAGGAAGAACCTGGAAATTAAATATTGTCACCTTTCCACTTTCAAAGAGCTCGATGAACGTAAACGACATTTGCTACCATGTTTCTGTTCGAAAATGTATTGGAAATGTGGATAAAGGGTCTCACTGACGATAAATCTCAAAATTCAGAAACACCAGAATATGGTGGAATCGAACGTACGGCCACATTCCTGTGAAGCTAGAGAACACCATCCACTGCGCCAACCGACCACATTCGGTGGGGGTGGGGCAGTAGGTCAGGTCGTGATGAACTTCGCGCTCATGTTTTGAAGTTTAGTTACGAGTTTTGCAAACTGTAGTGAAACCGTGGATGGCGACTGTAGCCCTATGAGGACATACATCTTCCAGCAGGACGGCGCATGGCTCACAAGAGCCATTTATTCCAAAAGTGGCTGTTCGATAACTTGGACATGTTCTGGTCTGAATTCTGACCTCCGAACAACCCGAATTTGAATCCCCTGGACTATTATGTTTGGAGAGTAGTTAAGAGGGTTACTAACAAGACGAAGCACCCTACATCACCTCTTCGTATTGAGCAGCATTCACAAATATGGTCAGCGCTCTTTAAAGAGAGCGTACTATCGCTTCAGGCCAAGGATGGAGGCGGTCATTGCGGCTGACGGAGGCTACACTGAGTAATTTTACTCATGAGGTATCCCTTTAATTATATGATAAGGAACTTTCCTTTTCATTCATATTTTGTGTAAATAAATTTGTTTGGAAGGGGAGGTTTAGTTTGCCCGGGTTCAAACGCCGTACCCTGTACATCCTTTTGTCCTCGTGACAGGCCTTCAGGAGAATGTTTCTCGGACGATTGGGGTCATCGCCAGTGAGTAACTGACCGACAATGCAAATAATCCTTCATATCTGAAGCGAGAATTCACTAGAGAACTGTTTGCCTGGCTTGACCGAAAGTTCATTCGAATTTGGCATCAACCTGCATCTCGATTCATTGTCAAGTGCTCAGCAAAAAAAGGACTTTCATCCAATTGCTACACCAGATGGGATGCGATCGATTTCATATCAACCCGATTTTCCATATGATTTCGGGACAATGCACGGGCGAAACAACATGTTAGCCGACAGCATGTCAGCCGAGCGTTAAAATAGAAGTGGAGGTAGTCGCAAAATATGCGTATTGTAGGTGCTCACACTCGCACCTTTTTGAGAACCTGCGTGCATGTAGGAGGAAGCTATTCCTAGCATCGATACTCTTCGTCGGCGACATGGGCACTGTGGAGGAGCGGGCCCGGGTACGCAACCGAGGAAAACTGAGGAAATGTTCGAAAAATTCTGGAAAACTTCGATATTCTCCGATTCGAGGTAGTTCTGTAATGATGTACGCCCAACATCTAAAAGGGAAATGACTCCACGGATTAGCTAGTCTTCTGAAGAATGATTTATTCATGACGCCCATGGAAGGAAATTGTCGGTGAATTGACTATGACTGAAAACATAAAAAACGAAAAAATAACTGAAAAAAAATAATGAAAAAGTAACTGAAAGAACTCGTTGGTAAAAAATTCAAGCTCTCATAAAACTGTTTTGCTTTTATCTTCTTGTGGGAAGTCATTATTTCGAATGGAGAAACCTGTACAACAGTTAGAAACTAAGCGGCGAACTTCAGCATGAACCCACAACACCTCCCTTCAACGGACAAATCCGTATTGTCGACTGAGGAACCTCTTTCATTCCTCTTTGGAAGGCCTAGCTGCTCCTGTTTCTTTCATGAGTACGTCCCCTATTTAGTTCGTGTGCTCATGAAAACTTAGACCAATCCTAACCTCATGAGAAGTTGTTGCAATTCCTCTGAGAAGGACACCTCGTTGAACCTTCTTATCCTTGTAAGCCTAGTGGTCGCCTTTCACGCCAGAACGTTCTTTATCGTAGTGCCCTCATATCTTCATTTTCAACTCTCAAGCCGCGATAAATTTGCCTTCACCGCCCCGGGTAAAACTGGATCACACTCCCACCATTGATGTTCATCGCTATTCAGAAGGAGGAAAGATCCAATGTTCTACGTTGTGGCTGGGCATGAGAACGTTGCACCTGGGGTGTGGTAGCGCAGAAGCGGGAGGTGTCGCGTGCACCCCGAATCGAAGCTCTTGACTTGGACCTCGTCTAGAGCAACCGAGCCTTCGTCGCCCTGAGGTTTACTAGTTGGTACCGAAATTCTTTGGGAAGTGTGAAGCACTGACTTGTCCATCGGTTGGTCACCGCAAGACCATATTTTATGGGCCACTACGCGTTCCAATCGCCTTCAAATATTGCGCAGGAGTAGAATACTTGACGCATCTCACACGGTGGTTGACGGCACATTAGTATCATATGCTTTGTAGCAAACGTTCCAGATAATGACTCAGCTGGTCCAAAGAAGGTCAGTAAATTCTTCGATTTAAAAGAAACTAAAAACAAAGAAAATGGAGAAGTTTGGAAATAAATCTAGTGAAGTCATAAACGGGCGCATGGTAGCACTTTCGGATGAGATGCCGGCTCTCGCCTGGTCTCCGAGTAGAGGTTGGTTCGCATACCGTCTGAGCAAGCCTAAGAAAAGCTCTGGGAATACAAAACACTGATTTGTCTGCCAACCCTGCACCGCGAATCTTAATATGGACCAAACACGCTCTCATAAAGGGATCTAAGGATCACCAAGGAATCTAACTCCGATCTTCGCACCAAATCTTTTAATACGACGTACACAGTTTCTCGCCTTACGCTCTGAAATCGCAAGCTTTCATTGCTGCGAAAGTTTTTTTTTTAAATGCAGTCGGTCAAACTAGCGCTATTTCGATTAGCCGCTCGTTTCTGTGAATTACTTGCTTTCCGATCTACATGGAAGTTTCAGTTTAATTGGTCAGCTTAAATGATCGCATAGGATTTGCAATCCTCTTAGTTATGTTTTACCTAGTAAACCCTTTACACTGTTTTGTGAGAAAAAATGTTTTGAAGTCGTTACAATACGAATAAATGGAGATCTCTCACGGGAGAAGCAATTAATTGAGAACACTATGCGGAGAAACAACGCCTTGAAGTTTAGGTACTCACCCTCGTTAATACCCTGGCAGGGAAACAAGGAAGATTACCCAGAAAATCCAAACTAACAGTAGTGTTTTTAGAATAAATGCATCAAGAACTCAGAGCGCATCATAAAACAGGGAATCAGGTCTGGCACAATGCTTACTGCTAGAAAAGGAGCAACGCAACGAGTACTACAACATCTGCGCCATTCAGACATATGTTAAAACGATAACCAAACGATGAAAAAGCTGGATGTTCTATTTTTTATGTGCCCACTATCAAGAGAAAATACAGACGATGCTTCATAAGGATATGCTTCGAAAGAGACAACAACTTCGAATGAAGGCGTCTTTCAGGAGAACATCAGTCAAGTTCGGACCGCCAAATACGCATGTTATAGGAAACGAACAGTGCTGGTAAATGAGCGTGGGCAATATCATACCGAATCGCCCTTCTCCAAGGTCATTTTCTTAGATTCCGTCTCCTGTTCTCTTGTCTCCATGCACCGGGCTTCCTCCACCGCTGCCTGCTGACCGCTGGCGTGTAGACTAAAAAGGAAAGGATGCAGTCAGGGTAAGATCGATTACACTGAGGAGAACCTTTCGAATCACTGCTAGCTGATTTCTGTGAACACTGCTTACGCCAATGTGAACACTCACTCAAAATCGGAGGTGCGGATCCAGCTATGGACAAACTCGGGCTTGGCCGAACCCGGTGCGAGCGAATTCGATGAAAATCTTCCAGGAAGAGCGAATGTTTCGACGAAACACGAATCTTTTTTGCAGCCTCCACCTGAATGCACTGTACTAATTTCTTAATGCTAGGAGACAGAAAGGCACAACCATTGCGAAGTGCTGGGGAAGGAGAAGTCAGTGGGAAGCCCCTAAGGGGTGAACAGGCAAATGTCATTCGGTGTGACACAAACCACGGGAACGGTAGTCCAACGATCAGTACGGAAGGCGGCGAGTTGGTCAACAGAAGGCAAGAGCTGATTTTTGGAAGCCTCCTACCCACCCCTTCACGCAGCGTTACAGTGGCCTCGTCAGCGATGTGTCCCGATCCTGCAGAAAGGCGAGCAGAACCTGCTTCGTCGGCAGCTGTGTGATTACTCCTGCACCCGATTCAGAGGCAGAATTCTAAGCCCTCCAAAAAGGCCTCACTTACCGTCCAAGGAGGACCTCTAAGTACACATTGGAGTCGTAGGTGGAAGCATCTCAGAAAGGAAAATGCACCTTGAGAGCAACAAGGATCGTAGCGGTGCAGCTGGACTGAGAGACTGAATGGACAAGAAAGCGGCGATCGACTGAGCAAATGTGTGATCGAGACTCCCTCGCCTGGGAAGCACATGCGAGGTCGGTCAGTCGACTGTGGACAGAGCGCAGCGAGCACGACCTGGTGCTCGATAGCCAGAGCGCAGCGCAGAGCTCGGCTGACGCATGAACTAGCCAGCTCTCTTCGGCCCGAGGGTACGGACGGGAAGAAGCGCAGTTCTGCTCCGGGTTTCCGCCGTCGACTGGGAGATACCCATCAGTTACTCTCGAAACGGATTTCTTATGACCAACAGCAAGGAATTATCGCAACGGAGTGCTACGGTATGATAAATCCAGCAGAAACAGCAAATCGAAGAGTTTCCGGCCAAAGTCCCACCATCAGTGTAAAGGCGCGCTTTACTAAGGAGATTCATATGTTGTCGCATATCTGTGGTGTCGCTTTTTGTCGCTTTAGGTTCAACACCTTTCAGCTCCCAGCTGCTCCGTCCACTGATGCAGAAAGCGCTGCTATAATAGCCAGAGTCGGCAGCTAAGAAACGGGCTTAGAGACGCCAACGGTAACATATTAAGTATTAAAGCTCACCGTTTGCATCTTCGTAGAAGCTTGCATTTCTGTCAGCCCTTGCATTCGCAACCCGAGACGTCAGCCTCCGAGGTATGACAGAAAGTGCTCTCGAGAATACCTAAAGAAGACTGACTTTTTGGTACGCTGTTCTTTTCATGGATTTTTTTTTTGCATTGCGCAGGTCTTCCACTGGACTTCTTTTAAATACTTCGCATGTCCCAGCGATTACCGAAACTTTGATATCGATTTTATAATCTCTCCTGAACGGCAATATTTGTGTCCCAAAAGGGAATTCCTCAACGTCTTTCACGATCTTAGAAAATTTCCTCTACTCGTAGAGAAACTAATCCAATTTCAAATAATGCCCTGAAACCAGAGCGCTTCCACTTCTTAATTATGTGAACTAATTACAGAGGGGCTCAAGGGATTGAGTAGTACACCGCCTTACTGCGGCAGTCTGACAGACTCGGCAAGGCTGGATACATCTCCGCAAATCTTGTACATGTGACTGTAGCTGCCTTGGATACAATTCGACCTGCACTGAATCCCTTATTGAACATCTGTAGATGGGAATGCTGCCCTTTTCCGCTGTCTTTTCCATTCATTTTCCAGTTTCATATTGACCCTGAGCGTTTCTTTTTGCCGCAGCTTCTTTTTCCTAGCGACAATAGTAAGCGTCAGTAGGACCACTCCTCCTTACAAGGAAAGGTTCCCAAATCAAGGTGAGCTCTTGCGGTGCTATTTTGGCAGAATGTGGGGCCGTGTGAGCGGAGTCCAAGATTACAGTTAGCTTTTGCTGAACGCCTCTTTAGAGACCTGAAAAAGAGGTGTGAAGACGTGTGCACAACACTCGTCACCCGCTATGACACCCCACGAGATGTGTCACGGTGTCGCAGTCGATAGGAGTTCCGCCTCATAGAAGCAAAGCAAACTGGCGGGCTTTTGAGTTTGAGTCCGCGTACCGCCATAATTTTTCCACATATTTGTTTTTGTTATTGCGCTTTCTCATGATCACAGTAGTCAATTTTAGACCATCAATGCTTACAACAGACCAAGGCTTTCTATTTGCGCCCCCATATGTGCTAGTTTTTTTCGTGTGTGGCAGTTGGTTACGTCGATGTCCATACAGAACCTTTCTCACCACCCACGAAGAAGAAGTGTTCATTAACGCTTTTGTGAGATGCTGCTGGTGTGACACGCGCTTGTGTTTCACTTGTTTCATATTTTTGTACCATAGCCGTTGACTAAAAGGAAAGAGCGGTAAGACCTTTTATTTCAAGAGAAATGGTGTGGTGCAGACCCGCATCGATGAAAAACTACCACATATGAAGGCGCAAATAAAGAGCCTTGGTTTGCTGTAAACATTGATGGTCTGAAATTGACTTCTGTCATCATAAGAAAGTGTAATAACAACAAACTAATATGCGCAAAAGTATTGGCAGTACGCGGACTCGAACTCAAAAGCCCACCGGTGTGTTTCTATGAGGCGGCACACGACTGAAATTTTGGATCCGCTCACAAGGCTCTATACCCTGCCAAAATAGCATAGCAAAAGCTTACCTTGAGTTGGGAACCTTTCCTTGTTAGCAAAAAGCGTTCAACGTGAAGGTTATATGATTTCGATGCTGGAATTCAAGATTCGACCGGCGTGCTTAGCATAGAAGAAATCAGTTGCCCTACCTTTCTACTGCCGCTTCGCAACACATGGGAAGATGGAGGTATTTGCTTTCAATTACATCAAATTAAGCCTCCCCCATTAGAACAAGGTCTCCTCGAAAATAATGCATGTGTTCAGTTTTTCCTGTTTCCAAAGCGACGTATCTGTGATGAAAGCGACGTATCTTATCGTGAGCCGAATGAAACTGGTTTTCGTCATAAACTCGACGTGCTCGAGAGGAGAAGGAGCAGCAAACCACCGGTCAATAACTATTCAAGGAGTTTCGATAGAGTTTTGCGCTGAGAGGTACATATTGCTGTTTCGCTGCAATACAAGAGCCATGCTAACAGTTGTCGCTTAGCCGGAAGACCGCAGCAGCGCCCAACTGTAAACTTGGGAACGATTATGTTTCTCTTGAATGGAAGAGGCGCAAATCAGACAAGCGGTCGTAACTGCGATGCACTCGGACCTCGTTCATGTCGCTCGCTATCAAACCGCCGAGTCTCACCGAATTTCCAGGCTCAAAACCCAGCTCATTTGAGCGCTCTTCGTGCCACTAACTAGTCCTTGATCAACAATTTTTTCTTAACAGAAGCAAGGCAATAGTCGCTACTATTCCAGTTCCGCAAACAAATCCTAGAAGATGGCCTCGTTTTAAATCAGCTTGAACAAGGTCAGGCTTCGCCCTCTTTACTTCTTTTTCCCGATCCTGTTAGTTCACCTACGCTCTTTGAAGTAGAGCGCAAATAAGAACCTGCACCCCGGCTTGGTCTCTGAAGACGACCGAACGTCGCAACCAAGCATCAACAACAAAGCTCCACTCAGAGTCTAGTTCTGCTCGAATGACCTCTTCGAATGATTTTCATTCGAACGCGAACGTTCGGTTTCGAATAATTAAAAAATCGCGTTTTTCTAATGTATTCGGATTCGAATATTCAGAAGGACCGCTTCTTTGAACACATGTGCATATTCAAACTCGAATATTAAAAAGATCGTGCTTTTCGATTGTATTCAAATTTGGATATTCAAAAAATCGCGTTTTTCGAATCTATTTCAATTCGAGTATTTAGAAAAACTGCTTCATTGAATATATTCAGATTTGAGCATTCGAAATTTGTGAGCATTCGGAGAAGAGTATCCTACAAAAGCCTCTGGATGATGTATACCAACGTTCATTAAATTAGAGACTCCCTTCTCGAAAGAGAAGACGCGAGTCCTTCGCTCAAGCGATTTCCAAGTTTGTCGCTAAAGGCGTTGAACTTGAGGAGATCTAGGAAATCACTGATCTTGGATTTTTGCTAAGCAAGGACCTCTCCATCCATGATAATTCACCATGCTCAAGATCTTCAGAGGTCCTCAACTACAGATCCTCAAGTCCTAGTGCTAGGCTATTTTAAAGTAATGTATGTATTTAGTAGGTTTCAGTGATGTTTCTCTATCATATTTCGCTGTCCTCCTTGAGAAAGGCTAATGGTTGTGAATGCCAGCAAGAGATGCTGTTTTACTTTGCAAAACAGGCGTAATCTTTAACTAATACAACTGTTTTTCCGCTAAATACTTTGGTTTCTCATCGGTGCCACAACTAAAGGAAATAAGTGCTGCGCAGGCTGAATGGACAAGTGCGAAAGGCAAGTTTCGGTTTATTATGCAGAGTCTAAGGCATTTAAGGACCCCTAGTATCACATACTAGTACTTAATTTGTTGCTGCTATTTTCGTTGTTGACTAAAGATTTCATCGAGCTGACATGTTTCATTGAACAATGTTTTAGCACACCATAAGTGCATTCAATTAATAAAAAATCGGTCGCTCAAAATAGCGCATAAAAATCTGAAGATATAAAGCTATGAAGTGACCAGAAACTTAGGAAACCACGTTGTCTCCTGATTCAAAAAGGTTTCTGCTCTGGGACAGTCTCGGAAATTTACATGGTAGTAGGAAGGAAATTACGGTCCGTGGCCGAAAATGCGCGTATACCCGTAAATTGCATCTTCGTATCCAAGATGAGAAAGGTACGACTGACACTGATAGAGGGCTCATCGCCAATTGACGATCGCGACGTAACTATTGCCATTGTTGCTGTATCTTACACTATAATGTAGCTTCTCGCCGGAGCGGTGACGACGAATACTATAGGAAGAACCTCTATCCCCCACGCAGTAAGGAAACGCGTTTCGACTCTGCCGAATCCTCAAGACCCATGAGTGGAGGCACTGAAAGCTCCGCATGCTTAGCAGCGGTTACCGATCCGCTGGCGCGAGCTCACCACTCAGGGACGCGGCACGGTCAGTGTGCGTTGGATGGCGCAGTAACCTAGGTCCTGCTTCCGGATTCCGGAACACGACGTCCAGGGTTCGATTCTTGCACAGCGTTGGCTTTTTGCCTTTCGCCCACCCTAGAATGAAATTTCGATAGAGAAAAGGGATCTGCATGCCCTGTGGAGTTTGCTGTGGTATGGTGTTCTTACTAACCTTTTCCCTTCGTGGTTCGTTACAAATGCCTCATCTGTGTAAAACACGGAGATTTGTGGAACTTTCGCACAAGCACCTTGATGTTCAAGATCAAAGCGGGAACATGGGAGAACATCAAACAACGACAGGAACTGTTCGACAAAAAAATGGAAAAAGTCGCTCAAACATTGCATACCTAGGAAGGAGGAAGTGTGTTAATGGGGATGTGCTAATCACAAACTAACACCTGATTCCTAAAATGTCGACCGATTTTAAAATGGATTTTTTTTAAAATGGAGGCCATGTTGGGCATGTGTTGGTAAAATGGTCAGGATGGTCGGTTTCGTCAAAACCTTGCCTAGATCGACTAGTTAAGGCAACAATCACGAACTTGAGTCCCGTATTTTCGGATGGAATTCGGCTGAGTGAAGGTGGCGGGTCGGGATCACCGATTTTATCTCGAACGTCTAGGTTCTGAATAGATGTTGTGCGAGCTGTCTAGAACAGTTATTTGGAGTGCTGATTGCGAATGTAAGGAGCGCTTTGGGTGCAACGGCACGCGATGGTAGCAGCGGTGCAGCTACGCCTTAGGCCGGGGGCATACTTCCATCGCCGCGATGCCATCGCGGCTGTCAGTTCATGGCCATTCCGCCGCACGCGGTAGTATAGGCGAAGAAAACTTCGCTGCGGCCGCCGCAACATGGCAGTCGGGATTCGCGATGGCTTCCCGCGCCCATCGCGGGCATGGCATACTTTTTCGCGTCGCGCGCGGTGTTTAGCGTTGGTCCTGGACGGATCGCCGTCGCGCTCCCTTGCATAGCGATGGGCGATGCGACGAGCACTGAGAAGTTCAAATCTTTTCGCGTCGCTCTGCAAAACTCATCGCCGCGATTTCGTCACGGGAAGTATGCACGAGGCCTTATGCTCATGACTACTTCGTACTCCTACCTAACGCAATCTGCCGTACTCCACCGTAATATCAAGAGCAGGCATTATCAGCACTCCAAACAACCATCACGGGTGCGAAATCGCTCACCCCTACAACCTCCCATCCTTTCGTCAGCTATAATAAACGATAATCGGAAATAATATTTGAAACAAGTACACCAAATAATCTCTCCAAAAAGAACTGGGTGGATATTTGTTACAATTTCTGAAATCGCGGAAGCGAAATAGTGCGATAAACCACTATTAGGGGGGGGGGGCAAAAGTAATGAGACAAATTGAAAAAATTCTTTATCTCTTTATAACTCAATTACAACTCAACGATGCTGAGGAATGTGTATGCCATTAAAGTCAATGACTTGCTGCCAACGCTCAGCCAACTTCCTGATCCCATCCTCCAGAACTGCTTGAGTCTGGTGTTGATCAACTGCTCGATATGGTTGTCAAGGACTGCTTGGGTTCTTGTGTCCCTTCCGACCAGGAAGTCCCATAGGCTCAAGAAGTGGTGGTAGTCGCATGGAGAGATGTCCGGTGAACACGGTGGGTGAAGCATGTGAACGTAGCCCAGCTGGGCAAGCTTATCCGTGGTCACTTTTGCCCGATGGGATGCAGCGTTGTCGTTGTCGAAGAGGAGGACCTTCTTGAAGCGCTGAGACCGAATAGTCGCTTGTCAACCTCTTCTATTTCGTTCACCAGGGCCTTGGAGTCCTTCGTCGTGCTTTTGGAAAATAGCTTCCAGTATACCGGGCGTGTGGGCGCAAACCCAAAAGCTCAGAAGATGCTTCTCGCCGTGAACACCTCGCCGAACGAAGGTCGGCAACAGGTCACCAGGTCTCACCCAGACTCGCTGCATGGCAGGGTTAAGGTAGAAGACGTACTTATCATCTTGCGTGAATATTGAGCCCAGGCTGCCCGGGGTTGGGAACTGGGCGAGATTTGCGCGACACAGCTCGACTCGTCAGACTGGGGTTTCGGCACGAGACATACTGGGGTTTGGCATGCTTCTGGAAAGGGCGGAAGTGGTAACTTCTCAGATGTTTGTATGCTACTTACAGCACTGACCTTACCTGATAATTTGCACATGTATTAGGGGGGGGGGGCTCAGTAAGTAGCATACAAACATATAAATACGATAAACACGAAACCAGACTTCAGCCACGGGATATATGGACACGCCATGGAGAGATTCATTACTTTTGCTTCCCCCCCCCCCTAATACATGTGCAAATTCTCAGGTGAGGACAGTGCTGTAAGTCAGTGCTGTAACAGTGTGGTCGCACAGTGACCTCGACTAGTGTACAAAAAGAACTGTTACCTTCAAAGACTATCCATACTGCAATCGATGGTATTTTCTTACACACATTATGCACCTGCGTACATTTCTGCTGAAATCTTTCATAACTATTCCGTAAGTTTTTGCGTTTTACAGATTTGTGATATTGGTAATGAGTCACGAAGTGTCGACAAGAAAAGGGCCGGTAAAGACATCATACCCAAAGTTCGGGCAAATCTTCAAAGTATTTCAGCAGTACGCAAAACCTACATGAACGGAAATGATTTACAAACAAAAATTGGAGCAACTTTATTGAATCAACAACAACAGAATACAACACAAAAATTCACAACAAGTGCTGAACCTGCCTCCATTTGCTTCAGTACATTTTCGCAGTCGTTCTTGGAAATCGCTGACGATGGTCGCACACTGATCCGCTGTAATCTCGTCGGGGGTCGCATCAACGCCGCTTTCAGATGCTCCACGGTGGCGTATCTTGTAATCGTGGATTTGCCGGAATGCGCAGATGCCCACTCTTGCTGAAGAGAAAATCCAGTTTCGCCGAAATGGCACTTCGTCCACGGCTTCAGTACGTCGCGGGGGACATATTGCTGGTAGCTGGCGGCATTGGTTTTGACGTTGTGCTCCATGAAGACCAGTGGCGTCACTCCGGTGGCACATATGCCAAGCCCACACCATCACCGAGGCTGGAAAATGACTGCGGCTGATGGCCTTGTGGCGGTCGTTTTCTGCGGACTTCTTGAGCAGTTGCCGGCGATTCCGAAGGTTGTGAACCGGCAGGACCGCGAAGATCTCAGCGGATGAGTGTGCGACCATCGTCAGCGACTTCCCAAAGCGACTGCGAAAATGTATTGAAGCCAAGGTAGGCAATTTTGAGCACTTGTTGTGAACTTTTCTGTTAGTTCTGATGTTCAACAGATACTGATCTAATGAAGCTGCTAATTTTGTTTGTTAATCTAGTCCCTCACCAGTTGAGTACTATTTTTTGAGTTCATGTAATAGTGCTCTAGAAATTCAAGCAAACGATGTTGTTGTTGACTTGAACTTGCGACAGTAAGTCTAAGGACAGTTGTACTGTCGGAGCTAGTTAGACTGGAAAAATCCGACACATCGTTCACTTTCAGTGATTGCACTCCAGCGACCATTCCATAATGCGACACTGTTCTCGACACGCTGTTCTCCATCTGAGGACACCTTTAGAGCTCGAGTTGAGTTGCCAGCCTACCGACGCTGACGTCGAAGCCGCATATGTTCAAACGTGCAGGATTACGTCGTGTTTGTTGGCGAGTCCGGAAACGTAAGGGCGAATTTCTCTCTGGACTGTTTGCTCGAGCGCTCAACTTGCGAACGCTCGCAGCACAACCGGCGAATTGACGCCCGATTGGCAATACCTCGGCCGGTTCCGGCTTCCGTAACGAAGATGTTTGATAACTGACTCACCAAGAAGCGGTTAGCGTGACGTGCGCGAGCATCGTCGCCGCTTATTGCTCGCATCCAGTGTGTGGGTTGAATCACTGACTTCTTCTAGAGCTTAATGACGCTACAGCAAGTGATAGTGATTCAACCAGAATCCTGAAATCATCGAGGAAGCTCTTGCGGGGAACCAAATCGTTGTGCTACCTGCGCACTATGGGACTTACGACTGAGTTGTCAGCTGATGTCTTTGATAACGTGTGCTTGGGAATAGTCTTTACTCTTTCGAGGCTCTTCCTGCCATATGTGGACTTCTTTACGCAAAATTAACGATAAGACAGACATACTAAGTACGCAAAACTTGTGAAGGCGCGGCCTCCGAGCCCATACATTTTCGACGGCTCTTGAAAACTCATCATCGAAGGCAGATTGAAGCATTACGTGAGGATTCTTTCTCGTAACATAATGATTGAAGTGGATGGCAACAGTTATGGAATACTGATTTACGAAATGACGTTCTTTAGACAGCAATTGCGTTGCGTGGCACAGAAGGTGCATAGAATAGTCTAAGAATGCAAGCGAAAAGCGTGTTGATGAGAAGCGCCAACTGAAACTCCTACTGTTCAATCAAACCGCGATCCGACCCTCCAAGTCAAACAACATTTATCAAAGGAATCGATGGGAGTACAGGGCACGAATAGTACGGTTAGCAGCAGTCTAAAAGGACAGTGTTGCACCACAGTGGAAGTTGCGCATATGCAAAGGAATTTCGGCATCTGGAAATACCAAAATTATCCGCGAGCAATTATATTGCCAAACCTAAAACTACCGGGAATTCAGTAGTCTTCGTACAACGCCTAGGAATGACCTCTAACGAAATTGTGAACTCGCGACTACGGTCATCGAGAGCGCTAGTTCCGATGGTTTGATTTATGTGGATTTTTGGAAGGATCCTTCAAAAGCTTTACATTTTCTAATAGTGCACACATTCAGTGTCCCGCGAGGTCGTCTCTGCACTGGTATAAAAATTGTTCAGCAATTTTCAAAAAGTCGTTCAGTGACCCAAACAAGTAGCTATCACGGAGGTGACTTTATTTGTTTGAGTTAAGCCCACATGATACGGCTCCTGAATTGCTTGAGAACCTATCTTCCTACCGAATGACTATGAATTCGCCCATTCCGGTCTCAAATCTGGGTTCGTATTGCGACATTCATTGGCAATTAACACCAAGTGTGGATAACTCCAAGAATCCACCAGTTTGCAAGGAAGCGATTTTCTTCAAACCTCTCCATTCATATCCTAGCTTACAGCACGCACCACCCCCCTCCCGCCCCCAACGGAATCCTAGCCCAAGCGCTCCACAAAGCGACCAAGGTTTTCAATCTATCGCAATATCGCTCTCTAATGATTAGATAACCTTTGAATATTTCTGCCTTAAACCGGCAGAAGTTAAACCGGTAGGAGGACGCTATTTTGAATGCAACTGTAGACTTCTGCCTGTAACGGACGATCGGTAGCGTTTATACGGTCGCAGCCAGATGAAACATGCTTGTCGTGGAGCAGACAACGAATATCCCATGTTACAGCACCTGAGTGATGATGCTGTATGTTTTCGGGACGTCCGTGGGAGCCGGCTCGCACTAGCAGGTCCCGGCAAGAGCGAAAAGTATGCTACAATATCGCTCACGTCGCACGGTCAAAACTGCGATTTGCGACGGAAAAATACCGTCGCAAACCGTCGCATAACTCCTTTTAGATTTTTTTGAAGAAAAGGTTGGCACCGTTCGATCCCCTTTTCGAGTTTTACACAAACATGTATACAGCTTTACCGGAACACCCATATTTTTGCCATGGGTAACCCAAAAAGTGACTGGAGCAGGCTTACCGCATTAACAAGACGGTGATCCGAGCCGGTGTTAAATAAAGGCAGCACGGAAACGTTGAACAGACTCCAGCGTCTGTTTGTAAGAACGTGGCCACTCTCCTAAAGTAATTTTCTTCTTGGGCTTTCTCAGGTTCATCGCCGGTTTGAAGACTTCTTGAACATAGAATTTCCATGGACGAGGTGGCATGCGGATAGGAAGTCTATCAGTCGCTCTCCGCTTTCGTTCCTTGAGGAAGTTCCATGTGTTCCAGCCTCCATTAGTCATAGTCATTCGTACCGACGTTAGCGTTAAAGTCCCCAAATACAACTTTGAAGTAGCTCTTCTCGTCGTTGACAGTCCTTTCGAATAGCTTGTAGAATTCCACCTTTTCTTCGTCTGTGACCGCAGATGTTGGAGCATATCCATCTATGATGGAGATGGTTCCTTGATCCTTGGTTTCCAGACGACGAACAACTACGCGCGGACTGGTGATCTTGTAAGTCGAATTGACGAGAAATCCAACTTCGCCAATATTCCTTCTGTCCACCCTTGCTCCGATAATGAGAAGCTCGTTGTGGTCGGTCCTTTTTATGGTTTCCGTTCTACCTTTCGTCTCCTGCAGGGCGATAACGTCGTATTTGATGTTGCGGCTTCTGTAAAGAAGTGTCCGAAGATCTTGCTCAGATGCGATCGTACGACTGTCATAAGTGAACTGGCAGTTTCAGTGTCGTGGTGGGAGGGGGTTTCCGCTAGTCCGACTGCAATACCGTCCTGATAGTTTAACTCAGAGATTAGCTCCTCGCCGGAGGTGGATTCAACCGACTTCGTACTAAGAGACCACCTCCCGCGCGGAGGACTGGAGCGCGAGTTCAGTTGTTTGAGCCATTACGGTGGTCTGTTTTACGTTGTCCCGTAAGTCCCCGGCCGTTTTTTTCGACAATTCATTGCGGATTTCTCCGGCCGTCTCCTGCGCAGCTCAATGCAGATTTCGAAAGAAATGGATTTGCTCTATGAAAACATGTATTGCATTTCTTTTTTCATCCTGAATTTGGTCAAATTTTAGGTCGTTAAAGTGAAAAAGTGAAAAGTAGCCATCGCCGACATTCCCTTCTCTTCGCATAGGTTTGGAATTTTTACGAAGTTTTTTTTATAGCATTTGGAAGACAATTTTCTGTGCTACAAGAATATGTGTTGGTCCTATGTGCTCATTTATCCTTTATTGATATTTAGGTCATCAAATTGGGACGTCCGAAGGAGAAGATTTATTTTTACCGACAGCTCCTTATCTGTGGGAGGGCTTTTTTGCTTGGTGTCATTGTCGTTTGGAGGAGAATGCCTGCTCTATAAGAATTTGTGCTGCGTTTATTGACTCATGCTGATTTCTGTAGATATCAACAAAATGCCAAAAAGAGAAAAATCGTCTTCACCAACAACTCCTTCTCCTTGTTCAGTCTGTCTTCCTCTGTTTTATATGACACTTGAAAGTGGATGTCTTGTTCTACCAGAATACATTATTTGTTCTTCGGCCATTTAAATTTTTGCTAATTTTAGGTCATCAAAATAGAGTGCCAGGTCGACAAGGATGAGCACTTCCGGCACCTTCTTCTCTTTGTGTGTCGCTTGCTGACCGGAGCTGGCCCATTCTTTACGGTGCTTCACGTTGACATACAAACAAACACCATGTTTCATAGCCTGTTAGAATTCTGTGCAAAAATCGTTGAATATGTCCGTATGATGAATGATGACGGGCAAGCAGGTCGGAAGCAATCGTTACTCGCTAGTTCCTGACGTTATATATATATATATATATATATATATATATATGTATATGTGTATATGTATATATATGCATATGCTTCATTTCATTCATTGAAACATGTGGTACAAGCGCATGTAAAGCGATTAGCGTGAGCACGCTCACCATCGCACCGAGAAAGAGTATATATAATATCAATTGATAACAAATAGAACAAAGGAATGAATCATCAAATAGCAAAAATAGTAAACTTAGAAAGGTAAGAAACACAGCTCTGCAATAAGAGAGGATTATCAAAAAGCGCTACGTAAAGCAGAGGGAGAACAAGATCTAATACCTGAGAGTTACAGGGAAAATTGAGGTATTTCTCTAAAATCCTTTTAAAAGCCGCAACGCTTGCAGGTATAACAAAGCACTTACTTAACTTGACGTATTCCGCGCCGGCCCGACAGACAAAGCAGTTGGAGCGGACTGAACTCCGGGCCCGAGGAATCTGCAGCTTTACAGCAGCACCGCTCGTTACGGAATCACACGTCACGAAAAATCTACCACCACCCATATTGACAAGACCGTGCAGCGCATTGTAAACCATAATAAGATCGAACTTCTTTCACAGTGTGGATAGAGGTTCCAAGCCTAGCTGCAGATTCCGCCCATCATGGTTCGGAATAGAGGCGATGTCTGTTCCTCCACGTGGTGCCACTGGAAACTGCTTGCTTTTGCAAGCCGAGCCAAACACGGACATTCGATTGCAGGCGACAGGCCCTAGTGACAGGCCGGCCTACGAACATTTTGTGTCACATCATATGGTTGATGGTGTTTCAGACTTCTCGAGATAATGCTACGGCGTCCGCGGGAGCCGACGCGCACTCGCAAAGCCCGGCGAGTGTGAAAAGTGTGCGAGGGTCTCTGATGCGAGGACGGCATCGGGGGGCAACTCAGCTAGTCCGAAAGTCCCGTAACGTAGGCAAGACCCGCGTAGCAACGTTTAATGTGGGTACGTTGACGGGCCGCTCGTACGAGTTGGTAGAAGCACTGGAGCGAAGAAAGATAGATTTCTGTGCGGTGCAGGAGACGAGGTGGTCCTGCAGCAAGTCAAGGGACATAGGACGTGGCTTCAAGGCCGTTCTATGTGGAAGTCCCAGGACCACCAGTGGTGTCGGTGTGATCGTCTCCGAGCGTTTCCGTGACGCGATTGCAAGCGTAGAACGTTTCGATGACCGCTTGATGAAGATTGTTGTCGCCGTAGAAGAGCGACGATGCCATTTCTTTTCTGCGTATGCTCCGCAGACAGGCTGTTCCGAGCAAACCAAGGACGAGTTCTGGTCCCTGCTTGATGAGAAGACAGCGGAAGTACCGTCACAAGATATGGTTGTTGTGGCAGGTGACCTTAATGGTCACGTCGGAGCAACGAAAGACGGCTACAACTGTCATGGTGGTTTTGGATATGGGTCGCGCAACGCCGATGGTGAGCGTATACTTGAGTATGCAGACTCACATGACCTCACCATCGTGAACACCAAATTTCGAAAGCGTGACTCCTACCTCATCTCGTTTTATAGCGGGAATGCTAAAACGCAGATTGACTATGTCCTTGTTAGGCGTCGCGACCAAGGCCTTGTCACAGACGCGAAGACCGTGCCGTATGAGACGGTTGCCACGCAACACCGTCCACTGATCTGCTCGCTGAAGATCACACCTTCGAGGTGTAAACATGTCGAGCGATGTGGGTCGGCTAGAATCAAATGGTGGCGACTGAAAGAGAAGGAAGCGGCAGTTATTTCTCGCATTCGGTTGCCGACAGTGACAACGGTCGACAAAACCTGGAAGGACGCTACCGATGCGATAACTCGGGCTGCACGCCTTGAACTCGGCACAACGAAGCCTGGACGACGCTGGGTCGACGAGCAGGCATGGCTGTGGACTGATGATGTCAGAGAGAAAGTCCGAGAAAAGAAACGGCTCTATCACGTGTTTATCGGTGATGAAACAGTCCATAATTGGCGGAACTATCGAGAAGCAAAGAAAGCGGCAAAGAAGGCAGTGGCCGCTGCTAAAGCCGCATACTACGCTGATGTCAGCAAAAAATTGGAAACGCGCGATGGTGAGCGTTATATTTACCGACTCGCCAAAGCTCGCTGTCGCCAAGCAGAAGACATTGAGAAGTTCTTTGGCATTAACGACGAGAGCGGTCATCTTCTGAAGGATCGTAAGAGGGCTGTGAAGCGAAGGCACGACTACTTCGAGGAAATCTCGAATGTAGAATTTGAACATCCTGCTGTTCCTTTTGCATCACCTGTATACGGTCCCGTTCAGAAGATCACAGTGAGCGAAACTGAAGCAGCCCTGAGGAAGATGAAGTCAGGCAAAGCCACTGGTCCCGATGACCTGCCAGCTGACCTGTGGAAGTCGAAGGGCTGGTGCCCTGCTGACTGGCTGACTGCGTTTTTCAATCAGGTTGTTGCTGAGAAGAAAGTGCCTGAGGGTTGGCAGCTAAGCACGACCATCCCGATTTGGAAGAAGAAGGGCAGTCCTGCAGACTGCGCCAGTTACCGTCCAATTCGTCTTCTTTCGCACACCATGAAAATCTTTGAGCGAATTGTCGACGGACGTATCCGGGATGTCGTACAGCTTTCCACGAATCACTGTGGTTTCGTATCTGGCTGTGGCACCGTTGATGCCATTCACGCCGTTCGTCTTCTGCTAGAGAAGCACCGCGAGAAACAGAAACCGGTGCATTTTGCCTTCCTGGACTTGGAGAAGGCCTTCGACCGCGTTCCGCGAGATGTTATATGGTACGCGTTGCGACAACATGGTATCCCTGAAGAGCTTATTGAGTGGGTGCGCATTCTATACTCTTGCCCAAGGAGTCGAGTGCGAGCGCCAGCGGGCACCTCGATGGAGTTTCCCATCTCTGTAGGGGTGCATCAGGGATCTGCGCTATCCCCACTGCTCTTCGTGGTCGTGATGGATGCAATCTCACGAGATCTCCAAATGGCGGCACCTTGGACGCTGCTGTATGCTGACGACGTCATGCTTGCATGTGAAGACAAAACCGAACTCGAGCAACAGGCACAGGCGTGGTGCAATCGTTTGGCATTGTTCGGTCTCAAGCTAAACGTCAAAAAGACTGAATACTTGACGACGGATGTGAATGAGCACGGATCTATTAAGATCGATGGTACTGAGCTCTCACGAGTGACATCTTTCAAGTATCTTGGGTCAACAGTCACGTCCGATGGCAGCTTAAAGATGGAGGTGAATGCGCGTGTGACTGCAGCCTGGTCCAAATGGCGCTCGCTGACTGGGGTGCTTTGCGACAGGACAATACCTGAGCACCTCAAATCGAAGGTTTATAGAACAGTAGTCCGTCCAGTAGCGACGTACGGTGCTGAGTGCTGGCCCGTGACGAAGGAAGCTGAAAGCCGCCTCAGTGTAATGGAGACGAAGATGCTACGGTAGACGGCTGGAGTTACGCGTTTGGACCGCGTTCGTAACGACACCATACGACAGAGGTTCGGTGTCGCCCCGATATCCGAGAAGCTGCGCGAAGCTCGTCTTCGATGGTACGGCCACGTCCTTCGCGCTAACGACGACACCGTGTGTAAGATTGGCCTGAATCTTGTGGTCCCTGGAAAGCGGCCCAGAGGACGCCCGAAGCAACGTTGGCTAGATACGTTGCGCTTGGACTTAGAGATGGCTGGTGTGCACCCTGATCAAGCATTTGATCGGGAGAATTGGCGTCACCACACCAGAAGAGCGGACCCCGCCACCAAGCGGGACAGACGCTAATGAAAATGATGATGATGATGGTTCGGAATAGAGCGGTATTTTATATACCGTGACCTTAAGAAAAGCTTTCTAGTGAAGCTGTTCTGGACCCGTTCTAAAGCTTTGATATTTTTGATTTTATTCGGACTAAAAACAGGAGTGCCATACTCGAGAATAGGGCGGACGTAAATTTTGCAGGCTTTGAGGAAGATATGCTCGTCTTTAGTAGTTAAGCACCTGAAAAGATTGCATACCCTGCTAGTGGCCTTCGCCGCAATTTCATTACAGTGTTTATCGAAATCCAAGTTTTCAGTGATAACGAAACCAAGATCCTTAACTCCCGAAACCTGCGATAATTGAAGGCCTTCCATAAAATAAGGCACTTTTTATTGTTCTTTCGCTAACGGAAGGCCCCAAGTGTGGGCCCACTTGGCCACTGCCGAGATTGCTTCCTGCAGTTTATCCACCTCTCTAGAATCAGTGGCACTGCTATAAATTTTGATGTTTGTTGACACTGATTAGTCACTCGAGATTGGGAAATCCGTTTATTGGCCGACGTTTCGGCAAAATCGCCTTCTTCAAGGGCCTAAATGAGACAGAACATTCACAAAGTTGAACGACCAAATCCCTCGACAAAGCCTTACAGGAGTGTTGATGAAATACTACTCAGCAAACCAAAGAGATTAGGTGCAAAGAACCGACCTTAGATAGATCCACAGAAGTGGATGGTTGTGAGACCACAAGCTAGGCAGTCGGTATTTAAGTCGTGCCTGTGTTTGGAGGTATTGGTTTATATAGGGCAGTGACTGCCCTCGCACTGACCTAGGTCAGACGGTGGCCCAAGCCTAGGTCAGCCCACAGAGTCCCAAAAACGGGGAAGTTCGCTGATGATAGCGAGACATTCTTCTTTCCGGTTAATTTTTGGGTTTTTATGGGCATTCATGGTCTAAAATTGACTTCTGTGATTATGAGGAAGCGTAATAACAACCAACTAATATGTCCAATAATGTTAGCAGTATCCGGAACTTAACATCCCGCCGGTGTGCTCCTATGAAGCGGCACTCCTACCGACTATTGGAAGCACATCTCGTGGGATGTCATAGATTTCCCCCAGGGGCAAACTACACAGTCAGAGGTCTTGGTCGTATATGCGGTTCCTGAGAAGCTGCTTCTTCAAAGTGTCAGGTGGTATTTCTACCAGCGAGACCAGCTTGTCTAGGTCACATCTCCTCAGGCAAAGCCTTACGGCTTTGCTAACCTCATCGAAGAGGAATGGCATACAGAATGCTATTTTGTTATCCCTAGAGTCTCTGGTGACTCCTGAACGGCTGATGTTACCGCTGTGGCCGCTCGTGAAAGGACCTAGAGGGGTATACCCATTCGATACAGCTATATTTATGGAGTATTGTCTTTCCATGTCACCCGTGCAGACCTCCTTTGCTGTCCGAAACATGTTACGGACTCCCGCCCGTTTAGTCTGAATGGGTGTGAGGAACAGTAATGAACTAGAATGTTCCTGTTGGAAGGCTTGCGATAGCACCTTGTTCTATAGGATCCATTAGCAATGGAGATCTCGACATTTAGGGACGAGAGCCAATTATTTTTAGGCTTTTCCCTGGTGAGTCTTATGTTTCGAGACTGATTGTTCAACAGTTCGAAACACTTACTGTTGTGTGGAGCAAACCACAAAACAGTCGTTGATATACCTGCAGTATAGCATAGATAATCGACTCAGGATGGGGCTCTCAATTTTAGCCATAAAGGCAATGGCAAGAACAGGTGCCAATCGCTGTCCCATGGCTAGTCCCCTAGTCTGCCTGTAGTAATTTCCCGACCACTTAAAAATGGTGCAGCTGAGACACTCTTTAAGAAGTGTTATAAAAATGGAAAGACCATGCAAACAAAGGCTTTGTTGGTGTTGGGTCAAGAGTTCGAAGACAGCTTGCATGGCGGAGTCATTTGAAACGTTGGTTTGAGATCATCGGCAAAAGCCTTGCAAGATACCCCAATAGAATCTATAAGTGATGGTATCCCGCAAGTGTAGATGTTGAAGAGAACCGGCAAGAGAACAGATCCCTGAGGGACACCACTACATGCAATTTTAGCAAAAGACAGATGGCCCTGTAGCTGACCCTGAACACACGCTGACATAAAAAGGCTTCAAGCCATTTTACTATCATATGATGTAGGCCTACAGCGGACAACTGCTCCAAAAGTTTGTCATGAGGAACCTTATCAAAGGCTTTCTCAGAGTCGAAAAAATGGCGTCGATTCCGTGACCAGATTCAACCAAACTAGTCCAGTCATTTAAAGAGACTAGCATTTGCGCGGTGGTCGAGCCTCCTTTACAAAACCTAAATTGTTCAGGTGGAATTATGTAATTGCTATTTAGGTGGGAGACTATTACTTCTTTGAGCATCTTCTCGAATAGGCGCGCCAAGACAGAGATAATACTAGGCCGGTAGTTTTGTGGATTGCTGAAAGGGGCCTTTTTAAATGGAGGAATAACGAAGGCCTCCTTCCACTTTCTGGGTACCTCTCCTCGCATTAGACTTAAGTTGAAGATAACTTGAAGCGGGGTGACGATTTCTCCAGCGACCTTTGGAAGAAAAACAACGGTATGCCGTCTGGCGTGGAAGGAAAAGATTCAGGCCAAGCAAGAAGGTGTTTCAAAATAGCTTCTTCATGAAACCAAAAAGAGTCCAACATTTGGGGACAGGATGAAAGAGAGCTCTGGATGAGTGCTTGCGGCGTACTTGGGTCACTCCGTGACTGTTGGAATGCAGCCTCAAAAGTGCGGCTAATTCCTCAGCGTTATCCTGATCGCTGTAGAATTTAACTCCTGAGTCATTAACCGGTATTGATTGTTTGGATTTTAACCTAGAATTTATCAAACGGAAGAAGTCATTGGGATTTTTCGAGCTACTAATTTTCTTTTCGAGTGAAGCAGAAAACTTTACTAACTTTTTACGGAACCTTCTGGAGAGAATATTGAAGTATCCAGAGGTTTGACGGAAAGATTTGACGAAGAGAGGACCGCTTCCTTCCAGGCCAATTCCCGCCTCTTGGCCATCGAGACAAGATATCGCGGCCAAAAAGCACAGAACGTAGGTCTCAATACAAAATTTAAGAATGGAAATTAGTAATTCGTACATCTCGTCAACTGTGTTAAGGGTAGATGTGACCCAATCCAGTTAAACGCGATGATGTCACTGTAGTTGGCCTTACCGAACTCCCTCACTAAACATACCGAGCTATGGGGTAGATTGGCTCGGACGGGGAATAGTATGGCGGGGTGGTCGCTAGTTCCAATAGGAGGCTTACCGACTGACATTCCCAACCAAGGCTGTCTTGTCATATAAAACTAGATCCAATATGTGGTCACCTCTAGTACCTGAAACGACGAGTTGCGAGAATCCATAAGATAGGCACATATTAACGAACTCAGTAGATGATGAGGAACCCCCTCCCTGTTGCTCCAATCAACGTATGCTAATTGAAATCTCCGACTAAGATGCAATTTTCTATTTGTGTTGCTAAGCTATACACATATATGTACATATACACATCACCTCTATCACCTGCGTCCCGTTGATCATCGACTTACTCGAGCGGGCGCCAGCAGCATCTCCATTCGTCCCTGTCGCGTGCGAAGAACGTCATAGCGGCCGTTCAGAGCTTTCACGAAGAAGTCCGACCAACGCGTTGGAGGGCGTTCCGATGTTTTCTCGACATCCCGCGGAATCCAGTCAATGATGGCTCTCGTCCAGCGGGTGTCGGCGAATCGCATTACGTGGCCGGCCCACCTAATTTTCGACGACTTGGCCCATGCGACAGCGTCTCTGATCTTCGAACTTCGGCAAAGCTCGGAACTCCGGAGGCCTTCTCACACTTGCGTGAGTCGTTTCACTCCGAGCATCGTCCTCTCGATTCCACGCTGCGCGACGCTGATCGCGTGTTCATCCTGCTTTCGCATAGCCCAGGTCTCTGAGGCGTATGTTAGGGCAGTAAGAACAGTAGAGTCGAATAGGTAGGCAAGGAGTCGGACGTTCTTCGTCTTCTTCACGACTTCTCCGACGCTCTTGGAAGCTCACAAGCCGCTCGTTTCCTCCTGCTCAGCTCTGGTGCTAGGTTGTTAACCATGTTGACTTCGCGACACTGATACACACAGCTGGATCATTCGGAGATGTTCGTTCCGTTGGGCGAGAATGGGGCATCAGAAACTTGTCCGTTCCTCATGAACATCGTCTTCGTAAGATTCAGCTGCAGTCCAACGTTCCTACATACACGATTGAAGTCGGCCAGCATTCGCTCCGCCTGAATGACGCTCGGTGTTATGAGCACGACGTCGTCAGCGAAGCGCAGATGGTGCAGTTGCCGGCCGTCGACCTTTACTCCATGTCTTCCCATTCTAGTTCGCGCATGACGTTTTCGAGGATGGCGCTGAAGAGCTTCGGGGATATGGTATCCCCTTGCCGAACCCCTCTCTTCACGTCGATGACGACGTCCTTGTAGAATGGAGAGATCTTGGTCGTGAATCCATATATTATATACATATATATACACCATTTTCAGGTCAAATTGGACACTCTTCTAAGCTCGCCTAAGACTTTTGAAATCAAAGGAAACTTTTTCGAATTCACATAGGTTGAACTACAGACTCACTAAAAAGGTTTTAAAAAATTTTGTACCAGGAAAATTTAGAATAACTTTTTTAGATTTTTTACTTTAGCTGCCCGAACGAGTGTAATAGTTTTATAAAAAAAATTTACTTTTGGAGAAAAAATAACAAATTAAACTTTGTTTTGAAACTGAAAAGCAGCAATCATATGGTGCACAAAAGACGAGATTGCGCCATGCACTCAAAAAGCTCGTCGGGATTTTTATTTGATTGATAGTGTAAACACTGTTTATATGGAACAACGAGGTGTGTGCATTGTTGACAATTGTCTACAGTTTCTTTGTTCGAGAAAAACTTCAGTATGATTTCTTTAAACCTATATTTCACTTACACAGTAAGTAAACACTTTGCCTCCAGCTTTTCTCTTCTTGAAATGGCTAGTCCTTGTTATTGTAATACTGTGCCAGTGAGGTTTTTGAGGTGGACCTTTATTCCGCCTTACGTTTCGACTAATTCGTCGTCGTCAGAGACCTGAATGTAGTGCAAGGTTCTTGATATGTAATCTATACTAAGAAGCGCCTCAGCCGCTCTAGCGGTTTTAACATAAATCTACGACCCAACGTAAAAAGCCTAGGAGGAGAAATAAACTCACCCGTAGATCCTCCAATCTTGCTGAGCGCAATCGCCCTCGGTTAGTAGACCAATAAGAGCGAATGAAACACACAGTGCAGTCTACCGTATAGATAAAATTCCTAGAGGCCTGCGTGCACGCCTAGTGGCTGGTGGTACAGTAGTTTGCAGCGTGATACAAAGGGCAAGAGTTCACTTGTCACGGACATGCACTCATTTTGCTTATTCATTACTGGATTTTTCGTGAAAATCCAGAGCGCTTCTAATGCTTTCCTTGCAGTGATCTCTTCCTCTACGGCCAAAATCTTGAACTTCACGCCAAAATCATGCCATCATGCAGATCAACCTTATGCTTACCAAACGGACTACTTAACGATCAATATTGTCGCCTTTATGTAGTTGCGCTACAGGCTGCACACTCAATTTCGTAGATTACTCCTGCCTTGGAACGATCTCCCACATTCCCATATGGACATATAACGCAGTTCTCGAAGGGCACTGCTTATCATTAAGTCTGTTTCGGACCAGTATGCTATTGATATTGTCGTTAGTAATATTTACCAAAATTACATCATTATGCAGCTGCGCAATTTCGAATGCTTTTTTGATAATGGCGGACACACTTCGGAAATGAACGGGAGGACAACAGGTAACCTTCCCTCGCGCGATCTTTGAGGAACGTTAGGCTCCTTCGGCATTGTGGTACGGGATAGCCATCGGAAATAGCTATATCCGAAGCTAACCGAACTTATTCTTGGCGCTCCTGAGGACCTGTGCACATTTTCGAGACCGTGCGAAACATGTTGCGAACTACAGCGCATTTGGCGGCCATAGGAATCAGAATTTTTTAGAGCTTGCTTTTCGATACCACTTCACCAAAACCTCTCCCGTTGGACACTTTTATTTGCGTGTTTAGGTAAGGAAGCCAACCGTCCTTGGGGTTTCTTTGGTTAGTTTAATGTACTGCATGAGGGAGCACCTTGCTACTAAAAGGCGCGTATCGTTAAGTTGTCCGCTTGGTAAGCTTAGGGTTGACGTGTGTAATGACTTTAGCGTGAAGTGTAAGATTTTAGCCGTAGAGGAAGAGATCACCGCAATAAAAGCATTAGAAGCACTCTGGATTTTTACGAAAAATCCAGTAATTAATAACCGAAATAAGCGCATGTCCGTGACAAGTGAACTCTCTGTATAACACTGCGAATTGTAGTACGACCAGGTACTAGTTGTACACGTCTACGATTTTTATCTATATGCTAGACTGCACGGTGTGTTTCATTCGCTCTTATTGGTCTACTAACAGAGGGCGATTGCGCTCAGCAAGACTGGAGGGTCTACGTGTGCGTTTATTTCTCCTTTTAGGTTTTTTACGTTGGGTCGTAGATTTATGTCAAAACCGCTAGAGCGGCTATGGCGCTTCGTGGTATAGATTACATATCAAGAAACTTGCACCACATTCAGGCCTCTGACGACGGCGAATTAGTCGAAACGTAAGGCCGGAATAAAGAATACCTCAAAAACCTCGCGGCACACTATTGACAATAACAATGAAAACTTTGTTTGAAATTTTATAAAATTCTAAATCTTCGTGGAAAAATAATGCTTTTTGCTTGCTTTAAGGAACAGAAAGCCAGAAATTTTTAGTGTCAAAAGAAGAGAACACGTCCTGCGCTCGTCCATTACGTCGCGATTTCATATATTGTAAATGAGTCGTATATTTTTGGTTTTTAAATGTAATAGAAAGTTGTTTTGACTGTCATTGTTGAAGTACTCTCTTTAATGTTATAATCGCCTTTATTAGAGCAACGTCTTATGTTTTTTTGTCTAGTTGAACCATGAAAAGGAAAAGAGGAATAATGCTTGCGTAGATTTGTATTATGCATATGTTGGTTATATTTATATGTTGATTTATACATACCTGCAGACAATGCAACAAGCACAATGTGAAGAATGCGCATAAAAACATTATATATAACATTTTATTGAGTCTCTAGTTTAACTTGCCTAAAGATCATTTTCACTTAAGAGTGTTCGCACTGATTTCAAAAATCGTAGGCTAGTTTAAAAGAGTGTCCAGTTTGGTTTGAAAAGTTTCCAGTTGGATATGAAAATGGAAAATATGCCGTTTCAATAAAAACAGCGCACAGACGGCAATAAGAAGCAAGTATGTTAAAATAAAAGATGAGGTCGCGCCATGCACTTCAAAAGTTCAGCACTGTTTTTATTTGATTGATAGTGTAAATGGCACTTACATGAACCACCGAAGTGGGGATATGTGTGTTTCTTAGTGTTGTATTTGTTGTTTAACGGTAGGCAAGAGAAACTGATGCGCTCAATACAACGAATTTCGAATGGGAGAATCTTAGAGAATGCAAAATCAAGACTCCTGTTCATACAGAAGGTTGCTTCGGAAAACATCGTCTTATCGCTGTGTGTCAAACAGGACCTGAAATGTTTGGTATTGTTTCCTTCAGGTGGGAGAAATTGTCTCCGTGACAAGTCCATCCTTCGATTTCGACTGCGTCATCGATTCAAACAGGGCTTCAAAGTTTTTTCTATGGAAAGTCGCTAGTACTTAACTCTCCAAATTTTACACACTACAATTTCAATATATAGCTTCAGACGCAGATCTCGCCCTCTCAAGTAGAAAAGTGTGTCATGTCAATGACATCCTGAAAAAAAATTGTAGAAATTGAGCCTTGGTGGTTGATTCGAAATTCGCTCGCAGAAAATGTGTCACTGTTCAAAGCTTTAAAGAATTTTATTCTCATAATATGACTGACTGTCTCATCTCTCTACACCAGCAGCGACTCTCCGGATTGCACAATGAACAGATAGATACGAGCAATGTCCAGGGTCCGCGGCGTCATTCTTCATATCGATGAAGCGAAACACCGTTCCACTGGACATTTGATGAGGCGAAAGGACGGGCGCTTGAGTACCGCCACTATGGGTTGGGAACCACTCAGCGAGAAACGACCAGTCGGTCGTCCTCCTCTACGATGGCAAGATTCGCTCGCTCATCGGAACAACATCAGTACCTCCAACACCAGCTCGATTAAGGTGCTTGTCCACTGGTCAACATTGGCTCAAGATCATACAAACTGGGACCCGCGAAGACAAATCGTTCCTGACAAGGAAAGGTTTCCAACTCATGGGGAACCTTTGAGATGTTATTTTGATAGGATGTAGGGCCCTGCAAGCGGATTCCAGAACCACAGTCAGTTTTTGCTGAACGCTTTTTTAAAGACCTGGGTAAGGAAGCATCCCTAACGTCGAAGTCGTACATGTTGAAACGAACGCCTACTACACCTACAAACCGATTGATGCCTTGCTGAGTGTCAGTCACATCCCTGTGTAGCACTCAGGAAAATGTCCGCAACAATCCTGCTTTGTCTAGGGTTGTGTTCACACCCTATTGCACCTCGCCAAGCCTAACCGAATTTCTGACGTTTCTGTCCACTCGTCGTGATTTATGCCATGAGTTGTGATGAATTTCGGAAAGGGTGACTTAGGACAAAAACCACTATCCTCCTCTGCATACTGTAGCATGGAAACTGATCAAAGCGCTGCCGAAAATTGGGGACTAAGAGCAAGACGTGGTTGAAAGCGTAGTCGGATCGAGCTAGGTTCTTCCAACTTTATTCGCTGACATGCCCTGGTCCACCGCTGAAAATTGGGGGACCTGGGCAGGTAGAAATAGCTTAGTAACCCAGCGCGCGAAGTATGTATGCTCTTGCGATCAAAGTGAACAATTTCCAAATCAAAAGGGTGTTCAAGACAATGACGCTGACCAATCAATAATACCAGTTGAGATTGATTGTCTGATGGAAGCTTAGTCATGGTGACTGATTTCCTGATCGACCTTCTGTCGGCCATCATAATCACAGTACATCCACCCCGATCGATTAAGCCTTGAGAGAGCCAATAAAGCTCCGCTCAAGCGATGGATAATATCAATCGATATTGATTGTCAAGGAAAATTTTAGTGTAACTCTCTTTGAATTTTCAACTTAGTTCCCAATGAGAGAACACGAATCAAATAAACGTTGCGTTTAGCTTTTTGAGTGCATGGCGCCGTCCAGTCTTTCGATGCAGGTTTCTTCTCAAAAAATAAATAAATATCCTAACCATCTTGAAGACTCTGTAGTTTACCTGTAAAAAGCTCGTCTCGATTTGGAAGACGTTAAATTTGGGTGGCGGTTCTTCTTCCTCCGCGCAGCCGCGTGCGGTCGCGTCACGTCCACGTGGCAATTTTGAAAGCGAAGACAACGCGGTCAGTCGATATGGTGGAGAGCTGATGATCGGTCGGTGGCTGATCGCGACTCTTCCACCGCCGCTGCAGGGACTGCGTCTCTTCTCTTGACGATTTTGTTTATTTTTTCTTTGTCCGGTGCCTTTTCTAACTAAAATAGCGCGTATTTCGTTGGTGTCCACTTTCTTTCTGTAGATTTCCACTAGTCTTCTTAATAGGATCTTTAATTGCAGGAAATGAAATGACAATGTGCTTGAAGGCACCGATGTCGACGAGCAACCAGAAGGTTCGTTTTTTCTTTTCAAGTTGTGTTAGAATTTTGCATGAGACTTCGTTCTTTCAAGTTTATTGTACCGATTCTTGTTATAGAGGTGCTTTAGGGAGCGATGCCGCTCTGGGGGGGGGGTGGGAGGTGAGGGGTGGTACCCTAGAATTGGAATAGTGCTAAACAATGCAAAATGAAGTTAAAAAGAAATATCAGGCGGACCACCCCCCCCCCACACACCGTCCAACGACTTCCAATCGTAAAATTTCTATGATATCCGACGTTTTTAATGGCTAAACCTTCGCCGACAAATGCAGTGTTCACTTCAGGTCAAAACAATCGTTATGGTCATGGTCGAGCTCCAGATTGTATCCTCGCGTCCCAAAAATCGTGTCGACATTCAGAGAAGGTAGAAAACATCATCAAAGAGGTACGTCTTTGACTTCATTTCCATTTATATTATTTGCAATTTTCAAGTGAAATTTGCTTTATGCTTTGATTATAAATGTCTTGTATTTGCCCTGGGCGTTGACGAATCTTTCGTTCCCGCCTCCTTGGTTCGCTGTGATACTTGGGGAGTCACAATGGCATAGCACGCCGCAAAGACGTGCTGCGTACCTATATGAGGTCATTGTTAATGGGCTGTTATGTCCTTCTTATGATCAGTGATGTATTGAGTATGATACACTTTACAGTAAACGGAAGGACAACAAGCTGAACTTGTAGGCACCGATATCGACGAGCAACCAAAAGGCTCGTTTTCTAATTAATTTAATTTAAAAATTAGTTTTCCATGCGAGTTCTTCCTTTTTAAGTTTACTCCATCGATTATTGTTATGGAGATGCTTTAGAGAGCGATGCCGCTCTTGGGGATGGGTGGGAGGGGGGAGGAGGCGAGTGGGGTCCTAGAAATAGAATAGTGCTAAACAATTTACAAAAGTGATGCTAAAAAGAATATCGTGTGGATCAACCCCCCCCCCATCCAACTACATCTAATCGTAAGGCATCTAAGAAATCCGACGTTTTTAAAGCTTAACCTTCGCCGTCATACGCAGTGTTCATTTCAGGTGAAAACATTCGTGATGATCATAGTCGAGTTCGAGATTGTATCCCCGTGCCCCAAGGGTCGTGTCGACATTCGGAGCAGAGAGCAAACATCGTCGAGGAAGTACGTGTCTATCTTAGTTTCCATGTATTATTTGCATTTTCTATGTGAAATTTATTTTATTTTTCGGTTAGAAATGAGTGTTTACCCGGGGCGTCGACGAATCTTTTTTGACACCCCTTAGTTAGGGACGGACAGCCAGCACGAAGGAGATTCGCCGCTATGATACTATAGCGGGGGAGGGGCATCATGGCCTACCGCACGGCGACAGCGTACGTGAATGACCTGTTATGCCCTTTTTAAGATCAACGAGGATCTATCTTAGTCGGAGAGGGGCATGTGGGGTTTTATCGCTCTACCCCTATCCATTGAACTTGTCTCAGAGCACCAGCTGCTGCTATGTGATACTACGGCACTCATGCTAAGTGAAGGGAGTATGCTGTTGTGTCATGGGAGCTGGACCCAACTATCACCCCAGCACTGCCCCATCCCGACTAGTATAGTTCCGTCAATGATGATTTGAACGAATTTGTGATCTACTGTAATTTACCTGCATATTTTGGAAATAAAGTGAAATTCTGAATGTTCATAAGCTGTGTCCGAAAAAAGGAGATCATATTTTAACATCTTAGATAAGATTCGTTCAGGCCCAGAAGACATCAAGAAATATACGTCCTATACCCCACCGTTGGAGGTGTCCCGAATGCAGGGCATTTCTATTAAAAGGCGACCTCTATAGACATTTGAGACGATGCCATATCTTCAATTGCGAACAAGTGCGGAAAATTCGCCAAGAAGTTAATCGTAGAACTGGAGTTGCGAAAATATCTGCCCTGCGTGTATGGATACGTTTGTTCACTACAGAGAACTAGTATATCATTGCGAGAAGAACCACTCACATGACGGTGCTGCAGGGCGGGCTCAGGACTATACCATGTTTTCATTCGAATTCAACAATAAGCAGGAATACGAGGTAATCATCAGTTTATTATTGATGATTACAAAGGAATATAAGCATTTCTTTACTGCTGGTTCGAAGAGAAGTGTGCTCGTCTTTCTACACGAAAAAGACCAATTACGGAAACATCGAGGAAACACCGGTTATTGTAATATCTCGATTGCTGTGTCTAGGAAGGACGTATCTCACTACACGTGTCACCTTGTTGTAGAATACAATAATAGTGGAGGTGCATCATTGAGAGCATGCTTTGGCCATACAGGACACGATCTAGATCCAGCGTTGCTAATGTTCACGCCTCAGCAAAATTTCCATTTGAGAACCTTACTTGAAGGTGAGCCTCAAGGAGCTGTAAAGAGCTTCCAGTTGGTATTAAAATCGGTCGATGCAGATCATTCAATGGACTACATTATTCGACTGCTTCAAAGGATAATCCCATTAAGTCATCGAAATTGTCCTATGTTGTGAAAAGAGATCTTCACAACATTATCAATACGTATAGGATGAAGCCAGGATGGCGAAATGAGGATGACGTCACATCCATCAAAATGCATTACGGGAAAAATAACCCCGATTAGATTATTTCAAGTGCCTGATGATCCCACCGGGAAAGGCTTTCTAATAGGTGAGTAAAGAAAACTTGTTCAGAAACACGCCCAGCCCGATGCAATTTCACTGAGCGATTGATTTTAGTCATAATCACTCTAACCATGTTGGCGTGGTTAAGAAAATTCTCCCACAAAGGCGTTACTCTGGATGATATATTCCACACGACTAGATATAATTTGAAGCTTGCTACACTTATGGTTGCGGACGACAGGAGCCGAGGACTTCCTGTAGGTTAGTTATCGCAATAAGCTTGTACAGTTAACATGATCGAAACTAGGAAACTGTTTCCAGCTTTTTTGTTAAGTGGGACAATGACAGGTTTGGACGTTGAAAACTTATTCCTTAAAATTCGTCGTGTTATACCAGAGTTTTCACTTGACGCGATAGTCACCGACGAAGCACCTTGTTTCTATAATGGTTTCCGCAGAGTATTTCCGGAAGCTAGCACTTGACTACACTATTGCAGAATTCACATATACCAAACATGGAAGAGAAAAACTAAAGAACTAGTCGAGGTAATATATCTCACATATCCTAAAAGAAAAACATTTCGCAACAGAAACTTGATTTAGGTATCGCTAAGACCAGTTGTTAATAGTGCACTTAAAAGACTTTTGAAGGAGAGTATTTTACCCGAATTTAAAAGGAAAATTGGCGAGATTTTGGCGTTTCTTCGAGCGAAAAAACAGGACAACAGACTACCTTCAAAAAAATTATCTAGGTTTGTCCACTCATTTAATAAAGCAAGTGAAATATTTCGATAACCGTGTTATGAGTAGGACGAACACTAAGCTGGGCCTCCTTCGCTGATAAAAATTCTTTTATGGAAACAATTATGGTAAGTGAACGATCCCACCTGTGCATTAAAGAGGAATTTCTACATCGCAATGCAAATTCTCGAATAGACGCCTTCGTGGATTTACTAATAAAAGCAGTAGAGGATATTTTGGAATCCGTAGATGTAAAGGTAGGTTATTTATGGTAACGGGATTCAAGAAGACTTATTGTTTATTAATCTTTCTTAGGAACGTCGTCGTCTAGTAAGCTGTACTTATCGTCTTCGTGAAACGCATAAGCGTCATCGCGCCGCAGTAGCAATTCATGGTGGGAAACCGGGCATGATAATACGAGTGAATGAGACGACTTGGACTGTGAAAAATATGTAGGCTCCTGCCACCATTTGATATGCGGTTTAAGTAGGCAAAATTGTTAAAAACGAAATTATAGACCGACAACTTAATTTTAGAAGAACGCACACTGCATAGCGTGTGGCGTCTGTGCGTATTCTTGGACCTGCACTTGTCAGGACAATCGTATAGGCATCAGTTGCAGTCACACACACGCCGTGAATATGCTGACAGCAGAGTCATCGCTCACGAAACGCTTAGGTTCTCGTTCTGATAAAGTCGGCTTTGTGAAAGCAATAGCAAATTACGAGGCGAATGTTGTGGAACCAGCCCAAGAGCGACGCGAAGCTCGTTATCAGAAATTGGAAAGCATAAAAAATTTATGGTTTCCTATGTTAATTATTTCTTGTATTACTGAAATGTTCTTAAAACGTTCTATTAAAAAGCTCTATTGTTCTATTTCAGTGCTATGCTGTAATAGAAGCAGTAGCATCTTCGATAGCCAAGGAGGACAATGAAAATACAAAGGAATGCTTGGGATCGATATTCTCTTACATGAGACTTGCTTCAAAAGCTGCGCAATCTCATGTCAGTACTCCTTTGGTGTCTCAACCGGAAATAAGGAGGGACCGAGGGAAGTCGCAACTTTCAAAAATATCGCTGTACCATATGAGTTTTCTAAGTTTTTTTTGTGGTCATGGTCCTTTATTTCTTTGTCATAAAGATTTTTGTAAAATATACTGTTTTAGTGTGGGAAATTCAAGGAGCAGCGAGCGTCGATCAAGGATTTACACAAAGAACTTCAGGAGATGCTTGGTTTTTGAGAATCTAATGAAGAATGAGGAATATTGCTCTACATTTACTGATCAGGCGTCTTATATGAAGTAATGTAATGTAATGTGAAGTAAAAGTTCCGCGCCTGGTCCTGCGCTCGATGACCAGCCGCGGACTCCCACTGAGCGACGGGAGCAGTTTTCGCACGAGCAGCTTGGATGCGCTACACCCTGGAGTCCCTTCCCAGCCGCGAACTCCCCCTGAGCGCGCGGGGCTAAGAAGGAAGATTTCGCGCTCGGTCGCAAAGATGCATGCGCGGACGTCAATTCGTTACCCCAAATATTGCGGCAGGTGCGCGCGTTCGATGAGCGCTCGCGGCTTGGCAGTGGAAGGAAACCGCGATCTTAAATTTGATTTCAAAGTTCATAGGGCAGCTTGCAAGAGTGTCCAATTTGGTTTGAAAGCTGTCCAATTTCATTTAAAAGGTGTCCATTTAGAGGTGATAATCATGCAACACCCACCCCGGAAAGTGCCCAATCGAAACGCCTTAGGCCATCATATGCTGTTGCTAACGTTTAGGGAACTGCATGAAGAAGGACACACTAGCAAGAACGCGCAAAGCAGAAGGAAGCTTCCATCACAGGTCATGGGGTGTGAGCCGTGCCGCGGCGCAGACCTCTTCCGCAACCCTTCACGTGCTCTCTGAGCCCGGCAACAGCGGCTCGTCATAGCCGTGGTGACGTCTTGCGAAATCTTATCAAGTGGGTGTTCTTTGATGAAATTATTTACCGGCTTTTTAAGCGTCGTGGTCATAAACACCTCGTGGAAATAAACACCACCGGCAGCAGTGGCTGCTTGCCACGCTGCCACGTTGTGGTGTTTACGGTTGGCGGCGACGATACGACGAACGGTTGAGTATAGGGTCAATTGTCACCAGTCACTGGGACTGGGAATGTCAACAGTCAGGGAGAGTGTCACGGGTCACTGGGAATGTCGCCAGCCAGTGGAAATGTCACCAGTCAATGGGAACGTCACCAGTCCGTGACTCATGCCTCTCTGCTTTATATAATAGGATGCTTTCTCAAGATTACTGAGGTCAATTGCCGTGGCTGGCGTGGGTCGAACGCCAAGAACCTCAGCGGCCGACTTCTCCATATGTACCTTCAACGTGTGGCCCATAGCAACTACGGAGCGACTTGCGGACTTTGAAGCAACAGTGGAAAAGTTGACGTGATCACCATATCAGAAACGAAAATGTCCGAAAGAGGCGAAGTAAGGCTCCAGAGCGGGTATACCCTGTTTTACTGTGGAACTTCGGGCAGCAGAACAAACAGCGGAGTAGGAATTTACATCCAATCGTCATTGAACCGACAAAGCAGGTGTTTCTTCCATTATGAACGCATTATCGAAGTGATAATAAGAATGAAGGCCAAGAATTCATTGCGCGTCATCCAGGTGCACGCACCTCATTCGAGCCACGACGATGAGGAGTACGAAAACTTCCTAATGATCTAAGCAAAATTGTTGACCTGCGCGGAAGCTCACGCCTAGTAATCATTGGCTACTTCAATGCCACTCCAGGAGCACGCCAATATCAGGAGCGGTTTATAGGTGTGAACGCCGTAGAACCTCGAAATTCACAAGCGAGAAAATTGACTGAATTCTGCGAAGAGCGATGCCTGCTTATTGCAAACACGTTCTTTCAAAAGAGAGTAGCTACACGTTGGAGATGGTAGAGCAGCGCCCTCGGATTGAAGAAAGAAATAGACTATGTTCTCGTGCCCAACATTCACGAAGTGAAAGATGTCAAAGTCCTTGCTTCTGTTAATGCAGGTAGTGATCACAGACTTCTTCGCTGCATCATGCGACTTCGGCAGACCAAAAGAATTGCGCAACCGCACCGCGGCACACGCATCGTGGACAAGTTCATGCTTTGCCTCCAAGCTCAACAACTAATGCATACAATTCCTGCATGTAGCGAAGTCAATGAAGAGTATCCTAAACTATCCACCATCATTAACACCGCCACCAACAAAGCCACACGGTACGAGTCCTTGCCTCCACGAATTTCGCAACGTACTAGGCAATTATTACTATCACAGAAAACTGCGTTACGTACAAGAGTCACCTTCCCATTTGATAGAATATGCCGATGTGTGCAAACTTGTCAGAAAATCGCTCAAGGATGAACTCCATGAGCGCCACATTGCTATACTGCGAAAAGCTGCTAGAACTAGTCGGCTCCGTACTGCACAACGTGAAGGAGCCTATATCCGGCGCCCCTTGACTATTCTTCACCGAGACCCAGAAACCCTCCCACCAGCTGCGACTCACTTGCCGAAACTGTAGAAGCAATTCGATCATTCTACAACGACCTCTACCGATCTCACCACCCCCTCCCGCCGGCCCCATTGATCTCCACTTTCTTCCCAGAGAAGTTGAGGATACAATGAAGAGCAGCAAAGCACGTTCCTCTCCCGGCTCTGATAAAGTACAGTCGACTGCACTACGCCCTCTCTCGAGCATGCTCTCCAATCGTCTGTGCCACTTCCCCATACTCTATCTTCCCCACAAAAAGCCAATAGAATGCCAATAGAATTAGCCTTCTCCGATACCATCCTACTCTATAGAAAAGGGGACGCATTAGATGTTGCAAATTACAGACCAATCTCACTACTGTCAACGATATACAAGATTATGACAAAAAATCTCAATGAACAACTGAGAAAGATTGTAAATGACTGCAACGTCCTTCCCGAAGAGCAAATTTGATTTCGAAGAAATTTCTCCACAGCTCACCACATCCACACTTTGAACATCCTGCAAGAAAAGGCTTACGAGTTCAACATTAAATGTTGCGCGGTGCTCATAGATTTTAAAAAAGCCTTTGATACTATCGAATTACTAGCAGTGTAAGAGGCTTTGAAAAACTTTAAAATCGTGGATGACCTGGCCAAAGCTATTCAACTGCTTTATGCAAACGGAAGTGCTGCTGTGAACGTGGGATCAAGTTATGTTGAGCTGAACATTCAAAAACGCATTCGACAAGGAGATTATCTTTCACCGCTGCTTTTCGTGTTAACACTTCAACACGTGCTGAATGCAGTCGGCGTGCTGACTGGCGAAAAAAGGTTTCCGAATGAATGACAAGAAGCTGTGATCTAGCAGAGATGTCAGGTCGAGTCGGACTAGAAATGATTTATTCGAAAACCAAGTCGATGAACCTTGGTAGACCAACAACCGACACGGAAGGGGATGTAATACAAATTAACGGATAAATTATAGAAGGGTCGACCAATTTATTTACCTTGGACAGCTCTTGTCAAACCCACGCAACCCACTAAAAGAGATTCAGAGGATTCAAGCAGGAAGAGAAGCCTATTTTAAATATCGACTGCTTCTTCGCTCTAAAACCGTCGAACTCCGGCTGGAAAAGAAGCTCATTAATTCTTGCGTGCTCACTGCTGTTCTATACGGTTGTGAAACGTGGTCATGGTCAAAAGAAACTGTTACAAGACATCCCCACAACGAAGACTTGAAAGATCAATTCTTCGTGTTCGTTTGGGCGATAAAATACAGTCAGGAGCTATTCGCCACAGATCAGTACTCAAGGATTGGATTCACCATGCGCTCAAAAGGAAGTGCTGTTCGCAAATAAGCTCTGTAGAAACGGGGCACGCATTGCAGCTGATCGGATTCCTGATTTTAAAAAGAAACGAAGTAAACGAAGACCAAGAACAAGATGGCTGGACGACATCGCAAGATACAACAGAGGGACAAGAACAAAAGAAGCCATGAGAAACTGGAATGCTCTGATTGAAGGGAAGCCGAACAGGAACGCTGAACTCTTCGCAAAAGAACCGCGTAGGTACTTGTTAGTGCCGTCGCGATAAAAGAGATGTAAAATAAATCAATAAATAGTCAACAGATATGGTACAAAACTATAAAACAAGTAAAGTACAATCACTTGTCACACCAGCAGCATCTTACAAAGCCATTGAGAAACAATCTTTTCCCTGGCAAGGAATGACCCCTTCTTCTTCGTTGAACGCGTAATCTGTGGATGTAAAAGAAGGGCCCAGGATGAAAATCGACGTATCCAGCTGCCGCCCACGTGTATGGTAGATACGGCAGAAACACCAGAGCGCAGAACTGTCGGTAGGTCTGGCTTATAATCTGCAATCAAAAGAAAAGTCACGTGTGGTACCCTTTTTGTATAATATTTTATCCCATTTACCTACTTTCAATTTATTTCATATATTTTATATATTATACCATATATAATATACAAGTGCTCCGACACGCCTGTCGGCGTGTCTCGCACTTGCGCGCTTCGCGCGACCTTAGAGAGTCACTAAACCAAGATCACTCACTTCAAGCAGCTGCTTGAAGTGAGTGATCTTGGCTTAGTGACTCTCTTGTGCAGCCTTCTCGTCACCTTAGGCCTATGTTATACTTCGGCGACGCGTCGCCGACGCTGCGACACGTCACCGACAGCTCGTCACCGACGTCGGCGGCGATGACGTCACCACCGACGTCGCCGACGTCGCCACAGACGCGTGGTCGACGTCGGCGACGTCGTCAACAGATTCTGTGGCGACGTCGCTGACAGGAGAGCATCGTAGCGCATTTTTAGCATCGGAGCGCGTTTTCAATGTCATTATTTGGTAACCAATCTGCCCATAGAAAGGCTAGGTATCACATCTGCCTCGAATTCGCTCACATTGCGTGCTTCCATGAGTCCAGAGTACGGAATTACAGCGGAAACCGCGGTGTAAACTCAAAACGAGCAACGTAAGCATCCGAGTATTGATCAGATAACATCAGAAGCTGCAGTCATGGAATGCCTATGAAAAAGAATAGGAACAGAAAGTACCATCCCTTTGAGTAAGACAATGGCTCGCTATTTATGAAAGCAGACGAAGCAGTGAATAAGGACGTACATGAAAAACAAGCATCAAAAGGGAGACCCTGCCCTGGGTTCAAGAGATGATAAGATGTAACGCATCAAATAAAGCGTTAAGAGATAAAGGTAAATCCATGACGAAATGGAATCTACAGAGTGAACTAACCACTGCAGGATATGCGAGCTCCCTGATGAGGTACGTTATCATGGGCTCAACATGCCTTTTTAACGTTGGATGTTTGCTTGCTTAGTCCACGAGCAGGGGTAACGCATCCAGTACCATGGACACATGCCGTTCTATCACTGGTTTATGGTTGATGATGGCAGTTCCGGGAACGAAGAACCAGCCCACAATCATAACACTTCATCGGAGCGCGTTTTCTGCCACCCCTGGATGACGTCACCGACGTCGGTGGCGGAAGTATAACACCCCCTGCGGAGCTCTCGGCCACGTCGCCGGCGACGCTGTGATGTGCGGGCTGCTACGCAGTGCGTAGCAGCCCCTACAGCACAGCGTCGCCGACATCGGCGACGCGTCGCCGAAGTATAACATAGGCCTTAATCAGTGCTTTCGTCCTCAGACTGTTGTGGAGCACTCCTTCGGCCATAGTACCCGCGTGTCTCCCACCCCCCCCCACCCCGATCGGTTAAATTTGGGAGAAAACCACCGGTCAGGGGATCGATAATATCGATCGATACTGGCCTCCACATTGAAACCTTCCACCTGATGTGGAGCACTCCTTCGGCCATAATACCCGCGTGTCTTCCACTCTCTCCCCACCTCGATCGGTTAAATCTGGAAGAAAACCACCGGCGTGTCCCACCCCCCCCCCCTCCCATCTCCACCTTGATCGGTTAAATCTGGGAGAAAACCACCGGTCAGAACCTCGATTAGCCCCCGGGCTGAAGTTCCGTGCCGCTGGCACGATACCCACAGAAAACCGATAATATTGATCAATATCGATTGTTTCCCCTGCTGTGAAGGTCTTCTGTCGATGATCACCTAAATGCCCAGGCACGGTCGCCGACGTATTCGGCACGTCTACCGAACCGCCAGGCTCGTTTGGCGACGTGCTCAGCACGTCTACTGAACCGCCAGGCGCGTAGATGCCGTCTGGGTATTTTCCGCTAATTTCTTGCCTTAGTTTGTGCCCCGTAATTCCCCTATTTTATGATTCATCGCCGATCGATAGTGTGACTCATCGCTTAGCTGATTATTATATAGTATGATAGTATGATGAGGCAAAATAACGCAAACACGCCACACAGCAGAGCTGGGAAGGAACAATGAGGTATGACCCACAGACGCGTCTTGCGAAACCTCATCATATGGGTGTTCCTTGGTCTTGGCATATAGCCAAAAACAATAGAGACGTCTTTCGAGACCTCGTCATATGGGTGCCACCACCCGTCTGGCAGTGAGATGTCGATGGTAAACAACATTATTGGACAATTTCCAAATATCCCTCAAACTTACAGAAAGAAGTACAAAAAGTCCAATGGGCGAACCTCATAATCGTGTTTAGCGACCTCGATTACCCTAGGGCTGAAGTTTCGGACCGCTTGGACGACATCCATAAAACGACACTTCAAAAACGAACTTCATAATCATGTTCAGCGACCTCGATTACCCCCAGGGCTGACGTTTCGGACCGCTCGGACGACATCCATAAAAAGTCGATAAATTGATCGATATCGATTGATAGTGATCTATGCTTCAAAAATGAACTTCATAATCGTGTTCAGCGACCTCGATTACCCCTAGGAGTGAAGTTTCGGACCGCTTGGACGACATCCATAAATAATCGATGCTTTGATCGATATCGATCGATATTGATCTACACTTCAAAAACGAACTTCATTGTCATGTTCAGCGACCTCGATTACCCCCAGGGCTGAAGTTGGCGACGTGTTCGGCACGTCTACGGCTCGCCATGCACGGTCGCCGACGGGTTCGGCACGTCTACTGCATCGCCTGGCACGGTTGCCGACGTGTTCGGCACGTCTACCGGGTCGCCAGGGGCACGTTTGGCGACGTGTTCAGCTCGTCTACTGAGTCGCCAGGCACCTAGAAAGCGTCTTGGTATTTTCCGCTATTTTATTGCCTTAATTTGTGCCCCGTAATCTCCTCGTAATTTCCCTTATTTTATGGCTCATCGCGTCGATCGATAGTGTGACTCATTTAGATATCTTTCATACCAGATATCTTTTTTTAAGGGCGTATTTGTGTGCAATACGGTATCATTGGTGATACGGTATGATATAGTGGTGGTGCAATTATGAATAGTTGAAAACTAACACATGTGAAGGCGCAAATAGACAGCCTTTGTTGTTGTAATCATTGATGGTCTAAAATTGACTCCAGTGATAATGAGATAGCGTAATAACAACAAACGAATGTGTGCAAAAATACTGGAAGCCCTCGGACTCGAAAAGCCTGCCGGTGCAGTCCTACGAGGCGGTACTCTTACCGATACCGGCTGCGCCGCCAAGGCACATCTGGTGTGATGTAGAGGTTGATGAGTGTTGCGCACACGTCCTCACACCTCTTTTTCAGGTCTTTAAAAAAGCGTTCAGCAACAACTGACTGTGGTTCTGGACTCTGCCTAAAGGGCCCTACATCCTATCAAAATAGCATCTCAAAGGCTCACCATGAGTTGGGAACCTTTCCTTGTCAGGAACGATTTGTCTTCGCGGGTCCCAGCTTGTTTGATCTTGAGCCAATGTTGACCAGTGGACAAGCACCTTAATCGAGCTGGTGTTAGAGGTACTGATTTCGTTCCGATGAGCGAGCGAATCTTGCCATCGTAGAGGAGGACGACCGACTAGTCGTTTCTCGCTGAGTGGTTCCCAACGCATGGTGGCGGTACTCAAACGTCCGTCCTTTCGCCTCATCAAATGTCCAGTGGAACGGTGTTTCGCTTTATCGATATGAAGAATGGCGTCGCGGACCCCGGACATAGCTCGTATTTGTTCATTGTGCAATCCGGAGAGTCGCTGCTGGTGTAGAGAGATGAGACAGTCAGTCATATTATGAGAATAAAATTCTTTAAAGCTTTGAACAGTGACACATTTTTTGCGAGCGAATTTCTAATCAACCACCAAGGCTCATTTTCTACAAGTTTTTTTAAAGATGTCATTGACATGACGCACTTTTCTACTTGAGAGGGCGAGATCTGCGTCTGAAGCTATATACTTAAATTGTATTGTGTAAAATTTGGAGCGTTAAGTACTAGCGACTTTCCATAGAAAAAACTTTGAAGCCCTGTTCGAATCGATGACGCAGTCGAAATCGAAGGATGGACTTGTCACGGAGACAATTTCTCCCATCTGAAGGAAACAATATCAAGCAATGAAACAGCACCTAATGACGTTTCAGGTCCTGTTTGACACACAGCGATAAGGCGATGTTTTCCGAAGCAATCTTCTGTATGAGCAGGTGTCTTGATTTTGCATTCTCTAAGATTCTCCCATTCGAAGTTCGTTGTATTGAGCGCATCAGTTTCTCTTGCCTACCGTTCGGTTGATAGCAAAAGTTAAACAACAAATACAACACTAAGGAACACACACATATCCCCACTTTGGTGGTTCATGTAAGTGCCATTTACGCTATCAATCAAATAAAAGCAATCAATCAAATAAAAGCAATGGTGAACTTTTGGAGAGCATGGCGCGATCTCATCTTTTATTGCGCAACATGCTTGCTTTTTATTGCTATCTGTGGGCTGTTTTTTATTGAAACTACATACAGTACCGCGCATGTCTTTTGGTCAATTCCCGAAAAAGCCGCTTCGGAGCGTTCCAAAGCGGCTTTTTTAAATAACTTTCTTTAAAATTAAGTACTTGTGAAAAGAAACATATATTTGAGCTCAGCAGGCCAAGCTCTATATTTTGACGTATAAATCAATGGAGTTGAACAATGCATATAGGCCGGACATAATCAATCGAGTGGGCGCGAGAGCCTGTAGAGTGAGTTTGGGGAATTTTATTGAAATTCGCAGCCGCCCTACTCTGAAATTGCCTTGGGACTGTCCAGCTTGCCTTTGGAGTGCGCTGTAAAATGCATATAGAATCGAACCTATCAATCGAAAGAGCGCGACCACTCGCAGAGTGAGGTCGAATGGACGCGAGAACCTGTAGAGTGACCGTTTGAGAAGTTTTATCGAAATTTCCAGCCGCCCTACTTAGAAATTGCCATAAGACTGTCCAGCTTGCCTTTAGAGTGCGCCGTGAACAATGCATATAGAATCGAGAATATCAATCGAGTGGGCGCGACCACTCGCAGAGTGAGGTCGAATGGGCGCGAGAACCTGTAGAGTGACCGTTTGAGAAGTTTTATCGAAATTTCCAGCCGTTCTACTTATTAAATGCTTCTAGCCTGTCCAGTTTGCCTTTGGAGTGCGCCATGAACAATGCATATAGAATCGAACCTATCAATCGAGTGGGCGCGACCACTCGCAGAGTGAGGTCGAATGGGCGCGAGAACCTGTAGAGTGACCGTTTCGGGGGTTTTAGCGAAATTTATAGCCGTTCTACTTAGGAAATGCTTCTAGCCTGTCCAGCTTGCCTTTGGAGTGCGTCGTAAACAATGCATATAGAATCGAACCTATCAATCGAGTGGGTACGAGAGCCTGCAGAGTGACCGTTTCGGGAGTTTTATCGGAAATTCCAAGCCGCCCTACTTAGGAATTGCCTTAAGACTGTCCAGCTTGCCTTTGGAGTGCGCCGTGAACAATGCATATAGAATCGAACCTATCAATCGAGTGGGCGCGACCACTCGCAGAGTGAGGTCGAATGGGCGCGAGAACCTGTAGAGTGACCGTTTCGGGGGTTTTAGCGAAATTTATAGCCGTTCTACTTAGGAAATGCTTCTAGCCTGTCCAGCTTGCCTTTGGAGTGCGTCGTAAACAATGCATATAGAATCGAACCTATCAATCGAGTGGGTACGAGAGCCTGCAGAGTGACCGTTTCGGGAGTTTTATCGGAAATTCCAAGCCGCCCTACTTAGGAATTGCCTTAAGACTGTCCAGCTTGCCTTTGGAGTGCGCCGTGAACAATGCATATAGAATCGAACCTGACAATCGAGTGGGCGCGACCACTCGCAGAGTGAGGTCGAATAGGCGCGAGAACCTGTAGAGGGACCGTTTCGGGAGTTTTATCGGAAATTCCCAGCCGTTCTGCTCAGAAATTGCCTTATGACTGTCCAGCTTGCCTTTGGAGTGCGCCGTGAACAATGCATATAGAATCGAACCTGACAATCGAGTGGGCGCGACCACTCGCAGAGTGAGGTCGAATAGGCGCGAGAACCTGTAGAGGGATCGTTTCGGGAGTTTTATCGGAAATTCCCAGCCGTTCTGCTCAGAAATTGCCTTATGACTGTCCAGCTTGCCTTTTTAGTTTGCCGTAAACAATGCATACAGAATCGATCCTATCAATCGAGTGGGCGCGACCACTCGCAGAGTGAGGTCGAATAGGCGCGAGAACCTGTAGAGTATAGTTGTGCTCTCCCAAAAATTTCGAATAACCGAATATATTCGAATAGCGACGACTTTCGAGCACTCGAATTCGAATAACATTCGAAAATCGCGTTTTTTCGAGCATTCGAATTCGAATACATTCGAAAATCGCGTTTTTTTCGAGCATTCCAATTCGAATACATTCGAAAAATCGCGTTTTTTCGAGCATTCGAATTCGAATGTTCGAATAATCGTTCGGGCTCAACTAGGGTTTTGGGAGAGAGGATCAATTCATCAAAGCAAATACGGGGGTATGCACTGTTTGAAAGGTGATAACGTTGCTCAAGGTAAGGGTACTGAAGAAGTTAAGGGCTCATATGAAAGCATAATAAAATAAAAATTTTCTGACATACAAGCGGTGTGGACTGCGCAATGCACTCATCTGAATTCTCATCATTTTACATTCGATTGATTGTGTTTCACTTGAACACCTGTTGTAATTTCTCCTTAAAGAAACCGTGTCATTTGATTTGGGTTTCTTTCAATGTTTAAAACTTTATAACACACTATGGCTTGCGAAAAATGCAGAGTATCCAAAAAATACAAGTACTATTTGAAAGGTTCTAACATTGCTTCTAGTGAAGCTTTTGGAGCTGTTTGAGAATAAAGCATACGGTAACGAAATTTCTGTGGCGTGTAATTAGTCATACTGTTCCACACCCTGCCAGAAACCTTGCATTTCAGACTTGATTGACTGCGTATGGGTCACACGAGTGAGCGGTGCTTTGGAGTAGTCGCTAAATCGCCTCGACGATGTTTTCGAATTTCCAGAAGCACTTCAGGATAAACTTTTTCTCCTCGAAAGAAACCCTAGGGCCGGCATGACTCTTGTTATGGGCTCAGACATGTAGAAAGCGTTATTAGAGCAATAGCGAGAACGGCACTTTACGACGACATGCTCACAACTCCTCAGCTGCCTGAACTGCCCTGGCCTCATCTGCCAGTTTAGAGCGGTGTAAGATAGCGGTTAGAGTTTCTTGCGCTCTTACTCACCCAGATTTGAGCTTTCAACTCTCGCAATGGTGCCGTCTTCTTCAGCACGAAAAGCTCTATCGAATGGTGTCACTCTCGTCCAATTCTGGAAAAAGCGATTTTTTGACAATTTCCCAGCGAGGACGTGAACGCCCAGGCCGAGTCTGCGCGGACGACCACGTCATAGAAAATCGATATTTTCCAAATTGGCGAAATTTTCTCGACCAAAATCATCTAGTGGTTATTTTGTGCGCTGATTACGAATCCGACGTCCGTTTTTGAAAATTTCGCCGATTTCGGCAGGTTACCTGCCGTTTGAGGGTGGTCGGGTCAGGATCACCGATCACCCTCAGTCATCAGTATGGGTGTCTTCTCCCATAATCAGCCAAATGGACTTCTTCATCGTGTTAGACACCCCGAATAACCCTTGCCCTTAGATGAAGTTTGGGCAAAATCGGTTACCCTGACACGACCACCTTCAGTTATCCAGAAGAAAATCCAAAACTTACCGAAATCGGCCAAATTTTCAAAAACGGACGTCGGATTCGTAATCAGCGCACAACATAACCCCCAGATGATTTTGGTCGAGAAAATTTCGCCAATTTGGAAAATATTGATTTTCTATGACGTGATCGTCCGCGTAGGCTCGGCCTGGGCGTTCACGTCCTCGATGGGAAATCGTCGAAAAATCCATTTTTCTGTAATTGGTCGGGAGTGACACCATTCGATAGAGCTTTTCGTGCTGAAGAAGACGGCACCATTGCGAGAGTTGAAAGCTCAAATCTGGGTGAGTAAGAGCGCAAGAAACTCTAACCGCTATCTTACACCGCTCTAAACTGGCAGATGAGGCCAAGGCAGTTCAGGCAGCTGAGGAGTTGTGAGCATGTCGTCGTAAAGTGCCTTCAGTGTTCTGCTAGCATACGCTTTTGCATGCCGTTAGCACGCCGCGTCTTCCTGCAGGGGTCGACTGAAGTCGGAAAAAATCGTGTCACACACGGCAAACCTGCATTTTCGTGCCGCTATAATTTCGCTTGTTTAGAAGCTATAACGCTGCACTTTCGCGGACTACTAAAGCATGCTACTGCCTACAAAATCCACAAGCCGCAGCCGGAACGATTCGATCTCTACAGAGTTATTACGCTCCGAACATACTCGCGCGTGCAATTTGCGAGTGGCTGCGCCTACTCGATTGATAGGTTCGATTATGTATGCATTGTTTACGGCGCACTCAAAAAGCAAGGTGGACAGGCTAGCAGCATTTCCTAAGTAGAACGACTGGGAATTTCGCTAAAACCCCCGAAACGGTCACTCTACAGGTTCTCGCGCCCACTCGATTGATAGTTTCGGTTCTATATGCATTGTTCACGGCGCACTCCGAAGGCAAGCTGGACAGGCTCAAACTATTTGCTAGGTAGGACGGCTGGGAATTTCGATAAAACTTCCCAAACGGTCACTCTAAAGTTCTCGCGCCCACTCGACCTCACTCTGCGAGTGGTCGCGCCCACTCGATTGATAGGCTCGATTCTATATGCATTGTTCACGGCGCACTCTAAAGGCAAGCTGGACAGTCTTAAGGCAATTTCAGAGTAGGGCGGCTGGGAATTTCAATGAAATTCCCCAAACTGTCACTTTACAGGCTCTCGCGCCCACTCGATTGATTATGTCCGGCCTACATGCATTGTTCAACTCCATTGATTTATACGTCAAAAGATAGAGCTTGGCCTGCTGAGCTCAAATATATGTTTCTTTTCACAAGTACTTGACTTTAAAGAAAGTTATTTAAAAAAGCCCCTTTGGAACGCTCCAAAGCGGCTTTTTCGGGAATTGACCAAAAGACATGCGCGGTGCTGTATTTTCCATTTTCATGTCCAACTGGAAACTTTTCAAACCAAACTGGACACTCTTCTAAACTAGCCTACGATTTTTGAAATCACTGCGAACTCTCTCAAGTCGAGATGACATTTAGGCAGGTTAAGCTAGAGACTCAATAAAATGTCTACCATAATGTTTTGTTCAAGGAAAATTTAGTATGTAACATTCTTTAAAACTCTTTAGTCCACCTGCTCCAATAAGTGTAATAAATCTATAAAACTTTTATTTCTGAACAAAAATAATAAATTAAAATTCGTCTTAAACATGGATTTTTCGCAAATCGTAATATATTTTCGAAATACTTTTTATTCTGAATTACGACACGTGTCTGATTAAATAGTCGAGAAAACTACCATACACGTTTGTAAAAATGCTTGAAGGCAAAAGCTGCTATGGTGACATTTTTATTAACTATTTTGCACAAGTAGAGTCGGAATCATATATTGAACAACTAAGAGTGTTTCTAACAATCTTGGCATTCGTGGAACAAAGCAAAAACGCTTGAAGCAAAAAGGTGATTAGAATGTATGATAAGGAAGTCCAAAATGTCGTTGATCTACTCAGTTTGGGATGCCAGACGACAACGAGGCACCAACTACCGTATGTTTTGTACCCCTAGGTTTTCAAACTTGTTGAAATACTCATGGCATAAGGCAGATTACATTGATGATCACCCAGGTGTGTTTGTCACTCCTAGTGAATATTTGTTTGATCTTGCTAGAACTGACTGTTTTGTTGCTGGATGGAGAGTGACTGGGGGGGGGGGGCGGGGAGGGGTGGGGTCCTGGTGAATATTTGCTTGATCTTGCTACAATCTGCTGTTTTGTTGCTGGTTGAAGAGTGACAGAAGGCCCATCACAAGTGGTGCGCCGGCTGAATAACGTAGAGAAGCGCATAAACATCACGAGGAAGAACGACTTTTCTATTGTTTAACTGCGCAAATTTCTTTATCTTCTTGAAAAACTGCCTCATTTGATCCTCGGTGACCGTCTGTGGGAGCAACGTAGCGATATTGTTCTACATCAGTTTCAGTGTTCTTTATATAGTTGTATTTGTTGTTCAGTTTTTGCTATCAATTGAATTAAATTCGCAACGTCTTGGAAGACTGTCCAATTCGACGTGAAAAGTTCTGTCATTACAAATGAATGGGCTGCTTATAACCCTGATAGCAGAAGGTAACGGCGCGGAAGTGAATCAATATTGAATGGAACTATGAATGGAACTAACTATTCGCTAAATCATTTATAGTATTTCTGCACGCGTATGACAACAACTCATAATACCTAATATTTATTTCCTGTTCTGAAACCAGGAATGCATTTCTTTTTGGCCGAGTTAGTGTTAAAACCACTGCTGATATTTTCCGACCCTTATACAATGTTCATCGTTCAGGTCTCGCTCATGTTAAGCAAAATTTCCATCTTCCCGGTGTTAAATTTCTCCACTTCTCCTCCTTCTCCCCTTTACATTGCTAGAATCACATCTAACACCTGACCCCTTTTCAACGCCTTCCCCGCCGTTTCGCTCATCTACATTCGCGGACTCACCGACCCTTCGACCCTCAACTGCGAACTGTGAGTTCCACCTCCGCCGTTGCATTATGTTTCTCATCCCCATTTCCTCACAATTCCTACTTCTCCTTCTTACCTCCTTTCACATCCACCTTCAGTTCTTCTCCTCCACATACCTTCGCCATCCACAACCTCTGACGCTCAACCATCCACGCTGCCATCGGTGCCCACCCTTTCCATTACATTTGCCTCGTGTTGCCCACCAGGGGTGCACACGAAGTTCTGTGCGTTAAATTATTTTAACGAAATTTTTTAACGGAAATGTTTCGTTAAATTTCCGGTAAATCGTTAAATTTCGTTAAAAAATGCAATTAGCTGCAAACTGTTATTTCAAATGAAAAACCAAGGAAAATGTTATATGTTCCATCCAATTTCAGCAGATCAACAACTAAAGTTCAAGGAATGGAGTGTAACACTACAACGTAACTGGAACAATTCATTATCAACAAGGTGTGGGCAGTAAAACAAACAAACCTTCGGCAACAAATTATCTTCATGGTGTGGAATACATCAGGTATGGGATTATTAATCAAGAGAACGGTACTTAGTGGGCTGAAGCTCGCTTCAACACGGCATCTTACAATGTAAGATCAGACAGACCTCGAAGTTCCTCCCCTTTCCTGGTTCTTTACGAGACCGTTTTGTGTGACTGTTATACGAGCGTCTACAATCTCGATGCGAAAACCAGCCCGCTAAGTACGGAACGAGCTAACAAAAATACAACTGAAAGCCTATCAGTGGAGTGTTAACACGTTGACGAAAGTACGATTTTAATATGCCCTGTGCGTGGGACCAGTCGATTTTTTTACACCTTCGGAACTCTGACACGATACCGTGTCACACGATCCTACACGGCCGAAGGGGTTTAACACGATCGTTAACGTGTTAACGTTCAGGAAAGTAGCTTTCCAAATTTTTGTTACAAGAGCGCGTGTAGCGCAGCTTTTGCATGCGTATCCTATACCAGGTTCCTGGTTCGGATTTCCCGCTCAAGCCAACCAAGCCTTCCACCCCCGGTGAATCTTTGGTCGGTGAGTTGGTACCAGACTTGTCTGGAAAGGATAAACCGCTGACTTCTTCATCGGCTGATCATCATAGCTGATTTACTGCATGGTCAATTACGCATTCAAATCGCCTCCAGGACATCCTGTAGAAGTAGAATGCGTAGCGCATCCCAAAAAGCATTGAGTGGCGGCGTTCTTTATCCCTTCACTAGCGTTTTTCTCGAATCATTTAAAATACCTTCAGCGACTTCAAAAATTCTCTCCATTTCGACTGCTTTAGGTGGCGAGCAGAGTATTCTGGGATAAGCAGCGCCAAGTGAGGATAAGCTTTATTATTTAGCTTTATTATTATTTCCAAAAATCGAAATGCGCCATAGAAGGCATGATAATGGTATAAAACATTAAAATATCTTTCCGATTTCAATAGTTTCTCAGAAATAGTCCTAATTAGGAGGATGAGGCCTGCAATATTAGTGAAGACAGAGGGGAAAGTGATAAACTTACTGAACTTACTGGGAAAAAAGGTCCGTTAAAAATTCCGTTAAATTTCTAGAAATTTCCGTTAAGTCGTTAAGCCGGATTTTAACGGAAATGCCGTTAATTCGTTAAATTCGTTAAATCGCTAACCGTTAAATGTGCACCCCTGTTGCCCACGTAGCCGACTCCGGCTGGCCTGGCGTGGCCGTGCAGCCGATACGGGCGGAGCCGGCTAGCCTGGCTATACACAAATGATTAACCACTGGACTATCCTGAATTGTGTACAGAAGTAGAATCGTGTCCGTATCGTGAGCTCCTCTAACATTTCGCTATCTCTACCACTCCCACTATCCGTACAACGGGTATGAGTAGGGTATAAGGCGGATGTTGTTCGTAGGTGGAGACACGCGTTCATCACTCCGATTCCCAAAGAGCCTCCATTTTCGAACCCGGGAAATTACCGGCCTGTCAGCATAACATTGGTTTTCGCGATAGCTTTTGAAAAAATTGTTAAGAAACACATGCTGCAACACATCTTAGACAATAACATAATTTCTAAAGATCAATTTGGATTTCTGAAACAGCATTCGGTGGAAACAGAAGTTCTTAGCTCAATCATTGACTGGACTCTGGCTGGATGAAGAGCTTCCTTGTAGATAGAACATATCAGGTGGCAGTAGGAGATAGCTACTCCTCGGTTTATTCGGCAACTAGTGAAGTGCCAGACGGAGTTCTGTCTCCACTCCTATTCCTTATATACACCTATAATATATGATATTCCCGACTCTGTCTCTAGGTTTGGTGTTACGCTGATGACGTGAAGATTTACAAAGGAGTCAACAATCCTGCTAGCTCTTCTGAAGTTCAGGCTGCTATCGATTTTATTGCAAAGTGGGCTGAAGACTAGGACCTTCCTCTTGCTATGGCCCCATCCTATAGACTTAATGGCATGGTTTTGAAACAGATCGCGGATGTTAGAGATTTAGGCTTCCTTATAAGGAGCGATTTATGTTTTGACCTCCATTACAATACACTTGTAAAAAAAGCGAACTTTCGTTCCTACAACTTGTTCAAAGTGCTAAAAACAGATGATCCTCTAGCCCTCTTGGGTGCCTACAAATGCTATGTCAGACCTATTATGGAGTTCGGTACCTCAATTTTCAATTCACGTCACAAAAAAGACATGGAACTCCTCAAACTACAGGCGGAAGTTGTTCATGAGATGCTATAAAGTGGGATATGGAGATATTCCCAACAGCTCTGAGCGGGTGAAGCTACTTGGAATATCTAGTTTACGTAACAGAAGAGACGAAACAGACCTAATCACGTTATTTAAAATCCTCACAGGGAAACTTTCCCTTGATCCAATTGTATTTTTCGGAGGATCACTTAGGAGAAGCGTAAGAGGTAGGCTTCGATTACCTGCTAAGGTTGCAAGGTCACAGGTCAGGTCTCACCTCACCTACCGGCGTCTCAGGGAGTTAAACCTATTTATCTGGTGAACATGAAAATTTTGTGGGTATGTCTGTGCCTCACTTCAAACATCTGCTTGCCCGAAGTAGGCCAACCTAGCTTGTTTCCTTTTTTGCACTGTGCTCTGCTTAATACCGCTTTTTGAATTATACTCTGCTTCATACCGCTTTTGAGTTGTGGTCTACTTAATACTGCTTGATCATGTTGCTTTATGATACGTAAAGTGTTACGCGTGTAATTCTCCTGCAATTCACGCCCCTTAATTCCCCTATAAATAAATACGTAAATAAGTACTTTCTCTACTGCGAAATTGTTTTACAGTACTCGCCAGGTGCTACTCCGCTGTAGCCCAAGTCGGAATCGCGATACAGTCCCATTTTCTCCGGTTGTCAACCTTGTGTCTGTCCTCCCGAAAACGTGATTGTGCCTCCACTGGTTACTGGCGTCGTGACTTCGGCACAATCCTCTTCTGGTTGACACATGTGGTCCTCTTCTTCCACTACCCCAACTTCTCCACTTCGTCGATTTTCAGCTGTTGCAGTTCGAAATCCTGTAGGACACTTTCTATCCTTTCCGCCAGCTCCATCTCGTCTCTCGAAGGGAGAGCATCCAGTGAAGACCCACACTTCAGTACAGTAGGTGAATAATTACTCGAGGGTTAGGAGACATAGCACATAGAGGTGGTGTTAGCAGCAGCTTACTATGACCGCGTGTTCACTGTGGTGGCACTCACTCACCGACAATAAGAACCATTGATTGGCGTGAAAGCTTCATGTATCATCGTATTTTGCATACTTGGGACATTGACGACATATCGACAAGGAATATATAGTGAAAATATCAACAAACCCCAGAAAACTGCAAATATGGAAACCATATTACCATGGTAAAAGTGCAAAAACGCGTTGTAGCACGGAAATCCGAACCCGTGACGTTAAGCTGCACCTCCTCGTTTGCCTCGAGGATTCGGCAGAAACAAAACATGTTCCGTCCCTGTTTGGAGGACGGAGACTCTTCGTGTAGCACTCGCTCTTGCCGTTCCGGCGAACCGTTGAGCCATCGCCCTTGTCGGCGACGCTGCCCGCCCTCCAGTAGCCGTATTCATGAAACGGCGGGAGCGGGAAGGCCGGAGATGCCTTCCCGTTCCCGCCGCATCCCGATCCCGGCTTCCCGCAACCCGGTCGCTATTCATGAACGACCGGGAAGCAGGAGCGACCGCGACGCGCGAGTTAGATTCGCAGCGGAGGCGGGAATTATTGTATTGTATTGTATTGTATTTATTGACGTAGACAGTGCCTACGTGGAGAACAACAAAGCAAACAAGCCAAAACAAGTAATATGACTTGAGACACAACACAAAAGAAGAACAAGCAAGAAAACAAAGAAGTGTTACAAAAATACCCAACGAATAGTAGTAAACAATAAAACAATACTTAAAGGGAAAGAAATCAAGCATGCAGCGAACGGGAATCTTCAGCATATACCAGCTTCTCTGCCCTACTCCTAAAACTGTGCAAAGACATGTTTACCAACTCTGGAGACCAAATTTTATTGAGCCGTGACACTACTCTGACGGAGAAAAAGTTAGCACGCACCTGTGTTCTGGCAAATGGAGCCCTGAATATAGTGGCACTCCTTCTAGTTCTAGACGGTGCTGAGGAGAAAAATTCTTCATTATTCAGAGAAACCCTTCCCGTTAAAATCTTGAAGGCCATAAGAAGATCATTCCTAAGTCTTCTACTTCTTAAACTCTGCAAACCGTACAAAAGACGTCTATAAACACAATTAGGAATAAACTGATAGTCCAGGCCAGAACACCTCATGGCCAGCTTACGAGTGAAGTTATTTTGAACACACTCTAATAAAGCAATGTCCTTCTTTTTGTGAGGGCTAAACACAGACGTCCCCGTTTCTACTAATGGTCTTACATAACTCTTGTATGCATTAACAAGTGTTCTTGCATTCCCACTCCTCAAGACTTTAAATAGATTATACGTTCTACGGATCGCAAGTGAGCATATGAATTTATAATGAGTCTCGAAAGAAAGTTTATCATTGAAACGGAATCCTAAATCCCTTACCTCGTGCACTCTTTCTAATTTATCGGTACCAATTTTGTATTCAAAAGAGTGCGGATCCTTACCTATGCAAAACAACTTGGTCTTGTCAGCAGCAAGAGGCAGTCCCCACTTTTGTGACCAGGTTACAACTTGATCAATAGCAGCTTGTAGAGATAAAGAGTCCTCTACACTCTCAATAACCTTGTAGACCTTCACATCGTCGGCGTACATTACGCAGGTGACACCCAGCTGAGATATCAAGGACGGCAACTCAGCAGTATAGACCAAGAATAAGAGGGGACTCAAAACTCCACCTTGCGGAACACCGCATGGTATGTCAAAAGCTGAGGAAAACTGGCTGCCAATTCGGACTTGGAATGTACGACCATGTAAAAAGTTACCAATCCAGGCGAGGATTCTGTGGTGGATCCCAAACGACTCAAGTTTTTTTAGAAGCAAATTTGTAGGAACCCTATCAAAGGCTTTCGAAAAATCAAAATAAATCACATGTGTGGTCTTTTTATCATCATAGGCCCTAGTCCAGTCATTAAAGGAACACAGGAGGGCTGTCTCAGTTGACTTGCCCCTACAGAAACCATGTTGAGAATTTGGAAAAAGTTCCTGCTCATGAAAATAGTCAACTAATTTACGCTTAACAATTTTCTCAAACACCCTAGCAAAAACTGATGTAATACTAACGGGCCGATAATTTAGAGGACAGTGTAATGGAGGCTTCTTAGGCACAGGTACTACGAAAGAGTGCTTCCAACGTCTTGGTACTTCACCCGTAATATAGGATAAATTAAAGAGAAATTCGAGAGGGTAGGCAATAAAAGGAACGATACGTTTGATAAAGTGTAGAGGTACCATGTCAGGAGTCACTGTAGTTGATCTAGGCCACTTGGTTATGATTTGAACAATATCGTCCGCATAAAACCAGATTGTAGGCTGCATTGCACAGTTCATCTTAGAAACTTCTACGTTTGGAAAAACATGCGACCCAGAGTAAACGTTATAAAATTCTCTAGCAAGCAGCTCAACCTTGTCAGCATCGGTAACATAAACACCACCAGAACCAATAAGGGTAGGGATAGTAAACCGTTCTTTTAACCGGGCACGAATGTATTTGTGTAGTTTCGCAGGATCCTTGGCGGCCGCTAGTTTGCTTTCGACAAATGTAGTGAACCTTTTAAGTGACTTTTCTACTTTGCTATTGTAAGACTTGTACCTAGCCCATCCCTCTATCGAATCAATTTTAGTTGCATTATCCCACAGGAAACTACGTCGGGAGAGCATTCTATCGAGATATTTAGGCAACTGCAGTGAGTTCTTAATGACTTTGCGAAGAGGAATAAACAACTCGATGACATGATGTAAAATCGCCAAGAATACCTCATATTTTTCATCTACGGTGGACGGATTACCCAGCGACCCAATCCAATCAATATTCGCTAGATAGTTCCTAATAGCGACATAGTCACCATTTCTGAAGTCTCTAACGTAGCATTTTTCGCTAGAACAGCCATCACAATTTACAGTGAACTCAACGGCTGAGTGATCACTACCACCAACAGGAGCTACAACCCGAACATCACTGACGAGACCGACGTCATTGGTAAATAAGAGGTCGAGAAATGAGCAACCACGGGTTGGTTGCATGACAAGCTGAGAAAGGTTATGCGAGCAAAAAGTGTTGTAAAAATCTAATGAGGTACCATGTAGGCATACAGGTTGACTCCAGACAATATCAGGCAAATTGAAATCACCTAGGACTACAGTTGGATTATTATGACATGAAAAATCACTGATGACTTTTTGAAGCAAATTAGAATTGAAGGCAGTGCAATTTGGAGTGCGATATACAAGAATGAACCTAATAGTACCAAGAGAAAACGTAATATCCATAATTAAGACCTCATAGCCATCCTTTACAGATTCCTTGAAAACCTCCCTAAAAGGAATGGTATTCCTAAGAAGGACCAGAAGACCACCTCCAGTTTTATGCGAGCGGTCGCATCGAGAAAAGGAATAGCAGGAACTGGCTATCCCTAGCAGGGGTGCCACATCATTCTTTGAGCCTAGCCAGGACTCCGTTGTCAGAACAAGGTCATAATTTTTATGAATTAATATGGATACCAAAAAATTGCTATTTTTAACAAAAGACCGGATATTGGTAAACATGCACTTTATACCACTTACATCACGACAAGGAGCAGGACTCAGGAGTTTCCCGATGGCGCAGCATGCGAAACAATTACAAGATTTCAAAAACTAATTTCTCAAATTACAGGGTTTTCAACTGAATATTGAAGTATTTCTGGGTTCACCGGAATTCAAGGACACGGAATTGTGGCTCAGAAGCGCAGTGGACGGGAATAGGCTGCATTACAGTCAACACTAAGACCAACAACATTTCGAGATTTCCGTTTTCAGTCGGGAGTTTAGTTTGCGTTACCTTTTTCCTAAATTTCCAGGGGTGTGCGTAATTACGATTTACTATTTACGATTTTTGAGATTTACGGCGACTTTTGAGGATTTTTTTTACGATTTACGACTTTTTTTACGATTTATGACAATTTTTGAGTCGTAAATCGTAAATTTTCGTAAATGTGACCAGACACTCACATCTAGCGCGCTCCAGTTTGTGTATTTCTTGCCTAATTTTGGACAATAGGCACCTCCTGCAGCCGTTCAGAATCTGTGTGTGGAGTGTTTGACGGTATTGCTTTGATTGATTGATTGATTGATTGATTTATTGCACATGTTGTGCGCTATACAAGAAAAGGAATGTAATCGAAGAAAAACATAACATTTAACGAACTTGAGTGTTTCTCGATTCATGTTTGTCACTGAAGCTAAATTCAATGAATCAATTATTAATTTATCAAAAATGGTTTATCAATTTTTTAGAGATTACATGAGTGGAACTGCAAATATATGCTCGAACAAGGTAGGGTTCAATTCCTTTGCCTCTACGAAGGTCTTCTTCAACTATCTCTAGGTAATTTAACGCTAGATTTGTGTACAACGAATAAAAGGCTAACATGATTTCGAGTGGTGCGAGAATGCATTACGCAGGCCGAAACGGCATTCAAATACCACCAGACTCAAATGCAGAAAAGTGAAAATTGCATAGTGCATCTCGGGTAGACGATCGCTGCCTTGTGATGAATCCGTGAAATTCTTCAACAAAGTCAGCTCTGATCCGCTCCAAAATTTATTTGCGACTGGAAAGTATTACTCCAGGATCAGCCAAGAATTCGCGTATAGCTTGCATGAAGCATAATTTCATTGTTCGTTACATAGATCGCTAATAATTTGTGATCCTTTACCGCGATCAAGCTCTGAGACGGCTTGAAAAAAAAGTTCTATCAAAAAGTTGCAAATCTAGAGAATTTTTACTGTCTCATCAAAGCCCCATATGGTTCAACGTCTCGTAGCCAGCCATTGGAAGTTTTTTTCTGCTTTTTAAAGTAGGCTATAAGACAGTGACGACATTTTCTGGGATACTCTGCATTTCTAGGTTAACATAGATTACAAAGCATATTTTAGCTGCACTTCTCAGCAGCAAAACTTTTTGCTGTCCGGAACAATGAAGATTGTCGATTCTTCATTTTCTTCGTGCGTACTCTCGAGTTTTGATTCACCATGGCTAGTAGTGTCAAATATCGTCTAGTTTTATGCATTTTGAAGCACTTGCCTTTCAATTTATCTCTTTCCTAAATTAACAAGCAATTTATACTAATAAATTGCACAAGCGGCAATCGCACTTGATAGGAAGACAATATCCACCCCCACCCTCGAAGATGGCCTAGGAAAACGTTACGTGACGAACGGCGAAGATAACTCCCCGTTAAGATGGCTTTCGATGCCAAAACAGCCATCGAAAGCCTGTTGCGTGCAATTACACACACCTCTCATTGACAGCTTCCCGGTGTTCCCGAACGGTTGAGTGCGGGTAGGCCGCGAGCCTCCCGCCATCGGCGCGGGAGGCTCCCGTTGCTTCCCGCCAGGTTCATGAATACGAAATTTTGCTTCCCGCCCCGGTCACTTCCCGCGGGAAGCCTTGAACGTTCCCGGGAACGTTCATGAATACGGCTACAGGTCCCTGCCGGCCATCGGTACTCCACCGGTACTGCGTGACGGGCTCCGCACTCCAGCACCGCGGGCCCCGATCACCGCACCATCGATCGCCGCCGGCCGCCGGCTGATCGCGCCGCGTGCGGGCCGTCCGGCGCCGGGGCGGCGGCGCCCTGCGTCCCTGCCCGCCCGGCCGTCGGCGCTCCGCCGGCGGCACTCGCGGCGACTTCTCCGCCAGTCGGTGCTCGGGATCCGCGCATGAATGCCCGCCAGCAGGAGTACCGTCTGGTTCGTTCGCTTCCACCCGCCGTCGGCCCGCTACCACGGGCGTCAGAAGGCCTGCCTCCAACGCACCGCTGTTTCAGAGTCTCGAGCTTCGGCAGGTGAACGACGCGGTCTCCTGCATCTTCCACTCGCTTCTGGCCCACAGAAGCGTCGCTAAGGTACGCACGTTTGGCCCGAAATCCGCTCGAACCACGTCGCTTCTCTACAGCCATGTGTGCTGCCCAAATACTTGTGTAATAACAGGCCTAACAGGGTTCAGAATTGCCTGACCACTTGGCCTTCTTTTGACTGTCCCGTCGGGTACTAGTATTGCCAAGGAGGGCCTCTTGACGGCAAACAGAACGCCGTTGCGATTGGCTCAGTCGGAAACTACTTACGAGCACCCTTGCCGCAGCGCTAAGCGTCTCGGGGGAGGGTGGGTCACCATGAAATATAGCCCTATGGACATTCCGTTCTGTATCGCACAAGATTAAAAATTTTACTCAGCACTGGTGTGTCCTTCCCCAGTGGTGGCCTGAGGTAAGCCATTTGGTGTAATTTGGCATTCAAGTTCGTTCCTACCAAGGCGGATAACTACTCAGTACAAGGTGACCCCTCCCCCGAGCTTCCGGCGCGTCACAGACGGTCACAAGCACGAATTTTCTTTTTCAGTTCCAATACAAGGGCGACTCGAACTACTCGCTGGGATCGCTCGGCATCAAGGAGGTCGAATGCGAGAATATCGACCTGACCTACGTGAGTGCTGTTCCAGCCACCTTCGCTGCCTTTGTTCGCCTCTCCCTCATCGATTCCCATACCGTTTCATGTTCCTCCAACGAAGGGCACCGGATGTCCGCCAAGTTGGCAGGGAGGTCCCGGGGGGGGGGGGGAGCGGCACCCGGCGGGAGGGCGCAGCTCGCCGCTGTCAGCTGATCGCGCTGCTGCCCGCGCCGCCGCCGCCGCGTGAGTGGCACGTGTGTGCCGAAGGTCGGGCGCACTCCCGACAGACGCGCCTCGCGACCTTCGCAGCGCTTCGGGGCGCTCGCTGCTGTGACAGGAAGAAGCGAGCGAGGAGGACGGCCCTCTCGCAGCCCCGGGTTGTGTCGTGTCCTCTTAGAGGCGGACCGGTTGCGGGACGTTTGACATTTAGCCGTATTGCATGCGCAGGCACATGTGTACGAGTTTGGATAGCTGCACAATTTCCCATTATCAGAACCAGCTCTAAATGGAGAAACGACCTTCTAAGGCTTCTTCTCGGGTTGCCAAGAAATAGCTTGGTGCTATGACCGCGGGTAGATGAGGAAAAAAGTCGCCACTTTCAAATAGAGAACTCCATTGATAGTTTTAATGACTTTCAAAAGATCGCTGCGTCTCCTCAAATCGTTGCCGGAGAACTGGTCCGCTTGGCATACTATGTTGAACCTTCTTCTATCTCTCCACAGTAGGTTTTGTATTAGGAAAAACAGGCCCCATATCCGAGAATAGGGCGAACAAACGTTTTGCACTGTTTAATCAATGGCGAGGGGTCGCAGCATGCAATAGAAGAAGGAATCTTTGTTCAGCTTCACTTGCAATTGGTTTGCAATGTTTGACAGAACTCAACCTGGCGTCTAAGCAAGAGCCTAGATCTCTGATTTTGTCAACCTTCTTCGAAGCTATACCTTTAAGCTGGTAAGGTGCTTTCTAGTCGCTCTCTCCAAGATGAAATACTTTAGTTTTTCAAGCCAAAGACCTTCGAAGGGAACTTCCACTCAATATCCTATTTACCAGTAAACATGGAATATGTGGCTAATCGAACTGTTTACTTAAGAACTTCTTTCTCCCAAGTCGCAAGCGACCATTGACTACGCTAAGTTATTTAGGCGGAAGCAGTTCTAGGAAGCCGGCTTATCCTAGTGGGAGAGAGCAGCTCACTCTGCCTGCTCGATAACGGCTATAAAATTCCAACTAGGTTGTTGAGAAGACACTAATCTAGCCTATATCGTGAAACAACATCGCAATTTCCTACCTGGAGACGCTAAATTAGAGATAGTAGGACGAGAGGTGGATCAGTAGAAGAATGGAGATCTCATTACTTTTATTGTGAGAATTTATAAGATGTACATGGTTGATTGAGATTGCTCCTTCACCGCTCCCGAGGGAATGGAACGCTTGGATAAATTTACCGAACCACTCGCTACTTAACCTACAGAAGTAGCAACGAGTTTTCCTCAGAAAAGGACGAAGTCTTCATTTCGTATGGAGGTGATTGTTGAGAGACCTGACTGTGGGCTCTAAAACACTACCAAATGCGATCATGCGGTCTAAACATTTCGCACGGCGCGTGAAAGAAATAAAGAAAAAGAAAGAGATCCCATTTACTAACAGTGATAACCTTGATCACTCATGAAAATGCGGGATCACGCGATCACGTGAAAACTTTTATCAGATTTGTGATGAGCGCTTCAATTAGTCTACAAGACGAAGTATGGGCGAAGGTTGCTTTCGACCTCCAAAGTCGTGGGAGTACAAGTCTCTACACCTTCGATTAGCAGAGAGTGGGGGAAAATAGGCAGCATCGTTGTTAAGACCCACGACCCTCTTCCTGCAAATCCGCCCCCACCCTCACTCGGCCATCCAGTCGCTGCTCCGTGGTTCGTGAGCGGTGCACCTCAATGTTCCGCTTTCGTTGCTGAATCGCTAACAAGCAAATTGTGAGTTCGCTGATTCCGCTACTATTGTAGCCCCAAACATTTTGCTGGATAGATTCTAATCATGACATGGCAGTTCCAGACGTCTGTTTTGCTTAATCGGCCCGCACTGAAGTGATACGGTTTTTTGCCATTTTTGACCTAACCCCGTACAACCCTCAATAGGTCGTTTTGAAAATTGCCACGGAATGTTCATTGGCCTCCCTTGTAAAATTGTCAGCACTTTGCTGAAGCATCATTCGTATGAGGGAGAACATCACCGTACAGTTTATCAGCTGTTTTGCTGCTGAGCGGTTTCTTCATCACAAGTGCTCCGACACGCCTGACGGCGTGTCTCGCACTTGCGCGCTCGCGACTCGACTTTGTAGCATAGCTGTAACCTATGGAAAGTAGTTTTTGTAGAACATAAAATTCGCTAGCATCTAGGACTTGATCTACTTTATCGGCATCGGACTTGATCTACTTTATTCGCTAGCATCTAGGACTTGATCTACTTTATCGGCATCAAGCCCTTCACCACTTCGGTACCTTCATCATAGACATTCTATCCGTACCGGCCAATAATGTCATTAGTTTGTGCTGTGCAGTACTTCTGTCCCTCAGGTTGTTCCTTCGCAGTCGTTCTCATGCTCAACAGCTAGCGTTGCAAGTTGTCGTTGACATGTCTTCTGAAATCAGGTTCCCCTCACTCGTTTCTTCTTTCCGTATCTAATTGCTGGTCCGCCTTTATTGGTCTTCCCTCCCCCTTTTTAGTCCCCACCTTCCTGGTCCCAACTACTTCTTCTACTGGGGCTCACTTCTTTGTTTCCACTATTGACCCCTACTGGTCTCTTCTTGCTGGTTTCCCCGTCCTGGCCCCTCCTCAAGGTTCTTCCTTTCCTTCCTGGTCGCTCTCCTGGTCCACCATAGAGGTTCCCCTTACCGCCCTTCTCCACTACCCCCTTAGTGGTCCTTCCATGCTCACGGCAGACGTCGGTGGCACGTATTCAGAATCAGGATGCTTGCTGCGCGACGTAGGGGGCCCGTTCTCTGAATCAAGAAGCTCAGAAGCGCGCGCAGTCGCCGCTGTGTCGAGCTTGAAGAGGCCATGCATATGGCAGATTCTTTGTTCTTCGTATGAATTCCCTTACGGCTCCCTTGTTCGTTCCCCGTCCTGGTCTCGCCTCCAGGTCCCCTCTTCCAGGTAGATCCTTCCTCCCCTCCCCCTCGGGGTCCTCCCTACTACTCTACCCCAATTAAGTAGGCCTCCCACGCTCACGACACGACGACGGCGAGCGAACGCCCATTGTGTGACACTCGGTGTCACATCTTCTAAATCCGGTCTCTCTTAATGGTAATGGATCCCCTTGTTGATCCTCCTTACTGTCCCCCTCCCCTGATTAGTAGATCCCTAATGATCCCTACATATTGCCTAAACTCTTCTTGGTGCCACCTCTTGGCCTACTTCCTTGTTCCCCCATCGATCATCCCGATGCTGCTCCTGGTCGCTGCCTTCTGATCGCAGTCGGTTCTCCACCCTCAAAGTCCACCTTCTATCCATCCCTATCCCTTTAGTAGTCTTCTCATGCTAATGGCACGAAGTCTGCTTCTGAATCTGGACGCTCAGAAACGCGCGTAGATGTTGTTGTGTCAAGCAGTAAAGGGCTGCGTTTCCCTGCTGCAGCAACATCCCACGTTCAATAGCAAATTTTGCCCGCGCTGTATGCGATGATGAGGCGTATCTCAGTCAGGTTAGATCGCTCGACCGCTCTTGCCGTGGATGATGCGGCGTATCTCACTTAGGTTAGATCATCGACCGCAGTCGCTATGGATGATGCGGCATACCTCACTTAGGTTAGATCACCCCACGGACAAACTCTTTTATATATAGGTGATGATAGTTCTTCAGTCTAACATTGAGTTTTTACACCATGTTGCAAGCTCACCGGTTCACCGTACGCGTATTTATAAGAGCTACTACGGCATTATCCCCATGCTGGTCTGTAACATTCCCGTCGTGTACCAACGTCACCGTACCAGTGGATGGATTTGTGCAAGGTTCGCACGGTCTCGCAACGCCTGTATACGGTACACCAAAATTCGTCCACTTCCGCGGGAAACTCGTCGCTACTTCAGTAAGTTTAGTAGCGAGTAGCCAGAGGTGAACTGAGGTGAACTGGTATGCTTACGAAAGGAAGCACTCGCTTGATTCACGCGCTTTGAGCTCGTAATGCGAAAATGAAGGCAGAAAATAGTAAGGAAATTAAAAGAATGTGTTACGGAAGAGTAAACGGAATGTGGAACTCGAGTGTTGGGTATCCGCCACTGGGATAGTTTAAACATGCTACGTCCCATGCTTAGGGTGAGTTCAGGCAGCATTCGTAGTTCCACTGTGCAAGTGGCGCGACTGTTTTCCTCCAACTTGTCTTAGGTAATGACTGCTATCATGCTTCTACTGCTTTTCCTTTTTTTTTATTACCGCTTCCTTTAGGTTTGATTACAGAAGCGTGTGACGCAATTAGAGAGTAGAAAACTACGCCACGTGCAGCAGTTACCGTTCAGCTCATGTCTTTGTGTAGTTAAACACATAATTGGTTTACAGCGGGACCGTAGAAGGTCGCCTGCTCATCTAACAGCTCTCATAGCGGTTGTGATGGCTTTAATTGTGGTGTTTTCGTTCATTTCCTCTCCATAGGCGTGTAGGTAGACGCAAGGCTGTAGGCAGGTCGTCAACTGTTGCCGCTGGTTGTATCCGCGTTGCCCAACATTGGTTGCTAAGGTAAATCGGCCGTACACTCATGTGGTTTTCCTGAGCTCGGCTTGTACCGTAACAGAGTGTATCCCTCTTTTGTGAAGCGTATGCACGTTTTCGTGGTCTACTGACGACCCCAACCTTTTGCAAAGCAGCTGCTCGACGCTCGATTAGTTGTCGTTTCTATTTGCTATTTGCTTCACATATTCTCACTAGTTGATTCTTCATCATGATCCCTTCAGGTAAAAATCAACAGTGATGAGCTATCGAATCAACTGGATAAGGAAATTCGGCCGTTCCTCAACGAGCTCGACAGCACCGTGAGAGAATCAATTCCGCGAAGACATACTCCTCTCAGCAGTCCTACTCTCACTGAAACTGCAGGTGTGCCTGGTCGGCTTCTCGATGTACAGTGTCAACTCACAATGATAGTCTTCTTACACATTGCCTTGGTACAAAGCGTGTTAGGCATGGAGGGATGCACTGTTATAATGACGTACTTTTCTTAATTTTTCCTTACTATATGGTTTCACAATCGAACGGAATTCTAGCACTGGTCCAAATTGGACCAGGCCAACATCCCTTCGTATGTTTGGCTGTGCATTAAAGAAAATCCCATTAAGAGGGAGTACCCCCCCCCCCCGCCCCCTAGCCCGCACAGCGCCTAATTTATTTATGTCCTTTATTCAGCAGTGAACTGACCACAAATTAGCGTATTAATTTCGAAAGGGCAGCCCCCGTCCTCACCCCACCCCATAGGCCGGGGATGAAGATTGGTAGAATCTGCGCTGGACTCGGACACGTTTTTAGGCAAATCCTGCGTCAGATCATCTTCCTCCCTCCCCCCCCCCCCCCCCCCCTCCCCTTCATTTTCGAGTACACCACCACAGACTCTCGTATGTAATTCTGTCCATGCGTCCCCGCCAAATCAGAGCAGCCGAAGGAGCGGGTATACTTAATTCACGCGCGAGTCGCTGTGCCCAGTTTTACTCTTTTTTCTGAATCTGTATTGCTAATTTTATTAATCAGCATATTTTGCATGCAGAATTCATCGGTATGAGGCCTACTGATCACTGATGTTATTCCAGTTCCTTTGCTTGGAG
>OX375865.1:67480296-67507492 GCA_947359475.1 Heligmosomoides polygyrus bakeri | reverse complement strand
CTTTATTATTTTCACACTTTTCTTTCATGCGCATTTTTATCGCTAGTCGTAGCTTTAATCGGCAAAAAAAGCGTTTGCAGGTAGCTCGACCCATGTCAAAATCACTGCATGTCATCGCGGTTCGCTGTTGAAGCCTTGGAGGTCCTCTGGGGCCATATGCTCGTCTATCCCGAGCCTCCCCGATGGGATTGGGGCTGATTGGATATTTTGATTGATTGGACTGGGCCCCCAACGATGTGCCACGAGCATACGTCCCCTGCTCGGTGGCTCCCAGGGGGTGCGTTGATACTCAAACTTGGGTGGTTAAACCTCTATGTCAATGATTTTACATTTAAAAGCGAACTAGTATTAAGATATAGAGATGGCCAAAGTATGTCAGACGGCCAAAAGATATTTGACAGGCAAGTCATTTTGGACAGGCAAAAGAACTTGGACAATCAAGTTATCGACAGACTAAAATTAAAACAGCAGGAAAGGTTGGCTTTGTTTACGCTACTGTGAGGGGTGGACGGGATGTGTTACGTGATCAACATAGAGAAAATCTGGGAGCGGCGCCAAGAACTTCAATACGGCCTGTTTATTGACAATCAGGCACTATTGTACTTTCACAACTCCACGTGTCGAGGAGGGGTCGAAAAGAAATTTCGCTCGAACTTCGGCTAGGGGGGGGGGGGGGTATTTGGGGTGCTGATCACGAGTATGACATCCGTTTTTCGTTTCACGCTGGAGCACGGTAGGTTGACCATGACCTTGGCAGCCTTAGTCACCCGCACCTACCGTAGCCTACCGTACTCCAGCGTAAAACGAAAAACGGATGTCAGATTCGTGATCAGCACCCCAAATAACACCCCTAGACGAAGTATGGGCGAAATTTTTTTTTCGACCTCTCCTCGACCCGTGGAGTTGTGAAAATACAATAGAGCCAACAATCGCTATACGTATGTAGAATTTATGTCACTTGCTTGTGATGTAAGGTTCAGCAACGACCTGTTTCAATCGGCATCGACATTTCAAACAACTATGAGGATCACAAAAGAGAGAAAATTGGGTACTAAGCGGACTGGTGAACGCTGCACACCGGCAAGGTATCTTAAAACGGGACGGGTAGGTTAGATCAGTCAAACCGCGTAGTTCCTTCTCTTGCCTTGCTCTGTGCTCTCCTCCGCTGACGCGTACCGAAAATTGCATATATGGAGTTACAAAGTGGTTCAGAATCGAGTAGTTTTCGACAACTGGCCTCAGTAGTGTAAAGCGACTTTTGAGATTAGATTTTGCTTTTCCACTTCATTCCACTTACCTTCGTCTTACGTGGTCAGAGGTGTTGTTGTAGACGATTTTAGATAACTCGTTCTTCGGGCGCCTATGCGCTCCCCCTGTTTTTGCCGTGATGATATCATTGGGATAGCAATGCAGATTATAGCAATAATGCAAACAACAATAATTTTACGGATAACAAACAGATTACAATGTTTTCATGCATTTATTGTTCCTATACTCATTTGCCACGTGACTAACCTAAATGCAAGTTGGCATTATTGTACTTTCACGACCCCAGGGCTCAAGGAGAGTTCGAAAAAGTTTTCGCCTAAGTTGCCCTCAAGGGAGTTATTTGGTGTGCTGATAACTGATCTGATCTCTGTTTTTGAAATTTCGACCGATTACCTTTTATGAGTAAGGCTGCCGCGGTCATGTTCATCGATTTCACCCAAACTTCGTCTACCTTTGCTATTTGAGGCGCTGACCACGAATCTGACATTCGTTTTTAGTATTACGGCAGAGGACGGTAGATCACGGTAGGTGCAAAGCAAAGCTGTCATCGGTCATGACTACCAATGCCGTCCATACTTTCCGCCGCACCTACAGTAGAGTTGAGCTTTTCGACATTTTTTTTCGAAAGTCGAACAATCGAGTAACTCGATTTTTTGGAATTTTCGAAAATCGAGCAATCGAATAACCCAATTTTTCTCCGTCTTCGAAAATCGAGCAATCGAATAACTCGAATCTTCACCGTCTTCGAAAATCGAGCGATCGAATAACTCGATTTTTCGCTGCCTTCGAAAATCGAACAATCGAATAACTCAGTTTTTCGCTGTCTTCGAAAATCAACAATCGAATAACTCGATTTTTCACCGTCTTCGAAAATCGAGCAATCGAATAACTCGATTTTTCACCGTCTTCAGAAGTCGAACAATCGAATAACTCGATTTTTCGCTGTTCTCGAAAACCGAACAATCGAATAACTCGATTTCGAAAGCACGTTCCATAGAGAACCGAAAGAAGACAGAGCAAAACCACAATTGTGGATGAAAATAGTTAAATTTAGGAAGACATAATAATCGTTTACAATCCAATTAGTAAACCGGAACAACAAGATACTTGGTCATTTCTTTCGCAAGTAGTGGACATTCCCCAGGGTTGAGGTGCCACCAAGGGTAGAAATTTTCCTCACTTCTACGCGTAATTTGCTATCTGCCACGTGTTCTTCATTTGCGAGTCGATGTCACAAACTCCTCGCATTATCCTATCACCAGCGTCCGTCGCCGGCTTCGCCGGTGCCGGACGCTGGACGTGCGGACCATGCCAGGCTTGCCGGCTTCCCCGGCTTCGGGTATAGCATATTTTCTTCAGCACCCATATAAAGCCTGTTTGTAAGGTAGCTTTTATCCTATTATGTTCAAGAATCAGCTCTTTGCTCCAGTTCAGTTTTTCCAGCTTGGACAAAAAAAGGACACGGATAAAGGACGGCATTAGTCGCTAAATTGGTGGAGGGGCCACCTTGTAGTCAGTGGTTTTCCGTCTTCATGAGAAGGACCATGAATGTCGATTTACATCAAAAATGGAACAACGCAATTCAATGGAACAACAAGGGGTACGACACAGTAGTGTTGAATAACAGTTCCATTTTCGCGCAACACAAAAATGTGTTACGGGGTGCCTTACATGGTGACCCCCTCCTTCTTCGAGCTCATTTGCACAAAGATAACAAAAAAGGGTTCTTCTACGCAATGTCACTGTACGCGGTTTGAAATTCGCGCGTGGGTTGGTTTTGAAAAGAATGACGATTTTGACGTTGATAGAGCGCGTTTTCCGACGGCGACAACTCGTCCGCAGTTTTAATGCACCTTTAATGAGGAATTGCTCTGACCTGCACATGGTAAAGTAGAACATTTTCTAATGCTCTGACCGCGGCGGACGCTACGCTCGGCAACGATCTCGACGAGCTTCCGTATGTTCAGAAGCGCGCCGGCCTACACACACGCAGACTCTAGCATACGATTACAATATGCAATAACTACCGAAACCAACGTAGCAAAAAGATTGCTAGAATACGCAGGCCCATAGACTCGTTACAATCGGGACGCCGTGTTCCCATACATCATCACCTTTACTAAAAAATTGTATTTTATCACTTGAAGACGTTTATCAGGCTTTTGTCTATCAAAATCGCAGTTTATTATCACTTATTATTATCATTTGAAACAACCAGTATAGGATCAACTACACTCACAACTATAGTTGTGCTCTCGCAAAATTTTCGAATATTGGAATAGTTTCAAATGCCCGCAATTTTCGAGCATTCGAGTTCAATCATAATCGTAGTGGTTTTATGAAGATTAGGATTCGAATACATGCGAAAAACGCGATTTTTTAATTTCGAGTTCATCATCCAGATTCGAATGAAAATCATTGGAATACCTGTTCGAATAGGCCATCCGAACAAAACTGTGCACAACACTAGACATGGAGGTGAGATAATACCCAAAATCAGAATATCGCCACTAAAATCGACTAGACAGCAGTTTCGTGACGCGCTTAACTCATGAGATTTTCTAGAATTCTCAGGGATTGTAATAAACTAGAAAAATCGCACTCTTACATCCTAGGTATGTTCAACAGCAACGAACAAAATATCGCATTACTTCCAGTTAACTGCCACCTCTATTTGAGCTCCCTCTCTAATTCACTATGACGAATCCCTTGCTCTCAAGTATTGTTCGGTTTGGAACTACGTTCGAACAAAACTCCGCGATTTTCAAATTCGAACCCTCCAAATGAAATCGCAGATTTATTATCGCGAAAAAGGATAGTTTGATTATTGTTCGAAATCGAACAATGTCCGAACAATGTCAAGAGTCAGCCGCCAGAACTCTCGAAAGGAAATCGCAAATCGTTCCCGCCAATTACCGTAGACGCAGATGTGGAGCGAGTATGAACATGGGTTTTTCGAGGAACGGAGACGATGCGTACTCAGGCGGTCTGCTCTTGATATTGTTCGAACATTATTCGATTTCGAACAATATCCGAACAAAACTTTATCGCAATCGATTATGAACAATATTCGAGCATTACTTTTTCGCCGTATTCGATGTCGAACAATGTTCGAACAACGTCTTCCTATCTTCGATTTCGAAAAATGTTCGAATAATGGTTTTTCGCGAAAGTCGATTTCGAAAAATGTTCGAATAATGGTTTTTCGCGAAAGTCGATTTCGAACAATGTTCGAATAACGGTTTTTCACGAAAGTCGATTTCGAACAATGTTCGAGTAATGATTTTTCGCGAAAGTCGATTTCGAACAATGTTCGAGTAATGATTTTTCGCGAAAGTCGATTTCGAACAATGTTCGAATAATGGTTTTTTGCGAAAGTCGTTTTCGAACAATGTTCGAATAACGGTTTTTCGCGAAAGTCGATTTCGAACAATGTTCGGGTAATGGTTTTTCGCGAAAGTCGATTTCGAACAATGTTCGAATAACGGTTTTTCACGAAAGTCGATTTCGAACAATGTTCGAGTAATGATTTTTCGCGAAAGTCGATTTCGAACAATGTTCGAATAATGGTTTTTTGCGAAAGTCGTTTTCGAACAATGTTCGAATAACGGTTTTTCGCGAAAGTCGATTTCGAACAATGTTCGGGTAATGGTTTTTCGCGAAAGTCGATTTCGAACAATGTTCGAACAACAACGATTTACGATTTTCGAGTAATCGAGCGATTAATTGTTCGAAATCGCTCGAACAATTATTCGGCCCGATTAATCGAGCTCAAGTCTAACCTACAGATATTCGCCGAATTTTCAAAAATAGATATCACATTTGAAATCAGCAACACAGATAACTCCCGCCGACGAAGTTGGGCGAAATCGGTGGTCATGACTCCCTCACTCGTACCTATCGTTATCTGCCGTAATCGACCGAAATTTTGAAAGCGGATATCGGATTCGTGCTGAGCACCATAAATAACATCTTTAGGGGAAGCTTAGATCGACCTCTTCTCAACCTTTGCAGTCGGGAATGTCAACAGTGCCGCGAGTTGCTCTTTATCTTGCAGGTGCCATGATTCACATTTAAGGTTAGAAAACACTTTGGTGGTCGAGCAGTACTCTTCATCTCGAAGTTTTGCTGTGCATGCGGTGTCCGCAGGCGCCGGATTAGGATCCTATGTGCAGACATGCGCTTCACCAGAATCTAGAACAGCAATAGACTACATTAGACACTGCGAGAGGTGCTCTACAAGATAGTCACTAATCTGCTCGGCAGATACTTCTAGCTTTGCAGATTTTAAGCTAGAGATCGAGTAACCGTGGACTGGAGGGGAATTCAAAGCTACGCTTTAAATTGGATTGTGGAATTCCGCTACGCGGTTCATACACACTTTTTGAGAAGCGGTTGGCTGGTTCTCGCCATGATCAGATGGTTTATATTGTGTATTTCAGGGAAATTTCACTACGTAAGCTTACCTCGAAGGTTATGCTACTCGTACAATAAAGCGCATGTAATGGCAACTAAGTAATAAAATTATTGATCAACATACAACATAAGCACATTAGCAACAACTTCCAAAAGAGAGCATCAACGAAATGTAAAAACGATGTTCGAGAAAAAACAAAACAAAAAACATTAACAAAACATTGCGAATTTTGCCGGCCGTCTCTTGTATAGCGCTATACAGCTTTCGAAAAAGATTGATTAGCTCTATGAGAACATGTATTGCAATTCTTTTTTCATCCTGAATTTTGTCAACTTTTAGGTCGTTAAAGTGAGAAGTGGCCATCGCCGACAGTTCCTTCTCTCCGCTTAGGTTTGGAATTCTTTGCGCAGTTTTTTTTATAGCATTTGGAATGCAATGTCCTGTACTACAAGAATACGTGTTGGTCCTATTTGCTCATTTGTCCTTTATTGATATTTAGGTATCAAATTGGACGTCCAAAGGAGAAGATTTATTTTTAGCGACAGCTCCTGCTCTGTGGTAGGACTTTTTTGCTCGGTCGAATGTCGGTCGAAAGAAATGTCTTGCTCTATAAGAATTTCTGTTGCGTTGTCGAATATCAACAAAATGCCAAAAAGAGAAAAATCATCTTCACCAACAACTCCTTCTCCTTGTTCAGTCTGTCTTCCTCAGTTTTATATGACACTTGAAAGTGGATGTTTTGTTCTACCAGAATATATGATTTGTTCTTCGGCCATTTAAATTTTTGCTAAGTTTCAGGTCATCAAAATGGTGTGCCAGGCCGACGAGGATGAGCTTCTCCGGCACCTTCTCTTTGTTTGTCGCTTGCTGATCAAAGTTAAGCCATTCTTTACGGTGGTTCACGCTGACATACATTCATACAAACACCATTTTTCATCGCCAGTTACAATTCTGTGCAAAAATCGTTGAATATGTCCGTGTGATGAATGAACACGGGCAAGCAGGCCGGCAGCAACCGTTACTCTCTGGTTTCTGACATAGTCAACGATTTTTGTACAGAATTGTAACGGGCGATGAAAGTGGTGTTTGTATGAGCGTGAAGCACCGTAAAGAATAGCTTAGCTTTGGTCAGCAAGCGACACACAAAGAGAAGAAGGTGCCAGAAAAGCTCATCCTTGTCGGCCTGGCACACCATTTTGATGACATGAGAATTAGCAAAAATTTAAATGGCCGAAGAACAAATCATATATTCTGGTAGAACAAGACATCCACTTTCAGGTGTCGTATAAAACCGAGGAAGACAGACTGAACAAGGAGAAGGAGTTGTTGGTGAAGATGATTTTTCTCTCTTTGGCATTTTGTTGATATTCGACAACGCAACAGAAATCCTTATAGAGCAAGACATTTCTTTCGACCGACATATAACACCGAGCAAAAAAGTCCTACCACAAAGCAGGAGCTGTCGGTGAAAATAAATCTTCTCCTTCGGACGTCCCAATTTGATGACGTAAATATCAATAAAGGACAAATGAGCAAATAGGGCGAACACGTACTCTTGTAGTACAGGACATTGTATTCCAAATGCTATAAAAAACTGCGCAAAGAATTCCAAACCTAAGCGGAGAGAAGGAACTGTCGGCGATGGCCACTATTGACTTTTCACTTTAACGACCTAAAAATTGAGAAAATTCAGGATGAAAAAAGAATTGCAATACATGCTCTCATAAAGTAAATCAATCTCTTTCGAAAGCTGTATAGCGCTATGCAAGAGACCGCCGGCGAAATTCGCAATGAATTGTTTAATAAAACGGTGGGGACTTATGGGCCAACCTAATATTAAGCTCTTCCTTTGTGTCCCAATAGCCATTAGATCCTTCCATTCTCCGTTAAGACTTAAAAATCTGTTCCATACTTCAGTTCATCCTTCTGTGTTAGCAATTCTTCGTTATACGTCTACAAAACACTGGTCAGCGAAAGGACAGGGACAGACGATAATTTCGCTCTCTCTCTTACGTATATTTTTGCCTAACCTGTAATTTCACAACGTTTCAAAAAATGCAGTTATTCTAAGGCATGGTGTTGCTCAGTTCTTACGGGAAATCTTTCGAATCAGAGATTTACTTGCTTTTGTTAAACAAGTTATCTCCCACTACAGCTATACCCACTAAGTATGTAAGTAATCTTGTGCAATGCGGCTTGGATGCCTCTCATGCTGCATTTCAAATATCAGCAGCATTACCATCTATTCATTTACGTGATAAGGGCTTTCGGATATCCGATTCGGATGTCCCGATAAGAATCTTTCAAAAATCCGATACCGCGAGATCGCCCTTATCCGAATCATCCAAAAAATCCGGGGTCTGTGAAATTAGCGTTATCCGAATCATCCAATTATCCGAAGATTTTCGATAGGATCCACTGTATTGGATGAATCATTTTCGGATATCCCACTCCGAATCATCCAAAAATTCGGGGTCCTCGAAATTAGCGTTATCCGAATCCGAATACAATTATCCGATGTATGCTTTCTAGTCAAGTCTGCAATTTCTTACTCGCTAAACGTGAGAAGGCCTACGTTGCCTGTTGCTGACTTCTCAAAGGTCTGGATAAAAGGTCCAGTAGCTTAAGAAGACTTCAGTTTCTTCATGTAGATGTGGCAGCTCTGCCGCGAAAAGAGAAAAGCCATCAATGGATGTTTAATAATTATATTAAACTGGGTTTTTCATAATTCATGTTTCATCATATGTTTTCCAATGGAGCACGACAGCTGGGAAGGGCGTGGACTTTTATGTGCATCTCGATTCAAGATGTAAGGTTGGGGTACAACCCAGACCGACTAAGCCTTTCATCACTCCATGGTCGACAAATTGGTATAAGATGTGTCTGGAAAGGATGACGCTGATTTCTCTACTTGCTTGCCACTGCAGTTCACCATACAGGCATCTCGAATTTCCTCCACAATATCCCACAGGAGCAGAATGCGTGGCGCATCTCACGAAAGACTTTATGGGCATCTGCCGATCATTACCCTTTATACATATTTTTATCTGGTGCTTGGTATTTGCTGCACCTGGCTACTTAACTGTTTTGGTGGTGACAGTGTTTGAGGTTTCCCGTTTTGTTTGTTTTCCCTAACATTACAAGCACATTCCTCGTCATGCGAAGAATTTGGTAAATCTGAAGGGGTGGTGGGATAGTTCGGAGTAGGTGTGTTGCGCGCTGGACGCTTCGCATTGTGGTCTGGTCTTCACCAGTGTGGGATCTGTCCTGTGAGTCCAGAAGATGAGGGGAATAGTTACGAAATGGCTGCCTTTTGTCGATATTCTCGCGGTCATTAACATGAAACGTCTATGAACTTACACCAGTGATTCCCAATGAGATCTGTATGGTGTTTTAAGGTACGTAACAAGGAGCACAGAATTGAAGTTTGATTTTACCGTGGGCCACCGTATGGTCCAAAAATGGCAAAAATTGTCGCCTAGTAGACGTGTTTCCACTTGCAGCGGGCTCGCGAGCGATGTAGACCGCTGAGTCAATCCGTGTGCTGAAGAAATTCTGGCCCACGTTTGGGCTAAAACTGAAAAGCTTACACGAATTGAGGAAAACTGAGCGCGGCAAAATGACCAGCGGGAGGGAGGGGTACGTACCAGAGTTCGTAGGTGACACTTTTTTGCCATTTTTGGACCATCCGCGGCAAAAACAAACTATTGCTGTGCCCCATTAGGGGCCCTGCAAGGCCATATAGGTGGTTTAGAATCGTTGGGGTAAGTTCACAGCCATCCCCTGTAAGATTAGACGTGAAGCATCACCCGATGTAGTACTGCGTTCTTTAGTCAGATTAGCTAAGGGCGAGATACCGTGGTTACACTGGTACTGTGCTGACTGCTCCCAGTTTAATGTTACCACTGCAGAGAGGACTGTGACGTGTCAAGGGATTGCTGTGCCACTTCGCTTATACTCTGAGTGTTTCAGATGATCTTGCTCGTATGCGAGTGTCCGTCGCCGAAAGTGTGGGGGAGATCGTTCTGCAGCTCTGCAGCTCAGTGAACAGACCCCAGTATCTGCCAAAGATGCCGACGAGAACTGAGCTTTCCAACGTATTCGACTCCAACCTTCCAGACTGTCAGCCGTACTTGTTCAAAGTGTGCCGGGTACCGATTCGCCCAGGTACAGCGATGTCTATTTGTTTTAGATTCGCTTCTGGAAAATCTGTAGCGTGAATGCACAACGGCATTGTTCATGAGTAGGAGAAACTTAACAACATTTCGGGTTTTTTGATTTTGTAGCTAGTCATGGCCAGTTTGACACCTATAATAAGCGGGATGGCATCAACAACGGACGACATTATTATATATTTGTTAACGGTGTATCTGAAAGAACATGAGTTTTAGCTCAACGTTGATTCAGCAGTAGTGGCTTGCTTGATTAGAGGCTTGATCTGAGTAACATAGGTAACAGTGTTTATTATGAGGCGCTTTTTTGAGTACTCGTCGGCGAAAAACTAACAAGGGAGGTCAATGAACATCCCATGGCAATTTTAAAATTGACCTGTTGCGGATTGTAGGGGATTGTATGAGAAGCACCGCTGTGGTTTTCAAATTTCCTGCGGACACCTTGGTAGGTCAAAAATTGCAAAAAACCGTTTCACTTCAGTGCGGGCCGATAAAGCAATACTGACGTCTGGAACTGCCTTGTCGTGGTTAGAACGTAGAATCCAAAAGGTTTGGGGCTGGAACGGTAGCGTAATTACAGCGCTTTCACAATTTGCTTGTTAGCCGTACAGAAGCCGACGTGGAACATTGAGGTGCGTCGCTCATCACCAACGGCGCAGCGACCGGATGGCCGAGTGGCTATGGGGGGCGGGCTTGCGGGAAAAGTGTCGGGGTTCGTATCCGGAAGTGCTGCTCCTGCATTGATGGTCTTGCTCCATCCATTTTTGTCGATATAAAGTGCATCTTGACCACGATAGTGTACCATACTGACGTTATAACTTTATTTTAACCTGGATGATACAATATAAACACAGAAATAAACATCCAAAGCAACAGCGTTCATAGTACATAATTCAATTGGCCATTGAGGAGGAGCAGGTGACTTTTCTTTGCCTACAAAATAGATAACTTCAGAACTCCAAAGATCGAGGAAAAATTATCATTTTTTATTATTTTTATTATTTGTTATTTTTATTTTTGTTTTTATCAATTAATTAACTATATTTATGTTTGATTTTTTTTCGATCACTCTTCGACCTCTGGAGAGAAAGTATAACAGTACCAGTTTGTCTTCTTCATCCTCAACCAACAATATTGCTAGTGATCTCACGGCCGTCACATACAGCATCCTCCTCACTGTTACAAGGAGACGTAATATCACTCACATCATCGTCATCGTCCGGCGACCAGGCTACAGCCTGCGCTTCGTTCAGTCAAGCTAACATCACGAACGAGAGAACAGGCGACTTTTCTTCGCAGTTCCTCGGTAGCATTCAAGGGCCTGTCCCAACTACAAAATAGATAATATTCTTTATCTTTACCGTCTTCGTTAGGCATTGACAGTGGACCTGTTAGCACTACTTCATTACTCCAAAAGTCGAAGAGAGGTTGAAAAAAATGGATAAAAAGATTTATCTTTATTTTTCACTTATTTAATTATTTATTATTTTTCATTATGTATTAATTACGTATCATTGATTTTTATTTTTATTTTTATTTTCATTTAATTAATTGATGTATATATTTATATTTGATCGATTGTTGTGATCGTCCTTCGGCAGACTATACCATACCCCCCCCCCCCCCGACTTAATATCAATTGTATAATTCAATGTTTTCTCCGCGCCGAGTTATTGGTTGTCTTGCTAACTGCCTTCCTCCCGACTACTCTGCCCCTATTCGTAGGGATACCGCCATAGCAGATGCGTTTCGGGGCATACTTCAACATGCTATGTATGGGGAGATATTGATTGTGCTGATGAGGATGAAACACTCCAGGTACTTTTTTGTTTGATGCTTATTGCATTGACGTTCTCTCGTTCGTTTGTTAGCTTAACTTGATCGAAGCGCAAGATGTAGCCTGGCCGCCGGACGATGACAATGATGTGAGTGATATTACGTCTCCTTGTAACAATGAGGAGGATGCTGTATGTGACGGCCGTGAGATCACTAGCAATATTGTTGGTTGAGGATGAGGAAGACGGACTGGTACTGTTATACTTTCTCTCCAGAGGTCGAAGAGGGATCGAAAAAAATCAAACATAAATACAGTCAATTAATTAATAAAAGTAAAAATAATAAATGATATCCCCATATAAAAATAATAAATAAAAATAAAATAATAATTTTTTCCTCGATATTTGGAATTTTGAAGTTATCTATTTTGTAGGCAAAGAAAAGTCGCCTGCTCCTCCTCAATGTCCAATCGAACTATGTATTATGAACGCTGTTGCTTTGGATGTTTATTTTTGTGTTTATATCGTATCATCCATGTTAAAATAAAGTTATAATGTCAGCATGGTACACTACCGTGGTCAAGATACACTTTATATCGAAAAATGGATGGAGCAAGACCATCAATGCAGGAGCTGCACCTCCAGATCCGAACCCCCGACACTTCCCGCAAGCCCGCCCCCTATAGCCACTCGGCCATCCGGTCCCTGCGCTGCTGGCGATGAGCGACGCACCTCAATGTTCGTCGGCTTCTGTACGGCTAACAAGCAAATTGTGAAAGCGCTGTAATTACGCTACCGTTCCAGCCCCAAACCTTTTGGATTCTACGTTCTAACCACGACAAGGCAGTTCCAGACGTCAGTATTGCTTTATCGGCCCGCACTGAAGTGAAACGGTTTTTTGCAATTTTTGCCCTACCCAGGTGTCCGCAGGAAATTTGAAGACTACTGCGGTGCTTCTCATACAATTCCCTACAACCTCCAATAGGTCACTTTTAAAATTGCCACGGGACGTTCATTGACCTCCCTTGTACTCCTCATGTGACCACTGGTTAACTGTCAGAAACGTCTTCTGTTTCTGTTGAGGTATCTCGGGATAGAATCCGCTATTTTTCACTACTTCGTCCTCCTCATTGATTATTTTAGAGCCGTCTCCGGCCATTTGCTGAGCAAGAGTTTGGATTGTTAGTTCAAGTGCTTCGCAGAGGATGTAGGTCTCTAGCTTAACTGATTTCTTCTTCAGAAGCCACTCCTCAGTCAGGCCTTACCGGTATGCGGCGTTATATACGCGACCTAATGATCAACTAGCTTCTGACGATTTGCCAATCGCCTCGACTTCAAGCATATTACGCTCGTCTTTGTTCCTCCCGTGCTGGGAATGTTTTGTACAGCATCACCATTACTGTTACCATACGGTTGCCGCTCATCTGCGTCAAGCTCCTGCTCCCGGTCTAGGATCTTGTCTTTCCGCGTGCGCGGGTCCACTCGTTTTGAACATTTCACTGATCTAGTTCATTTTTTCGTCTAGTTAGCGAGTCTTGCGCGAGAGCCGCTTTCCTCTCTGTCACTGCTCTCGCTCATTCATTTCCTGGATGTACGATATTACTTCTTGCTGTTTACCGCAGTATCAATTTCTAGGATTGTTTTGTGAGGTGTTCCTCTTCTTTGTGCCTCGTACATTGAATGTCAAAGGGCTCTTTGTTGATGTAGATTTCTTTACTTACTGCATACCAGCTGCTTTCGCTCCGCCTGCGTTTTTTAGATGTTTCAATTGATTTCCATGTAAATACATTTGTGCATATTTCTTGTCTTTGTGATGCCGATTCTGTCGTCAATTAAATGCTTTAAAATTCTCCCGTGTTCAAGTCTGCCTTTCGGCCTTTCAAGTTAATTTAGGGAACACGTTCTCCAAGCCTTTTAGTGTGGACCTGACTAGTCCATGGCCCTCAACAACTGCGGCGATGTGGAGGTTGGGTGAGGTAATCTTAAGACCTATAAAAAACCTAGAAAACAACCTAAATAGTGCCATTAACACGAAAAACGTAACAACACGCACTGATAGTAACGAGGCACGTGGCGTATAACATTGGTCAGTATCGGCAGGCAGGCAACCAATGCGGCCACACGGGCATCCGGATAAAGAAGCTGACAGGAGATAATTGAGTGACGAACAGCTCATAAGCGATTTTAGCGATGGAAGGATTTCTTCTCGAAGACATCCAGTACGAGAAGATGAGCTGCGCTCGACCTCGCATAATTTTAATTACTTTAATGACCTTCGTGAAGGTGTGTATGTGGTCGATCGTGCTGAATCCTCTCCGGAATTCTGCTTGTTCGCACGGCTGTCCTTTATCCAGCGTTCTGCTAATCCTATTCAGGATGACTCGAGTGAACAGCTTGTAGACGACGGACAGCAGCCATATCGGGCGGTACCTGCGCGATGCTACTCGCGTGTTCATCCTGCTTTATCTTGGCCACTGAGGCGTTTCTTAACGCAGGAAGAACGCTAGAGTCTAACAGGCGGTCACGGAGACGTACGTTCTTCGTCGTCTTCATAATTCACAATGATTTCTACTCACAGTTAAAAGTTTCCAAGCCGCTCTTTTCCTCCTTCTATACTCCGACGCTATCTCCTTGCTAAACCGCTCTCTTACGTTGACGATGACTTCGTTGTAGAATGACGAGATCTTCATCATGAATCCAGTCTAGCCCACCGAAAGTATTCTGACGCACTGATTAGGAACACAGTTGACACAGTTGCAGACCACTTAACCGGTCTTACTGAATGTCACGGATCTATCCCAAATAAGAAGGGGCAGCGCTAAGGTTACAGCTGCGTTCAGCATCCCAGGACAGGACACCCACTCTCTGACTTCGCATAGGTACCATAGCATCATTTGGTAGTAGTTGAAGCTCTGCAAAAAATTCAAAGGAGGGGTGAAGAGACAAGACACCGCATGCCCTCCTCCAACTAGGATAGATTCAATTTCCCCTTGTGGAAAGCAATCTTAGCAATCTAGGAGTGGTTATAGAACCTATTTAAAGTTAGTGTTCCAGGCGAGACCCAAGGTTATTATTGGAAAAGATAAGCATACTCTGGATAAGAAATTTGATTCTTAATTCAAACATTCATGAAACCTTTGCGCCTATTACTATTCGGTAGTACACCTATTCAAGAAAAGTTTTCATGTTTATTTTTCAAGGAAAAAATCCGGTTTGATTATCGCACTGTTCCGACATCAGGATCAGGGGTGTGCGTTTACCGGTTAACGATCTACAGTTGTGCTGCTGCGGTGACAGGGGGTAGGAAGTCGGTTTATTGGAGCGAGAGAACGAAGCAAATGAATACCAAAGTAGCCTGCGGCGGTCTTATATAGGGGCGGCTTATCAGATCGGCTAACCTGATCAACCGCGATCATCAACTGCTGCCCTATCATCAACGGGCAACAACAGGTAGCAACAGGGGTTAAAACAATACTATGTCTACACGCCCCTCCTCGGAGGAGCCAGGCTCCGACGGCTACTTCTTCTTGAACTGCTTGCCATGCTGCTTCATGTGCAGGGCGTAGCGGTCGCGTTCTCGTTTGGCATCGCGGAGATAATTACTTGCGGCTTCGTCGGTTTCTTCTTCTTCGGGTTGGGAGGCGGAGGAGTCGATTGACGTCAAGTAGAGCCGGTGTCTGCGTTGTCAGCGAGGTGGTCGTCCTCTTCGCGTTTGGTCCTTTTCTTCGGGAAGAATATGGGCAGTGTAATGGTGCTCATCGCGAACTTCCGCACCTGATTCAAGAACACTGCGACCTGCCAGGGATGGAATTTGTAGTCGCCATTTCTTGGGCTAGTACCGAGACTGGTACATGGGTGGCCCAATGGTACAGTGTTCTTTATGGTTCCGTATGCGTCGACTACTCTACATAGCATCGAAACCACGAGCTGGTCCGGTTAGGACTTCCATGACTTCGGCACATACTTCCTTAATTTCGTGCCACTACGCCTTTCCTCATAAGGAGGAGGATACATGTCAAGTGTGCCGCCGCACTGCAAGTGTCGCTCGAGCGCACGCATGAGATGGCTGATATGGTGGCTGGACGGGATGACATCTGGCCACACCAACACGATGGCGGCTGTAATCGGGCACTGGCTGAGTTGGCAGGCTAGTCCATCCAGCGTGGTGTAGACCATAACTTTGGCCTTGTCGGTCTCCTCTAAATCCTTCTCAGCTCGCAGGAAGGCCAGCGGTAGAGCAATTATTGTCGGGTTCGCCGGAAAATCGTCGTAGTCCCGCGGGATCTGATCGAGGCACTCCACAGCCTGGGCGTAGTAAGACTCAATATTATATCCAGGGAAGGACGGAAACAAGGCTGGATGCACGATCCGTTTGCCAGCTGATGCCCGGAGAGCGGAGTTGAACTTGTAGCAACTCGACCGGTGTGCAGCGATCGCGTGCGCCAATCCAAGAATGGTGAGGTGCTTTGAATCCTTGACCATGAGCTCCTCTTCCTTGCTTCGGTCACCCCAGAAAGGGTCCAGCACGATAGATGCAACGTTCGCCAGTTCGAACGTGTTGTTGACTGGCTTCGATCGAGCGAGATCGGAACGAAGACTCGGAAGAGCTGTCTGCGCCTTGGCCTTGAAAATGCTGCAGTCGCACGGATACAGCAGGTGTAACGGGTCCTCATTCGGTAGTCCAATGTCGACTCTGAAACAAACCGTTTTACATTGGATCCCGTTGCACTTTTTAGGTCTGCCTCTTTTCCTTCGTTGCCTAAGAGTGTGCACTGGCATGTCATCTATGCACGGAGGCAGCCTTTTCAGTAAATCGAATTGCACCTTTAGCGTTCGTCATTACCGTCGATTGGCGATATCAATGCACTATTCTCACTAAGGCTAACAATTTTGAATGGTCCGTTCCATTCATTTGATAACTTAGGATGGGTGGAACTCGATTTCTCCATGGGGACGCGCATATACACTCTCTCCCCCACAGAGAAAGGTCGCTCCGAGACCTTGTTTTGCCTGTCATAATAGCGCTTTTCGCGGTCGCGAGCTATATTATTTTGTGCTTGGGCTGACCTATGGATTGCTTGAAACCCGGCAATGAGCTCACTTACATAGGAATCCACGTCTACCATGTATTCACTTACGCGGTGGTCTGGTATGGAGTTCCAGGGTATTTCACAGTCAAATGCATGTAACAAGAAAAACGGGGATTGTCCGGTTGCCTCGTGCACATTGCTGTTGTGCGCTATGAGACGGTGAGGCAACAACTTGTCCCATTCCATAGGTATGATAACCTTTTTTCTCAGCAACCCAATTATGGTTTTATTGAAACGCTCCGTAAGCCCGTTTTCACGAGGGTTGTAGCCTTTTGTGAAAACTTGCTTTATGCCGAGTAGTTCGGTAAAGGGCTCCGCACACTTCTGCGGCGTTGCCGCAGCCCTATCCTTCAACATGGGGCAAGGACGCAGAGGCCGCCGACAAAGGCAGCCGGCGCCGTCCCGCACCCGCACACCTTTGCGGCATTGCCGCATCGACGGCAACAATGATTGAAATCATTGTTGCCGTCGGTGCGGCAATGCCGCAGGCAGAGACTCTGCGCTCTAGCCGATCGCGACGGGGAACAGAAAGTGGAAACACATGCGTCCTTTAAATTAGGAGATCGATTATGGCTATCAGCTGGGGCCGTATGCTCGTCTACCCCGAGTCTCCCCCAATGGGGGATTGGGGCGTGATGTGATATGTTGATATTGATTGATTTTCCCCCAACGGGGGAACACGAGCATACGGCCCCAGATGACGATGGAGATTCTCAGCTGAGTTCTTCATTCGGGCGCGCGTCTCTCATCGGAGCGCGCTTTCCTTCTATGCGAGTAGGTCCCGACTGGAGTTCGCTGCGACGGCGCCGTGCTGCGGCAACGCCGGAGAACGGCGCCGTCGCAGTGGGGAGGAGCGCCGCAACTTGAAGGCTCCGCCCCACTTTTGCCGGCTGCCGGCTGCGGCAACGCCGCAGAAGTGTGCGGAGCCCTTAAGGGTTTTCATCAGTTTGTTGTCAAACTCGCTACCTTGGTCTGACAAAATACAACCAGGAACGCGGCAACCATCGGCTATCCATCTTTCGAACAGCGTACGCGCTACAACCTCGCTCGTTTTTGAAGGAATTGTATACGCCCCTCCAAACTTCGTGAAATGGTCGACCACACTCAAAATGTAGCGGTTACCTGATGATGTCAAGCCTATTTCTAGTATATCAATACCTATCATTTCGAAGGGCTTGGAAGTAATAATTGGCTTAAGCGGAGGCGTAGTTGTTGGGGATTGGTTGAAGAGAAAGCAATCCTTGCACTCTTTTGACCACATTAGCACATCCCTCTTCATGGTTTCCCAGAAAACGGTTTTTGCAAGCATTCGAAGTACCTTTCTAGGTCCGAAATGACCTGCTAGTAACGATGCGCGTACTTCAAGGAAAACCGTTTTCCTCTGTGTCTTCGGCAGTACTTTTCTGAATTTTCCATTGTCCACGAGGGTCAAGTAGCCGTTCCTCATGGCAAAGTCTGCTACTGTGTACCTTTTGCGACCAGGGAGTGCTATGGTGTTCGATAGCTGGTCTTTTTCGAGGTCTTCGATAACTTTTCCGTAAAGTGGGTCTTGTCGCAACTCCTTCGTCCAGTTTGGCTCTTCTGTCAAACAAGCCACCACTACATCATTGGGCGGAAGACGTTCCTCTTGTTCCTCGATTGCTGCTGTGTCGACATGGCCACGACTGAGGGCATCGGATACGTGACGATGCTTCCTATGGGGGATGACTTGGTTGGATTTCCCTTTTTCCTTTTTCAGTAACACCATATTCAACTTGTGAAGTGCATTTGTGCCCAGAATTACGATGTCGTCTTCTGACTTTCTCACAAACATAGCTACCCTCTGCGCAGAAGCACCGTGCCTTGTCACTGTGGCTACGACTGCACCGAGGAACTTCATCTCGTTCCCCGAAGCGTCGTAGACCGGTTCTTTACTGGCAGCTTTGATTTCCTCCACATCAGTGTCGAGGTCGAATCCCGATTCTTGGGCCTCGAGCAAAATTTTGAGGGGTAATATGCTAATCTGTGAGCCCGTGTCGAACAAAGCTCTTTTGGACAACCCTAAAAGCGAGACCTTACCAATTGTTTGTTTGCCAATCAGTTGGTCTTTGGAGTTCGGTCGGTTGGGCCTGGCCCGAATGCCTCCACAATTCCAACGATTCAGCGCTGCTGTGAAGCTTCGCTTCTGACTGTTTTCGTCTTTGCGACCTTTTGACTTGGCGTTTCATGTTTTGGCGCCTCCACTACGGGTCTATCGTACGGGTCTGACAAACCCGCGTGGCACTCCCACGGAACCCTTTAAGAGAGACTCCTCTTTGTACTTGGGTTAGACCGCCCATGTACTCAGATATAGCTCTAAAGATACTATAGTAACAACTAAAACAAATAATTATTTTACCTCCGATGTTTTCTACAAGATTAAAAACGGGAGCAATCAATACATGATTGAAGACTTTGGTAACCAACATAAAGGATTGCATTGTAATGTAAACTGTACCATATGTAATATTACTTTATTTAATGATAATGTAATTTCTAGTGTAACAAAATTCAAGATCAATACCTTTAAGACGGCAACTTCTTCATGTTGCCCCAAAAACGTAGTTTATTGCATCACATGTAAAAAATGTAACATCCAATACGTTGGCATGACGACAAGATGTCTAAAGGAGAGGATAAGGGAGCACATGTATTACATAAATAATAAAAAGAAATTTAGTGTTTTATATACTCACTTTCATAACTGTAAGTCGGAATTTGATGTTTGTATTTTAGATTCACTAGACAACAATAAAGACTAAAACATATTACTCAATAAAGAACTTTTCTGGATAAAACTACTGAATACTGCATATCCGCTGAGCCTTAATGACAATATAAAAGGATATGGTAATATAACGAACATTCCTAATCCTCTAAAGCATAAAGTTAACCATCCTTACTTCTCATTAAAGATCATTAAAGAAAGAACAAATAGAGGAAAAAAGACAAAAAATAAACACCAGGACCACAACAAATATACTGAAGTTCTCAACTATCTCAACAACAATGAAGATAACCTTCACATTATGAACCTTTTTAGACTCCTTAAAAGTCTATCAAAAAGAAGTATAATAAAACTGTTGGAATTATGTCTTGATCCACTCTTTTTAAAACATCTTAAACACAAAGCAAAACTTGTTCTGTATTGTTTACTGACAACAGCTAAATATAACAACATACAAAATAAAAACACCACTATGAAAAAGGATTATTTTAATGTAGTAGTACCTTACATACACACTAAATTAGATATAATCAACGTTAATAAAATATCTAATAGCATCTACACTATTGAATTTATGAAGACTTTACAATCAAATAAATTATCTTTTAGAGTAGTTTACAAATACGATCCTCCAATATCAACCAAAATTTTTAATTGCAATAAGTTTCTTAAGTCACTAAATAACAAGAGCATTTCTCACATTTTATCTAATCCTTGTCTATGTGAAACAATTTATGTAAACGATAATAAATTTATCGACAAACATCATAATCATATTATAACAGGTAATTTAGAAATAGTTGAAGATACAGCTCTAAGAAAATTGCTTAGTAAAGGCACTAAATATAGGATAGTTAAAAAACTAGATAGAGAAGAAATGAAGGTCATATATAACGACGCTATTGACGATGTCATCGAAAAGATCAAAAATAAATATAAATTGAATGCTGACAACATAAATCAAACAAGAAAATATTTTATTTTACAATATAGAAACAAAGTCAAGCCTGTATTAAATAATAACCGAGAAAAATCTGAAATTATCCCATATAATCAAATAAAATACTACCAAGATCACTTTGTCTTTTGCCCGCTTGACAAAACCTCTAACAACTGCGGTATAATATGTAAAAAATACTACCTCAAAATAACTATGAAAGAACTGGGGATAGCTATTGATAGACATAATGTACTCTTCACAACAAAAGATCAAGCAGGCAAAGTGTATAATTACATACCCAACCTTAACGAATCTGACATCTTACGTAAACACAACCTTTTTAATACGAACAACGGTTTAGGAATTAACGGTGACACCGAAATTCCTATAACCTACTGCCTACCTAAAATGCACAAGGGCCCAATAAGTTTCAGATTTATTACAGGCGCATCCAAGAGTAGTATTAAAAACCTTGCCCTACAATTACAATGTATGTTCACATTTGTTAAGAAACATTTCATTAACTACTGTAACGTAGTAGCTAGCCGAAGCAGATCTACGAAGATATATTGGGCGATTAATAATACAAATATTGCTTACGAACTAAACGCACTACAAGACGACCATTTGAAACTCTATTCGGCGGACTTTAAAGATATGTTTACTAACCTACCTCATAAGACTATCTTAGACAAAATAGCGGTTCTACTCAAAATTTGTTACAATAATGCCAATAAAAATTTCATAGCCTGTAATGGATACAGAACATTATACACTAATGAAACAAATTTGAATTCTCAATACAAAATATTTAATATGCAAGACATTATGCATTATGTTAATTTCTTACTTAAAAATAGCTATGTGGTATTCAGTTCAACAATTTTTAGACAAAATAAAGGTGTCCCTCAAGGAGGTAACTTTAGTCCACTACTTGCAGATATTACAATGTCTATATTGGAATACGAATTCGCTAAATCGTTTGTCGCTAGTAGTAATAACATATTTATACCATACAGATATATGGATGATCTACTTGTAGTTCATAACTTAAACGAAAAGCATGTGGACGATATTTTAAAGCTAGTCTATAAAGATACTCTGGAATTGAAAAAGACGCATATTAGTGAACATCACTGCAATTATTTGGACATTACATTAAGAATTATAGAATAGAAACAAGAATGTACAATAAAACAGATGATTTCAACTTTAAAGTTTTAAGGTTTCCACATTCTACGTCAGCAGTCTCCACAAATATCAAAAAAGCTATAATTTTATCGGAAACATTAAGAATAGCAAACATTTGTTCTGACCTAGAGTGTTTTCTAGAAAAAATTATTGAATTGAAAAATATTTTGAAGCATAACGGAAAGAGTTCATTATTTCGAACACAATTAAATGTTTATATAAACACAGATTTATATATTATAAGTTCAAATTTCATAAAGTTGAAGACAATCTATCTATATTTTTACGGAAAACTTTTGATGAATGAAGAACACATAAAGAAAAATCTGTCAAATCTTTTATTTGCTATAACTGCGTATTATATTTATTTAATATACAATATAAATTAATAATATTATCCAATAATTAAAACGATACCGTTTTGTTTTGCTATTAGTTTTATTGCACTCTTTTTTCTACACTAAGTATAGTTATGCAACCCTTCTCAATGATACAACCAGTTTTGCCATATTTGAATTATAAATGAAAATTAGTTTGGATATCACTATATATAACAGTCTATTGATACACACTTCCTTATTTGTAAATGTTCCACTACGGAGTGCGGTGATTGGCTAAGTGGTAAGTCGCTCAATTTTAAACAGTGATTATAATACGATAAAGGTATTAATAATAATGATTACTTGAAAGATTACGGTAGTTATTCTAATTATATACTAGATAATTAACCGTACATAATAAATTATAATTATACATAATATAATAACTATAGTGATATTTATAAAATTATATTTAAAAATATTAATTATATATAAATACATCTTTTAATTAATCCCTTTCAACTTATAAGAACATCTTTGATACCTCTTTAGGTTATATCTTTTCATTTACTCCAAAAAAAATTTTCTACTCCTTCTTTGTTTTCTGTTTTGAAATCAACTTTCTCATGTAGAGTGTAGTTCTTTATCCTTTCATATTCATTCTTTCTCTTCTATTCTATTCTTCTTTCTCTTCTGACCTCTCCTCCTTTCCAATTTTCTATCTCTCCTCACATAAACAGATTTCAAAGATACCTTAAAATATGCTCCTCTTCTTCACTGAAGAGCCACGGGAGGAGCATTACACAAAGGTCCGTCTGAAGGCAGTGGCGAAACGAACCTTTTAATGTTTTATAATTTGTGACATATCATTCTTTTAATTTATAAAAAAAAATAAAAAAATCTATTATTTTCAAACCTTTCTTTACTTCTTTGAATTTTACATTTCGTTTTATATTGTAGCCAAATCCGGCTGTATAGGAAGCCTGTGATCCATTGTTTTGCCTGGGGCGATTCCTTGTTGCTTGTGCGCAATCTCTTGAAAAATGCCCCTTTTCTCTGCAAAAAGAGCAGTAGCCCTCAACGGGTTGGTTTGCCCTTGATCGCTGAGATAATGGACGGTTTTGATTTTTCTCAGCGTGAGTGTCTGGGTTTTGATACCTCTCGGCGCGACTGTCTGATTCGCTGGAAGTGCCGTATTCGCCGTAACTGCGGAAATTTAGTGAAGCCCGGACAGCACGCGCGACTTTTCGGCTTCTCTCAATAGATTGCGCCATACCTTTGAGTTTCTCGTAGGCTTCGTTCTGATGGGTCTGTTCCATCACCGCAAACAGCTGGACGTACTCATGCCAATCAGTGAGTTGCGCAATCAATTCCCCAGCACGTATCATAGACAGTTCTTTCTCGCTTGCGTCTGGGTATACACAACGAGTGAGCTTCTAGTTCTACACAATATTCAGTTATCGTGGAACGCTTCTTTAACTGCTTGAGTTTTATGTAAGCCTCGGTGCGAGCTGCTGAATCTGACTGCCCGATTTTTGCTCGAAGGCTTCTACGAAGCATGAGAAACTGCCTTCTTTGAGTGCCAGCGGGAGGGTTTCCAGCACCGCTTTAGGATGTCCCTGAATTTTGAGGAGAGCAGGTGGATGTGCATGCTGTCCGGAAGGCCTAATCTACCGTATTTTATCAAGAAGGACGTTATAAATTGTTCTAGTCCTTTCCCTTGTGGGTGAGAAAAAGGCTGAACCTCCGGTAATGCCATTGCCGCTAAAGCTGCACTTACATTTGGACTAGTTCTGTTTTAGGTGACAAGCAAATCTGCTCACCTTGGTGGCTCTGCAGCTTCTGATCCGTCGGCAGCTTTGAGGTGTTTAGCTCTCTGCAGCTCTGAAATGGATCATATTTTGCGTACTCCCTGAACTGCTGCGAAAACGCTGCTCCTGGTTTACTTCCACGCTCTCTCTCTTTAGAAAACGATGACCCGCCTTGTTGTGTACGTTCGGGATCAAGCCGTGCCAGCTCAGTTGTCAGTGGAGTCTTGCTCTCGCGGACCGCGCGCATGACCGTCCTGAAGTCGGTGGAGTCTTCGCCTAGCTCCATTGGCTGGTTCTTCTGAAACAATAGACTGTATTCATTCTTTATTGGATCTTCGTTCGAACAAAAATGTTGTCTGGATGCAGCTGTATTGGGCATTGGTGTTCCCCACGGGTCGACTTTCGAGAGTCTCAACCGCTGCTCTACTGCGCCAAGAACTTCTGTTGATGGCACATTCAACATTTTTGCCGGATTACGCATGCACCAGTCGTCATGACTTGCTTGTTTATAGAATTTTTTTTGTTTGTTTGTGAGTTCCTCCCAATTGAGTTTATCGAGTTCCAAAAGGTTGGCTACAAGCTCTTCTACTCTTTTGAGCTGTGTGGTGATGACCCCGAAACTGCTATCACTAAGTTCGTGAAGCTTTTGGGAGACCTCTGTTCGATTCTTTTCCCTAGTTCGGGTTTCTGCTTCTACCCACAGAGTGTTAGATGTCGTATCAGGCCGTAATGTGTGCATTTCATTACCTATTAAGGCCAGTGAATTACTCACCTCAGCAGCCTGTTTCGTTAGAGCCTGCACTTGTTCCATCAATGTCCCATCAATGTGGACATCTGCGATTGGAGGGTTCCGAATCGGTTGTCGTTCGCGTTCTCCAACGCTAGCATCTTTTCGACTTCTCTATCATGATCGATAGACTTCATGTTCTGAAACAGTTTGTTTCAGTGCAGTTCTTCGTCAACACACTTTTTCGCGAAATCTGGGAGAGCGATATGAATGCAGAGAATCGCAGTGTGGACGATACTTACTCAGCGGGTCCCTGAAAAATGCCTGCTCCCTGAGTGGTTGGATGTCGGACCTGGTGCACTGCTCTTGTGCTGATTCGTTACAAGGCTTGCCAGGCGGTGTTGTGGGATACTGGCCTGCTGGTCCAGTTATCTGCGCTGAGAAAGTTTGCGCAGAGTTCTCCCTTAGAGAACTGCTATTCTCCCACTCAAATTTGCCCAAGGCAGCAGAGCAGCTCAACCACGACTAGTGGTGCAAGAGCTGTTTGCGCTGTTCTGGAAGATGAGAGCAACCCAACTTCTCAGTGCTCAAGCTTACCTCAATAGCCGATCGCTTTCGGCTTCCCAGCGCGAAGGCCCTTCCTGGCGATCGGTTCGCCCCCCAAGTTGTGCAGCTGCGGTAACAGGGGGTAGGAAATCGGTTTATTGGAGCGAGAGAACGAAGCAAATGAATACCAAAGTAGCCTGCGGCGGTCTTATATAGGGGGCGGCTTATCAGATCGGCTAACCTGATCAACCGCGATCATCAACTGCTGCCCTATCATCAACGGGCAACAACAGGTAGCAACAGGGGTTAAAACAATACTATCGTCTACATTACCGGTTTAACGGATTTACCGGCATTTTCGTGATAAATTCTTTTAACGAAAAGTTCCGGTAAATTCCCAAATTTACCGGAAAATTTAATGACTTTTTCATACAAAATCATGTTCCTATCTATCGAATGGAGAAGGAAACACACTACCGATCTCAGTTTAGAAGTGGTTGCTTCTATCTTCTCTAATAACTTGCTATTAGCGTTTGTGGTCCTCAACCTCATTAAAACATCCATGCCCATATCAGGAGGCGGAGATGGTGCGCTCCAGTCTGAAAGCGCGCTCCACTGGAATAGTACTTCGCGCTGACATTCCCCACACGACATGAGACAATTTGGACTAGAGATATTGAAGCTCACAGAATAAACGATCGCCAGAGAAATAAGAAGAAGAAGATACGCTCATGTCTTGTTCCAAAAGCCGAAAAGTAAGCCGAATAAACCTTCGATATCAATCTTGGCACGACAGCTCGACAACTACCAGCCAGACCGATATGGCGCTCTTCGTGTCCCTCGAGCGAGGAGGATCCATTGGACCACTCTGGCGCGCGACAGGGACGAATGGCGACGCGACGCTGCTGGTGCCCGCTCGGGCAAGTCGATGATCAACGGGACGACAGGTGATACAAGTGATACGCGTCTTGTTCCCGTAATTTAGTCCATGATGTAAGGCATGTACTCTGCTAGTCTACCTGATCTGGTGGACTCTTAGGCCTCGTGCATACTTCCCGTCGCCGCGATGGAATTCCGGCGATGAATTTTGCAGAGCGACGCGAAAGAATTTGAATCTCTCTGCGCTCGTCGCATCGCCCATCGCTCTGCAAGGAAGCGCGACGGCCGTCCGTCTAGGATCAACTCTAAACACCGCGCGTGGCGCGAAAAAGCATGCGATGGGCGCGGAAGCCATCGCGCATGCCGATCGCCACTGTTGCGGCGGCCGCGGCGATATTTTCTTTGGCTATTCAACCGCGTGCGGCGGAATGGCCATGAACTGAGCGCCGCGATGGCATCGCGGCGGTGGAAGTATACCGCCGAGCCTTAAGCTGTTTTCCCATATAAGAAGAGAAAGAAATTCGCTATCACGTCACATTCGCTCCTTTTTCTGATATTCCTGGCTTTGCTCCAAAGTACAGCTTAATAGTTCAAAAAAGTGGTAGTGTAAGGTGTTAAATCATTCCTTCATCGAATGAAACGATGATAATTGTGACAACTTCATAAAGCAGTTAAACTGTTAATCCAAAAAAGAAATATGGCAATATTCGATTGAATGTCGGATGTTCCAGAAACAGTTTTTGAGTTTAATTAAGCTGTTTTAGGGTTTTAATTAAGCTAACTATCTTTTTTAAAGCACTCACGATATAGATCATTACACTTGTGCATTGTTAGGCTTCCGCTTGCTTTGTTCGCTTTAGGATGACGTGTACATGATAAAGTGAAGATAATATGGTTTTTCTGAACGTGATGATGTTTCGGTGAAAAGCTTTACGCTTTTTTATATTACCGCCGCTTAAAACCAGTTGTTTTTAAGGGAATATTAATTTAAAAAATTAACGGATTTACCGAATTTACCGGAATTTACCGGCGAATTTCCGCGTTAAAAATTTGAGGCAAAAAATTTACCGGCGGCAAGTCAGCGCAAACCCCTGATCAGGATGCACCACCGGTTTGAAAGCGATACAATCATAAAAAAAGGCTACACATGATTGACCTCTTTCTTCCGCCTTTCGTTGATGCTCAAGAGGTAAATGAATGCAGCGCAAAAAAAAGCGCTCTGCAAAATTCATCGCCGGAATTCCATCGCGGCGACGGGAAGTATGCACGAGGCCTAAGAGTCCACCAGATCAGGTAGACTAGCAGAAGTACAT
>OX375865.1:67445680-67480096 GCA_947359475.1 Heligmosomoides polygyrus bakeri | reverse complement strand
AAGCTGTTTGTCCCATATAAGAAGAGAAAGAAATTCGCTATCACGTCACATTTCGCTCCTTTTTTCTGATATTCCTGGCTTTGCTCCAAAGTACTGCTTAATAGTTCAAAAAAGTGGTAGTGTAAGGTGTAAATCATTCCTTCATCGAATGAAACGATGATAATTGTGACAACTTCAAAAAGCAGTTAACTGTTAATCCAAAAAGAAATATGGCAATATTCGATACATTTTGAATGTCGGATGTTCCAGAAACGTTTTTGAGTTTTAATTTAAGCTGTTTTAGGGTTTTAATTAAGCTACTATCTTTTTTAAAGCACTCACGATATAGATCATTACACTTGTGCATTGTTAGGCTTCCGCTTGCTTTGTTCGCTTTAGGATGACGTGTACATGATAAAGTGAAGATAATATGGTTTTTCTGAACGTGATGATGTTTCGGTTGAAAAGCTTTACGCTTTTTTATATTACCCGCCGCTTAAAACCAGTTGTTTTTAAGGGAATATTAAATTTTAAAAAATTAACGGATTTACCGAATTTACCGGAATTTACCGGCGAATTTCCGCGTTAAAAAATTTGAGGCAAAAAATTTACCGGCGGCAAGTCAGCGCAAACCCCTGATCAGGATGCACCACCGGTTTGAAAGCGATACAATCATAAAAAAGGCTACACATGATTGACCTCTTTCTTCCGCCTTTCGTTGATGCTCAAGAGGTAAATGAATGCAGCGCAAAAAAAAGCGCTCTGCAAAATTCATCGCCGGAATTCCATCGCGGCGACGGGAAGTATGCACGAGGCCTAAGAGTCCACCAGATCAGGTAGACTAGCAGAGTACATGCCTTACATCCTGGACTAAATTACGGGAACAAGACGCGTATCACTTGTATCACCTGTCGTCCCGTTGATCATCGACTGCCCGAGCGGGCACCAGCAGCGTCGCGTCGCCATTCGTCCCTGTCGCGCGCCAGAGTGGTCCAATGGATCCTCCTCGCTCGAGGGACACGAAGAGCGCCATATCGGTCTGGCTGGTAGTTGTCGAGCTGTCGTGCCAAGATTGATATCGAAGGTTTATTCGGCTTACTTTTCGGCTTTTGGAACAAGACATGAGCGTATCTTCTTCTTTTTATTCCTCTGGCGATCGTTTATTCTGTGAGCTTCAATATCTCTAGTCCAAATTGTCTCATGTCGTGTGGGGAATGTCAGCGCGAAGTACTATTCAGTGGAGCGCTCTTTCAGACTGGAGCGCACCATCTCCGCCTCCTGATATGGGCATGGATGTTTTAATGAGGTTGAGGACCACAAAAGCTAATAGCAAGTTATTAGAGAAGATAGAAGCAACCACTTCTAAACTGAGATCGGTAGTGTGTTTCCTTCTCCATTCGATAGATAGGAACATGATTTGTATGAAAAAGTCATTAAATTTTTCCGGTAAATTTGGGAATTTACCGGAACTTTTCGTTAAAAGAATTTATCACGAAAATGCCGGTAAATCCGTTAAACCGGTAATGTAGACGATAGTATTGTTTTAACCCCTGTTCATTGCACGCGCGGCCGTATTCTGAGCGCGATAACTCTGTCATGTGTAAACCTTTCCGGTTTCAGCTTGTGGGTTTTGTAGGCAGTAAAAATGTTCTAATAGTGCGCCGAAAACAGAGCCATGTAGCTTTTGATTGGGCTAAGTTACGGCGCTGCAAATATGCAGGTTAGCCTGTGTGACACGATTTCTTCCAATTTCAGTCGACCCCTGCGGGCAGACGCGGAGAGATACCGGCCTATAAATGTATGTGCGAGCAGAACGCTTAAGGTACTTTATGATGACATGCTCATAAGTCCTCAGCTACCTAAACTGCCCTGGCCTCATCTGCCAGTTTAGAGCGGTGTAAGATAGCGGTTAGAGTTTCTTGCGCTCTTACTCACCCAGATTTGAGCTTTCAACTCTCGCAAAGGTACCGTTTTCTTCAGCACGAAAAGCTCTATCGAATGGTGTCATTCTCGTCCAACTCTGGAAAAAGCGATTTTTTGACAATTTCCCATCGAGGACGTGAACGCCCAGGCCGAGCCTGCGCGGACGATCACGTCATAGAAAATCGATATTTTCCAAATTGGCGAAATTTTCTCGACCAAAATCATCTAGTGGTTATTTTGTGCGCTGATTACGAATCCGACGTCCGTTTTTGAAAATTTCGCCGATTTCGGCAGGTTACCTGCCGTTTGAGAGTGGTCGGGTCAAGATCACCGATCACCCTCAGTCATCAGTATGGGTGTCTTCTCCCATAATCAGCCAAATGGACTTCTTCATCGTGTTAGACACTCCGAATAGCCCTTGCCCTTAGATGAAGTTTGAGCAAAATCGGTGACCCTGACACGACCACCCTCAGTTATCCAGAAGAAAATCCAAAACTTACCGAAATCGGCCAAATTTTCAAAAACGGACGTCGGATTCGTAATCAGCGCACAACATAACCCCAGATGATTTTGGTCGAGAAAAGTTCGCCAATTTGGAAAATATCGATTTTCTATGACGTGATCGTCCGCGCAGGCTCGGCCTGGGCGTTCACGTCCTCGATGGGAAATCGTCGAAAAATCCATTTTTCTGTAATTGGTCGAGAGTGACACCATTCGATAGAGCTTTTCGTGCTGAAGAAGACGGCACCATTGCGAGAGTTGAAAGCTCAAATCTGGGTGAGTAGGAGCGCAAGAAACTCTAACCGCTATCTTACACCGCTCTAAACTGGCAGATGAGGCCAGGGCAGTTCAGGCCGCTGAGGAGTTGTGAGCACGTCATCGTAAAGTGCCTTCAGTGTTCTGCTAGCATACGCTTTTGCATGCCGTTAGCACGCCGCGTCTTCCTGCAGGGGTCGACTGAAGTCGGAAAAAATCGTGTCACACACGGCAAACCTGCATTTTCGTGCCGCTATAATTTCGCTTGTTTAGAAGCTATAACGCTGCACTTTCGCGGACTACTAAAGCATGCTACTGCCTACAAAATTCACAAGCCGCAGCCGGAACGATTCGATCTCTACAGAGTTATTACGCTCCGAACATACTCGCGCGTGCAATTTGCGAGTGGCTGCGCCTACTCGATTGATAGGTTAGATTCTGTATGCATTGTTTACGGCGCACTCAAAAAGCAAGCTGGACAGGCTAGGAGCATTTCCTAAGTAGAACGACTGGGAATTTCGCTAAAACCCCCGAAACGGTCACTCTACAGGTTCTCGCGCCCACTCGACCTCACTCTGCGAGTGGTCGCGCCCACTCGATTGATAGGTTTGATTCTATATGCATTGTTCACGGCGCACTCCAAAGGCAAGCTGGACAGGCTAGAAGCATTTTCTAAGTAGAACGACTGGGAATTTCGCTAAAACCCCCGAAACGGTCACTCTACAGGTTCTCGCGCCCATCCGACCTCACTCTGCGAGTGGTCGCGCCCACTCGATTGATAGGATCGATTCTGTATGCATTGTTTACGACAAACTCCAAAGGCAAGCTGGACAGTCATAAGGCAATTTCTGAGCAGAACCGCTTTGAATTTCCGATAAAACTTCCGAAACGGTCACTCTAAAGGCTCTCGCGCCCAATCGATTGATAGGTTCGTTTCTATATGCATTGTTCACGGCGCACTCGAAAGGCAAGCTGGACAGGCTCAAAGCATTTGCTAGGTAGGACGGCTGGGAATTTCGATAAAACTTTCCAAACGGTCACTCTAAGGTTCTCGCGCCCACTCGACCTCACTCTGCGAGTGGTCGCGCCCACTCGATTGATTATGTCCGGCCTATATGCATTGTTCAACTTCATTGATTTATACGTCAAAAGAGAGAGCTTGGCCTGCTGAGCTCAAATATATGTCTCTTTTCACAAGTGCTTGACTTTAAAGAAAGTTATTTTAAAAAAGCCGTTTTGGAACGCTCCGAAGCGGCTTTTCGGGAATTGACCAAAAGACATGCGCGGTACTGTATGTTATCCGTAAAAAGGAACAAAGCCTTAACAGTAGTTTACCATATAAGACCTTGATACGGTTTTCTTTCATTTGCCGCCCTAACATGTGCTCAGAAAGGCACAATGGCAATGTTGCATCCAGATCATGATTGAATAGCTGGTCGCCATAGTCAGTCCGACCTCATGCGCATTTAGAAGAAGCAATGAAGGTAGACGCACTGTGCTCCACTCTGTTCAGGGCTAACTGTTCATAGCTTATGCAAACGGAGCAGGTCGATTGAAATTTGGAAATAACCATCTCTACCTCTCACGCTCTGCTGGACGCTTATGTCAGTCACACAGCACTCATGAACCGTCTTCGTGGAGTGACGGTGCTGTCTCCGCCCTCATTTCGACGAAATCTCCTTTGATGTCTGCATTCATTCATTTCTTTGGACGCTTGTCTCGGGCGTTTTAATGGTTTCCATAGCTTACGGCGAAGTCTACCAAATGCCATTCACATGCTTTTTTCCACACACAGCCACAGCCTCTTGTAAGTGGGGAAGGGTCCGTCTTGACGTCATCGTTTTCAAAGCGATCCGCGTTCCGATCTGAACATCTTCGTTTCATCTGAGCACATGTCTCTTTCTTTTCTTTTCAGGATCAGCACCTGCGACCATAAGGGAAGCTATCTCTGGTCGCATTCCTGTACACACTTTTTTGAAGATCCTAGAGCACCGTCGTTTAAAAACCAACGCGATGAACCCTCTCCCTTCACCACTGTGCCAGACCACGTTTACCTTTTGACATCCCACTAAACATTCTCACTAGGGTAGGTCCTCGCAGGGTATCAGGAATCTTTGTCCCTCTCGAGGGTTTTCATAGGCGACACAAAATGACTTCTGCACGGCTGAGAGTTGAAAATTTTCGTTTTCTTGACATTTTGTTTTAGCGCATCGCCTCCTAGGGATTTCAGATGCGGCGTTGAGAAGGAGCATGGCCTTATTTTACCGTGTCTCCGTATAGTTTGCAGCACCATGTTAGCGGATTCAAGGAAGGTTTCACGGGCGATCCTTCCTTTCCTTCATCTGAGCGCATGATTCCTTTTATCTCAGAGTTTGATGCATTTTAGAACTCTCCCGATGCCGTGTCACATTAAATAATTTTGTATTCGTTTTTATTAATATTAGTTTTCTCCTTTATTCCTTTCCTTTCCTTTTTTAATAAATAAGTAATTGTTTCACGATTTGTCGACGTTTCTCTAAGTCTTTGTATAATACTTCATAACATTTTCGCCCAACTTAAATCTTCAGCTCGTACAGGAGTCTCTCCAAGGCAAGTTCTCTCATTCTGAAATGACTTCACGGGTCGTGTGTGTTCTCAACGGTGACTGGCATTGTTATCACCAGTTTGGATGATTCGCTTTCAATCGATTGCAGCTCATAGCGTTCGGCGTGTACTGCAGGCTTTCAAGCTGTTCCACATCAATGGAGCGAACATCTCCTTCAGCATTGCCTTCCTCGCGGACACCGAGTAGGTGCCGCTCCATCGCGCATGGTTACCCTCCGCAGAAGCCCTGAGTCACTTCCAAAGGGTACAGCCTGCGTCGTTGCTCACGTGCTCGCTGCTCAACCGTCTTTGCTCCTCGTGTTTGCTTTTGAGTTCGCTCTTGCGCCGGCTCTATCAGACCATCGATTGGGTGAGACTTCCTTCTCGTAAGCAAAGAATACTCCATTTTTCACGTGGTGTTTATTCAGCATCCAACTCCACATCAGATTAGGTCACACTCTGAACGCACCGAATCCCTTGAACATCTGCCTACCGTTGTTCATCTGTCCTTGCCCAGAAACACATAATGCTTACGCGGCGAAATGCCCCTGAGTCGTCATGTCTCGCCCGCAACAACGCTGGCAGAACTGGTGCTCTCGATGCTGGCTGCTCTCGACTTCCCGTCTGACCCGGTCTCCCGGTGGAGCTCCGTCCTCAAAGGGTCGCTGTGCTCTGTTTGGATTCGTCGGTCTCCGCAACCGCGCCTCAATAAACCCACAGCAACCGGTTCAGTAGGAGGCGGAAAAATCCATCGAGCTGTACATTCTGTTTTTTCCCGTGCCCTGCTTACTGCTATTCATGCCCATTTCCCCATCGCCCTTGAAGGCGTCTTAAGCCTTTCTATCGTTCTATCTACACTTATTTTACCCTTAGTTGTATATCAACTCGGGAGTTTGGCGATGTCGAAGTTCCTTCAAACTTTTGTTTGTTGTAGTCAACAGCCCTATCGCTGTCGAATTTTTGACAAACATCGGTCCGCCTAACTACAAATTCTTTGTTTTTACAACACAACCGAAAACAGTTTTCGGAAGCATAATAGTTACAATTCCACTTGGAAACTATTACTCTTGCGCAGGAATAATAACAACGTTAGAATAAAATACCGAAAACCAATGCTAAAACAAAAGTATGAAATACCTTGCCGTAGGCCCTTCAAAACCTCACGAGCACTACTAACAGTGTAGGCACTACTCTTCAAAAGTCTTCCATCTGATTAGCGCTCATTACGTGGCATTTCTCTGGTATTCTGTTGACGAATGTTGCTTATTATGGCCGCATATTCCTCCTGTCGCGTGCACTCGAATCCAGGTTCTCGTATAGGATGACGTACGTCATCTAGGGCAACCAAGCACTCCATTCCTCCAGGACCGCTGAATTGGTGCTAGAATTGTCTGGAGAGGATAAAACGCTGACTTTTCCATTAGATGATCACCACTAGTCACTACATATAAAGGGCAAATAGTCCACATTCACATTGCCTCCACCATTTCTTCAACCAAACGGAGGTCTAATGCACAGCGTATCCCAAAATGGAATTGAGTAATGCACTTCTTTGCCATTTTTATCTTTTATTCTTCCTATAATTGCTATGTTGAAATGTTTCAATATATTCAATGTGGTAGAACGGGAAAACCTTGCTGAAAGACTTTCATTTTGAACGAACTTTTAATGGAGTTCAAGCAACTGATGAGAATCACAGAATTAGCCAGCGTGAGCGCCTCATGTCGTCGCAGAAGCCGTAGAATAAGTCTTTCCGTCATTCTACCACCGTCGTTTGCATGTGCTGGCAAAAAGCGAATTGCGTTTCCGGGAAAGCTCGAAAGCGGAACGTCCACTTCGAATCCGCAACCGGAATTGATGCGGCTCATTAGCGAGAGACTTTTACGAAGCACCATGTGGACCGTCAGTTTCCAAGCGGAATGTTAGCGAAAGCACTTGCAGCTCATGGACACCTGGGGTCGGATTCATCAAAGTTACTGCAGTAACTTTAACGGAGAATTGTAAGCGAAAACTCAGACGACGCGGCTTATCGCTCACCATATCGCTTGATAGGCCGCGTTATCTGAGCTTTCGCTTACAATTCTCCGTTAAAGTTACTGCAGTAACATTGGTGAATCCGGCTCGATCCCCTCTTCGATCCTCGATCTCTATTTCGGGCTCGATCCCCTCTTCGATCCTCGATCTTTGTCCTGTCAGCATACGTCGAAATTAGCTGATTGTTGAGGACGCTATGCAGTGGTATGAATTTCTCGGCATTTGGGATACTCAACCTAAAGTCCACTGGATCAGCTACTCGAGACAGTTCTTTTTCGACAAGAGTACAACTGTGCAGTTTCCTTTTTAAAAAGTCTAAGAAACATCCCGATCGCTTTCTTCGAAGGCCGTATTGAATGGAATTTCCACGTGTCGAGATTTCCCCACGTTTTCGATTTTTCACGCATGGTAGGATTGTTGCGTCCATCGAAGTTCCTCGAAAGTTGAGGAGAGTACTGTCATGCATGCGGGGACTCATAATCTTGTACAATGAGCACTGCCGTCTTGCAGCCTGGAAAGAAAACAACGTGGTACCTGCATAAACTGGCTCGTTGCTCTCTACCCTTATGGTCTCCAAGTTTACCAACGCTATAAAGAAGTACCAACGCTATAAAGAAGTCCTCAATCTGCATAAAAATTTGCTCTGTCTGCTGCGGGTCTTCCATCATCCACTGAATCACTGTTGGTGAGAGGAATGAGCATTTCGGCTTCGTCACCCCGCCACGTCTTCCGTCCTCTTATCATCATTCCATTTGTTTTGAAAATACGAGAAATCGATTATGATTCCCATCAGACCAACCGAGTGTTGGAATGGTCACCGTCACCCGACTCACCTCCCTTCTGAATTCCCCTCATGTCTTCATGGAGCGATATCAGATGGGTGTCTTCCCTATGAAACTTCGCAGCTCTACCTCCTACAACACTTCGAGTCTTATTCTCACTTCACTTTTCTCACATACTTGTTGGTATTGTATATGTAAGGTGTACACCGAAAGTGTTAAAATTTATAAAAAAGCACATTGAAGGTTGAAACTGCCTCGAGTCAGCAAGTGATTTTGATATGGGATGAATAGAAAAAATGTTACTGTCACTTGCCGTAGGAATAACAGTGGAAATGATGCACCCTATTGTGATTAGGTCTAAAAGCCATACTGCAACATGGGCACACATAAATATGTAGGAGCTCTGCTTCGCTGCTCTGCTTTTGCAAGCACTCCAGACTTTTGGTGATAAGAAGGGCTACCGGCCCTTCTTTTCTGAGGGCATCACTACCTGTGAAGTGTATTCCTAAATCTATTTCAAAAGGAAATAATACTTTGGGAAACCATCACTAGGTTCCAGGGTCCTGATACTGACGATGAGTGTAAGGAGTGTTTTCAAATTTCAAATTCACAGGAAGGATCTGATATGGAAGCAGGGGTAGCCCAGCTTAATCCGAGGGATAACGGTCTTTCGGAACCGTTCAACAACATCACCGCAAAGCTTATGGAGCGGCACTTTCCATAAATTACAATCTGGTGCCTCACCGGTATCGACGGTGTTGCTCCGAAACCAGGAAAACCATAAGTTGCTCTTCCTTAGTGACACGTAGTGAATGAAGTAAGAAGTGGCTCAGAAGGATTGAATCGTTTGTGGTCGGAATAGTGTTCTTACCATTAGTGAATGTCCCTCCTTGAGATCATGCATCATCAGGTGTCGAGGTTCTTGATCGAGTTGCAGAACCACTGCCTCTCTGTAAGAGAACGACTTGAATGTTCGACAGACTTGTGGCTGCATAATGAGTAGATGGAAGGAACTACATAGAATTTCATTAGAAAATGCTTCCCAGAAGCGACGCTGCGGTTCTCACGGTGCAGCGAGCCGGAATATCTTCTTTTCTTGCATTGCTTATACGCCTTTTTTTAGCTTTAACTTCACCTTCGTGCTAATAGCCTGCTTTTTTGAGTACTCAGTTGGGCTTTAATTTATTCCTCCTCCCTCTATTTTAATAGGCTAATCGGAAAGTTGATAGGGTTTTCTTCAGAAGTGTTGCAGCTTTCGATTGATATCCATGATCTATATCCATGATCCACCGTGTGGGGTTGTGGAACATGTTCGAAGCTTCTCTGCGAAAGGTATGTAACCGCGCATGCTCTTCCTTTGGTTTACTGCAATGTCACAAGAGCATCATCGAGCAGTCGTCTTCTACGAGTGGTGCCGCGGCATTGGAGGCCATCAACACCGTCAACCGCTGGTTCGCTCGGTTCGCAAAAGGAGACACGAACTTCGAAGACAAACCTCGGTCGGAACGCCCCAAGCAGTGAAAAACTTCGCCTTTCTCGACGCTTCAGGGAGGGTCCGGAGGCTACCACCCGGAGTCTTGCGACAACGCTCGGCTGTACCGAATCGACAGTCATCAGCGGCCTGCAAGCGTTCGACTAACGAAAAGTGCTGAACAGGTCTCTGGTATACCTGGCTAGCAGAGATGAGGGTCCGATGCGCCACCGTGTGGTTGGGCTACCTCGAGGAGATGAGCCGCCTACACAAGCAAAGTCGATCGTGCATCTCAAGAAGGTTCTTCTATGCTGCTTCTGAGACTATAAGGGAATGCCGTACTACGAGCTGCTCACGCACCGGTCACCGCTATCTTTCACGCCACTCAGCTCCAGAAACTCGCGGAAGCTGTTCGAAAAAGCGGACGAGACAGCCTTCACCTTCTTCATGATAACTCCCCATATAGCAAGAGCAACTCACCAAAAAATCGAACAGCGGTGGGCCGGGAGACCACACCCCATTCGCCATATTCTCCTTACATAGCGCCCTCAGATTACCACTTGATCCGCTCCCTAAAGACTTTCTTGGCTAAGAAAAGAGTTTTAATACTTAAGTCGGGCGATTCTGATAATAGGAGTTCGCTGACCTGTCCAGCAGGTGGACCACTGTGGTGACTAACAATGGTGACTATGTTGTTGACTGATCTGCATTGTATGCAGAGTAAAGAAATGAAGAAGCAAAGATGGAAACCCTACCCTATCAAGACTTTCCGACCAATCTATTACTGCACGTGAACCTAACGTATATGTGAATTGCGCTGACGACATCTGAGAGATGGGCTGCACATCTGCTCGTAGGGGCTGGTTTGTGTCCCATTCTAGTGAGACGGACGATTCCGCTGGCCTTTTTTTTCCGTTCGCGTGGAATCTATTTCGTGGAGCGGAACAGGTGTTTCCTCGGTGACTCAGCGTTGGTTGAGAGGATTTCACGGGGCTTTGCGTGTTGAAATGCTGATGCGAAACATGTCGGGTAACGCCTGACCGCATAAGCCCTGAGTGCATTTGAACTGGCGTCGTTTAAGCTGCGGCGGTGCTGCTGTGATCACTCACTTCACACTGCCTCTGATTGTCATATTAACACGCGCACTTCAGCCATCTCGACTTCTTTACTGGCGACATTCGCATCCTTAGAGTTTCTCTCCTACGGAGAACTTCAAGGTTCTGGTCATGCATTGCCTGCAAACTCAATCGCCAAGTCTTCGAAGAGATAGTGGAGATTATACTTATGCTCGAATGACCCATTCGAATAGGTATTCGAATGAATTTCGTTCGAATTCGAATATTCAGAGGAATCACGCTGTTTGAATGTATTCAAATTCGAATACTCGAAAAGTATCAGTATCAGCATCAAAATTTCGAGTACTCAAACATCTTGCGAGAGCATAACTATAGTGGGGTGCTCTTGTGACCGAGTATTTTATCGTGGGAGCCCCATAGGGTCATTGCGAAATGAATGAGAGGAGATCCAATTTCTAGAAGGCGACAACGAATTGGCCAGTATGAGGCAAGACACCTTGAAGCCGACAAAATTAACAAACGGCAAATGGCGGTCGATAATCGGCAAGAAGTGGCAACAAAAAGAAACACGAGCAGTAAAGAAAGACGCAGCAGAAGGGCTCGGCCAGCTGACGATTTTTTTCACGCGAAGGGCTGGTGTGGAGCTGTTTTGCTCCCACTTTCCTGACAACGATCTGTATTCATGGTTTTCCTATGAGCACTTAGGACGGCATGTCCTTGTTATTGTCCTCGGAGTTTTCAAACCTTATGAAGTTCCCATTTGTGGCTAATGCCTCCTTTCCGTGCCGAACGATTGCTTCAGTAATCCCCATCGTTGGGACTCGCGTTTCCATCTCTTATGGTTAGATGCGTGGCGTTGAAGCATACTTGGTGTAGAGCAGCGAAGGCTGGAAGCTGGTTATCCTTCTGTTTCTTGAAAGCTTCTCGATTCATCTGAAACCTATCGAACCATTATCTCCTGGTCCTGTGAAGGTAGAAAATCTGAGACATGTCTTCATCTGTTAACCCACATAACGGTCCAGCGCTCTTTGAAGGTGATGACGATGAGGCTGGGTCGGGAATCTGAATCGAGGTTCATCTGCGATTGAATGCCGAGATCCCTTCATCTGTGAATCGACCTTTACATGCAATTCCTACATGTGCAGATCTTTCTTTGCACGTCTTTTAATCGGCCTTTAACGCACAATTCATCGCCAGTCGTCCTCCATTTTTTGCTGCCTAAATGGCAAAAATGACCTATAACCTTCTCGTAACATCCTTGCTGCGGAGCTCTTCAAGACTTGGCACCGTGCAGGCATTCGATGGATATTGTGACTCCGTAGTTGTTGGAAGTGCGACGAGAAACGCTTGGCTATTTTCTATACTCGAAGCTCGAACTCCTGGAAGTCCTTGTTATTAAAAGCCCCGACCTATCCTTTCCTAGCGATCAGCCGAATGTTGCGCAATGAAGGCGGTCGTCAAAAAAATATGTAAAGCTGCTCGGCTCTATGCGACATCAAGCAAGGTATGCGTGAAGGCGAGGAGATCGGTCACTTACGATTAGATCTGCCGCTCCAGCGTACAACCAAGATACTGCATAGGAAGTAGTGCTTCTGCTAGGAAAGAGCCTTGTTCGGCTTCCTTCTAACCGTCACTCCTGAAGTCAATACTCTAAACCATAATGCTACAGGGAGTGCTAGTTTCAAAGAGCGCACATTCCACGTTGGTCAAATTAGTGAAGTTTCTTAGGCAAATGAGAATCAAAAGCTTGCAAAAGGTGATAGCCAGTCGGGAAAGGTCGGTAGAATATGGTGGGTGAAGGAGAACTTATATATACCTAAACGCTACCTAAACGGGTCAACTTTCGCCGAGTGATTTGTGAGGTGTATGGCTTTGCGTTGTTCTGCGACCGAGCGACCCTCCCCTATTCACCACTGCCGGCCATTCGTATTCAGAGCATGATGGCTCGATAGTCGCGTCGATTCATGATTTTACGGAGCCCTGGAAAAGCCCGGCTAGAAAAATTTGGGCGACATCTACATATTTTTTGAAAGAGCAGGAAAAGGCCTTCTGAACGGTATGCGTGGTTTCATCTGAGACGGAATGATTTAAGGAAACAAAACTTATTGATTTATGCATACCTCGAAAAGGAGATTAATTTTGCGACCACGTAATGGCTCTAAAGAATGCTGAACGTCGATCTTATTAAAAGGAAAATAGCAAGGTAGACGTAGGCATGCGTATAGTATCAGTTTGCTAAATTTCTTCAATCCGTTTAAAAACCACGACGCATTCCAGCTACATAAGACCCGAATCACTTAATTCTTGCAAAAAGGCTCGTGAAGGGCAGTGAGCACTAAAAGAATACAAAAGGGAACAAACTTTGGTCTAAACAAGCAGGTTATCGGTTCGATTTCATCTGAATTTTTCTGTCGAACTACGTTATGCGACTCTTCCACTCTTCAGACGTCGATGAGAAAACACATGTTCTGTCCTCATCATTTCTCGAGACCAGGATATGTTCGGCACCTCATTGGTCACCATTCCTCTGTTCTGGCTTAAAAAATGGGCGCTATGGTAGTTGGGGAGGGCACCTTACAAAAAGCGTCACTGACACGATAAAAAAGAAACGATAACACACTGGTAGTAGGAGGAGAGCACAGATTTAGGCAGGGGAATGGACTCCAGCGTGTGACTCGAGTGACGCCCAAGTGCCTGGAGTTCCCTCCCTTCCCCCAAACGGAAGCAAATAAAATGGTCAGAAGTGATTTAATATTATTGAAGCCTCCAGTTATTTTGCAAGCCAGCGGGCATCTCAAACTTATCTTCTTATTTTGTTATTTGTTCCTTATCCCTTTCCGTGTTGTCCTGTTGTTTTTCTCAAAATTATACATTGTTCGTTGTCCGCTTTTAAAATTTCAGTCGCTCATCCATATTCTCATGGATATTGTTGATTTTTTTGGGGGAGGACTTGCTCTAACACCAATTAACGAATCTGCAAATCGCGGCGCGACTCTGACGCGTGTGAAACTCGGCCAAATGCGGCGGCGTGGGCAGGGCGGGATCATGTAGGGAATGCACACCCCCCAATTGCATTTCTCTGATGAGTAAGGCTATCCATCCTGCTGACAGCACTTCCACACAACTATCTTCTACCTTCTTCGGTTCTAGATCACCGTAATGTGAAAACTATCTTCTTAAAGAGTGCCCCTCTGTGATGATGGACGAGAAGGTCGTGGATATTGCGTCCGGTGAAAAGCGCCGATGGTGTAATAAATGACTTCCCACCCGGAAAGCAAAAGGTACAGGTTTCAGTCTCTCGTGGGCGAGAGTTTTTATCTCGACAAAATATTCCTTTAAGATATAGGTGGGTCGTCGGGCAGACAGTGGGTTCTCATTTTTTAATAGAACATCTGCCTCTTCTCCCTCGCCTAAATATTCCTCTCGAATTTTCTCACGTGTGGCCTTGAGGCGCTGAAGCATAGCCCTTGTTCGCTAGGTGTTTCCCATCCATCTTTTTTCAGATGACGGAGGTCACGCAGAGGCCCGTTCAAGATGAGCGAATCAAGGAAATGCGTCGCCAAGTGGACGAAGTTAAAACAGTCAGTTATTTCTGTGTCATTTATCAGACTGGCTCAGAAATCGAGGTTCCATCTGAATGTAAATTAGTTGGCTTTACTCGTTTACAACAAAAGCTGGCACCATGCTCCACCATGTGCCACTGTGCATAAGGCTACTTCAAAAATTGTAGCGGGTTTTTGTTCGAACTGAAGTACCTCAGCTCGACTGACATCTCTACTCAATGATAGAATTCCGAGATTCATGCCAGGGTGCCTATTACTCAGCGATTCTGCTAGCTCAAATCTCCAAAGCTCAAGAACGGAACCCTCGAAGACCAGACTTCCTTTCTTATCGCATTTCCATCTGAAGCAGGAGCATCAGGAAATTTGGGGAGCACTGTCTAATTTTTAAACAGCCACCGAGAACGCCAGAGGTTCGCAGTTTGGAAGGTCGATATACCTTGTGCGCTTGACCTCCATCCCTTAAGAGAACATCTTCGCGTCCACTATCTAAGGCCCTTGCAAGATTTGTGCTGTGATGCCGACGGATTTCTTCATTCGGTGTGCATTCTATGTATCTTTGCACAATGGTTTTACATGGATACCCAAACGTTTACTAACACTAGATCAGTAAAACCTCCTGAAGCCTTAGCACAGCATTATTCCTCAAATCTTTGTAAGCTCTTGGTTCACTATCAGAGGTACTCTTGGTTCAGATCCTTAATCTAACCACACTTCGAACTGTCGATCAGCACTAGAATTCTGAAAGTTGTGAAGAGCTTAGAAGAAAGACCTCTTCATTCCCAGTTGATCCCGGAAATACCGTTTCAGTGCTCGCAGGATGCGTTCGCAAAAGCAGCCTTCTCTGGGGACGGGCTAAGATTTTTTACGGTTTCTTGGGATATTCTACGATTTACTATCTCGACATTTTGGTCCATAAATCGTGAATTTTCGTAAATTTCAACTATTGTCAATGGGCGATCCTATTTAATGTTATCTCATTTGTATTGGCAGGCTCGTAGAGAGCAGTCGGAGGAGGTACCGGTTGTGGCGCGCACCTGTTTCGAGGTCCTTGATTCGGATTTCTCGTGTGGACCAACCAAGACTTCCATCCCTCCACGAAGACGGATATCAGAGTTACAGAGACTCCGCCTAGACGATATGTGGCACCTGAGATGACTCGAACGGTCACAAGGGCCGTAGAGTGAACCATAGCACTAACCACACGTTTCAACGCTTTAGCCGCTGCAAAAATACTTGGTGGGTGAGCAAGTGAGCTGCCTTTCAGTTTCAAACAATCGAAGCACGCTTTGAACTGTTCTTGCAGGTTGGAAGAAATTTTAGTGGCCTCCGGTGTACTTTTGAAGCATATTTAACACATTGACGACATCGCGTGTGGTGTGGGCGAGGGACGGTTTTTAAGCTAGCTGCCGCGTCCGCATCATTTATGCTGTGTATCCTATGGAGTATCCTATGGAATCGCTCTTTTTGCTGCTTCACTTTGAAGGAGAATCGAGTTGAAAGTTCCCCATCAAAAACGACGCGAGTCGTCCCACGCGACCGCTTTCTTACGCAGCATAAATGGTGCGTAAGAAAGCGGTCGCGTCAATGAGCTAGAACCTCTTGAAACCTATCCGGAATCTCACTTTCCAAAGACATCGTGGGATTCTCCTGCAATTTCAAAACTGCAAGGTTCCTTTCTTAGGGAAAGCAACTCAGAGTCACTTGAACAGGATAAGAATTCACTGAATATCGCCAAGAATTGCGATGCAAGTAATGTTGGCAGCATATAAGTACAGAAAATTTGCACCCTAGAATTTTTACCTTTGCACTGCCATTCTTTCCAATGCATTCAAACGAATGAGCAAGCCTTCACGATCTTGCTCTTCCAAATGCCCTTCCAAAAATGAGGACCCTTCAAAATCGATGGCACTTCAAAAATTGAATGCCCTAAGTGTGGCGGATACCTCAAAGAATTGTACTCTAGTAGTCAAGATAGGACTTACAAAAAATGTATCTGGTGTCAGCTGTAGAGTAGAGAGTAGGGCTAAAACTGAGTCGAACCTTCCTCCTCTCTAATCCAAGACGGGAACAATTCCTATGGGTGTAACTCCAGCGAGATAAGGAGTAAGCATCGCGTAAGCCAGCGCATAGAAAGTAACTTTCAAATGTCTACAGAGCATTGTCTCTATTATCGTAAAAGTTACTCTATGTCGCTCTCGAACATCTGTTCCATTTTTCAAAGCAACTTGTTTGCCAAGCATTATTGAAGTGCGGCGGAGGAGATGTTCTTTTTCGCCCTTTTCGCTCAAAGTTAAGTCACTCATTGTCTAGTATGTGAAGACTACTGTCAGTCACGACATTCTCACTGCACACGAAATGGCGGCGTTCAGAGCACCTTGTCCAGCTGTTTAGGAGAGCAGCTCTGTTTCACGTGGCTGTTGGTTCAGGTTCAGCCACTTCTATCCACGCGCTCTAGTGAAATGTCGTTTTGAGGTAATGGCATCCAACGTTGCGTCGATCATGGAACGCGGCGAGCGACTGGACAGCATCGAGAGGCGGACGGACGAGCTGCAGGCTTCGGTACAGCGGTTTTCTCGTGGTCCGCGATCTTGAGCTGACCGCTCGAATTTCAGTCGGCGAACTTCAAGCTGACCGCTCACCGAGTCCAGCGCAAGATGTGCATGATGAACGCCAAGTGGACAGTGATCTCCGTGCTCGTCGCGATCGTCGTCATCGCCGTCATCATCCTGCTCATTCTAGACGCCTGCGGGGTCTTCGACAAGAAGTAGCTATCCAAAAGGCCAAAGCTGCCGAACTTCTCTAAGAGGTGCCCACCTTGCTTTAAACTCAAAGCTCCTGTGCACTTACGAGGCAAAACTTTATCGAGAACGCTTGTTCCCAAATCGTGTTTAGCAGATTCTCTATCTTGCGGGAGCTTCCCGATGTATCCATCGATTTCGTGCTCAAAAACTGAGGAGCTAATTGTTTTCATGTGAGATCGTCATGCTGTACCATTGTGTGTTGATAAATTCTTATTCGCACTGAATGGGAGGCCTACAGCTGCGATCTGATCCAAATGTCTTGCGTTCCTGCTCTAGTGCCCGTCAAAGGAAGCAGCATAAAGAGCTCCCTCTGCTAGGGTAGTGCTCCTTCGTCCCTCGTCTGCCGTGTTCCACGGTTTCAATGTATCGCAACTGCGCCACCATCTCCTCAAAGACCTGAAACTCGTTGTTCTCGTCGCGCTGGGCTACATTTTGAAGCGGAATTACCTCGTGCACGTTGATGTTCATCTTGGCGCTGACCTCTGCGAACGAGCAGCTCAGCTGAGCCGACAGAGTGTTGCCTTCATCAGAGGTCACTTCCCGATAATCAGAGTCACATTTGGCTGCAACCAACAGCCGAGCGATCTGAAACCATCCATCCAGTTAGCAAAGATCTTCCAATACTCTGATTACCTGAAGGCTGTAACAGAATAACCCGTAAAGAGTAAAAGAGCGCCTATTGGTATTTACCGAGTCCACCCCTCGAACCCTGGCTATCTGGTGGAAGAGGTGAAGAGCGTGCTCATATGACTTTCTGCTGCCAACTGAGTAGACCACCATGAATGCGTCGGCCGAAGTGATGTACCGGTGCATCATTTCACTGACCAGCTCCTGAAATGCGCCAGTAGCAGTAATCTGAATTAGAACCAGAGGTTGAGATTAGAGGGATCTATGGCGGACCAAGTAAATGATCAGATCGGCCTCAACCGCCTATATGATACCAGATCCCGTTCTTCAAACAAAAAAAAAAAGATGCCGAAGATGTCATTCACGCAGCAACCACAAACAATGAAAGTCCCTCACAAACGTTTCCGCATGTGATCTGCACGCCACTGCCAATTCGACATTACTATGATAGTGCCTTCCGTCGACTGATAAGCTTACAAGGGAGGGGGCCCGTTCCTCCCCCAGCATGCGGACGGGCGGCGCTAATTGCTCGACGAGCGCCCATCGCGGACGAGTTCACGCACTCGGCGGCCGGGGGACCAACGACGGGCCATCAGCTGTTACTATCGATGGGATCGTCAGGAGGCCGTACTGCGCTGTATTCTTTCTTTTTCTGTCATTTTCATCGTCTGCTTTGTACTCACTTGCTACTTCATGGAGGTTTGGGAGGGTCCGTTCTTCTCCCTGCCCGCCGAGCGCGTGAACTCGTCCGCGATGGGCGCTCCTCGCGCAGTTAGCGCCGCCCCTCCGCATGCTGGGGGGAAGAACACTACCCCGCCCCTTACAAGGCGCGTCTGTGAAGTCCAACGATTCTCAACAAGTTCTACACGCTCTTGTGGGACATCTGACTAGGAGCACAAGGGTGATGTTCGTTTTTGCTGCAGAACACTGGGTGGGTGGGCAAAAATTTGTCGCCTACTTGCTTATTGAGGTGAGGTCGGGAGCACGTACATATTCTCCCCCATGCAGCTAGTGCAGGTCGTTTTTCCACGCTCCCACTAGCCGACACTTTTTTGCCATTCTTGGACCAATCGATTACCCGCAGCAAAAACGAACTTCACCGCTGTGCTCCTTGTTAGGCACCCTACAAGACCACATAGATCTTAATGAGTATCGTTGGGGTAAGTCCACAGACGTCCCTTGTTAGGAAGGAGGAGAGGGGCACCACCTGGGAGACGAACAGTAGTTTCTTGAGTATGAGAACTTCGAACATAGCCAACGAAAAGCAATTGTATTCCAATCGTATGATCCAGCTCTCATAATTTAGCCATCATCCATCAAAACATATCGGAGCCAACTCGTTATAACAAATTGTTAAACCTCATTCTTACCCCTCATTTCTAACTTGTTAAAAATATGGATATTTAACGCCTGTAGTATCTAGTGATCACTCAAGACTTTCTTCTCGTATTGAGTGCTGCACAAATAAGCCAACTTTCCGCCACCGAAGATCATAAGCAACAGGCGTTTAACTACCTTCCAGTTGCTGCTTATTAAGCATAAAGGACGGCGTTACTCAATCCCTTTTGGGATGCGCCACGCATTCTAGTTCTATGGGAGGTCGTGGAGACGATTTTAATGCGCATTTGACCATATAATGACTTGCGGTGGCCAGCCTATTAAAAGTGAGCACTTTAGCCTTTCCAGACAAGTCCGGTACCAATTCACCGACCTCGGAAGGATGGAAGGCTTTGTTGGCCTGGGCGGGAAATCTCAACCAGGATCCTGGTATCGGGTGCAGGCGACAGTTGGTGCCTCCTCCGACTGCGCTACACGCGCCCTGTTGCTGCTTATATACATACAGTTTCCTTTTTGAGAATAAGGAATGGCGCACTCCACTTCCACGGGATATCATGGAGCAGGAATGAGTGAATAATGAAATTTCGAAATAACAGATAAGGGTTAATTTCGAGCAAAAATTGCCGGACAACGGAGAACCGGTAACGAGCAAACAATCAAAAGTAAAACTGCATTTAAATGGTTTAATTCAATAGGAGATCAGAGTTTTTATCGCCTCTATACGTAATCCGACCCAGTCTTCGATTAGTGCTTCTGACATAAAGTAGGGTCAACACACTGAGGAGGCTCTACGGGGCTACGGCGCCGTCGGTGTAGAGAGCCAGTCCTTGTGCACTTTCTGAGCCGGTTTAAACTTCAGTCTGTGCCCAGCCTTATTAAATTCCTCTAAACTCTGTGAATCCGAGAAGTGGTAGATTAGCACCAAGCTCCATCCTTTCATCCTCCCATAAACTGATTTGTCTGTTCGAACAAAACACTAGAAGAAATTTTTGTGAACAATCCACGAACCTAAATCCATCTGCATTCCATTTTTTGCGCTTCCGTTAGGCACTAAGCACCAAAGCCATCTACAGGACCCGCATGAATTACCAGCACAGTGTATGGCAGTCGACAACTACTTGCAGAACTGGATTTTGGACTTCATATTGGAATCTGTTATACATTGTATTATACCCAAGTGCATTCCAAGTCTGAGCTCATGGATGCTTACAGAGCGCTTGCCATTGGGAAAGACAAATCCGAAACGACCGGCTATCATCAACTTGCACCTTTCGGGTTGCAGCGCTGAATTTAGGTATCTCCAAAGTTCTCAATGTTCCTCGACGAACAGTGTATGACGCCATGACACGATTCAAGGAGCTTCGGACATTGTCGAGGAGGATTGAAAGAGGTAGAAATTCGACTACTGTAACTCCGGAAATGATCAAGAAAGTTCTTGAGCGAATTCGTCGTAATCCTCGCCGTTTCTTGCGAAAATGGCTGAGGAACTGAATATTTCTGCTGCCAGCGCTAGAATCATAGTCAGGAAAAAGCTTAAGATGTATCCATGTTGTACACAACGGACTCACGTGATGACCGAGAGAATGAAAGCTCTACAACTAGGAAGATGCAGGAAGTCGCTGAAACGGTTCGTGAGTGGCACGCAGCGCGCAATCGTTTTCTCTGATGAGAACGTTTTCACGCTGGAACCTGCGGTAAATCTTCAAAACGGCCGCATTATTCCGCGGAATGTTGGTGCTCCTATCCATGAAGGAAAATTGCTCGGCAGATCAGCACATCCTGCCTCATTTAAGGTTTGCTGTGCTATCACTTCAAACGGCAAGTCTCCATTGGTTTTTACGAATCCGGTCTCAAAATTAGCAGAAAACGATTTTGGAGGACGTATGGAAACTCTGGGCCGATGTACGCTTCGAAAATAACAGATGGCAAGCAGGACTCTGTGCCTGCACAAAAGACGAGGACGACACAACAAACGGGTGGTGCAAACGTGAACTCCCGGACTTCATTGCGCACAAGGCCTGGCCTTCGAGCTCACTGGACCCCTTGACTTCCCAGTCTGGTCAGTTATTGAGTAATGTCTGCTCTGCCCAACACGCAAGTTTGGTGTCTCTGAAAGCTTCCCTGACGAAAGCGGGGAATGAAACGAGCACCTCCGTGCCACTTGTGATGCGTTCATCACTCGTCTGACGACTTGTGTTCGTCGAAAGGCGGCCTTTTTGAAGGACTCTGACTTGTTTCTGTTAGTAAGAGAATAAAGTTGCTACTTGCTGTTTTGAGTTTCGCTGTCAAATCCGCATTTGTGTTGAAGTTGCAGTATGATGTTATTTGCGGGTAATTTGCGCGCACCCTGTATTGTATAGCTTGATTCTAGCACTCACATGCTTGGGGAAGGAGAACGATTCGCTAACATCCTAAATGCATCCTTATTATATGAAGATCGCGGTGAATAACGGCGACCAGCTGAATTGGTAATGGTCTCATGGTCAGGCACGCACAATGCGCGTTTACCGACCCCGGGTGGATGAAAGGCTTACCCTGAATACACGTCGCACTTGAAATCCCTCGAAGTGCCAAACGACATCAGTTCGAAAGCGAAATTAGTGTTGAAGAGACAGTCGAATTGTTGTTTGTTAGCCGGCCACTACCCGAGTTGAACAAATAGCAACAATACTCCGGAAACCGTATAACGGATAACGGTTACTCCGCTCACCCCTCTTGTAGAGGCCATTTGAACGCGTGTTCGGCCTACGGAATGGCTTGCAGAGAGAGCACACTACAGGTCAAGTCCATTCCACGATTTACGATGCTTTTTTCGCAATTTCGATCTACGATTTGCGAAATTCCGGATTTCGTTTACGCACATCCCCGAACACCATAGGACGTTGTGGAACCTCGAGGCCGTTTTGTGTAAATATGTAGACATGGGCTAGGTTATGCCAATCTGAAGAAAGTACGAACAGAACCAATGCGAACAGCAGGGCTTTAGATCGCCATGGGACGGTCATTTAAAATGCAGCTATTGTCAGCGATTGCCAACGTTTTCCCGTCAAAAGCAGAAAATCGTTTAAGCTGAAGTACTTAGTTGAAGCACAGCAGAACTGTCAAACTGTTACGGTTTCCGTGCTTAAGGAGGCAGCTCTAAAGGCAATGTCTGAACGAACCTTTCCAGCCGTATCGAGGATCTCCAAGTGTGCTGGCTTGCCCTTGTAAATTAGCGACTTTTTGTATCGGTCCTCGATTGTCGGATCATAGGTCTCGGCATACTCATCGAAAACAGAGCGTCGAATCTGAACGATCATGCGACGAATCGTCCCTCAAAATGGTTTGAAAGTCGTGAATTGATCTTACCAAGGAGCTTTTCCCGCAAGCCGGCGCTCCGATGACAGCGATCCGGTACTGTCGCTTCATTACAAGTGCTGACACCGACTTTTCCTCCAAAATACAAAGGATCTGAGCTGCTTCTGGGAAACAAGAGAACTCATGTGTGTGGATAACCAAGAGCGAAAACCCTGTATGACGGTGTACGAAAGGTGAGAGCGAAGAAGGCCTTGTTTCGAGAACAACCTCAGAGAGCTCGAAGAAACCATTTGGTGCAGACTATGACTGAATTTTGCATGCGGTAAAAACGAGAGGACAACATTCGCTGGCCCACTTCACATTATACTCCAGGTCCTTGCAGTCATAGCAGCTTCCTTTTCGATCAAAAAGGCTGTTAAATTTCGTGCGGAAAGACGCCAACGTGAAATACGCGGGCGACGGTACACCAGTTCTTAACGAAGCGAATTGCGAGCGATAACTGGTGGTCACGTCCATTCCCCAGGAGGAAACCTACTGGAACCTAGACATGTGTGAGAAGTCTGAGAGACTCCCTGTTGCGGGGACGGCATCGGGAGGAGACTGAATAGTCCAAAAGATCCGCAACGTAGGCAATAAGTGCGTGGCAACGCGGAATGTGGGTACGTTGTCAATTGGCAAAGGCACTAGAGCCAAGAGAAATTGAACTCTGTTCGGTGCAGGAGACGAGGAAGTCTTGTAACAAGTCAAGGGACATATACCGAGGCTCCGTTCTGTATGGCAGACTCGGGACCACCACCGGTGTTGGGATAAACGGTACCAAACGGTCAGCGATTGCAGGCGTGGAACGTTTCAATGACCGCTTGATGAAGGTCGCTATCGCTGCAGAACGCCAGCGGTAGCGACCTTTTTCTTGTACGTGTACTCACAGACTGGCTGCTACGAGCGAACCAAGGATGAGTTGTAGAGCCTGTCCAATGAGAAGGCAGTAGAAGTACCGTCGAAGGAGGAATCATGTCTCAGGTGACGTTATCGGGCACGTTAACGCTGCAAAAAACGGGTATAACTGCTAAGGTGGTCCCGTCTTTGGTTTACGTAATGGCGAACGTACCCCTGAGCACGCGGACTCGCAGGACCTCACCATCGTGAACATTACATTTCGAAAGCATTAATTCTACCCTATCTCATTCTACAGCGAGGATACTAAATCGCAGATCGACGTTATCTCTGTGCAAAATCACGACCAAAGGCCTGGCATGACGCCAAGGGAGTGCTGCATGGAACGATCGCTGCACAACATCGACCGCTGGCCGATGTTTAAGAAGGCCGTGCAGTGGGTCCATCAAGGATCTGGTGGTGGCAAATGAAAGAGAAAAAAAAGCAGCTCTGAGGGCAAAGAGGGCAATGGTCGTCGCAAAAGCCACTCATAACGAGGAAGTAAAGGGGAAGCTTGAGGAAGGCGAACGGGCATGTATGGCTCTGTCGATGCCATACATGTCCGTTCGCCTTCCTGCGTTTGGAAAGGACCTTCGGTCGTGTACCGCATGAATGATATGCTATGGGTTACGACAGCGCGGATTTCTCGAAGAGCTCGTAGAGCTTGTGCAGATACTGTACTGCCGAATACCGCAGTCAATTACAAGCTTCAGCAGATTCAACGGTGCAGTTTCCCATCTCTGTCGGAGTACAGCAAAATTCTGCGCTCTTTCACTACTCCTCATCGTCGTGATGGATGCCGTAGGGGGAAGGTACTTTCAACAGTTCTGTTCGGTGTAAACGTAGCTGAGCTGCCTTTGGAGTTTGCAGACGATATCAAGATCTACAGGAAAATAAAATCAGATACTGATGTCGAGAGAGTAAATCGTGCATTGGAAAGGATTTATGAGCAGTCAAATATCTGGAAGTTACCTCCTGCCCCTGAGAAAAGTGCACGCACGAGATTAGGAGGATCGGAGTGCTCTGCTCGGTACTCGTTGCAATCCACGTACCTTATTGGAAATCGGTGAAAATCACCTAAAACTCTCCAAAAACGAGTCTGAGGTCAAACTCACTTGCTTGTAGAGCAGATTCTTTATTCCTATCTTTCAGGTGCGGTAGATTTAATTACTCCTTGTTTTTATATTTTTCGACGCAAGGCTTAGTGTCAACTTTTATGTTATTAGTTGGTTGTGTTGAATGATTGTGGTTTTCTCTGATATCTACTTTATTTGGCGTATTGAACGGACGTTGCTTTATGCTGATGATGTAATGCACGCTAGCAACGGCAAGACCGAACTCCAGCGACAGCACCTAGGCGCTGCATTTACATACCTATTTGATGCTATTGGATGTTGAAAAAATCCAAGATGCCATGCAAACGTAAGCCGAAAAGCAAGGACGTGTTTCTCGGTGTATTCCTCAAGTTTCTTGCAAATTCCAAGAACTTGGAGGAATTCAGCTCCACATTATCTGACATTTCGGTCTTCCATTGGTGGTTTTGCCTAGTTTCGCCACTGGCCTAACACTGGGAAGAAGGGGATGCGTGAGAAATGATTAAAGAAAGAAAGAAAGTTCGGGCCGAACTGTCCACAGCTGTGCGTCCGATTCATTTCGACACCTTTTACATGTGCACGCAAGTCTTCAACAGTGGCTAATAACAATACATGCCTCCCTCTGCAACAGGCGCAACGACTCGATGCCGGCATTACGTAAACTCCTCAGAACTCGCACTTTTCGCAATGAGGCAGGGAAAACGAATCCGGAATCAGTTATGAGAACTTTCTGGTTAATTTCCCCAGCGGTTTACAGGTCTCAGGGAACTTCGTTGCCTCGTCTTCCGGGTACACTGGATCTCTGAGTGACCAACTTCCATGCTATCTTCCACCATTCCACCATACGCAAACATTTTATGTGCGACACACCCTTACAACACACGTTTGCTCTTCTCCTCTTAATTTTCATCTTTCTTACTGCACTATGCGATATGGACTGAAAAAGAAAAACAAATAAAGCAATAAAACAGGCAAACAGCCCGCAACGTAATCGTTAAAGAAGTGCTAGCGGACAATTATCTATTTGTGAGTTAGTAAACGAAAACATGGGAACTTTTCTCTTGGTCTGATGGAGTCATGAACAGAGAACCGTTTTGAAATTAGAAGCATGGTCGAAAGGTGAAGAGCAGTGCAGCAGAGCACGACAGGAAGCGATCACTTTCAGACAGAGAACCAGTTAGGCGAAGTTGCACAGGGAAGCTTATCTGGGTGCGAGAAATTAGAGCGATTCCGCTAGATAACGGCGAGGTCGAACATATGGGCAAACGTGCAGCGGAAAATGGCGTTTTGAAGCTCAACAGCCACACTGTGCCAGTAATGGCCAGCTTCCCACTTCAGCACAAATGGTCTGCGGCTCGCAGCTTCCCTTCCCTGCCGGAATCGAAGCAGCTGTCGTTGCCTCTAGACTGTGTTTGTACCTGCCCCAGCCATCTGACCAGCCTACCATATATAATATGAGGTAAATATTAGGGGGGAGGCAAAAGTAATGAGACTCTCCATTGGGGAGAAATAAGGGCAGCAAGATCACTAGCACCAGTGTGAGTTCAAAAGGAGTCTGGGTGAGGCCTGGCGACCTGTTACCGACCTTCGTTCGACGGGATGTTCACGGCGAGTAGCACCTTCGAGTAGCTTTTGGGCGAGTAGCTTTTGGGTGTGCGCCCATAGACCGGTTTACTGGAAGTTGCTTACCAAAAGCACGACGATGGACTCCAAGGCCATGGTAAACGAAATAGAAGAAATGGACCGGCGGCTCGCACTTATTCAGTCTCAGCGCTTCAAGAAGGTCCTCTTCTTCGACACCGCCGCACCCATCGGGCAAAAGTGACCACGGATAAGTTTCCTCAGCTGAGCTACGTTCACATGCCTCACCCACCGTATTCGCCGAACATCTCTCCATGCGACTACCACTACTTCTTGACCCTATAGGACTTCATGATCGGAAGGGACGCAAGAACCCAGGCAGACCTCGACAGCCATATTGAGCAGTGGATCAGCACCAGGCCTAAGCAGTTCTGGAAGGATGGGGTCAGGAAGTTGGCTGATCGATGGCAGCAAGGTCACTGACCTTAATGGCGAATACATTCCTCAGCACCGTTGAGTTGTAATTGAATTATGATGAGATAAAGAAATTTGTTGAATTTGTCCCATTACTTTTGGCCCACCCGAATACTTTTATGGACACGAAATTGGTAACTTGGCTGGCCAGCGAACGACTTTGCGAACGCAATGTTTTCAAAGAGACAAACATTTTAAGGCCCTCCCAGTAAGACGCACCTCATAAAATGCGAGTGAGCTTTAAAATACATAGCAGCTTCGACTGCAAGAAACGGGACAGTCTTCGTTGGTGGAGTTGTTTCCGCTTCTATGTGGAAACAGCTCGACTAACGAAAGTCTTCATGGGTGGAGTTAGCCCACAATCATCATGGCAGTTCTTTTATGGTTGACCAGGAGGTTCAGTGGGCTAAACCATGTCATCGAGCAAAGGGATGACGGCAACGGAACTGCTAACTAGGATAAGAGAAAAGCACTAGCTGCCGCTCGTTCCAGCAGCATGGTGCTGGCGTGTTATCAGCTAGCCGGAATATTCGCACTACTGGGACAGAGCTGAATTCGAGAAGCAAGCACATCGCAAAAAGGACACCTCAGCAGACGACTGAGAACGGCTACATAGAACTCGCCACTGTTTCCCTGTGCTGGTGATGCAAGACAGCGGGCGACCTGCACTCGCCCCTCTCTGACAGCGTGCGTGCAACACTGATTGGAAAGCGCACGAGTTCTCGCTCGGGCCCACTCGCACAGCCTTCACAGGTGCAGAGCGCAGCCCCAAAGCGACGCACCGGTGGCTGAGCTTTTCAGGGCCAGTTCAGAGGAACATCGTCGACAATTCATGCTGTTAATCGTAGAGATGGTGCAGTCAGCGGAATGATGGCCATCTCGGCTCAAGTCTCTGGCCCTGGTATGCAAGGTAAGCGACAAACTTCGGAAAACTTCTTGAAAGCGATTGAGGAATGATTTTGCTCGAGTAGCGGAGCGAACCAGCAAGGACCTTATGGTTAGTTTGTTTTACTCTATGCCAGCTAGAGGGCGCGTGTAGCGCAGTCGGAGGAGGCGCGACTGTCGCGTGCACCCGATACCAGGTTCCTGGTTCGGATTTCCCGCCCAGGCCAACCAAGCCTTCCATCCCTCCGGGGTCGGTGAATTGGTACCAGACTTGTCTGGGAAGGATAAAGCGCTGACTTGTTCATCGGCTGGCCACCGCAAGTCATTGTATGGCCAAATACGCATTCATGTCGCCTCCACGACATCCCGTAGAAGTAGAATGCGCTGGCGCATCCCAGAAGGGATTGAGTAACGCCGTCCTTTATCTTTTATCCTATCCTTATGCCAGCTAGCACGGTTAGTAGGAATGCCCATCCTAGGCCTAGCAAGGGAAGCCCATGAGCTTCCCCCAAAAATTCTCAACGAGACCTATATGGTCTTGTAGGGTATCGGACGAGGATCACAGAACTGTGTTTCGTTTTTGATACGGCCACTGGCTGATCCAAAAATGGCAAAAAAACTGTATCACTTCAAGGCCGGCTGATAAGGCAAAAGCGACACCTAGAATGACCCTGTCGTCTCAGAACGTGACCTACAAAAGGTTTGGAGCTCAAATTGAAGTTAGATTATAGTAATACGATAACTTCCTACGTTTCCTAAACGAAACTGCAATGTACATTCAAGTGATTTATTTGCAACGGCGGTGGCAACGACTAGGTGGCCGGGTGGGTAACGAAGCGGAATTACAGGAGAGGGTCGACAGCTCGATTCTGCGACTTTCTGTGCGATTTGCTCTGTAGACTGTTCCTATTTTTGCAACTGAAAAGTCCATTTTGTCTACGGTAGGTTATCGTATTATTGGCTAGTGGTGAAAAAAGTAATGAAATCATGACTACCGATTTCGCCCAGACTTCGCCTATGGGAATTATTTAATTATTTATGAACCAGTCGTTCGGCGGCCTAGCGGCCGCCTACGACTGGTTGGGGGCTTCGCCCCCAAATCCCGAGAATAGGACGCCATGGCCGCTACGAGTTTCCTATTCTTCCCTAGGCCTTCTGACCATTATGTTAATCGAGATGGATCGGCTAATCTTCCTTAACGTGATCCTCAAAAAATTGATAATATCGATCGATATCGATTGGTCGACTTCAGATTCGTGTTCAGCGACCTCGATTACCCCCAAGGCCGAAGTTTCGCGCCACTTGAGCGTCATCCTCAAAAAATCGATAATATCGATCGATATCGATTGGTCGATTCAGATTCGTGTTCGGCGACCTCGATTACCCCCAAGGCCGAAGTTTCGCGCCACTTGAACGCCATCCTTAAAAAAATCGATAATATCGATCGATATCGATTGGCCGACTTCAGATTCGTGCTCAGCGACCTCGATTACCCCCAGGCCTGAAGTTTGTACCGCCGATGTGTTCGGCACGTCTACGGCTCGCCATGCACGGTTGCCGACGTGTTCGGCACGTCTACGGCTCGCCATGCACGGTTGCCGACGTGTTCGGCACGTCTACGGCTCGCCATGCACGGTTGCCGACGTGTTCAGCACGTCTACGGCTCGCCAGGCACGGTTGCCGACGTGTTCAGCACGTCTACGGCTCGCCATGCACGGTTGCCGACATGTTCAGCACGTCTACGGCTCGCCATGCACGGTTGCCGACATGTTCGGCACGTCTACGGCTCGCCGTGCACGGTTGCCGACGTGTTCGGCACGTCTACGGCTCGCCATGCACGGTTGCCGACGTGTTCGGCACGTCTACGGCTCGCCATGCAAGTTGGACGACGTCTCCGACACGTCTTCTGAATCCCGACGCACGTTGAACGACGTCTTCAGCATGTCATCTGAATCCCTCCGCACGTCGGACGACGTCTTGAGCACGTCTTCTGAATCTCTAAGGCCGGGGGCATACTTCCATCGCCGCGATGCCATCGCGGCGCCCAGTTCATGACCATTCCGCCGCACGCGGTCGAATAGTCAAAGGAAACCTCGCCGCGGCCGCCGCAACAGTAACGGTCGGCATGCGCGATGGCTTCCCGGGCATGGCATACTTTTCGCGCCGCGCGCGGTGTTTAGCGTTTGGCCCTGGACGGATCGCCGTCGCGCCCCATTGCAGAGCGATGGGCGATGCGTCGAGCACAGAGAAATTCAAATTCTTTCGCGTCGCTCTGCAAAACTCATCGCCGCGATGGAATCGCGGCGACAGGAAGTATGCACAGGGCCTAAGCTCTGCACTTGATCCCCATTCTTACCCTGACGCGTTGTTCGCTGAATACATCGTAAACTTGGGTGATCCGCCGCCGGGGTTTCAGTTCGCTGGCAATCGCCCATTGTTAAGCTGAAAGAAAACCCGGCTGGCATACGCCGCACTGTCCTTGGCATATCATGGCTTCAGTGCCCCTCCCCGTGTCTGACAACGTGACAGACGGATTAAGCGAATTATATATAGTAAGATTATTTATGCTGCTGACCACGAACCTGTCACTCTATTTCTGAATTACCACTTTGCTTGCACTGCTTTCCAACGAAGGTTGAAGTCGAAGGTTGGAAAATAAGTACAACCACATTGGAGAAGAAAGCGGTCCCACTAACGTAGACAGTTTTACACTCATATCTACCGTAACCTGCCGTAATCTACCGAACATTTAAAAATAGATATCATATCCGTGATCAGCACCCCAAATAGCCATCCCCGGGGCGATATTTGGGCAAAATTTTTTCCCTTGTCCTTACCTCGACCTCCGGAGTCGTGAAGGGCAGCAGTGCCGATTATTCTGCGTACACCCGTTACTTACACATAGCCAACGTAACCTTCTGCCATTCATCGTTTCACCGAAAATGGTTGCCAGATTGGTGATCTGCATTCCAGATAACCCTAGAGATGAATTTCGGAAGAAATCTTATTCCGACCTGTAGAGCCGAGGGAGTGAATGCAAACGCTCCTACCTGCAATGTCTCCGATCCGTTTCCCGTAAGTGTATACGAGAGTGGTGAGGAAGAAGTACACTGCAAGGTGTCCAACCACACGAGGTGAATAAAATATGCTGTACTTGGTAGCAGTTAGTGGAATTGGTGGAGGTTGCGAGAATGGAAAGAAGTCCATATAGAAATCCGAAGAAGGATGAGCATGTCTTGACGATGGGTCAAAACAATACTTGTCGATCGTGTCCGCAAATGTGGTGACAGCAAGAAACACTTCCAAAACTAATTAAAAACAATCGAAAGCGGTCATATGGGGACAGCATCTGACGAGAGCTTCCTCAGCGAGACAAGCACGAGACAGCAGGACGCTCCACATCACCCCACACGGCAAAACTAGCTTTTTCCACATCTAACAGGTCTAAAGTGGGATAGGAAGCGAAGAAGGTACCTTACCGAAGCCAAAATGTACTCTTTATTTGCAAAAGTGGTAGCAATCCGCAAACAAATCGCATTGGCCTCCTCGGAATTCAACCCTTGACCCCCCTCCCGTAAGTCCGCCTCGCTATCCACTTGGTCATGCAGTCGCTAGAACCGCTGTTGGAAATGAATCACTTGAATGTACACTGCAGCTTCGTCTAGGAAACAGGAAATCACCATTTCACCATAAACTAACTTTAATTTAAACTTCAACCCTTTTGTGAGTCACATTCTGCGACGACATTCCAGGTGTCACTTTTTCCTTATCAGCCCGCTTTGAAGCGATACCATTTTTTGCCATTTTTGGACCACCCAGTGGCTCTTAGTAAAAACGAAACAGTTCTGTGATCCTCGTCTGATGCCCTACAAGACCATATAGGTCTCGTTGAGAATCTTTGGGGAAGTTCATGGCTTCCCTTGTAAGGCCGCGACCGTTCCGTCGTGTTCAGAACCTAGTCGCTAGAACCGCTGTTGGAAAGAAAAAAGAACCTAAACATGGTTCGTTCTTTTTGTTGAACACTCAACATCGGACCACGGAATTTATCTGGGGTGCCATCTTTCAATTGAAACGAAAACTGAAATTTCGCAAACGAAGGCAATTTTACCTGGCCTCCCACCACCGACTGGCGTGAGTAGCAATACGGCTACTGCGAAGGTCAGGTCAACCGTGGGGTTCGACTTTGCCCGAAATTTACGACCACCTTTAGGAGCAGATTTGGTGCAACTCACCTATCTCCAACCCAGCTTTATTCTTTCCGCCTGATTTTTTATTTTCTAACTTTTTATGTGATCTTTGTTACCTGAACGAGCGACATCATTATCCAAAATTGTGCTCCGTAGAACACTATAGCTGAATAATAATAATTTAGGTACTTTCTTAAAATTTCACAAGAAATTTTTACAATGTACTCCTGTAGAATTTTTTGAAGCATTCCATTTTGGGTCACGATGTAGTCAGTAATATTAGGTTGTCCCATAAGTCCCCGCCGTTTTTTTCAACGATTCACTGCGGGTTTCGCCGGCGGTCTCTTGCATAGCGCTGCATAGCTTTCGAAAGAGACTGATTTGCTCTATCAGAACATGTATTGCATTTCTTTTCTCATCATGAATTTTGTCAATTTTTAGGTCGTGGAAGTGAAAAGTGAAAAAGTGAAAAAGTAGCCATTTGCGCACTTGTTCTCTCCGCTTAGGTTTGTAATTTTTTGCGCAGTTTTTTATAGCATTTGGAAGACAATTTTATGTGCTACAAGAATATCTGTTAGCGCTATTTGCTCATTTGTCCTTTATTGATTTTTATGTCATCAAATTGGGACGTCCAAAGGAGGATGGTTGTTTTTGCCGACAGCTCCTGCTCTGTGGTTGGACTTTCTGGGTTGGTGTTATATGTTATTCGAAAGAAAATGTCTTGTACTATAAGAATATGTGTCGCGTTTATTGATTTCTTTTGAATATCAACAATTGAAGAAGGAGAAGGAGTTGTTGGTGAAGACGATTTTTCTCTTTTTGGCATTTTGTTGATATTCAATAGAAATCAATAAACGCGACATTATAGAGCAAGACATTTTCTTTCGAATGACATATAACACCAACCCAAAAAAATCCAACCAAAGAGCAGGAGCTGTCGGCAAAAATAACCATCCTCCTTCGGACGTCCCAATTTGATGACCTAAAAATCAATAAAGGACAAATGAGCAAATAGGGCTAACACATATTCTTGTAGTACAGAACATTGTCTTCCAAACGCTATAAAAAACTGCGCAAAAAATTACAAACCTAAGCGGAGAGAACAAGTGCGCAAATGGCTACTTTTTCACTTTTTCACTTTTCACTTCCACGACCTAAAAATTGACAAAATTCACGATGAAAAAAGAAATGCGATACAGGTTCTGATAGAGCAAATCATTTTCTTTCGAAAGTTGTGCAGCGCTATGCAAGAGACCGCCGGTGAAATCTGCAGTGAATCGTTGAAAAAACGGCGAAGACTTATGGGATAACCTAATACTAAAATAAATAATAAATAAATTTAAATAAATTTTTAAATGAATTTAAATATATTCCATTTAAAGATATTTAAACAGCGAGTTCAAGCCCTCGTATAGGCACTCGCACTGCCTTATGGAACAGGTATGTCGCCCACAACATACCCAAAGGCCATCAACTACGGACACTAGCACTCATACACATTGCACAATTGCGTGGTCAACTCGCCTTCACGGTACCTTTTAATATCGGACGCTCTCAGCGCTCAAGTACGGCAATGCGTTCGTAAGGCTGACCTGGGTGGGATCGTTAGCGTCGTTGAGGTACCTCCGGCTCTCAAGGCGCAACTGGTGAGGAACCGCCTTTATGACTGCGCTTGTGAAACGCCCTCCTGCGTGGCGTGACCATTCGGCAGGAAAGGCGAGTGTAGGGTTTCAGGAACAGTATACCTCATAGGAGGAATACATTGGTGAGACGGGCAGATCACTTTGGGTAAGGGTGAAGGGGCATGTGCATGGGCTCAACAGGTGGAAAGTCGCCACACCCTTGGGGGCGTGTAGGTTGCGAAGTCATAGTGGCGCAGTGGTTGGAGTGACTTTGACTATTCTGTCTCGCGAGGTGCGCAAGGCCCTGGAGGCGCTGTGTATTGCCTTCAAGAATTCCGCAAGGAGGAACGGGCGGCCGTAACCTAGGAGTTGGCTCCATTTGCAGACCTTTGTGGGCTTGACCCTGGAGGGCGCCAGCCAGAAGGTCACTAAGGGGCTGACCCGAACAGAGGACCTCATTCACCCACATTTGTTCCCATCCGAAGGGTGACTCAACAGCCCTTCGGCTGTTTACATAAGGTCAGTTGCGCTGTCTTCCTTACGGTTCGTCTCTTTCTCCCTTTAGCCTCTGAGATGGCTGAAACTTGAAATGACTCTTGCACGGGTAATTTCTCTAACTCCCCTTCTCTTTTCCAGGCTCTGAAAAAGGCGGTTACGCCGAAACGTTACCCAAATAATAGATATTGGCACGATGATTCCACGACTATTGGGGGGGGGGGGGGCAAAAGTAATGAGACACCCCATGCCGTGTCCATATTTTTCGTGGCTGGAGTCTGGTTTCGTGCTTGTCGTATTTGTATGTTTGTATGCTACTTACTGAATCCCATCTGAGAAGTTACCACTTCCGCCCTTTCCAGAAGCATGCCAAAACCCCAACCTGTCTCATGCCGAAACCCCAGTCTGACGAGTCGACCTGTGTCGCGCAAATCTCGCCCAATTCCCAACCCCGAGCAGCCTGGGTTCAATATTCACGCAAGATGAGAAGTACGTCTTCTACCTTAACCCTGCCAAGCAGCGAGTCTGGGTGAGGCCTGGTGACCTGCTACCGACCTTCATTCGGCGAGATGCTCACGGCGAGAAGCACCTTTGGAGCTTTTGGATCTGCGCCCATGGATCGCTTTACTGGAAGTTGTTTCCCAAGAGCACTACGATGAACACCAAGGCCATGGTGAACGAAATAGAAGAGATGGGCCGGCGACTCGCTCTTATTCATTCGCAGCGCTTCAAGAAGGTTCTCCTCTTCGACAACGCCGCACCCCATCGGGAACAAGTAACCACGGATAAGCTTGGCCAGCTGGGCTACGTTCACATGCCTCACCCACCATGTTCGCCGAACATCTCTCCATGCAACCACCACTACTTCTTGAGCCTACAGGACTTCCTGGTCGGAAGGGACACAAGAATCCAAGC
>OX375865.1:67422141-67445480 GCA_947359475.1 Heligmosomoides polygyrus bakeri | reverse complement strand
GACGCACCTACTTTTTGTTTCAGCCCCAACTTTCTCCTTCTACTTTTCAAAGTTTTTGTGTGTTCTTTTTATTGTTTATATTGTGTTCAATATACATTCTTGTAAAAACTGAATAAGCATGATACCGTCGTGGTTACGGTGAGCCTTTCCTGACTGTTACCCAGAGAGCTGAATACTTCCTTAACAAGAGAATTAGGCGCTGATCTAAACGTTTGCTGAGGAAAGAGGTCAGCAACCCAAACGTCAGCCACGGCTCTGTCACAACAGATGATGATTACAAGATGTTCAAGCACGATAACGTTCAAATCCAAAATTATCAATCTCTGCTCCGATAACGGCAAACAGATAACGCGCGCAGGTGTGGACAGCCTCTCAGACGAGCACAGCTAAAACATGAATCCGCTGGATTACTCTTTTCAGGCGATTTTGGAGAATGAGGTCTGGGCTACTTTCCACAGAAGCGACCAGTCGCAGAAGGCTACCCTGCTAAAAGCACGGGACGAAATACAAGCGAGTTCTTGCGGCGCGTGCTCATGAATTTTTCCGTCGTTTTCGCTCCTGTATTCTCAGTAAAAGAGCCAATGTCGATTAAGAGTTATCCTACCGTGTTTGCAAGATCATTTTCCATATTTCCCAAGTGAATATTTTAAAACTTACTGCGCAATACTATTTCCACAGTCGTCATTTACTGCGTCAATACTTTTTACGCACCCTATATATATATATATATATATATATATATATATATATATATATATATAATCGGATAATGTCACGTGTCCGTCACGGACATCACGGAGAGGATTCAGAAGACGAACCCTAGACGTCGTCCAACCTGTGTCAGGATTCAAAAGACGTGTTGAAGACGTCGTCCAACGCGCGTAGGGACCAGAGGTGTGCGTAATTACGATTTACGATTTTACGATTTACGGCTATTTTTGTCAATTTTTTTACGATTTACGGCTATTTTTGTCAAATTTTTTATGATTTACGATTTACGACATTTTAGGTCGTATATCGTAAATTTTCGAAAAATGTGATTTTCGATCAACAACCAACTGTCGACCAAATTTATGTGGACTGTGTTATAAAGATGGCCCACTCTGGTCTCTCTTATTGCTCATTCCCACTTTCCTTTGGAGTTGATTCTTGGTGATCTGATATGCTACTGTGTTGTACAATACGTCCTGTTCACAGGCTTCTCCAATCCGACTTTTCTATTTGCTAACTAACCTTTCCAACATTGTAAGGGCTCCCGTTTGGAACCGGACAGGTTCAAGAGGAGAAACAAGTGCAATACAATGTTTAAAAAAATAAGCTCCTGCCTAGGAGGCTGGGGAGGCTGGGCTCCTCCGTTTCCGGTCCAGAGCTTGGAAGGCACATCGCGTTCCTATGCCGAAGCTTGTTCCATTTCAGCCCATAATCTGTGTTTTGTTTGTATTTACTTTTCTCATGATTGTCTTATGCTGACTGTATTGAATAAATAAATAAATAAATAATAAAGGGACACTGGAAGCAGTTGCTTAGAGAAAGAGAGACGAGTATTCTAGCTGCACGTCCTGTTCGCTAATGACGTGGAGTCACTCTGTTTGCAACAGATACATGCTAACCCTACCGAATAGAATTGACGCAAATCCACGATAGAACATCATTCGTGATTGGAAGCGGGGTCTAGAAAGTTGCTACACTCATGTGGAAAGACAACCCACTAATGTCTAGTATATGTCGCGAAGTCGGGCAGCATTGCGAGATGGGAACGTCCCATCCAATCAGACCGCATTGAATCGGCATGTCATTCAGAAAGGGCGTGTACAGTCGGTACCTAATCGGCTGGCAGATGGTCGGTATGTGCTCTGGTTATTATTGGCTGACGCGCTCCCACCGACCAATGCTGCTCACCTTCGCGACACGTACCAGTGCTTCTATTGGCTTGCATTGTGCTTTATAGGGCTGAGCAAATTGGTATAAGAAGTGCGGCAAAATCGAGCGCGTAGCTTCAAAAGAAAAGGTCGAACTGGTCTTGACAGTTTTGATCTCCATTTCCGGTGGCGTGATTGAGTTTATCGTATTCGCCCTATCTAATCTCCTTACGATTCTGCAGGTTCTCGGAGAAGAAACGGAGCTGGCGAAGTAGCCCGAGCGAGCGTAGGGAGGAGTTACTAAATAGTAGAGCAATATTATAAAGTTTTCGAAATCTTAAGTGCAGGCTTTCGCAGGAAACCGGCGCAGTGGTCAGTGGCAGGGGTGTGCGTAAATGAAATTTGAAATTTCGTAAATCGTAAATCGTAATTACGAAGAAACTGTTGTAAATCATAAATCGTAAACCGTAAATCGTGAGAGTCACCTGAACTGTAGTGCAGTACAACTAAATTTCCAGAGGCTTTTTCTGCTAATGTTAGTCAGATGTGATTCAATATTTATTTAACTGTCGTGTTAGCTTCAGTTTTCAGCTTAATTTGAACAATTTTCTTACCACACCATTTTCTTGTCACGGGTTCCTGATAGTAAAACATCGTCCAAACCAAACTTTACACCTTTCAGGAAAGTCGAAAAAACTGTAAATTTAAAAACTTTACTCAAGCCTATGCATGGCATTCTAACAAAAAGCTTGCATCGGTTGAATATTCATTAAATTCCTAACTTACTACCAATGCTTTAGTTTGAATATAAATCTAGGATTTAGCGGAAACAACAGCGCAAAAATCGCTTTCAAAATTAAAAATTTAAAAAAAAACATTTCACTATTGACTAATGCGCCGGTTTCCTGCTCCTGCACTTGCAGCATTTCGAAAACTTCATAACGCCTTCACAACACGCGTGATTTTCAGTTGTCTGCTGCGTGGAATAGCGCGCATTTTTTCAGCGCGCTGATCATTTCTATTATTTTATTTGTATTACTGATTTGTTAGGTATGAAAAAACAGTAACAAATGAAGTTTTCCATGGACCATCTTGACTGTAGCTATTAGCAGACTCATTGATTAAAATTGTTCTATAAAATGTGTAATAATTTTCCATGAACTATTTTTATGATGGTGTCCGACGACATCGTCGGACATTGTCCCACGCGGCAAAAAGGAGACCGACGACATGGTCGGACAATGTCGTGAAAGGAATAATATTGCTCTATCATTTAATGAATCTCAGCTCTCGCACGGGCTACCCTTCGCCAGCTCTGTAACGAACGTTTGCTCTCTGAGAGCCTGCAGCATCGTAAGCGGATTAGATAGAATGAATACGATAAAATCAATCACATCACCGACATTGGAGAGCAAAACTGACAAAGTCAGTTCGACCTTTTCTAGAAATGCTACGCGCTCGATTTTACTGTACCTTTTACATCAATTTCCTCAACCCTGTAAAGCACAATGCAGACCGATAGAGCCATTGGTACATATCGCGAAGGTGAGCAGCATTGGTAGGTAGCGCGCCAGCCAATAATAACCAGAACATAGACCGAACACATTCCAGCTGATCAGGATTCCAACTGTACATACACGCCCACTCTAAATGACATGCTCATTCAATGCGGCCTGATTCGATGGGGAATTCCCATCTCACAATGCTCCCCGTCCTCACGACATATAACGAAACGTTAGGGGTTTATTCTTTCAACATGAGCGTAGCAACCCTCTAGACGCCTGCAATCACGAATGACGTTCGATAATGGATTTGCATCAACTCTGTTCGATGGGATTTACATGAATATATTATAAGCAAATTGACTAGACTTTATTACCAAACAGGTCGCGCATCAAAGAATGCTCCCTCCCTTTCTCTAAGAAACCGCCTCTAATGGCTTTCTATGGGCTAGAATGGAACAACCTTCACTAGTAGGAATGCGATGCGCCTTGCTAGCTCTGGACCAGTAACGGAGGACCCCAGCCTACCCTGCCTTCTAGACATGAGCTTATCATATCATACTATATAATAATCCGCTAACCGAGACTCATAAATTAGTCATAAAATCGGGGGGGGGGGGAATTACGGACCGCGAAAATAGCGAGAAATATACAGACAACTTCTACGTGTCATGGGAACTTTAGCCCTGAGAGTAATCGAGGTCACTGAACACGAATCTGAAGTTTGTTTTAAAAGTATCGATCACCATCATTCGATATTGATCAAATCATCGATCACTAAAAGCAATGGGAAGCCAGGTCCAGTCAGGGGGTGCCAGTAGTGCTGTACCAGTACATGGGGAAGGGGGGGGGGTGAGTTCCAGTAAAGGGGGCAAGTAGTGGGGACACTGCTGTAGCGGTCCCACATGGAAAAAAATTTCACTTCAACATAGCGTTAGAAGCGCTGGGAATCCTCACTTCTGACAGTTCTGGCAAAAAGGCGTTTCGTCGTGCAACCAAAATCGATCAGATCTATCGAAAATGTCGATTTTTGCCTGAGGTTGACCGTTTGAGGACGAGAAGTGAAGGTGTTTGTAGTCAATCTGGCGCTAGAGTAGTAGGAAGGAAGGAAAGCTGGATACGCAGAGCAGCTAGCTTGATCTGATTCTCCTCAGCTTAGTGATACTGCAACTTGCGCGAGGCACGCCGATTGGTCTGACGGAGCACTTGTTTTCTATTGTATTGCACTTGTTTCTCCTCTTGAACCTATCCGGTTCCAAACGGGAGTCCTTACAATGTCAGTGAAATGAGAAAGTTAGTTAAGCGAAGAGAAAAGTCGGATTCGAGAAGCCTGTGAACAAGACGGTATTGTATGACACAGCAACCATCGGATCATCAAAAATCAACTCTAAAGGAAAGTGGGAATGAGCTACATATAAGAGGGGACCATTAGAGTAAGCATATCTTTATAACCCACTCCACATAAATTTGGTCGCCAGCTAGTTGTTGATCAAAGATCACATTTACGAAAATTTACGATTTACGACCCAAAATGTCGTAAATCGTAAATCGTAAAAAATTTGCCAGAAATCGCTTCAAATCGTAAAACCGTAAATTGTAAATCGTAATTACGCACACCCCTGTTCAGTGGTGAAACGATTTTTTAATTTTTAGTTTTGAGAGTGAATTTTTCGCAGTTGTTTCTGCTAATTTCAAGACTAATACGCAAGCTAAAAATTGGTTGTAAGTTAGGAATTTAATAAATGTTCAAATGATGCAAGCTTTCTGTTGGAATGCCAGGCATAGTTTAAGTATAGTTTTTAATTAACAGTTTTCTGACTTTCCTGAAATGTGTTTAGTTCGGTTTGAAAGATTTTTACTAGCAAGAAGCTGTGAAAAAAGAAATAGTTTGATAAGAAAACTGTTCAGCTTAAGCTGAAGATAACACAACAGTTAAATAAATATTGAATATAATAACATCTGTTTAACATTAGCAGAAAGAGCTTTAGGAAATTTAGTTGTACTGCACTACAGTTCAGGTGACTCTTACGATTTACGGTTCACGATTTACGATTTACGACGGTTTTTTCGTAATTACAATTTACAATTTACGAAATTCCGATTTTCATTTACGCACACCCCTGATAGGGACTCCGAGTAAGGAGGACCAGGAGGGGACTAGTAGGAAGGGGACCAGTGAAGAGGAGATCAGCAAAGGAGGGCCACTAGAGGGGGATAAGGGGGGACCAGTATTTTCCCTCAATATCGTCCAATGCGTGCCGGGTTTCAGAAGACGGGTCACAGAAGTCGTGGCACATCTGTCGGGGTGCAGGAGTGTCATAGACGTCACGGGGACGTGGTGACACGTGAGTCGGGACTAACAGTGTCACATGTACTGCCGTCGGACCGTAAACGGTAACGATATCGACCTGTCGACCAATACCGGTCAATTCTCATCATGTTTCTGCAGATTAAGCACTTCGAATTGGGGCCCTCATGACCTGTTTCTCGCCACATAGCGGGCACTTCGGAGAATAAATCGTGTACATGCGATAGAGGGTAGATGGCCTTCATAGGAGCAGAAAGGCCCTATCATATCCGCCTGCACTAATCTATATATTAAAACCGGATTTTGTTTAATAAAAGTAAGAAGGATTGAAGCAGAATGGAGGAGGATTGGGATTGTTCTATTCTCGAGGCCCCAACCATGCGTTTGGTGGCCGCTGAACGTCTGGTCAAGGTATAATTTGACATGTAAATTTCTTAACATCCTTTTATTGTACATTTAAAAGTACGCATTTCTGCAGCGGTCTCCTAGATGGTCATGGGGTTCGATTTTTCGCCGATTTCCTATAAAAATCGAGCCATCGAATCATCTCGCCTATATAGAACATGCCAGTCTGAAGGGGTGCTTTTCTAAATGGCAGATTTGTCTCTCCTTCTATTTTTAATGCGCAGTTAGCTTTTTTCAGAGTAGTCGAAAACTCTTCACGTTACGAGCGTTTAAACCCAGGTGTTCTCTGCCATCCCCGGTCGCATGCAAAGCCTATGTTGCCTTTGAAATAAATTCTGCTCTGCATGGAAGAGACATTGTATGAATATGGAAGGATACCAAACAAAAACTGTGTGTTTTGGGTTTTTTTTCGACGACCTTCGGTATCAGGGGTTCGACTTTAGTATTGACATTCCAAGTGCGACTGTCAATGAATCTTGGCACGGTCCTGTTAGGATGAATGTTGATATTTAGCTTCGGCCAGGATTGTTATATATCTTTATTCCTGACGGCTGACGTTTCGGCGTTGTCGCCTTCTTCAGAGCCTGGAAGAATCGAATCGAATTTGAGAAACTATCCACCAAACTCCATTTCGTACTGCAGAGCAAATTCACAAAGCGAAAAGGAACTAAAACGGCACCTCAAATTTATAGAATGGGCGGCTTCAGAACTGAGAGTCGTTCACCGTCAACGGCCGCTGGATGTGAGAAAGTGAGTGGCAAACAGTTGTAATCACTATGTTGGTGATAGGTAATAATCTCACTTTCTCACATCCAGCGGCCGTTGACGGTGGACGATTCTCAGTTCTGAAGCCGTCCATTCTATAAATTTGAGGTGCCGTTTTAGTTCCTTTTCGCTTTGTGAACTTGCTCTGCAGTACGAAATGGAGTTTGACGGATATTTCTCAAATTCGATTCTATTCTTCCAGGCTCTGAAGAAGGCGACAACGCCAAAACGTCAGCCGTCAGGAATAAAGATATATAACAATCTTGGCCGAAGCTAAATATCAACATTCATCTTTAGTATTGATTTTTTCGCCAAACAAAGCAATCGAACCCCCGATCATATAGAAGACCGTTGTGGAAAAACGTATTCTTTAGTGTGTAATGAAAACGATTGGAAATTTTTGTGGCAAAGTTCTCTGATAAATTACCTTCTTCAGATATAGAAACCTTATACCCCTCCCCTCCCCTTGTCACATCTAAGGTCGCAGCAAAAATGACTTCTTTTTTACTGTATGACAAGCAGGGCACAAAATTTTATGGGGCAGTTCTGATGCCTAACGTTGTCTCCTTCAGCTAGAAAAGAACTTATTTCCGTAATAAGTCAAGGCTTCGCTGACTGCAGCATGATCTATAATATAATAGAACGTTTCAAAAAATCTCTGTACACTATGATTGTGAAAAAATCTTGTGAGTTTCTAAGAAGGTACCTAAATTATTATTAACAAATAGCCACAGTGTTTTAACACGTTTGCTTAAGCCTCGAGCGGCTGGTAGAGAAGCTATATGTTGTCACAGGATGTTTTGTTGCGATTAAAACTCCATAGCCCAGTATTTTCGTAGCAAAATTTCGGGTCAAGATGTTGCTCGTTCAGGTAGAAGAAGATGTTGAGCCATGACATTCTTCTAAAACTGACAAATATTGAACCCGCCCTGATTGATGTAAAGAGGCGCTCCAGAAAAATCTTTATTTTTAGCCTTGATCAGCACTCAAAACTCTATAGGATTCATAGAATTCATAGATGCTATGAGTACGGAATTTTTCCGTACTCATAGCGCGTCTCCTTCGGGGAACAACAGGCGGATCTCCACAATACCAAAATCATACATGGTAAGACCATTTCTGAAGAGGTACAAAGCTCACGTAGAAAAATAAAGAATAAAAACAGACAAGGAGAATGGAGTTGTTTTGGAAACGGGGTCTTAAATTTTCGGCCAAAAAAGAACACGCGTGGCCCTAACCACCACTTCAAGATCATTCCTACTCTGCTCAAAAGATGCAGTTACGATGACATCGCGTAGAACAAGGCCGCTGTCATGGCTGCGGTCACCAGAAGGGGATGAGCGGTGCAGCCATAAGGCTCGAACCATCTCGAAACGTCTGCCTCTCTACAGTATGAAAAACTCATCATTTCCGGGAAAGAACCCGTCGCTACTTCAGTAGGCTCATTGATGAGCGCTTTTCTGTAGTTCTAGTTCGCGTAGCAAATAGCGTAAATTACTAGATATTTCCGGAAAATTTTGCGTTAGATAGTCTTAACGACATTTGCAAAGAGATGATGTAAATCCGGTAGATCGTTATGCATTCAATTTACACTCTGGGATTCTATCAACCAGACTGTCTAAGATTGTAGAAAACCAACACAAAGAATGTGCGTCTGAAAACGACAAACTGGCCAAAGGCTCAAGCATTGGAGAAATATTTTCACGTAGCAAGGTCGTTCGAGCAAAACACAGTTAACCATGTTACAGCAGTTAAACGCAGTTAACCACCAGCATTTCAAGGCTTCAAGATAAGAGGACATCAGGGGCTGGATTCATCAACGACTTACGTGACTTTAACGGCGAATTGTAAGTGAAAAGCTCAGATAACGTGGCTTATCAAGCGATATCGTGAGCGGTAAGCCGCGTTATCTGAGCTTTTCGCTTACAATTCTCCGTTAAAGCTACGTAAGTCGTCGATGAATTGGGCCCCAGGTAGAAGTGGTGACTTTTGCCTCACCAATTGCTGCAACACGGTACAGCTTGCAAACTCAGCTCCTGACCGCTACTTTAGAAGTGTTCCGTTCGTCAGCCATTCCCACCCTTCGAAGATGCGTGATGAGGCGTCAGCTCGTGTGCCGATGCTAATCCATCACCAACCAACTTGCGCGTAACGGCATCTACCTTCACTTCAATAATGTGTGGAAGCGAACAAGTGTTTCTGAGTGCCGTCGAAGGTTGGAATGCAGAACACAGGAAATTACCTACTCCTAACCGCAATAAGCATGACTTTCAAACCAATTCGCTCACGGCCGCAGTTGAAAAATGGTAACGGCTACGGCAACACGCTGAGCATCATCAGCGATACACGACTTCGAAGTTCAGCGAGTCTCCACAACGATAACGATGGGCTTCCCAGAAGGTGCGGCAATAACCACCATGGACCTATAGACGACAGTCGGAGTCTGAGCCCTTTTAATCGAATATTATTGACGGTAGATACGCCGAAAAATGCGAAAATCGGAAAGTGACTAGCAAGAAGTCCATGCGAAAAGGGAAAAATGCTCTCCGTCCTAGACACAACTTGCAGCTAGCAGAGGCGAAGTATCAACCTTGCAAAAATATTCCTATGGGGGACATGCACTAATCGCCAATCGCCATAAAAAGAGACGCATCGCGGATTGCGCTGTGCGGAGAAAACGATTTATTCGGGCCAAATCTCGCAAGAACAGAGAGGAGGTCAGCGGGACGACCTTGTTCGTCGACCGAGTCGCGGCTCGAGGCTGTCACCTGAGTCGCCGCTCCTTCTTGGAGAAGGCTTGACAAGGCGTACTGACGTCTGGAGCAGCGGCGAATGCGATCGAGGTGTCTACCTGATGCTAGTGGTGACCGTTTCAAGGACATCATCTCTCCTTCGTGCGATCAGCGCGACGACTAACTGCACCGTGAAGTCGCCCGTTGCACGTTCTTCACACTCCTGCAAGCGGCATACGTAGCCATTTGCGCTTCTCCTGCGTCAGGGCCTAGAGCCAGAGTTGGTGAGATCAGCGCTTGCTGCATTAGCAGCAGAGCTGGGCGGAAGAATGGCCACTGACTTTGTTAACGAATTCTCATCCACGTCTTTTCACCGTTGTTTTCCACATCGATAGCTCAGTCTTGAAGTAACGGTAAATCGGCACTCGATGGCCGATCTTGCTACTTCGATTTCTTTGAGTGCTCTACTTATATGAATGGAAAAGTAGACACAACGCCGTGGCCGCAACTCGTAACATCAACGCCGCATTTGGGGGAGGGGGAGGGGGATTTCGCTAAGGAACGGCTGCGGGACATTATGTACGAATGGTCGCCGCGGACGCGGCGAATAGCGCGGCGAGCGCGGCAGTAGAAGTCGCAATTGGGTGACTTCAGCGGCCAGTGATATCTAGACCTGCCTCACATCAAGTGTTAGAAAGTGTATACAAAGTCAGTTTCACTGCGATAGTGCGTCATATTTTCAGTTTTTCCTGAAGAAGCATTATATAAAATTGAGCATTAGAACGTTGTGTAGTTTTATACCTCAAACTCAATTTCTGAACCAGAGCATGTTTTTCCGCAGCTCTTGCAACAGCAGAAAGGGATATCAACAACTCAAGCCTAGCGTCTGCAGCAGCTCTTGAGGCACAGCTCACACAACCGCGGCGGAGCTCATCGCGCACGCGGCAGTCACCGTCGCGGACGCGGTGACCATTCGTACATAAAGACCGCCCCTCCTAAGGAACGCATAATTCGGCTCTGGTTCGAAAGATTTCGATCTGGAGATGAAAGTCTGAGATGAAGACCGAGGTAGGCCGCCATCACTCCTTAACGACGGCCAACTGAGAGCCATGGTGGAAGCGGATCCACGTCAAACTGTAAGAGAGCCAGCACTGCATCTCGGCGTTGACGGCAGCACTATCAGTCGCAACCTAAATGCGATCAGAAAAGGAAAGAAATTGGATAAACGGGTGCCGCACGAACTGACACTCGGAAGGATGCGGAAGCACCACGACACTTGATATTGAACAGAACTGGTGAACGAACTGCCCTTGGGGTACTCCGCTCGTGGTAGGCATAATAACAAAGTGAATTGAAGAGTATAAAATCAGAAAATTTTATTTTCTCTAAAAGCGGTTCGTTTCGCCACCTATCTCCAGACGAACCTTTTTAGTTATAACACCTCCTCGGTGGAAAGAAATTAAAGAAATTGAACTTACGGGATGTCTGTCGATCAGCTGTCCCTTGCTCTTGTTTTTCTAAAAATAACTCCACTTGGTACATCAAGTTACATCAATCAATATCCAAATGGATAACGTTTATCATACTACAGAGCAAGTCATTTTGTTTCTTCCATATTCTTTATGCGTGGGATCATTTCATGTGCTCATCGTGTCTCTTGGCTTTTATTTATTTACCAGACGTTCAACGGCCTAGCGGCCGCCAAACGTCTGGTTGGGGGCTTCGCCCCCAAACCCTGAAACCCTGAAAAACTTCTTTACACAGACGCATACCATGCTGATTCGGTTGCTCATGTCCGAAACCTTCTGCGATTGTGATACAGCGTTTTCATATAACTGCTCTCTTGAAATGAAGTTCCCAATAAAGCCATCACTGTTAGAAGATGGAAAGAATCACACAGATATCATCCATTGAGGAGATAACCTCTCTCCTATGTTTTAGAAAAATGTTTTCCTCAAAACTGTCAATAATAAGAGACACTAAACGGATAAGCGAACGCGCCTGCCTCTGTACGTCGGTGACACGTCTTGCAATCCCAAGCGGCCTTTGACCGACATCGGAGACACGTCTCTGAACGCGGAAGCCCGTTGCCCCACAACACTGACACATCTTTTGAATCCGGACGCCACCCACCCCCTCCCCACCCCACCTTACTGGTTCTCTCGAACAGGTCATCCTTTAGTGGTCCCCTCTTGCCCGCTTCAGCTGCTGGACCCCTTCTTTTGATTGCCCTTATTGGTAACCATCCTTAATTAACTCCTCCTTTCTTGTTCCCTTATTGGTAACCGTCTACTGAACACCATTATTGGTTTCCCCATTCCCTTGGACCCGTCTACTGACCCCATTTTAGAGATCCCGTATTACTGGTTCCCCGTCTCCGTGTCACCTCCAGCCCCCTCCCCCTTCCAGGTCACTTTCACGAATTTCAAGAATTTCACTTTTCAAGATATTCCCCCCCCCCCCCAAACTTGTCCTCCCACGCTCACGGCGTGACATCGGTGACATGCCTGAACCCGGACATCGTTTAATCGACATCGTTGACTCGTCTTCTAAAGCCGGACGTCTTTTGAAGGACATCGCTGACATGTCTTCTGTACCTGCCCCCCCCTTCCCCCTTTGCGCGACTTCGGCGACAGCTCTTCCGAACCCGTTCGCCTGTTGCACGACGTCGGTGGCACCTCTTATGAACCCGGACGTCTGTTGAACGACGTCGGTGACACCTTTTCTGAATTCGGACGCCTGTAGAACGACGTCGGTGACATGTCTTCTGATGGTGAGTACGAAAGCCCTTTGCGCGACATCGGTGACACGCCTTCTGACCCTCTCGACCTGACATGGGTGACACATGGTCTGAACCCGGACGCCTGTTACTCGACGTCTAGGATAGGAAAGGCCAGACGGATAGGCAGACGGACGGACAGACGGACGGACAACCGCTTACTCTTTTATATATAGTAGGATATATAGTAGGATTATTATATCTCAAATATTTTATCAATTTTGGCTATCAATCGGTTTTCGTGCGAGTACTACTACTATAAGTTGAGAAAAAGTCTGATCTCATTTGACTTGGAACGTCCGGTGGATACGTATTCGGCGATCCACTTGACGGGACTCGGGTGAAACGCCAAATTTTCTAGCTTGAATATTGATTTTCTATGGGGCACCCGACAATATCATTGATTGCAGTTGCTCAGTCACCAATGCATTCAAGCGAGTTGGTTTCGACAGATCGGCCGGGAACAAAACCATGCTGTTGATCAGAAATAATTCTGCGTGCACCAAGAAATTTGATTATATCCTTCTTAAGCACCTTCTCAAATAGTCTACATAATATAGAAATAATACTAACAGGGCGACATGTTCCCGGATTACAGTTCGGCTCCTTCAATATTGATATTGTAAATGAATGCTTTCAACGTAAAGGGATCTCGCTATACATCATTGATTGGTTGAAGAGGTATGCGAGGAGTCCTCATATAACACAAGCAATTCTTTGGAAGAAGAAGAGCGGGATGAAGTCAAGTGTAACAGAGGTAGTCGTTGGCCATTTCATTAGTAAGTCATAAAACTGTTTCGACTCAGACACGGGAAGTCAGTCATGGATCGATTGCTGGCGAAAAACTTGACGGTCTTATCCCATCATCATTCTGATATACTTTTACAAATGCACTTGTTAACAAATTCACCTTGTCTTGAGTTGTTGTAGCAATAACTCCCTTATGTTTGAGACTGCCCACATGATCGGGACCGCTAAATCATCATTTCCGCCTGGTGCAGCATTCCCGCCTGGTACATTCATTCCCGCCTGGTGCAGTCGTTCCCGCCTGGTGCAGTCATCTCGAGTCATCAGCGATGGGATGAATATATTGAGCGGTTTGATAAAACTTTGTTAGAACTTTTTGTCAAAATGCAAGAGTCACAACTTGCAATTATTAAGAAGCTTGACGCTATAGAGGCTCGATTCGCACCGGAATTCCAAAGGGGTTCTGATCCGAGGTCTGCCTTATATAGACTTTGGTGAAATTTAAGGCTGACACCAAACTCGTGGATGCCGAAGCGTGCCGAATCACATGGGTGGTCATTGGTGAGCAGTCCACCACGGCCCACACGTGCGCGTTTGATAGAGAAGCTGTTAAAGAGGTGGTGGAGAACTCTGGCGACGATCTTCTTTTAAACGAGTTTAATACCGGCAGAATAACTTTCCATCGGCATCCAAAGCTCAGAAAAACAGCAAGCGGTATAATAAAGATCTATCTAGGCAGTCAGGAACTTAGAGACAGGATATTGGCGCACATGAGAACGGGAAGGCAATCGCTTACAAGAGATTACGTCCACTCCTATGCCAGGACAGATTGTATTAGAGAGGAATTGGAGTACGATAGATCGCCGTGAAAAAAAGCAGGTATAATGAACAACCAAGAAAGTAGGCTCTTATATGTTGTGAGAGACTTGGCCATCCACACACTGAGCAATCCTTGCGCATTGCCAGCACGACACAACAGCCAACCCTCACCTACGCCAAATGAATCTGCGCCAGCGCTTCGCCCTCCATCTCCTACGGGTGCCCCATCCCTTCACATTTGTGCTAGGGCACAAGAATTGCCAGTACGCGAAACACAACCTCCTTCATATCTGATCGATGAACAGTACTGCAACAGCGGCCGCACATAAAGGCGAAATAGTTTGAAAAGCAAAATGGGATCTCGCATCATAAAAGCCCTAAGGATGAAGTTCGAACGCCTTTACGCGCTCCTTACTCTTTCAAGAATGTAGCTTTCGAAATTGAGACTGCTGTTGTAAACAATACCTAGGCCACGTATATCTTCGACACACTTCAAGGTGGCCCCTCTCAAAGTAAAGGAAATGTTCATATGTCTGCGTCCTAGCCTCATAACGGCGGTTTTGTAGGCATCTATTGCACTTTAAAATTTTTGGAAGTCACGGTTAATATTCTTGGATCGTCAGCAAGGATGGTGCAACAGCCTGGGAAAGGTGAGCAAGGTAAATCGTTGTTGAAGATTATAAACAAAAAAGTGGGCTTAAGCATGCACAATACCGCTCTCGTCGCGCGGTCAAAAAGACGGTTTGCCACGGAAAATCCGTCGCAATCGTCGCATCTTTTAAGTTGTTTGAGAAACTGTAGGCACCGTTCGATCGGTCTTCTCGAGATCTATACACATATATACAACATTTGGCCAGACCACCGTGTTTTCGCCGTGGGTGGCCTAAAAAATAACTGCCGCAGGATTTTACGATTAGAGCACCTTATTTTCCAGGACGTGCATGTGACGTGCAGTGTTTTCGGAGTATCTCAAGCATGGCGGGCGTTGTCAGTGCTCTGTCATGCCTGAAATGCTCCGACAGTGCGTCGTGCACAATGCATATAGGATCGAACCTATCAATCGAATGGGCGGAAGCATGTCCACTAGGTTTCTATCTTCTCTCAATGGAAAATGTAAAGCCTTCAAGACTATCTTGCACCGTTTAGAGAATATTATAAGAAATTTCCGGTCGTCCTACTTAGAATTTGCTCCAATTAGTCCGACAAGCCTTTAGAGTGCGCCGTACACAATGCATATAGGATCGAAGCTATCAATCGGGTAAGCGGCTGAAATGTCGTGCTAAGCAGCAAAGCTTACCTTCTTTAGGTGCTTTAGTGCATACACTGACAGCAGCTTACACAAATGAAGAGGTTCTGTGAAGCGAGAAGGGAGAGTGCGCCGTGTACAATGCATATACGATAGAGCCGTTTGAAATTAGATTAGATAAAAATTCCGCCCGCTCTACTCAAGAATTGCTGTACTCTGTCCCAGCGAGACTTTAGAGTACGCCGTGAACAATGCATATATTTAGAATCGAACCTATCAATTAAGTGACGCGACAGCTTGTAGAGTGGGCGTTTGGGGAGTTTTATCAGAAAATACCAGCCGGGGAGAAAATTTGGTCGCACAAGCCTCACCTGAATTTTAGCAGCGCTGTAATTTATTCCATTTATGGGCTACACCGTTGTGCTTTAGAGCACCGCAAGAAACTTGTGCTGCCTACAAAAGTCTCTAGTTGCATCCGGAAAGATTTGAACATGATAGAGTTATTGCGCTACGAACTCGCCCGCGCGTGCATTTGCGAGCGGTCGCCCTATTCGATTGATAGGTGCTATTCTTTATGCATTGTTCGCAGCGTACTCCACAGCCTTCCTGAAACAGAATACAGCAAACCCTGAGTAGGGCGGCTGGAAATTTCTGATAAAACTCCCCAAACGCTCACTCTACAAGCTGTCGCGTCACTTAATTGATAGATTCGATTCCAAATATATGCATTGTTCACTGCGTACTCTAAAGTCTCGCCGGGACAAAGTACAGCAATTCCTGAGTAGGGCGGGCGGAAATTTCCAATCTAGCGTAATTTCCAACGGTTCTATCGTATATGCATTGTGCACGGCGCACTCTCCCTTCTCGCTTCACGAAACCTGTTCATTTGTGTAAGCTGCTGTCAGTGTGTGCACTAAAGCACCTAAAGAGGGTACGCTGTGCTGTTTAGCACGACATTTGAACCTCTTCCGCCCATTCGATTGATAGGTTCGATCCTATATGCATTGTGCACGACGCACTGTCGGAGCATTCCAGGCATGACAGAGCACTGACAACGCCCGCCATGCTTGAGATACTCCGAAAACACTGCACGTCACATGCACGTCCTGGAAAATAAGGTGCTCTAATCGCAAAAGCCTGTTGCAGTTATTTTTAGGCCACCCATGGCGAAAACACGGCGGTCTGGCCAAATTTTGTATATATTTGTATAGATCTCGAGGAGGCCGATCGAACGGTGCAAACAGTTTCTCAAACAACTTAAAATTAAGAGAGTTATGAGCATGTGACGGTTTGCGACGGATTTTCCGTGGCAAACCGTCTTTTTGACCGCGCGAAGAGAGCGGTATTGTACATGCTTGAGCCCACTTTTTTGTTCATAATTTTCATCAACGATTTACCTTGCTCACCTTCCCCACCACCATCTTTGCTGACGATACAAAAATATTAACCGTGACTTCCAAAAATTCTAAAGTGCATTTTAAAGATGCCGTTGCAGACTGGTCTAAAGCTTGGTCACTAGACATTCCTACCTACAAAACCGCCGTTATGAGGCTAGGACGCAGACATATGAACATTTCCTTTACTTTGAGAGGGGCCACCTTGAAGTGTGTCGATGATATACGTGGCCTAGGTATTGTTTACAACAGCAGTCTCAATTTCGAAAGCTACATTCTTGAAAGAGTAAGGAGCGCAAAAGTGTTCGAACTTCATCCTTAGGGCTTTTATGATGCGAGATCCCATTTTGGTTTTCAAACTATTTTGTCCTTATGTGCGGCCGCTGTTACAGTACTGTTCTCCAATGTGGTCACCACACAGTAGCACACTTATAGGTAAGGTTAAAAAGTGCAAAATTTTTACGTATCGCTCGTTTTCTAGATGCGGACTTCAACTTTCTTACGGGGAGGGGAAGCGGCTATCTAGGCTAAGTGCAGAATCCTTAGAGTTCAGACGAAATGTATAAGTTGACCACAAATCAAATCAGTCTTAACATCTCTGATCCTTTTGAGATGGAACCGAGTATTGCTAGATTGAGGGGTCACCCGTTTCGCATCAGGCCCGAGATACCTAACACAACTAGCTATGAGAACTCGTTCCATACAGCGAATGTAAATGCAAGCTTATCTCCTCGTTTCGATTACAGATCCGCGTCTTATTTCTTTTCGTACAAAATAGGGAACTCCAGGAAGGCAATTTTAACACGGATGCGCTAGTGGGCCCACACACCGAAGCCCCTTCCGCTACCCAATTCAGTGTTATAACATTGTTTGTTCCTCTTTTTTTACTATCACTTTGACTTCTCACTTTTTTCGTGTTAGTGACACTTTTTACAAGGTGACCCCCCTCTCCAAACCTATTTGCGCCGATCGTTTCCAGTTACAGCAGTTTCAAAAGTTGGTTGCAAGCGAGCAAGAGGGACGTAGTGTGGTGAACGTAATTGAACATTAACGCTTATTTCTTGTCACTCAGTCAGTCAGCCAACACAGACACTAGCTAACAGTCATATTACTCACATCATCAATTTGACACTCAAAAGAAGTATAATATAATAGCATGACTTACCTTGATCTGAAGAATGACAGAATAGGAATCGTTTCCATCGAACGTTGATGCGATACTTACTTGCGGTACTTGCGGCCCGTTCCTCAACAAAGATTTGTCTTGTCCCAGCTTGTTCGCCACCTTGTTCGATCTTGCGCCAATGTAGACCAGTGGACGACTACCGAGTTGGTGTTAGAGGTACGGATGTTGTTCCGATCAGCGAGCTAATCTTGCCATAATAGAGGAGGACGACCGACTAGTCGTTTCTTGCTGAGTAGTTCCCAATATATAGTGGCGGTACTCTAACATCCGTCCTTTCGTCTCATCAAATGTCCAGCGAAATTGTGTTTTGCGAAGAATAACGTCCCAGACTCTGGACATTGCTAGTATCTGTTCATTGTGCAATCCGGAGAGTCGCTGCTGGTGTAGAGAGATGCCGACATCTTCCTTTCCAAGGCCGTTTGCACTCTTCGTAATTGATCATCTGCTGCCTTTATTTCGCACGCGTAGCACAGCGCTGGAGAAACTGTGGAGTTGAAGATATTACTTCTCACGAGGAAAGTCAAAGAGGTGAGCTGGAGTTTCTCAAAGCGATCTATATAGGGTTGTAGGGGTTGTCTGGGAAGCACCGTAGTGGTTTCCAAATTTCCTGCGGACCTCTGGGTAGGCCAAAGATGGCAAAAAAACTGCACCGTTTCAGCTCGGGCCGATAACGCAAAACTGACGCCTGGAATACGTTTGACATGCTCAAGAATAATCCTGCAAAAGATTTGGAGCTTCAATCATTGCTAGAACGTGGGGTTTGATAAATCCCTAGTAGAAGTGAGAAGGCACATTCGCGGGAGGCATCCACCAGCTGTCGCCTCAGCGACTGGATGGCCGAGTGGATAGCGCGGTGGGCTTGCGAGAAGTTGGTCAACGGATCGATTCCGGGGTGGGATCTGTGCATTACTAGTGATGTTTTTCATTTTTATCAAAGTAGAGTGCATTTTGGTCTCGACAAGGTTCAGTCCTCGCGTTTCAACCTCTTTTTAACCTCTTGGGATGTGAGCCAAGCTAGCCTTCGTCGATTAGATATGGCCATGCTGTCTGTTAGGTCCTTCGTTCGATGTTTTTCATGTGTAATCCCTTTTTAATGTTTTCTAATAGTTTTAGAAGTGTGTATCGTAGTAACCTTGTAGTGAGCAGGATCGACTACTACTTTAATCCATTATCAAGATATGCTGATCGCCTTTCCGATATCTATGGAGAGCGCGTTTCTTGTGACTTTTACTAACTTCTACGAAATTAGAATTTGATCATTCTTGCATTATTGGTCGCACTTCTGCCTATTTTGGTGCCCATCACTCTTCTCTACTCTAGATTGGTGGGGGTCCTCTGCAGGTATGCCACATGCACTCTCGCGTTTGCTGGATCGAAAAAAATTCGCCAAAGTTCGTCTAGAAAGAAGGGATTTGGGATACTGATCACGAATCTGGAATCGTTTTTTGTTCCAGTAGAATACAGAGGCTACGATATGAGTAGGGTGCAGGTAAATGAAATGGTGGAGACAGGTTAGCCGCACTCTTTCCCCACTCCATTCGCCTAGGGTTATTATTGGGCGAGGATCACAAATTTGGTATACACTAAACGAACACGCGAACACTAAACTCTGCCGAGACCAAAATGCACTCTACCTTGATAAAAATGCAAAGAACGCTACTAGCAATGCATAGACACCACCCCGGAACTGACCCCTTGACTACCCTCCCCCGAGCCCGCCGCGCGATCCACTCGGCCATCCAGACGCTGTGGGACGGGTGTTGGATGCCCCCCGTGAATGTGCCTTTTCGCTTCTACTAGGAAATCATCAAATCCCGCGTTCTAGCAATGACCGAAGCTCCAAAACTTTCGCAGGATCATTTCTGAGCACGACAAGGGTATTCCATGCGTCGGTTTTGCGTTATCTTCCCGCACTGAAGCGATCTGGTTTTTTGCAACTTTTGATCTACCCAGATGTCTGCAGGAAATTTGAAAACCACTGCGGTGCTTTTCAGGCAACCTCCTACATCCGTCAATAGGTTACTTTGAAAAAGTTTTTTGCCATTGTTGACCTACCCAGAGGTCCGCTGGAAATTTGGAAACCACTATGTTGCTTACCAGACAACGCCCTAGAACCCTATATGCAACACCGGCCTTAACTTTTGGTCATTGGGCGGAAAAAGCGAAAAAAACCGCCTTTTGCGCCGCTTTTCTGTAGCGCTCTTCAAATTGACCGCATTGTAAATTGAAACACATATTCGTGATCAGCACCGAGCTCTCTTCCCGATGAGTTGAAAAGCGCATAGCGAGCGTCTGAAATGTAGTTCAGTGACCTAATTTCTGCCCGGCGCGGCTGACCCCTGTGCTCGCGGGAGATAATTACACCCACAGCTCCCAAGTGGCTAATGAAGGAAGAGATTCGGCCCTTTAAAGCCTAGTTTCTGCATTATATACATAGTCACACATAGTTCTCTGGATTCCCTAGTATATCACGATCACAATGATCTAATTCCTTAAAGGATCCGACAATTTAAGTGTTGTTGCTTTCAGAAAATGCCTCCGCTTTGGAGGACTCTAATTTCGTCATATCAAGCTTGTATGTGCTTATACTCGTTTGTCATGTTGGAGGCGAGAGTGGAAATCAAGCTTAGGAACCTTTAAGGTTGAAATCGTTAGCGATTGTACGCTGCCAAAGTTGCCCATATGACACTTCTTCGTAGTTAGTCGTACACTTTTCGTATCATTAAAGTGGGCAAAAAATGGTTTTTTTTTTTGAAGACAGGAACGTAGATATTTGGAGTCCTATGAAAACACCTTATAGTCTTTTATAGGTGGGAATTCGACTGGCCTGGAGGACATTTTGGCTACCCAGTTACAGAGCAAACTCACCTCAAATGCTAACTGAGTGTCTTAGAACAGTATGGCAGGTAGTCGTCGAGCTGTCGTGCCAAGATTGATATCGAACGTTTATTCGGCTTACGTTTCGGCGTAACCGCCTTCTTCAGAGCCTGGAAAAGACAAGGAGAGTTAGAGAAATTACCCGTCCAAGAGTCATTTCAAGTTTCAGCCATCTCAAAAGCTAAAGGGAGAAAGAGACGAACCGCGAGGAGGACAGCCCAACTGACCTTATGTAAACAGCCGAAGGCTGTGGAGTCACCCTTCAGATGGAGATAAATGTGGGTGAATGAGGTCCTCCCTTCGGGTCAGCCCCTCAGCGACCTTCCGGCTGGCGCCCCCCGGGGTCAAGCCCACAGAGGTCGGCAAATGGAGCCAACTCCTGGGTTATGGCCACCCGTTCCTCCTTCCTATTGATTGCGGGGTTCTTGAACGCAATCCACAGCGCCTCCAAGGCCTTGCGCGCTGCGATGTCGACCTCGCGAGCCAGGATCGTCACCGCCACTCCAACCACTGCGCCACTATGACCTCGCAGCCTGTGCTCCCCCAAGGGTGTGCTGACTTTGCACCTGTTGAGCCCGTCCACATGCTCCTTCACCCTTACCCAAAGTGGTCTGCCCGTCTCACCAACGTATTCCTCCTTGCATTCAATGCAAGTTATGAGGTATACTGTTCCTGAAACCCTTCAGTCGCCTTTCCTGCCGAATGGGCAGACCACGCAAGAGGGCGTTTCACAAGCGCAGTCATAGAGACGGTTCCTCACCAGTTGCGCCTTGAGATTAGCCGGAGGCACCTCAACGACCCTAACGATGTCACCCAGGTCAGCCTCACGAACGCATTCCCGTACTTGAGCACTGAGAGCGTCCGAGATAAAAGGTACCGTGAAGGCGATTTGACCACGCAATTGTGCCCTGTGTATGCGTGCTGGTGCCTGTAGTTGACGGCCTTTGGGCATGTTGTGCGCAACATACCCGTTGGATAAGGCAATGCGAGATGCGATTTCCCTAGATGAGGACTTGAACTCGCTATTCGAGGACACCAGAGCAGCTGTTTGAAACATATTCCGAACAATGGCCCTCTTAGTACTATATGGGTGTGCGGAACGATAGTGCACAATGATGTTCTTGTTGCTGGGCTTCCGGTACCACCTAGTTTGGAAGGTGTTCCTAGAGAGACGAATTTCGACGTTGAGGAACGGCAACCAGTGACTTGTCGGCTTCTCCCTTGTGAGCTTAATATGCTCAGCCTGATGGTTAAGCAACTCGAAGCAGGCATCCATTTCGCTCTGCGAGGGACATACGATGAAACAGTCATCTATATAACGACAATACAGCAAAGGTCTGCGTTCCATTACGGGTCTCTCTATTTTTGACATGTACGCTATAGCTAGCACCGGAGCCAAGCGTTGACCCATAGCTAGGCCTCTAACCTGCCTGTAGTACTGTTTGGACCACTTGAATATGTTGCACTGAAGGCACTCGTCTATGGGCACCATTATTTGGGCAATGTTGAGTCCAAAAAGGGCCAGCTGGGCCTCATGCTCAACAAGGATCTCGTGTACCGCTTGCATGGCATCGCCTTTGGAGACGTTTGTGTACAACGACGTGACGTCAAACGACTCCATCACGCAGGTATCTTCTACATTAGTCTCCCGGAGCTTATCCAAAAGGGCGCTGGTGTTAGGAAGGTGAGCTGGAATAAACCGTAGTAGCTGCGTAAGAACCAAGTTCAGCAGCCAAGATATACGGTCTGCCGGACCACCAATGCCACTTATGATAGGCCTAACCTTATACAGCGAAGGGTCGCTAAGGGCACCACCTGGTGGCAACTTATGGGTCTTGATAAGAACATACAAGACCGGGCAGACGGGATGCTCACACTTCAGCCGCGCCGTAATGCTCCTAGGGAGGTTTGCTGACTTTGCAACCTCAACCCGGAATTGCCGCGATGTTTGCGGTACCCAGCTGATCGCCTTGCGCATCGATTTTGCCTTGCAGCGCAATTGATCCCGTAGCCTCTGCAGGCTGCCTACGAATTTACGCGCTACGCCATGCGACAAGCGTCGTAGGCAGCCTGCAGAGGCTACGGGATCAATTGCGCTGCAACGCAAAAATCGATGCGCAAGGCGATCAGCTGGGTACCGCAAACATCGCGGCAATTCCGCCCCGCCTTTCCCTAGTTCGTTTCTCTGTGCGCAGGAGCCAAACTGGGCGATCGATAAGAAGTTCCGCATATTGGCCACCTCCTTACTCACAGTTCTGCAGAGAAACATGACAGGGCGGATGACTCCAAATCTCACAGTTGATCAGCGTAGAGGTCTGAGGGAGATCCGGAACTTGACGGCTTCAGGAGCAATTAAAGTGGGCGTTACTGATAAGGGAGGCGAGTTTGTGGTGCTACCACAAGAACTTGATAGGAGAGTATTTTTACCATGCTCCACCTCCAGGACAGCACCGTCTACTGTCAGTCCACTCCTGAAGAATTTAGTAAACAGTTCCGCCGTCTAAACCGAAAGTGGGTTGAGGCTGCAAAGTCAGCAAACCTCCCTAGGAGCATTACGGCGCGGCTGAAGTGTGAGCATCCCGTCTGCCCGGTCTTGTATGTTCTTATCAAGACACATAAGTTGCCACCAGGTGGTGCCCTTAGCGACCCTTCGCTGTATAAGGTTAGGCCTATCATAAGTGGCATTGGTGGTCCGGCAGACCGTATATCTTGGCTGCTGA
>OX375865.1:67241795-67421941 GCA_947359475.1 Heligmosomoides polygyrus bakeri | reverse complement strand
TGAAGACGTCATACCACACTGAGCTATTATAATGCATGCTTTTTTCTGACCAATTCCTATGTTGAATTGACAGAATTGATTGCCTACTACATAAATATGAGCGGTCTAATCCGTTCATCTGTAACGTTGTCGAATAGTCAACAGATTTTGATGGATTTCAGCAAATCCTGGCTTAAATTGTTCGTCGGAAGAGGGAATCGCGTGACGAGTTGAGCGGTGTTTTCAAGGCGAAGCCCAACCAGCAGGCAATTCGGCTGGTGGTGCTTCGGACACCACTCATAATCCCATAAAAATTAGCGAAACAGTGTCTTTGAGTCAATTTTTCTTATTCTTCTGTTCCAGTCTGAAGAGTATTCCGAAATAATGAATCGGCATTGTATAAATTGAGTGTGAAAATTTGTCTACAGCTCGAAGATTACCTGGCCAATCCTTTTTCTTTACTATATGTATGCTCACCGTAATATCAGGTTGAGTCATAAATTTTGAATCATATCTGTTTTATCTGGAATCCAAAGTAGACCAGCTGAGGTATTATGTTTCATTTGAATCCTTCATTGCGATCATTTTAAGTTAGGAATCGTTAACTTTCCCTGCGTTGTTGCAAAACTTTATCCTCCAGAACGATGACCACTCAAGTGACAAAGTGTGTGGCTTCATTTTCAGTTAGTCCAAGTTCGGCAGCAACCTAGCATCGAAGATCAAGCACATTCACGAATTCACCGGCAAGTCCACTTCTAACCGAATACATTATTGGAGGTGATGTCAGAGGTTCCCTTCCGTCCAGAAGGGCAATAAAGACAAACGATTCGCTGTAAACAAAGGGCCCCACCAAGTCGAATTCTTCTCAAACCACACTAGAATTGACCGCTGATCTCAACACCTCCTAGTGAATCACCGCTCGTCGGCTGCAGTAGACTGGAAGGCTGCCAAAATCTCCTTCATTAGTGCGTCATGCTTCTGCCGAAAAAACCCTAGTAAATCGCTGCGCTTCCAACTGCCGAGTGCTCCTCCACCGGTTCAAGCGAGGTGGCCTGGATGGAGTCCTTACCAGCCGTGAAAAGCGGATGCTTTATGAGAACCGCGAAGCAATAAAGCAATGGCTGGAATGTAGCGAGTCCGGGTTCAAACGTCAGAACCGGAGCTCCACCAAAGGAAGGTCCTGTGCGTTTGGTGGACGTGTAGTAGTCCAGTACACCGGGAGCTGTTCCACGTAGTCAAGCCATCCTCGGCGCTTGCTTCTGCCAACAACTTCACTAGTTCCAGCAAAAATCAGTGGAGAAAGGAGTCGATACGAACCAATATTTTTCCACCAAAGCAATAGCCGACCGCTTGCTGCACTTCAGACGCTGGCAAAAATCTAGGAATTGGGTTGGACCAAAATCAAACAAGCACCATACACCCTGGACATTGTGCCTCTGAATGTCATGTTTCGGTCAATGGATTACTTCCTCTGTGTTAGGCGCTTCGCCAAAGGTCACGGCGGTGGTACACGACTTCTGCATGTCGAAACCGACCGAATTCTACCGAGATGTAATCCAATCAGTTCATGAAAAGCGGAAGAATCTTGTAGAAAATGACGGCAATTACTTCGTTTAAGTCAATCACTTTTCATTTGTGGTATAGTCTTATTTTGCTGGACTTTCTGCAAAATTTATGACTTAACCTAGTATTAAGGACCAGTAGTAAAATTCAATAAAGCCTTTATTTTATAGCAGGAATCCAAGAGTAAAAATCAACGTTAGGCCTTCACTTCATAGCGTGTGCCACATACGGGGTGTCTCAAGAAATGTATGCACTGTTTGAAAGGTGATAACTTCGCTCACACTAAAGGTACTGAAAAGGTTAAGAGTCCATATGAAAGCTTAGAAAAATAGAAATTTTATGACATATAGGCGCCATGCACTCGCCTGATATCTTGCATTTTACATTCGATTGATTGTGTTCCGCTTGAATACCTGTTATAATTTCATCACAAAGTGGCCGTATCGATTGATTTCTCTTTCTTTTAAGGTTTAAAACTTAAAGACACACTAAGGCTTGCGAAAAGTGCAGGGTATCCTAAAAATCAGGTTTTATTTGAAAGGTTCTAACATTGCTGCTAGCAAAGTTTTTGAAGATGTTTGAGACTTATATGAAAGCACAGGGTAACGAGATTTCTGGGACGTGTAAAGAGTCAAGATTGCGCCATGCCCCAGAGCGATACCTTGCATTTCGGACTCGAATGATTGCGCATGGGCTGAATGCCTGTCACGATCATGTTACCGTTGCTGCATTCGTTGCTGCATGCTGCGCGCTGGCTTTCAGGTGCACCCTGAATCGAAGCTCATGGTTCGGAATTCTCGCCAAGGCCAACCAGGCCTTCCATCTCTACGAAAACGATGAGTTGGTATCAGGCTTCTCTGGTAAGGACCAAACCACTCATGGATGGACTGGCCACCACACGTCATAGCATAAGTCACATAAAAATTAGATTTCCCTCGAGGAAAAATAAAAAATAAGTTAAAGAAAGTAAAACTATAGCAAAAATTGAATGGAAGTCAACAGTCAAACAGAAATGAAGGAGTTTGAAGGGCGAGTTTTAAAGGCGTTGTGAAAATGAAGCGGGTTCGAGCAGCCTTTCTGGGATGTGCCACGCATCTAAACATTGTTAAAGCGTAAATGCGAAACGAAAAACACAAGCGTATAAGGGAGAGGTCGTAGTTGTCCAGAACTTGTTTGTTGTACTATTCTACTCCACCCTCGTTTGGAAGGATCAATATGGCGCCGCGGCACCGGAAGTGTGAAAACTGTAGTTAGGCGATTTACGGCGCTCTCAGATGGCGCGAGGGATCACAGAGGCAGGAGAGTGGACTGGCTCCGGAACTAATCTGGGTCCCGACCAGGGCTATGGTACATTTGACTCGTGAAAAACCGGTACAAATGAACGAAAATTTGAAATCGAGCTATCCTTCGAGTCAGAATTAACTAGAGAATGGCCTCGTAGAAAATTTTTTAGTTTTTGGACATTTTTTAAGATGACACTCAGTTAGCATTTGAGGTGAGTTTGCTCTGTAACTGGGTAGCCAAAATGTCCTCCAGGCCAGTCGAATTCCCACCTATAAAAGACTATAAGGTGTTTTCATAGGACTCCAAATATCTACGTTCCTTATCTACGTTCCTGTCTTCAAAAAAACCAATTTGTGCCCACTTCAATGATACGAAAAGTGTACGGCTAACTACGAAGAAGTGTCATATGGGCAACTTTGGCAGCGTACAATCGCTAACGATTTCAACCTTAAAGGTTCCAACTTCGCAGCTTGATTTCCACTCTCGCCTCCAACACGACAAACGAGTATAAGCACATACAAGCTTGATATGACGAAATTAGAGTCCTCCAAAGCGGAGGCATTTTCTGAAAGCAACAACACGTCGAAATTAAATTAAATTGTCGGATCCTTTAAGGAATTAGATCATTGTGATCGTGATATACTAGGGAATCCAGAGAACTATGTGTGGCTATGTATATAATGCAGAAACTAGGCTTTAAAGGGCCGAATCTCTTCCTTCATTAGCCACTTGGGAGCTGTGGGTGTAATTATCTCCCGTGAGCACAGGGGTCAGCCGCGCCGGGCAGAAATTAGGTCACTGAACTACATTTCAGACGCTCGCTATGCGCTTTTCAACTCATCGGGAAGAGAGCTCGGTGCTGATCACGAATATGTGTTTAAATTTACAATGCGGTCAATTTGAAGAGCGCTACAGAAAAGCGGCGGAAAAGGCGGTTTTTTTCGCTTTTTCCGCCCAATGACCAAAAGTTAAGGCCGGTATTGTAGGTCGCTTTGAGCAACTCCACGGTCACCTCTTTGACCTTCCCGTCAGTTCGCAGTCACTGCAGCTCTCGACCGCACCTCTTACAGAATTGTACGCCGCTCATGCAGCTCTTTTCCTTTGTGATATTTACGGTCTGAGGTCGTTCTTCATGTTCAATAGTCGCCCGAGGTAGACGTAATCTTCGACTTGGAGAAAAGGAGCTCCTTCAAACAGTACTGGGTCACCGCCCGCGAACTCGTTCCTCATAAATTTTGTCTTCGACATGTTGATCGTTAGTCCAGCATCAGCCTCAACTCCTCCGATGTGAAGCTCGTGCAACATTCTTGACACTTGCTCCGTGAACTTTGTGATGAGGACAATATCCTCTACTCTTGCTCAAGGAGTCGAGTGCGAGCGCCAGTGGACACCTCGATCTCGATGAAGTTTCCAATCTCTATCGGAGTGCACCAGGGATCTGCGCCATCCCCACTGCTCTTCGTGGTCGTCATGGATGCAATCTCACGAGTCACGTCCGATTGCAGCATCTACAAATGGCGGCACCTTGGACGTTGCTGTATGCTGACGACGTCATGTTTGCATGTGAAGACAAAACCGAGCTGGAGCGACAGGCACAGGTGTGGTGCGATCACTTGGCATTGTCAGAACTTTCGGCAGCGTCGACCGTGCGTGGCTGCGTATTCCTTGGCTGTGAGCGTCCACACTCTCTCTGTTATTCAGTCGACCTCTCAACTACTCCTCGGTGCTATATTTATCCTAAACGTCGCTTCGGGTGGCAAGGAGGCCAATCTGCTATTTATCTTGCCACCACAAAAGGTATTGTTTTTTCTTTGTTTTTGCTTGAGAGTTGAGAAGGATTATCGGAGCGATGGCCAGCAAGGAAGGCAATCGGTCAATGAGATCCGCGGCTGGTGGTTCTTCCATTGCAGCACCAGCCAGGCCATCGCCCACGGATGCCGCAGCAGACGCTATCGGCCAATTGCAGTCGCTAATGGCTAAGGCGAAGGTACCGGCCTATGTCAAACAAATGGTCGAGCTACTTATGACGACAAGGCAGGAGATTCTGGAAGTCATTAAGAGGAACATGGAGCTGCTTGAAGAAGTTCGACTTCTCAGGAAAGAAAACATTTAACTGAAGGCAAAGTTAGCGAATGTTGAGGTTTCCAAGCCAACTTCTGCTGTAGGCACCTCTGAATTACCACCTAGCCCTGACTTTGGGAAAGTCGACTACGAAATTGATAGATCTATCGTACTTTCTCGCATTCCTGAGTCCTCTTCGTCTAAATCGTCGGAGCGATTAACCTATGACTTTGCATATGTTGTAGCCTTACTTGATTTCCTCGGTGTAGAATGTACTCCTACCTCCCTGTACCGCATGGGAAGGATTGAGCAGAACAAGCCTCGGCTAATCAAAGCCGTACTTCCCGCCAGCAAGTTCCAACGGCTTGCGGTAAGGCGTTCCATGCCTGCGCTTCTCTTCCGCACACAAGGGCGTTTATTTACGCCCTTCGCTAACATGGGAGGAGAGAATGCGCAGGAGGGAGCAAAGCAAGGCTACTGGGGAAGTGGGCGATGGCAGTTCCATGCGAACAACTCAAGCTCGTGATGCGTGCTCCTCCCCGCTCTCTCGAAGTAGCCCGCTCGCTAGCCGTTTTACTTCGACAGCGGTTATTAGCGGCCCTACGGGAAACTGTTGACCGGTCTTCGGAGCAAATGCTTAGGCCTAGTAACTAATGTTTGATCATTAGTCAGAAATGCCAGTGCGTTCGTGATAAATTTATGCACTCATAACCACGACTCGGCCGTACCAACGGAGACGTGGCTTAGCTCTGAAATTGAGCTAATAAAACCCCTTTTGGGTTTCGCCAGCAACAGGTATTTGGATATAAGATGTGAGCGGCTTTCAAAAAAAGGTGGTGGCATATTACTTCTGCTGAAGAAGACCTTCTCGCATAATGTGGTATTCAGGGAATCAGTTCCAAACTGTTATGAGATTCTAGCATGCGATATAAAACACGATTTTTCTGAATTTCGTTTCATATGCGTGTATAGAACTTCAGACTGTTGTGCATCAGGATCGCATCAGCTATCTAAGGCTATAAGCGACTATTCCGCCTCAAATTTGGTTACTGTCTTAGTAGGAGATTTAACATACCTGATTTAATGACGCACCATCGCAGCAATGTATCTAACTAGAGAAGGGCTCGACCTTCCATGGAACTTCAAGATGAGACCAGGATCATTAGAAAGAGCTCGGAATGCTGATTACGAAGGGTGTTAAAATTGAAAAATGAAATTCCTGAGCGAGTTATGGCCTGCCGAATGCGACGGGCCACCACAGGCTGGCCGTGCGATGCACTATACCTTTGCTCTTGGGAAAAATTTCGGATTTCGAATGATCGAATAATATTCGATTTTCAAAATTTCGAATTTCGAATGACCGAACAATATTCGATTTCCAAAATTTTGAATTTCGAATGATCGAATATTATTCGATTCTCAAAATTTCGAATTTCGAATGATCGTATAATATTCGATTTTCAAAATTTCGATTTTACGAATGATCGAATTTCGAATTGTCGAATATTCGAATAATCAAATGAACTCCTTACTTATTGTGGTTACCCAATGATTGACATTTACTTATTTTTTTTGTTACCCACTCTAAACTGCGTTTGACAGAGCGGCATATACAAAGGCTCAGACTGTCATTACTCTTATACCAGTTGGTTAATTGCGAAAAGGATCGGTAATTATCAATTGCGGTGCATCGATTTCTATCAATGGATCTCCTGTCCCGTGGCCGACGTACTCCCGCTACTCTTACGTTAAATCAGGGCTAATAGAGTGGAGTGTGGTGAGTCCAGCGAGTGATAAGAGCTACTGAGGCTGAAGGCTACGAGCGAGGCGAGGGCGAGCTGAGGACCGAACCGAGGCTGTGGAAGTCATTGTCCCGGCTCAGATGCCTTTGTTCAAGCGCCGCAAAGGTTGCTCCATCCATTTCCTTCACGAGGTCAAAAGACGGTGACAAAGGTACAATGACAACGATGCACCCTTGCTTCCCTAAGAATTCGTGCCCCGAGAAGAGAGAAACACCTTGGTTAGACAGAGCTAGATTGTTATACATCTTGCTCCATAGGTTACTGTCTCCTTAGGTTATACCGAAGCTTCTATGTGGTAAAAGAAAGGTTAGCATGGACGAAGAAGTAGCACAAGGGCGATCTGGTGCAGAGGAGGCACATTGGAGGCTCATGAGTGGCATTCAATCTGCGTTCTGGCTCTGTTGAAACGCTTCGCGTCACTTATAAGCAAACGGACCCGAAGTCCATGGTTGGAATCTAATCTGGTAAGACACTACGACTTGGACAGTGTTATTGCGAAAATGTGGATGGCTCGCTTTCATAGGAAACGAAGTATGACTGGCTCTTGTACTCCATAGCCATTGCTCCTTCTCTCTTCTTTAAGGTCTTTGCTGGCAGAAAGCAGGAGCTTCCCAGGCTCCAGAAAGTGCTACCTCCCTACCGCAGCTCCTTCCGGCTTTAATTGTTCCGTTGCTGTACTTGGGGTAGAAATACAAAACGGAGATTCTCCCATAGTATACCGTAGGCAAAAGCGCCATTGAACAGCCATAACACAATTCACTCGTTATTCAAGTGACTGGCCGCAGGAGGCTCGATGGCGTTCAAAGGAAGCAGGGACGCAGCGGAGCGTTTGTCCGCGCTTACCTCAGACTAACAAAGGAAGTGTCTGAAGCGTATGCCTGAATGGGAAGACCGAGTCATATAGGAGAATCCCACCCTCAATTATTATAAAAATGTGTTTATTTTTTCGCCAAGAAAAAACCCAAGGAGTACAGGGTCGTTGTAGTTACAATGTAATGGGCGCCTCACGAGTTGGGCGGTCTTGTATGTCCGCGATGCGTCTGCAGCAAGCGGGTCGCAGCGTAGTGGATAGAGGCGTTGCTTCATGCGATGGAGATCGAGGGTTCAGTTCTACTGCGCTGCTGCACTTTTGCATTTCAACTAATTGTCGAGATTTGATGGATTCTGACGTCTATACCATTTTGAAGGTTTTCTACTCATTTTTCCAGCTGCATGTTTTGGTATTCAACATAATGATGTATAAACACTCAACATCAGTGATACACAGGCACAATGTGCATGAAGAAGAAGCAGTGGTCACAATACGGACGGCTTATAAAGGCTACTGGCTCCTCAAGTTTGTTTCCCTAGATGGACCGATGACCTCGGGAAAAACCATCCTGCTATTTTCAAAGACCAGGATGACGTCGCAGCTGGTTCCAACGAAGAAACGAGGTCTGTGGATCCCGCAAACTGACATACATCGATACACTCTTTCTCTCATCTTTGCCTGTCAACTGGTGATCAGAGGTAGCTGAAGGTTTCCTAAACCTACCACCAACAATGTCCGCCGATGCTGAATGGTGATCCACCTACTTACGCTGAAGTGTGGCCCACCTTTAGGCAAGGAACCTTCGAGGGAAGAAAGCAAGCTGGCCGAACGGATGGCCAGCATACTCAAGGACTTCGAAGCACGTCAACGTGAAGTTGACGAAGACGAACAGCTGGAAGTGGTGGAAGAAGAAGATTGGATCCGCAAGATGAACCGATAGACGTGGAGAGGCAAGTAAGCAGTGGACATTGGGACGTTGGGATGATTTCACTCCCACGTCATTGTGCACGACCCTCCTTTTGACCTGCAAAAAAAGGGACAACATCCTGAAGGTAGATGTCGAAGCTGCGGGTAGCTGCGGATAGCTGAAGGATAACGGATTTGTTATAATGACATTGAAGGTGGTGTCGCTGGTATACCTGTGAGGAGACTGTAGCTTTTAAACGCTGTCCGATTGTGACCAGTGCTTCTGTTTCATGCACTTTGGGCCTGTGCATCACTGGTGTTGAACGTTTATACATCGTTGAGTAGCTTTCTCATTGCCTTGCGGTTGAAAAACCGGTCACTAATAAAAAAGTGACAAGAAGTTTACTCTCCACGGTGTACAACTGGAAAATTAGGCAAAAAAAACATCTAAAAATGGTATAGATGTCAGAATCGTTCAACTCTCAACCAAGCATATGAAATGCAAAAACGCAGCAGAGCAGGAGAATCGAACCCACGACTTTCCACCCATGAAACGTCTCTATCCACTGAGCTCCGAGCCACTTGGCGGGCGTACAAGACCCACGAATTCTACTGTAACGGACTCCCTACTCCTTGTATTTAACCACTTGGCAAAAATAAACCCATTTTTATACTAATTGAGGGGTGGGGATTCTCCCTATATGAATCGCTCCTCCCTTTCAGACATACGCTCCAGACCCTTCCCTTGTCAGATTGCATACACACAATTCGGCCACTTTGAATGACACGCGAAACAAAACATCGTTCTTATCAAAAGGTCACAATTCACTGGTCTTCGAAGAGGACTGCCATTAACTTGTTAAGAGATTGATAAAGAATATTCGAAATTCGATCATTTGAAATTCGAAGCCTTCGAATATTCGAATAAACGAACATTCGAATATTGGGCTTTCTCGATTATTCGTATAAACGAATAATTCGAATATTGGGCTTTCTCGAATATTCGAATAAACGAATAATTCGAATATTGGACTTTCTTCGAATAGCCGAATATTCGAACATTCGAAATTCGACTATTCGAAATTCGAAAAGGACAAAGGTATACGATGCACCTGGCGCGAGAATGGTGAGTCATCGGGGCCCCGTAAGAGGGGACCGTCAGCTGCGGCGGTGGCGTAGGGTAGTGCTCCTCCTCGTCAGGTGCGACGTCGTTGGTTCGGTCCCTATTGCTGCCGGTTTTTTTTGCACACCATAATTTATCTTCGAAATGATATTTTGTTCTGGATTGTGACACGTATTTAATTAAATAGCGAGGAAAACTACCACACACGCTTGTAAAAAGGCTTGAAGGCAAGAAACTGGTATGGTCAAATTTTTATTTACTATTTATTTTGCGCAAGTAGAGTTTAAATCATATATTGAACAACTAGAGGTGTTTCTAACAACCTTGGCATTCGTGGAACAAAGCAAAAAAATGTGTGAAGCAAAAAGAGAAGTGGTAAGTGTATGATGAGGAATTTTTATTTATTATTTTGCGCAAGTAGAGTCAGAATCATATATTGAACAACTAGAGGTGTTTCTAACAAGCTTGGCATTCCTGGAACAAAGCAAAAAATTTGTGAAGCAAAAAGGGAAGTGGTAAGTGTAGGATGAGGAAGAACAAAATGTCGTTGGTCTACTGCATTTTTGACTGATCGGGAAGCCCAAAATGTCGTTGATCTACTGCTTTTTCTTCACTCACTATGTCCTTTTCACCAGCAAAGGTGGTGTCCATTCTTCTTCCTGAATTTTGGGTCCCAGACGACAACGATGCACCAACTCGTGAAGAGAAGAAGATCGCTAGAAGGCTCGCAGCTATTCTACGTGACGGTGCGGCAGCTTCAGTTGATGTGGAAACGGATGAAAATTTGGGATCAGATGTGCCTACTGATGATGAGTCCGATTGGGACCATTGTGATGACGAGGGCGAAGAAAACTCGAGTACCACCCATCAGAATGTTATTCACTTTGACACCACAGCTGTCTCTGTCGATCAGGTATGCTCGTCTGTTGCATATCATTTTCAGTGTATGAGTAGAACATTTTTTCTTTCTAGGTGACGAAGCCACGGATCTCCCTCGATAGAGAGCCTTCGGGCTCTCTTGTTAAGAGGGATCTCGGGCCGCTTGTCGCAGGGCCACGTGGCGCGTCCCCGGGTGGTGGATAGGGGAATTAAACGCGAACCAAATGCGACCGTGTACTGCCCAGAGACGCAGGTGGGACGCAGGGGATGGACTCCCTGCTCCTGCTAGGTCGGGTCGACGCGTTCCTTGTGCGTGGTAGCGGCATGTTCGTGCACAATGTGCGTGGATGTGTCCGTGACTGTGCGGATTGTAACTGTGTCGGCCCGGCCAAAAGTATGCACTCGGTAGACTGGGAGTACATCGTAAGGCGATTCGAGGCCGCCTCAAAAGTCTCGCCCCGTCCCTTCGGGCAGTCTGGCTCGCTGCCCGGAGTTCTTCGCCCGCACGACAGAGCCTGACTAGCTACCCGTGTTGTATGGAAGTCAAACACAGCAGCACTAAAGGGCCTCATTCCCCTGACCCCGAAAGAGCCCCCATTTCTGCAGCGATGGGAAGGACGAGTACGGAGAGGCTGCTAAAGTCTCAGGGCCTAACCAGGCTGCGCAAATTGAGAAGGACTAGTATGACGATCTGTACTTACAACGCCCGCACACTTGCATCGGAAGCATCCGTCGAGGACCTGATGATGCAAGCCAGGAAGATCAAGTACGACGTCATCGGACTGACCGAGACGAGAAGACACCACCCCCTACACGCCGCCTACGACTCCGGAGAAGAACTGTTCCTCGGAACATGCGACAGTAGGGGAGTAGGCGGCGTTGGTGTCCTCGTCAACACGCACTTGGCCATGAACATCGATTCGTACGAGTCTCTGACAACCAGAATCGGACGTCTGCGACTGAAGCGATGTGGTTCCGTGCCAGCTTTGACCGTATTCGTCGCGTATGCCCCAACATCCGACTACGACGACGAAGAGGTCGAAGCCTTCTACGTGGAGCTGGAGAAGTTCTATAAGGAAGATCACGCCTTCTACAAGGTGATCGTCGGCGACTTCAACGCCAAGATCGGACCGCGAAGGTCGCCGGAAGAACTTCACATCGGAACCCACGGTTTGGAGTGGAACGAGCAAGGTGAAAGGCTGTCTGAGTTTATCATGTCGACCAAGACCATCCATGGAAACTCGCAGTTCCAGAAGCCTCCCTCCCTACGATGGACCTGGGAATCTCCCGGTGGGCAGTTCCACAACGAGATCGACCACATCATCTTCAATCGCAAGTTTTGCCTGACCGACGTCTCCGTTGTCCCCAAGTTCTACACGGGATCGGACCACCGCCTCCTTCGCGCGAGGTTTCGCTTTTCGCGTCAAGGAGAGAAGGCCGCGAAGTTCAAGAAGAGGAATCCCAGAACGACCATCAACTGGGACCTTTACACCTCTCTTGCCGGCCTTTGGGAAGATGCCGTCATGGACAACATCGACGAGGAATACGACCGCTTCGCGCCCCATCTCCACGATAGTGCTAAGGGAGCCGAGAGTTTGAAGACCACCAAGAGACGCCTCTCTCCGGAAACTCTCGAGCTTATACGCCAGCGTGGAGCAGCACGAGAGTCAGGCAACTACCAGCTGACGTCCGAACTTGCGAAGCTATGCAGAGCGGCGATAAAGGAAGATCTGAAGGAGAGAAGGGCGGAAGTGTTGGCTGAAGCAGCAGAGGCAGGGCTGAGCATCCGCAATGCCCGCCGAAACTTCGCCAACTTCAAGACCAAGATGACCGCTCTCCGACGTCCTGACGGAACCGTCACCTCTTCCAGAAGGACCATGGAGAAGATCATCCACGACTTCTACTCCGATCTCTTCGATAGCCACGTCCACCTGCCCCTACGCCATCTTCCGCAGGATGATACGTCATCCCCTCTGTTCTCCCTTCCGAGATCCGACACGCCATCTCGTCGGTGAAGAAACGTACAGCACCCGGTCCTGACAGGATCAGAGCTGAACACCTGAAGAACCTCCCGCCAGCGCTCATCAACACCTTGGCGCGACTCTTCACACGCTACCTGTCCGAATGCAAGGTTCCATCTCAGTGGAAGACCAGCAAGACCGTCTTGCTGTACAAGAAGGGAGACGTGCACGACATTGGCAACTATCGCCCGATCTGCCTGTTGTCCGTAGTCTACAAGCTGTTCACTCGAGTCATCCTGAATAGGATTAGTAGAACACTGGACGAAGGACAGCCATGCGAACAAGCAGGATTTCGGAGAGAATTCAGCACGATCGACCACATACACACCATTACGAAGCTCATCGAAGTGTCGCGAGAGTACAAGCTGCCGCTGTGCCTTACGTTCACGGAACGGATGGGTTTCTGATGCCCCATTCTCGCTCAACGGAACGAACATCTCCGAATGCTCCAGCTATGTGTATCTGGGTCGCGAAGTCAACATGGCCAACGACCTAGCACCAGAGCTGAGCAGGAGGAAACGAGCGGCTTGGGGAGCTTTCAAGAGCGTCGAAGAAGTCGTGAAGAAAACGAAGAACGTCCGACTCCGTGCCCACCTATTCGACTCCACTGTTCTTCCTGCCCTAACATACGCCTCAGAGACCTGGGCTATACGAAAGCAGGATGAACACGCGATCAGCGTCGCGCAGCGTGGAATCGAGAGGACGATGCTCGGAGTGACACGACTCACGCAAGTGAGAGAAGGCCTCCGGAGTTCCGAGCTTCGCCGACGTTCGAAGATCAGAGACGCTGTCGCATGGGCCAAGTCGTCGAAAATTAGGTGGGCCGGCCACGTAATGCGATTCGCAGACACCCGCTGGACGAGAGCCGTCACAGACTGGATTCCGCGGGATGTCAAAAGAACACCAGGACGCCCATCAACGCGTTGGTCGGACTTCTTCGTGAAAGCCCTGAACGACCGATATGACGCTCTTCGTGTCCCTCGAGCGAGGAGGATCCATTGGACCACTCTGGCACGCGACAGGGACGAATGGAGACGCTGCTGGCGCCCGCTCGAGCAAGTCGATGATCAACGGGACGACAGGTGATACAGGTGATACAGGTGACGAAGGCTATTCAGCACTACAGAAGCTCGTCGAAAGGATATCGATCGTTGTCGAGCATGGGAGCAAGATTTCGTTGGATAAGAAATGACGACCATTTGAGGAAGCTTCGCAGGATCGAAAATGAGCAACAAGAGGCGCTGGAAACGAGGGCTCGTCGTTCTCTGCAGATGAAAAGGATTACTGCGCTTCTCCATGAAGAAGTGAGAGAGAAAATGGCAGCAGGTTGGATTCCACTCCTAACTGACCTTTTAGGTTCCTTTTCGGAGCTTTAGCAAATGTTAGCAAATTCTACACGAATTCAGGCGTTACACTACATGACGAGAATTTACGCAATATGGCACTTCATCGTCGAGGGCTTCAGAGCAAGTTCGTTTTGGATAAAGTCGTTCAAACGACGCTATGGAATTGTGTCGAGGAAAATAACGACATTCGTGACAAAGAGAAACTACAGTACCGGACGCGTTTTTTGAATAGACACCGAAAAAACCGCACTTTTGCGGTTTTTGCGTCTTTTTGCTATAACTCGCCCAAAGGTCATCCGTTTGAAAAACCAAGGGTATATCTGAGCTCAGGAGATAGAGATCTGGTATATGCATTTCATATGAAAGATCAAAAATGGCCAAAATTGAAATCGCGCGCAATTTGCGAGTGGGGCAACCGCTCGCAAATTGCGCGCGCGGGTGTTTTCAGAGCGCAGTAACTCTGTCACATTCGAATCGTTTCGGCTGCAACTCTTGGGTCTGTAGCAGGTAGAACGGTTTAGTAGTACGCTGAAGTAGAGCGGGGTTGCTTAGGAAGAGGCAGTGTCACAGGGGTGCGAACATGAAGGTGAGGCTTGTGTGACGTATTTTTTCCGATTTCGGTGGACCACTGCGGGAAGACGCGGCAAGCTAACAGCCTCAAAACGCGTAGGCGAACAGGCTGTTTAGGGTACTTTACAACTACATGCTCAGTATACCTCAGCTGCCTAAACTGCCTTAGCTTCAGCTGCCAGTTTGAAGCGGCAGAAGATAGCAGTTAGAGTTTCTTGCGCTCTTACTCGGCCAGAATTGAGTTTTCGACACTCGCAATGGTAACAGTCTGTTCACCATGAAATGCGCTATCGAATGGTATCAATTTCGACCGATTTCGGGAACATCGATTTTTTGACGGTTTCCCATCGAGGACGAGGCCGCTCGAGACCGCGGCCAGCGGCAGGCGGACGGTGACTCATCGAAAATCGATATCTTGAAGTTGTGCCATGCTTGATACCGTTCGATAGAGCTTCTCATGCTGAATTGAACGGTGTTATTAAGAGCAGACGGAACTGTAATCTGAGCGAGTAAGAGCGAGGAGAACATCGACCGTTGTTATGCTAAATTGCACCCGCAGGCGTGTACGGAGCGCGGTAACTCTGTCAGCTTCAAATCTTTCTGGCTGGAACGTGTGGATTCCGTAGGCAGTAATATGCTCTAGTAAAGCGTCAAAGCACAGCAAATTAACTTACGATTTGGCAAGGTTACCGCGGTGCGAAAATGCAGGTTAGGCATATGTGACACGACTTTTTCAGATTTCGGTCGACCGCTGCGGGTACACGAGGCCAGCTAACGTCATGCCAACTCGCGGACGAGCGAAACACCGAAGGCGCTTTACGATGATCTGCTCCCAAATCTCCAGCAGCCTAAACTGTCTTAGCCCCATCTGCCATTTTAGAGCGGCGGACGGCACCAGTGAAGCTTCTTCCGCCCCTACTCGCCCATATTCGAGTTTTCGAGCCTTAACCAGGGCACCATTCTGTTCAGCTCGAAAAGCCCTATCGAACGGTATTAATTTCGACCAATTTTGAAATCATCGATTTTTTGACAATTCGGGGACGAGGGCGCCTTCGCAGAGCCAGCCCGCACGATAACGTCATCGAAAGTCGACGATTTGGAAATTGGCCAAATTTTCTTGCCCAAACTTCGTCCAAAATCGTTTAAGGGTTATTTGGGGCGCTTATTACGAATTCGACGTCCGTCTTAGAAAATTCCACCGATTTCGATAGGTTTTGGATTTTCTTCTGGACAAATGAGGATGGCCGGGTCAGGAACACCGATTTTGCTCAAACTTCGTCTAAGGGCTGTCCTGGGACGATAAAGGCTACCTTGTCGACGGTAAACGGATCAGCAACCATCGCTTCGCCGACGATATTGTTCTCATCTCTACCAGCACAGCAGAAGTCGAGGAAATACCAAACGAGCTCAATGTGGCAGGTATGAAGACTGGATTGGACATGAATATGTCCAAAACACAATTTATGGTCAACCAGTGGTGTGACACGGGACTCGTAAGGTTAAATGGAGTCGCTCTACAACAGGTCGACTCCTACGTCTATCTGGGAAGAGAGCTGAACATGGATAACAACCTCGCTCCTGAAATCGCCTGCAAGAGACGCGCAGCATGGGCAGCCTTCAGTTCGATTCGCGAAGTCACCGATCAGGTCAAGGATCCCGGCCTCAGGGCCTCGATATTCAACGCCTCTGTATTGCCTGCGATGTGTTACGCGACGGAAACCTGGCCCGACAACAAGACAATCGCCAGAGCGATGCAAACTACGCATCGTGCACTGGAGAGATGTCTTCTAAGGACAAGCCTTCGTCAGCAATGGCAAGAAGGCCTACGAAGCTCGGAGCTACGGGAGAAGTCGCAATTAGCAGACCCGCTGCAGTACATGAAGAAGTCCAAATATCGCTTTGCCGGACACCTGCTTCGACGAAAGGACGATAGATGGAGTCTCCGTGTCACAGAATGGCTCCCGAGAGACCATAAGAGACCACTGGGACGACCGCCAACGCGATGGGCAGACTCATTCTCAAGATCTTTCAGAGAGCGGAGTCTGCCTCACTGGATGCAAGCAGCCAGAGATCGAGCGGTCTGGAAGAGTTGTGGTCCCCGCTGAGAAGACCTCCAGCAGACAAAAGGACCATCAAAGAATCAAAGTAAAGTATCGTCTAAGGGCAGGATTATTCAGGGTGCCAAATACGATGCCGAACTCCATTTGGCCGATCATGGCAGGAGACCACCCATACCGATAACTGAGGGTGGTCAGTGATCCTGACCCTACCAAGGCCAAATGGCTGTAACATGCCAAAATCGGCAGAATTTTCAAAAACGGACTTTGTACTCGTAACCAGCGTCCCCAATACCCCACTATACGATTTTGGACGAAGTTTGGACAAGAAAATTTGGCAAACTTCGAAATCGTCGACTTTCGATGACGTCATCATCCGGGCAGGCTCGACGAAGAGCGCCCTCGTCCCCAAGGGAAACTGTGGAAAAATCAATTTTCCCAGAATTGGTCGACATTAATTTTTGCGCATGTAACATGGGTATATGCGTCAATAAATAATAATTAATACTGTTCGATAGGGCTTTTCGAGCTGAACAGAATGGTACCCTGGCTGGGGCTCGAAAACTCGAACATGGGCGAGTATGGGCGGAAAAAACTTCGCCATTGCCCTCCGCATCTCCAAAATGGGAGCTGGGACTGATGCAGGTTAGGAAGATGAGGAGCTGTGCACTTCATCATAAAGCAGCTTAACTGCTTTGATAGCCTACGCATTCGTAGGCCATTAGCTGATCGCGCATCCCTACAGTGGTTGACTGAAATCGGAAAAAATCGTGTCACACAAGGTTTACCTGCATTTTCGCACCGCTGTAACTTTGTACAATCATAAGCTACGTTGCTATGTTTCAGCGCACTTCTTTAACGTTCTACTGCTTACAAAATCCAAAAGTCGCAACCGAAAAGATTCAAACGTGACAGAGTTATTGCGCTCAGAACACGCCCGTGCGTCCAATTTAGCACAACAACGGTCTATGTTCTTCGTGCTGTTTCTCGCCCAGGTAACAGTTCTCGTGACTCATAGTAACACCGTTCAATTCAGCACGAAAATCTCTACGAAACGGTATCAAACTCGACCAATTTTGGAAATATCGATTTTTGATGACGTCGTCGTTCGTCTAGTGCGGCCGTCTTCGATGAGAAACTGTCAAAAAATCGATATTTTCAAAATTGGTCGAAATTAATACCGTTCGATAGGGCTTTTCGAGCTGAACAGAATGGTGCCCTGGTTGGGGCTCGAAAACTCGAATATGGGCGAGAAGAAGCTTCACTGGTGCCGTCCGCCGCTCTAAAATGGCAGATGGGGCTAAGACAGTTTAGGCTGCTGGAGATTTGGGAGCAGATCATCGTAAAGCGCCTTCGGTGTTTCGCTCGTCCGCGAGTTGGCATGACGTTAGCTGGCCTCGTGTACCCGCAGCGGTCGACCGAAATCTGAAAAAGTCGTGTCACACATGCCTAACCTGCATTTTCGCACCGCGGTAACCTTGCCAAATCGTAAGTTAATTTGCTGTGCTTTGACGCTTTACTAGAGCATATTACTGCCTACGGAATCCACACGTTCCAGCCAGAAAGATTTGAAGCTGACAGAGTTACCGCGCTCCGTACACGCCTGCGGGTGCAATTTAGCATAACAACGGTCGATGTTCTCCTCGCTCTTACTCGCTCAGATTACAGTTCCGTCTGCTCTTAATAACACCGTTCAATTCAGCATGAGAAGCTCTATCGAACGGTATCAAGCATGGCACAACTTCAAGATATCGATTTTCGATGAGTCACCGTCCGCCTGCCGCTGGCCGCGGTCTCGAGCGGCCTCGTCCTCGATGGGAAACCGTCAAAAAATCGATGTTCCCGAAATCGGTCGAAATTGATACCATTCGATAGCGCATTTCATGGTGAACAGACTGTTACCATTGCGAGTGTCGAAAACTCAATTCTGGCCGAGTAAGAGCGCAAGAAACTCTAACTGCTATCTTCTGCCGCTTCAAACTGGCAGCTGAAGCTAAGGCAGTTTAGGCAGCTGAGGTATACTGAGCATGTAGTTGTAAAGTACCCTAAACAGCCTGTTCGCCTACGCGTTTTGAGGCTGTTAGCTTGCCGCGTCTTCCCGCAGTGGTCCACCGAAATCGGAAAAAATACGTCACACAAGCCTCACCTTCATGTTCGCACCCCTGTGACACTGCCTCTTCCTAAGCAACCCCGCTCTACTTCAGCGTACTACTAAACCGTTCTACCTGCTACAGACCCAAGAGTTGCAGCCGAAACGATTCGAATGTGACAGAGTTACTGCGCTCTGAAAACACCCGCGCGCGCAATTTGCGAGCGGTTGCCCCACTCGATTGATAGGTTCGATTCTATATGCATTGCTGCCGGAGCACTCCTAGGTCTCGCTGGACAGAGTACAGCAAATCCTGAGTAGGGCGGCTGCGAATTTCTGATAGAACCTCTCCAAACACCCACTCTACGAGCTGTCGCGCCCAGTCGATTGATAGGTTCGATCCTATATACATTGTGCACAGCGCACTCCAAAGTCTCGCCGAAACAGAGTACAGCAATTCCTGAGTAGGGCGGCTGAGAATTTCTCATGAAACTCACTAAATGCTCACTCTACAAACTGTCCCCCCCCCCTCGATTGATAGGTTCGATCCTATATGCATTGTGCACGGCGCACTCTCAGAGGGTTCCTGGCCTGACAAAACACTTTACGCCATGCTTGAAATGCTCCGAGAACGTGCAAGTCCTGAAAAATAAGCTTCTCTAATCGCAAAAGGTCTGCCCCAGTCATTTTTGACCACCCACTGCGAAAATGCAGTGGTTTGGTAAAGTTGTATAAATGGTTGTGTAGATCTCGAAGAGACGAATCGAACGGTACCAACCGTTTATCAAAGATCCTCAAATTAGAGGAATTGTGAGCATGCAACGGTTTTCGACGCCTTGCGGCCGACAATTCGTCCGCGACCGGCCTTCTCAATGGAGCGCAAGTTTTCAATTTTGGCCATTTTTGATCTTTCATATGAAATGCATATACCAGACGATTGATCTCTATCTCCTGAGCTCAGATATACCCTTGGTTTTTCAAACGGATGACCTTTGGGCGAGTTATAGCAAAAAGACGCAAAAACCGCAAAAGTGCGGTTTTTTCGGCGTCTATTCAAAAAACGCGTCCGGTACTGTACAGAAGTCGTGAGGAAATAGAACTCAAAGCCCAGCACTTTGTGAGCGCTGTTAGGAAAGATGTGGAAAGCAAACCGCTGGCTTGCTTCTGCAACGGAGATCAGTCAGGGTTTGTGAGAGAAATGACCACAGCAAGATCACTAGCACCGGTGTGAGTTAAAAACGTAAGCATATTATACTGGTAGCTCTTCTCTTTACAAATACTACCTTATGATGTTTTCAGGTTGAGAGAGTTGTTTAAAGTAGGGTAGCAATGACACATTCGTATACCGTCCTCCCGCTACTTCATGCTGAAGGAAAGTTGGGAGAAAAACTATACGTGTTCCTCCAAGAAAAAGATGGAACGTTTCCGCAGCGTGGGCACTATGAAGCTCCAAACCTTGTGGTCAGAGCGGCTACTTCACACATAATGACCAAAGACCTCATGGTCGATTGGATCAAGACTTGCGTATTTAACTCAGAGTAATCAAGAAGTCTACCTTATCGTGGACTCATGGGCATCTTTTCGTGATATAGAAACCATTGAGAAAGCTGTCCCCGAAGTTGTGTACATTTGCAACCATCTCTCAACACATTAATGAAATAATCTTTCTCATTTACTGTTGTGGTCATCTTTGCAGGCTTCCAAATCACTGTGCGCAATATTCCGGCCGGGGCTACATCGCTGATTCAACCTCTAGACGTTTTTTTCTTCGGTCCGATGAAAAACGTTATGAAAAGGGTCAGGTCGTTTGCTATGGCAAATAGCGTGGAGTTCAACATGACCCAGAGAGACAACCTACTGAAGGTTCTATCGCAGATTTACCGTATGTTTTGTGCCCCTAGGTTCTCAAACTTTTTAAAATACTCGTGGCATGAGGCAGGGTACATCGATGATCACCCAGGTGTGTTTGTCACTCCTGGTGAATATTTGTTTGATCTTGCTACAATTGAATGTTTTGGTGCTGGTTGTAGAGAGGCTGCATGTATAAGATGTGCAGTGTGTGAGCGACATGTCTGCTTCACACATTTTTTGATTTGTTCCACAAATGCCAAGGTTGTTAGAAGCACCTCTAGTTGTTCAACATATGATTTGGACTCTACTTGCGAAAAATAGTAAATAAAAATTTGACCATACCAGTTTCTTGCGTTCAAGCATTTTTACAAGCGTGGGTGGTAGTTTTCCTCGCTATTTAATCAAATACGTGTCATAATTCAGAACAAAAGATCATTTCGAAGATAAATTATGGTGTGCAAAAAACCGGCAGCAATGGGGACAGAACCAACGACGTCGCATCTTGAAGTTCCATGGGAGATCGAAACCCTTCCCTAGTAAGAATTTTTTCAGGTTTTTGAAACACATGATTTCCAGCAGCTGGTTTCAGCTCCTACCAGACGAAATTAAGTTCTGGACTCAGTGTTATGCAACAAGAAGGGTTTCGTCAGTAGTGTACATGTGCATCCTCCTTTAGCGAACAGTGACCATGCTACAGTAACGTTCCAGTTAGACCTAAAACGTGAAGACAGAGAAGTTACCTGGGTCCGAAACTTCAAGAGCGCAGATTATTGCCAAATAGGAAATTGCCTCGCTTCCATTGATTGGATTGGTATAATGAATTCTGGAGCAACAGTAGATCAGCTTTGTGAAACGTTTTAGCAATTCTACACCATTCAATCGAATTGTACGTTCCTATGCGTCAACTCAGTGAATATGAGAAAGGTTACCCAGCCTATCTCATAAGATTGAACTGCCGTCGCCTTCTTAACTGGGAAAAAGCATGCGCTACTGGTAAAAGCGAAGACTGGTCTTCGTACGAATATTGGTCCACAAAGCTGAACAAAGCCTTACATCGCTACGTCTATATAGAAAGAAAGGTCACTTCATCGAAGGACAAGACAGCCTTTTTATAGGTTGATAAGCTCTCGGCTTGGCAGTGATAATCACATTCCTTGCCTGTTTAATGAATGTGGTGTATTGGTTTCCACAACAAAAGAAAAAGCTGACTTATTGGGACACGTTTTTCAGGATGTCTACAATAAGAACCAGGTTGATGATTACAGTTCTATAGTTAGTGGCGTAGAGGATCTACCCCGTTTTCCCAAAATGAATTCTACGTTGTGATTAAGGAAGAGATTATTGAAGTGTTGTCTAAATGGCCAAAATCTTCTCAATATCATCGGATTTTATCCCGATATGTCTCCTTTAGATCACATGTTTAATCTGAGCTACACAACAGCAGAAATCCCTACCAGGTGGAAGCACGCGTTTGTGACCCCAATTTCAAAAAATGCGCCACAAAACGATCCTAGAAACCACCGACCTGTCAGTATCACCTCAGTTTTTGCGAGAACTTTTGAAAAAATTCTTAAGCGACATGTCTTATTGCACCTTGATGCCCACGTTGTAATAACTGACAGTCAGCACGGGTTTCTGAAAAGCAGGTCTGTGGAAACAGCCGTTCTCACCTCATTGAATGACTGGTCGAATGCACTGGAAGACAAAAAACGTTCAGACGTAGTGTATTTTGACTTCTCAAAAGCTTTTGACAAAGTCCCGGTAGGGAAATTGGTTGCCAAGATGGAGGCGGTAGGAATTCATCCTATGATCATAAGCTGGGTTCGGTAATTTTTAAGCAGAAGGACTTACCAGGTTAAGATTAAAGGCCAGTACTCCAAGATCTTTTCCACATTTAACGATGTTCCCCAAGGTGAGGTATTATTCCCAATCGTATTCCTGTTGTACGCGTACGAACTCCCAAATAGCATTGCTAGCCTAGGGGTCAAATGTAAAATGTACGCTGATGATGTAAATATCTACAAAACTATCCGTACCACCGATGATTCAAAGGATCTTCAGAGGGCGATCGATTTTATGAGCTCCTGGGCAGTTAAGTGGGAGTTACCTCTCGCAACTGAAAAAACGCACCTTTTAGTGATTGGGTCTAAAAATCATACTCATTCACCGACGTACATGACTAATGGTCAGGCCTTAGAAAAAGTTGTAGAAGTTCGGGATTTGGGCTTTGTTAGAACGAGTGACCTATGTTTTTCAAAACACTGCAGACTCTTGGTGAAAAAAGCCAGTTTTCACATTTATAACCTCTTCAGAGTTCTGAAATGCAGGCTTCCATAGGTGTGCATAAAGGCCTTTAAAACCTGTGCACGACCTATCGTGGAAACCGGGACAACCGTATTCAACCCCACTAAGAAGAGGGATATTGATCTCTTGGAAAGCATCCAAAACAGCTTCACCAGAAAGCTTATGATGAGATGTTTCTCTGTGGATTACAGTTCGATTCCCAATGGTTCTCAACGGTGCGCTTTTTGGTCTCCCATCTCTAAGCAAAAGAAAAAAATGGCTGATGTTGTCATGATGTACAAAATTCTGGTCAAGAAGCTATCAATCAATCCAGATGATTTCGTTGATGGCTCGCTGACGAAATCGGTAAGAGGAAAGCTCAAACTTCGGGTCTCTGTCGCTAAATCACGAGTCAAGTCAGACTTCCTAACCTACAGGATTCTTAGGGAATTCAACTTGTTGCTTGGCAAGTACGATGATTTGACGATGCTGTCTGCTCAAGCGTGTAGAAGGTTTGTTGGGTAATCCGGTAATTTCTTGATGACTGATATTATTGATGTTGCGCTGCTTGATTTATGTTATATATCCGTGTAACTGATGATTTGTTGTTGTTTTTAACGCTGTTTACGCTAGACTTTCGTCTATGCCTCAATAAAAAAATAAAAAAAATAAAATTGTTCGGTCTCAAGCTAAACGTCAAAAAGGCGGATTACTTGACGACGGATGTGAATGAGCACGGATCCATTAAGATCAATGGTACTCTGGCTAGTTACATCTTTTAAGTATCTTGCATCAACAGTCACGTCCGATGGCAGCCTAAAGTTGGAGGTGAATGCGCGTGTGAGTGCAGCCTGCTCCAAATGGCGCTCGTTGACTGCGGTGCTCTGCGACAAGACAATACCTGAGCACCTCAAATCAAAGGTGTATAGAACAGTGGTCCGCCCATTAGCGACGGTGCTGAGTGTTGGCCCGTGACGAAGGAAACTGAAAGCCGCCTCAGTACAATGGAAACGAAAATGCTACGGTGGACGGCCGGAATTACGCATTTGGACCGCGTTCGCAACGAAACCATACGGTAGAGGTTCGGTGTCCTCCCGATATCCGACAAGCTGCGCGAAGAAGTTTTATAAACGGGTATTACATTAATGATTAGCACCCCGAATAACCCCTGCTTTTTCTGTTCTCTGGAGTCGTGAGAGTGCACTAGTTCCAGCAAATCTGTCCTCCTCCCTAGCGGTGTTTCTCCCTGCGATTTTACAACTAGATTTTCGTCTGATTGCATCGCATCTTACCTTTTTACGAGATTTCTAGAAAGTGCAGGAGCCCTGCATCCGAGGGCACACGGCACACCCAGAGCTTCCGCCATGCCGCTTCCTTGGCCTCTGCATCACCACTGCCTGCCTCTGCTTGCTGCTTACCTGGACTTCGCCTATCTGAACGCCTAGATCTGAGCGCCAGGGCAAAACGAAAATGAAACCGGTCCGCAACTCCCCTCCCGATATCCGCTGCAGACATGGGACGCGTATTTAGAACTTGCGGTGGTAGCTGCAGCCAACGATGTACATCTCATTTCATGGTGGCATCGCGACCTGTTGTCGTTCCCTTGTAAGAAGTGTTCATGTTAGTAACCCACATCTCATTAATTATGTTTTCCAGGTGGAAAATGCAACAGCAGTGTTAGTCTTTAGACGCCCAGATTGAACAAGGAACCTACCATTGTCATAACGTGCTTTGAGATGAAAAGCTGGCAAGTGATGGCACTAGCGTTTGCAAACGAATGGCCTTTCTCGCTTGACCGTAGAGCGCAAGATCGGCAGAAATGGAAGGAAGCATTGAATGTCTCTGAACGCACCTCTTTATAAGCATACATTTTATTCAGAAATGTCCTGTGATGACGAATATGATATAGCGATATGCCTTCGAGCCGCAGAAGCTCGAGGCTTTTGAAACACAGAAAATATGTTGTAACGACCCGCGTAAAATGTAAATGGAAAACGATTCCCTGCCGGGCACTCGCCCACGAAGTGCCAAATGCCTGGCAAAATACATATGAAAGGCATAAAATACACAGACGAAATAAAATCACACGTATTCAAACTTGTCGTAAATGTTGTTGAACGGGACGGTCGTTGTCGCGTCACTGGGAGACGGTAGCTGTGACGAAGGCGCGTACGGTGGTATGGAGGGTTGTGGAGAGACGACGGCTGACGAGGACCCTTCGGAGAATCCGTTCATCTTTCGGGTGAAGTAGTCGTCGCTCAGAGACTCGACCATTTCGAGCACTTCCTAAGGCGGAGGAGATGGGGCGAGCAAACATTCAGCAGCGGAGCGGAGCACTACCTGTCTAGATTTGCCATGGAAGGTGGCCAATTGGACGAGCTCGCGCAGGAAGTCGTCGCTGGGCGTTGCAACTGGGGGCAGGCGGCGAGAGCTGCTGGAACAGTTTGCTGAGAAATACCCTTCCCGGCGGCACTTGCACAAAGATCCCCTCGCAGAACAACGGGTGCTGCTGCATCATGTAGCTATTATTAGGTTGTAACGAATTAAATGGCACTGGCTCGCGCCGTTTTTTGGCGCGTCTTTACGCGTTTGATCAAGAACAAACCGTAACATGTGGCATATCATTTAGAAGCGCAAACTTTGCTCTACCGGTGAGTACCAAATTTTCTATGTAAAAGTGGGAAAACTTTAGAGTTTTATTGACTTTTTTGCAGATGGACAAAAGGGTAATCCGAGGCATTTACTTGTATGAATTCAAGCTGGGCACTACAGCTAAGGAGGCGGACGAGAAGATCAACGCCGCATTCGGTCAAGGATGTTGCACAATTCGGAAGGCGTATCGTTGGTATCAGAAGTTCCGGAATGGAGATGAGAGCTTGGAAGAACATGAAGGTCGTGGGAGGCATAGTGATGTTGATGAGGACAAGCTGAGAGATGTGGTAGAGGAGGATCCACACAAAGGTACCAGGGAGATAGCGAAGGTTCTTGGCGTCAGTCACAACACAGCTACCCGGCATCTGAAGGAAATTGGAAAGACCAAAAAGCTGGAAAGATGGGTGCCTCACGAGCTGTCTGAGGAGCAAAGAAACCGACGATATGAGATCTCGTCCGCACTGCTTCTACGGAACGAAACGGACCCATTCCTTGATCGCATCGTAACCTGTGACGAGAAATGGATAATGTACAACAACAGGCGACGATCGGCACAGTGGGTGGACAGCGATGAGAGCCCCAAGGTTTTCGCGAAGCCGGAATTGCACCAAAAGAAAGTAATGGTGAGAGTATGGTGGTGTTCGCTGGGAATTATTCACCACAGCTTCCTCCCTCCCGGTGAATCCATCACGGCAGAGAAGTATTGCATTGAAATTGAAGAAATGATGAAAAAGTTGAAGGATATCCGGCCGGCCTTGGTAAACCGAAGGCGAGTTCTCCTTCTGCACGACAATGCTCGCCCCCATGTAGCACGAATGACGTTGCAGAAATTGAATGAGCTGAGCATTGAAACTCTACCACATCCTCCGTTTTCTCCCGACCTCTCCCCAACAGACTACCATTTCTTCAAGCATCTTGGCGACTCCTTGGTAGGGAAAATATTCAAATACCAACAGGATGCCGAAAGTGCCTTTGAAGATTTTGTCAATTCCAGAACTTCTGATTTTTATGCTACTGGGATAAAAAAGCTTGTGTCACGTTGGCAAAGATGTGTAGAATCAGAAGGTTTTTATTTCGATTAATAAATAAACTTGCTTACAAGCCGAGATATTAACTGTTTAAATTTACAGTGGTTCAGTGCCATTTATTTCGTTACAACCTAATAGTTGCACCGGACTTCGGTGGAGCCGCTCTGGTTCTGGTACCTACCTCTCCACATCAACCTCAAGCTGGTCGGCAGACGGTGGCTTCACCTTGCAGGTGACGACGGCAATGCGCATTGCGGTGAACCTGAAATTGAGCTGTCTTCCCAGGCGCTCTGACAGAAACCACGGACAGCGACCGCACCTGATGTGCTGCATAGCGGCGATGTCCCCGCTGTGGGTGACGTTGCTGGAGATATCGCGACTTCCTTCCGCACCGCCGCCCAGCTCCCCTTCCCCTAGCTTCGCTAACACCTCAGTAATTCGAACCACCTGGTGAGAGGCGTTCAGAATGTACTTCACCTAGAAAGTGGCTTTAGAAATAGGGGAGGGCTCCTTTCAGTATGATGAGAGATTCTCACAGCCCTTCTTCTTTGGTTGGTTTACCTTCTCTGCATCGGCGATGTCTCTCAGATAATCCTTCAGACATTTCGTCTGCAGCTTCTTCAGATCAAGTGGCTCCAGATGGATTGGTCTAGTGGCGCGATGATCCAAAGTGTGCGCCGTGGATTTGACCGTGAAGCAAATAGTACCTGAACAGCTGGAATGTAAATGTGGACAGTGTGTTTCGCATAGTGAAAGCACCACCTCCAGTGACGAACGAAAGACGCATTATCAAGGCTGATTTGTGCTGCTCGAGTAGCTTGTCGCCCTAAATTTATGAGTTTGCAAACACAAAGTTAGAAACACCGATTACACTTTTGCTTAGCCCACCCCCCCCCCCCCTTAATGCGACCGTTGTTTATTGCTGCAGAGGTATTTTGCTGTGGTCAAAACTCTTGGAACAGGTAGGACCCGAACCGTTTGCGGGCGGGATGTTCTGTTGCGGTCAATCAAGCGGCGCTGGTGATGTAATGGTGTGACGTTTCGCCTGGCGAAATAGTTTCAATCCCAGCCAAACATCCCTGTAACAGCACGGAAAAATAGAAAAGGGAAAGCAAGCCTACTTGGTCGAACTCAAGGAATCCCAACAGCAGGCCCATCTCCCACAGCTTTCTCACGTTGTTTCGGGTGTCGTGGAAGATCTGCAGAAGTTCGAGCATCCCTCGCCACACCTGAACACGTTTGGAAGTGAACAACCTGCAACAACTATAGCTCCAAATTGTTTATGAATAGTGAGTAATCGCCAAGCACAGGAAGCGTGGCTCAATAAGTCTGTACCAAGTTCTCTGGAGAATTCCGACGGCACAATCACCTTCGCACGCTCAAAGGCGCCTTCTACACTTAAGTTCATATCGGCTTCTGAAGGAGCTCAGTTGTGTTCAACTATAAGTAGAATCGGTCAGCAGAAGTTAGAGCAGGGCCTTCTGTTTAGGTTGAATAGCGCATTTTGTCCAATGACACCTTTTGGAGATATTAAAATGGCAGGGTGAAGAAGGAGACGTCTTACCGAGAATCGCACATTCGTGCTTCCGCACTCGTACCGCAAATGGGGACACAGCACGTTCTTGAAGGTGACGATCTCTGCAAGCACAAGCCGTCTATTCCACCGCTCTGCTAGAACTCCTCAAACACAGCGCAAGGCTCACGCTGAATCCCGTTGACGGTGGCGCCGTCCTCGGTCGACTGGCAATCAGGACACTGCAGCTTGTACTTGAGCAGCTCGAAATCCTCGTCAATCAGGCCCCTACGCACGCCGGCGTTGACCTTGAAATGCTGCTTGTACAGGTGCTTGAACTGCTCCCAATGCATGCCTAAACATTGTTTAGAGTGAGAGCCCTCGCCCGACCTCAGAGAATCAGCGAAGTCTCACCAGTATCGACCCACTGCAGAAGAAGACCTTCCTGATGGTTGCAGCCGTACAGCCAGAAGATAGTGGCTGTGTAGGAGGACATCATCCTCTGCACTTGACAGTCCTGATTTCTCCTCGTTGCAATCGTGAACGGAAGCGAAAGGTTATGAGCCGTTGCGAAACTTCCAGAGGGACTGAAGCGTTTGGCATCTAAGCATTATCTGACATCCTATTAGACCAGAGACTTACCTGAACATTGTCGCTTTTATGTGGAAGTAGAAGATGGGCCTTTTTCCATTCGACTTGTCGCTCGTTGTATTTGAGGGAGAGAGGTCCTGAACTACAGCTGTGTGGGCGGTACGGATACGAAGCCTCTGAGAAACAAAGGTACCTGGAAGGAGTTGTGCGTGGACTGTCGGCCCTTCTGGCGAGTCGTGCAGAGCAGATGCGGGTAGGTCGCTTGCCAGTACCTGAGAATGACACCCGCAGTGGAGGGGCACAGGTTGGAGATGGGAATGCTAGCAATACCCTCACCTGTATTTGGCGTTGTAGATCGGGTATATGGTGACGTACTCCTTGCTGTTCACGTCGCTTTTCTTATGGGCCGTGTTTCCGGCCGCTTCAGGGAATCCTCGCTCTGAATAAATGCTAACTTTCGCCTGCTACTGACAACACCGCTCGGGTTGGCCAGCCACCCCTGCTCCAGTGAAAGCCTGTTGACAGAAGATACTCTCAACCGCATTTCTCCCTTCGTATTCAGCTCAAAGGAAGCTACGACGACCGTCCTTAAGGGCAAGGTACGAGACCACAAATGGGTTGATCAATGGGTGTGACTGGGAAACGCACAAAGGTTTACTTAATGGGATCGTTTCACACACTGAAGTAAGATGGGCGTAGCAGCTTCTCTGAGTTTCAATGATATCTCTTCAGAATTCTTGTATGATTGGAAGTGTGTGTCTCACACTGCCCTTTTTAGGCTCGAATTCGCGGTCTCTTGCAGAATTACGCACAAGCCCCTCCCCCTCCCCTGTGCTTGCGATGATCACGAGGTACCATATTTTACAGAGCACAGCAGTCACATCATGAAGGAGGAGTATGGTATGAGCAGTTCAGCAGAAGCCGACCTCTGATCCCTCCCAGCCCGACTCAAAGCCAAGCTCGTCCCACGAATTTCAAAGCTGCAGGCGTAAAAGAAGAACTGGTCGGGCAAAGTGACTGCATTGTCTCACACGTCCCTTACAAACTGAATAGGAACACAGCTTTCCACTCTTCTTTCCTTCAGGAGTCCTTCTTTGTGAGACTAATCGCTTGGCTTTCACAGCGCTGTTTCATCTTGTAGAAAGCGATTGAAGGCCGCTGCCCAGTAACCACGAATGAGCAGCTACCGTTAGCCATAAATGAGTTTTACTGATGTGCCGTTCAGCGCATAGTGTCCTCCGCATTTTCATCAACGAGAGCTATCCCCGACCTTCCTTCCTCACCGGCGGAACGTGCGCTTCTCCCCTGTTCTCCCTCGCTCCCGACACCAGCCCGTCATGCGCGCATTCTTCGGCTGAATTTTCAACAACAATCGCTCTTGTGCTTGCTGCTCCAAAGCCGTCTCTTGCTTCTTTCTGCTTAATCTTTCGGTCAGATCTGGCGTGTACACTGGCTACAAGCGGTTACCTCCGTTGCTGACGGCGTTGCTCCTCTTCGTTCCTGACGTGGGTTTCATGGCTAGAAGGGCTGCAGATGGAGGCTGAGAGATTTGGTTCGGCTGTTGCAGAAGCCTCGCACGATTCATCTCCGACTGGAATGCAGATGTTGCTCTCGTTTTTCCGAAAACCCCGCTGGCAGCGAAACCGCTAATATCACCTGAATGTGTTCGGCGGTCTCTTCCGATACGACTTGAATCTCAAAGTCCTTGAACACGACTCCTCTGGCTAGCGCACCGCAGTTCATGCTGTAATGAGAGTATCAGTCCTCATTGTCACTGATGTTCAGAATATGGGCATGCCAAATTTTTGCAACAAGACGTCATATAAAGTACAAAACGTAAAAATTCAGAGATATTGCATTAATTCGAGTTTCGTCGAAAGTTTATATTAGGCTGTCGCAAAATTAATCTCCGTTTCGATGTATGTATAAATAGATAAGTTTTTACCCTAGATCATTCCGTCTCAGGGAAAGCCGCACATACCGTTTGGTAGGCTTTTTCCTCTTTCAAAAAACGTATATGGATGTCACTCTAATTTTTCTGCCCGACCCTTTCCAGCGCTCCGTAAAATCATAAACCGACGCGACTATCGAGCCATCATGCTTCACGAACTTAGTTGGGACATTCTGCGCTAGAAGCACCCCGTAACTTTAGCAGCGCGTTTTGGGACCGACTGTCCTTACGAAGGAACCGTGACGCTCTGCTTTGAAAATTTCGCTTCTGGCGACTCTGAAAGGAAAACCGGGTCGCGGGCGCACGCCGTCGCTTGACGTTGAAGTTTTGAGGAGAGCCGTCGAAGCAAATCCGGAGGCGATTACACGTGCGTTAGCAGAAGACCTTGGCATACATCATAGTGCGGTTGCGAGACATTTGGCGAGAATCAGCGCAGTGAAGAAGATGTCGAGGTGGGTACCTCATGTGCGACACGTTTCGACACCTACCCTAACCTGCTAGTTCGCTTCAAAAATGAGCCTTTTGTAAGCCGTATTATAACCGTAGATGGAAAATGAGCTCTTTACGATAACAGGAGGTGGGGATTTGTCTGGGTAAATAGGGGTGCTCCTCCAACATCTTTTCCTAAACTCGACCTTCGCCCTAAAAAAGGTTATGCTTACTTTGTGGTGGTGCTGCAAAAGTGTAATCCATTACAGCTTTTTGCAACCTGGTCAGCAGTCACAGCAGAGTGCTACTGCTGTGATTTAGACCACATGTATGAGACGTTGCAAAAATTGTGGTCTGCAGTGGTGAATATAAGAGGGCTCCTCGTGTTGCAGATAACGCAGGCCACAAAGCTCACAAATCACTCGACAAAAATTGGACCATTTAGGTATCGAAGTTCTCCCTCTTATTATCCCGACCTTTCCCCCACTGGCTATCACTTCTTCCGAGCTCTTGATTCTCCTCCGCGTCAGAAACAATTCGTCTATTTGGCCGATGTTGAATGTCCAACATTGATCTCCTTTATTTATTCGTGGCTCAACGTTTCGACGAGATCGTCGTCTTCAGAGGCCTGAACATGGTGCAAGATTCAAGTTGCACTCTACCTCATCAAGCGCTGTAGCAGTTCCGAAAGCATAGAGGGCCCTACCAAAGCTCCCGAAGAAAGGAATAAGCTCACGATTCGATTCGCCAAGAGTGCCGTGGTCGCAGATAGCAGCGTGCCCTCCTTGATTTCGAGTGCCGATGTGCCGACCGATGTCACTGGCACTGACATCAGTGACATCTACACTCTTGTCGAATCGAATCGTGGGTTCATTCTTCTCTTCGAAAGCTTTGGTGGGACCCTGTATGCTTTCGGAACTGCTGGAATGGCTACGGCGCTTGGTGAGGTAGAGGGCAACCTCAATCTTGCACCACGTTCAGGCCTCCGAAGACGACGATCTCGTCGAAACGTTGGGCCACGAATAAATAAAGAGGATTCACCGCAAACACCTCGTTTGGCATAATACTAGCACTTGAAGAACTTGAAAACTAAAGATCCACGTTCTGAATGATAGTGACAGGGGTATGAATGTAGTTTAATATAAACATTCACAGGTTTCATTTTATCCACGCATTTGCAGTGAAAGGTAAGTTTTAAGCTAAAATTCATAGATTTGTATTATATTATTATAGTGTATAGTTTAAATTTAAAAAATAAACAAAATAAAATAAAATAAAAATAGAAAAAATGTATTTAAAAGTAAATAAATAAGATAAGATAATTTTTTAAAAAGCATTTAAAAATATGAAGTAATTAAAAATAATAATAAATTAAAAATTGTGAAAATATAAAATAGATTTACATAAAAGGCTATTTAAAATTTATAAATAAAATAAAAATACAATATAAATAAAAAACAAAAAAGATATATACACAAAAATAAAAGAAACGCTTATTTGCATTACTTTTTTGTTAAGTGTGTGGTATTATATATTAAGTTGTAACGAAATAAATGGCACTGAACCACTGTAAATTTAAACAGTTAATATCTCGGCTTGTAGGCAAGTTTATTAATCGAAATAAAAACCTTCTGATTCTACACATCTTTGCCAACGTGACACAACTTTTTTATCCCAGTAGCATAAAAATCAGAAGTTCTGGAATTGACAAAATTTCGAAGGCACTTTCGGCATCCTGTTGGTATTTGAATATTTTCCCTACCAAGGCGTCGCCAAGATGCTTGAAGAAATGGTAGTCTGTTGGGGAGAGGTCGGGAGAAAACGGAGGATGTGGTATAGTTTCAATGCTCAGCTCATTCAATTTCTGCAACGTCATTCGTGCTACACGGGGGCGAGCATAGTCGTGCAGAAGGAGAACTCGCCTTCGGTTTACCAAGGCCGGCCGATATCCTTCAACTTTTTCATCATTTCTTCAATTTCAATGCAGTACTTCTCTGCCGTGATGGATTCACCGGGAGGGAGGAAGCTGTGGTGAATAATTCCCAGCGAACACCACCATCACCATCACCATTACTTTCTTTTGGTGCAATTCCGGCTTCGCAAAAACCTTGGGGCTCTCATCGCTGTCCACCCACTGTGCCGATCGTCGCCTGTTGTCGTACATTATCCATTTCTCGTCACAGGTTACGATGCAATCAAGGAATGGGTCCGTTTCGTTCCGTAGAAGCAGTGCAGACGAGATCTCATATCGTCGGTTTCTTTGCTCCTCAGACAGCTCGTGAGGCACCCATCTTTCCAGCTTTTTGGTCTTTCCAATTTCCTTCAGATGCCGGGCAGCTGTGTTGGACTGACGCCAAGAACCTTCGCTATCTCCCTGGTACCTTTGTGTGGATCCTCCTCTACCACATCTCTCAGCTTGTCCTCATCAACATCACTATGCCTCCCACGACCTTCATGTTCTTCCAAGCTCTCATCTCCATTCCGGGACTTCTGATACCAACGATACGCCGTCCGAATTGTGGAACATCCTTGACCGAATGCGGCGTTGATCTTCTCGACCGCCTCCTTAGCTGTAGTGCCCAGCTTGAATTCATAAAGGATTCAAAGCAAGTAAATGCCTTGGATTACCCTTTTGTCCATCTGCAAAAAAGTCAATAAAACTCTAAAGTTCTCCCACTTTTACATAGAAAATTTGGTACTCGCCGGTAGAGCAAAGTTTGCGCTTCTAAATGATATGCCACATGTTACGGTTTGTTCTTGATCAAACTCGTAAGGACGCGCCAAAAAATGGCGCGAGCCAGTGCCATTTAATTCGTTACAACCTAATAGTTTCAAAGTCTTACATGTACTGTAATGTTTAATGTTGTGACATTGAGTGAGGCAGTATAAAGTTAACGGTTTTGTTTTGTTTTGTTGAGGCAGTTGTGTTAACATAGGTTGCTCATTTTACTCTCATTTGTAAAATTTAGTTGCTAGTACATAAGTTAAAACACATAAAAATGTATCACATAGTCTTGTACTAACAACTAAATTAATTAGTTACCTTCTTCACTGATGGGCCTCGGGGTAACTAATTATAGACATGTTTTGTATGAAGGCAGAGGCGAAACAAAATGTTTAAGTTGTTGTTAGCTGTCGTTGTTTTGGATGTTACTGGCCTTTGACTAAGAATGCTGTGTCGCTGTATTTATGTTGTTGAAGAGCTATAAAAAAGACAATTTTAATTTTAATAAATAGTAATATAATAATTATTTAAACAATTTTACACATAGATTTACAAGTAATTCTATTGAACTGCCAAGGTTTTATGAAGGGAGAAGCTTTGATTTACTTTTTCAGTAGTTAATTTCTTTTTATCCCGTTTTTGCATAGGCCGCTGAGCAGCTACATCTACGTTACAGTTCATAGAGATCACATGATAAAGCTTTCCATTTGAAAATATGAAGCAACAGCAAGATGAAATAACTGCATGCAGCTTGTAACCGTATTGTACCCGTATGGCCAGCTTGTAACCGTACTGTACCCGTATGGCACTCGTAAGTACCACCCAATCTAGGGCCAGACTCATCAACCGCTTACCGGCCGCTATCGATATGTCGGTTATCGTATATGTATCTCTGTATCTCTCTGTATTACTTACTACGTAGGCCGCGATATGGTGAGTCCGCCGTGAGATGATGCCGGCGGTACGTTGATGAATCTCACCCCTGGTTGCTGTCAGTGGTTTAGAAATATACACCTAAGCCATCCTAAAGGGGATCGGGAGAACGCTAGACAAAGGACCGCAATGCGAAGAAACAGGATTGCAGGAAGGGCTTCAAGAGCCTTTAGTAGGGTCGAAGATGGTGAAGATTCTCCTCCGTGCCACTCACCTCACTCCGCCGTCCCTTCTGTGCTATTGTACGCCTCGGAGACCTGACCTCTACGCCTGCTGGATGAACACACGATCAGCATCGTACAGGGAAAATCGAGAGAACGATGCTCGGCGTGACACGTCACGCAAGAAGGAGAAGGCCTCCGGAGTTCCGAGCTGCGTCGATGTTCGCGGAGACCAGGGACGCTGTCGTGTGAGCCAAGTCGTCGAAAATCAGGTGGGCCGGCCATGTAATGCATTCCGCAAAGATCTGCTGGACGTAAGCCGACAGGATTTTGCGGGATGTCAAGGAAACATCAGCACACCCTCAACGACTCCCTTCCTTCTGAGAAGCGCTACATATTCTATTTCTACGGCGTATCGTATCAAATCAAGAGGATGCGTATTTGGTTTCAGTGACTTGCCATGGTTAGGTGATGAACAAAGCAATGCTTGATCCTTCCCAAATAGATCTTGTCTCAGTTCACCTACTCCTCAGAACTCAAAGGCTCGATTGACTAAGGTGAGAGCGGAACCTGAACCATGAACCGGTACGAGATGCATGCGACAGCTGTTGCTTCATCCGATTGTGCTCCACGCCCTTTCCCCAAAAATGAAATTATTCTTTCATGTTCAAAATATCACCGCAACTTTTTCCCGAATCAATTTTCGTTAAAACTTGAAGCACATAACATCTGTGCACTACTAAAAGATCGATAAAGCGGAAACGCCTCACGGACCTAAACAGATTGTTTGTGACAAGAATCGCTGTGGTGGAGGGCTCTGTCGCCAAAACACAGTCGCTCATCAGCAGCTCCAGCGCTCCGAACACCACCTGGGAGAGCAGTTTCACCTGATCGTCCAGATCGTAGACCTTCTTCACCATTGTGATTTCGTAGCGGAGACCCTGGAATTTGTTATCGTTGAACAGGCTGTTGGACTAATCGAGCCCACTCGACTACCTGCAGTCGCGCGGCCATTACTGCCAGTATGTACATCATGATGGAGTAGAAAGCGACGAGGTTAGTGACAGATTCGTCCATCTGGGAGCCCTGGTCGCGCATTCGAGCTATCTGAGCCGCCCTGACCTCGCGCCATCTCGCTACGCTGTGAGTGTTGCAAAACGTCTGGAAGAAGTGGACTGAACCTCCGTGGCTGGAGTTTCATCGGTAGCGCCTAACCTTCAGATGCTCAATGCTGGGACCGAGAAAGCGCTCTCCAAATTCTATGCAGTCGCGTCGAAAGGTCTCGATTTCGGCCTGGTTGTGAAGCGGCGCCAAGGCGAGCCGCCTGAAAAAACAACAATCCCGCACCTGTTGACCTCCGCAGAGGTGACCACCATAAACACACCTGGTGAGCAGATAGAGCTCCTGCAAAGTCCTTTCTGTGTTCTGACGGAGTACTTCGAAGTCCGTGTCTTGATAGTAACCCATGAACGGCATATTCACACTGAAAGAATGTTGTTCTAATGTTGCGAGAAGCCAGGAAGGAGATGTGCTGGCATACTTCGAGTAGTTAACTAGTTCGACGAGAGCCTGGTTCAGACGCTGGTAGATGACCTTGTCGTCGTTGGAGATGACATTCTGCGAGCACAGATTGTTCTGCAGGCGACTGGTGATGCACAACACATTCCACGTTAACATCGTCCATTCTTCGTAGAAGTCCTTCAAGAAACTTTGGTAAAACGATGACAGTTGCAAACCAACGTTTTCAGATGACTGTTTCAGAATAGCATAGATTCTCCATAGGGCGGTTAAAAAAAAATCATTGAAAAATGAACAGGCGTACGCGATCTTTTGCTCACTTATTAACTTGAACAAGCTCCACAAAAACGACTAAGGGTAAGAAACGTATCAAGGACTAGAGTACTGGTTTTAGCGTAATACTCGCTTTTCAAATTTAGATCAACAACGGAGTTGGTACTAGTTGTTAATGAGGCCTACAGGCTGGTGGAAACGCGCAACTCAGTCGTAACCAATCAGAGCACCGATCGAACAAGTTCCAGTCAAACAAGGCATACTACAGAATAAAATCCATCTAATAAACCGCAATGTGAACCAGAATGCTGATGCTGTTCACTTTGTTCTCTAGGATAAGCTAGTAAAACTACAACTTGCTAAATCTTAAAACACTTTTGTCACCATTCAAACGGTGGGAACTTTTTTCTCCAATAAAAATTTCTGCGGAGAAAGAGGTTTGGTTTCGAGGAAACTACCCCGAGCTCCCGAACTGATTCTGGTACCCACACAGCTATTGGGTCTTGTATTCCTCCCACCACACTTCTCGCAGATCGATTTCCTCCATGGGAAATCGTTGGATTTCTCTAAATACCACTTTGACACAAGTGGTTGGCATAACTTTGGCAGATACTAACTCAATCTCCCACCAATTCCTTCATGCTACGAAGAAATCGAAAATGCCGCATTGAGGGAACAAATTTGTCAATCTTTTCAAGAAATGAAAGAAAGAGAAAAAAGAAAGAAGAAAGGATGCTTGAGGAGCTTTGAACGCTTGGTTGTATAATAGACTTAGGTTGCAAAATGATGAGCCGGATATCGAAGCTCGAGTCGCGTCCGATTTCATATTCCCTTTCGCGCAGTGAATTGCGAACAAAAATTTTGTAGAAGCTGATGCAGGTGTACGTCCCTCAAGGCTACGATAGGAAGCCGCGTGTGAACTTCGAAGCAGAAGAACAACCGAAAATGAGCTATCACTCGCCTGCCCTTTCATTCCACATGATTGATTCTGCTGAATGCGTAGAACTCGGCCATCGATTTCCGTGAGCAGCTTGCATATCATCGACTTCACCTAACAATTAGAGCGATCAATAACAATGACTTCAGTCGCCACACCTCCCATCACATTTGAACATATCCTTCTCGCACCGGCTACTCGCTAGCGGCAAAGTACCGTAACTCCTGTAAAGGGCTGCCGATACTAATGAAAGCTAATTGCAATACCTTGGTGAGTCGCTGGTCTTCGGTGTCGGTGAAGGGCGGATCGTAGTGCCGTTGGACGCTGTGCCAGAGACAGAACAGATCGTAGAGCAGCTTCTGGAAATGCTCGTTGGGAAGCATTGGCTGCTGGCAGGTATGGAAGCGTCGTGGTTTCGCCTCTGCCAAAAAACCGTCAAATGCCCATGTTCAGTGACCTGGCCAAGCAATTAGCTGGAACCTGCACGGACGGGAGCGTGGCGTGGCCGGTGGCACTGGTACTCGTTGGAGCTGAGGATCGACGAGGGCTGACGGCCGCCTGAGGGCTCTGACCCCGAGGGAGAGTGCGAGCGGCGACGGCGATTTGACGGCACTTAGCACGGCACCTGCAACAGCGACTGCTCTCAGAACACTGCAGAACACCGACGAGCGGAGAGGTGCCTCAACGAAGGCGGCGGCTCACGATCAGGTGGGTAGCGTGTGGCTTCCAAGAAAGGAGGAGACGATGCGAAGGCGTTGGAGCTTCCGCGAAGCGAGGTATTCACCATATCGAGACGCTCCCTCACCTCAGAGAGCCAGTACTCACACAAGGGTCAAGGAGACGCTGTCGGGGTCAACACCACTGCGCCGCGATTGGAACACGGAGTCGAGTCTGGCTATCTGTTGTTTTTTCAACATCTTCCCCTCAATCGCGTGTCGATACTTTACCTCGCGAACTCAAAAGGAATAACACCTGCTGTGAAAAGGTGGTTCGAGCAAAGGTGTCGGAGGAAAATGTACACAATGCAATCACACCTTTGACGAAGGCGCTCAACATAAAATAAATACAATTCGTTAAAAAAATATTGGATTATGGCGTCTTGGGCTGCTAGTAGTACCACCGTGGAGGTGACGGAAAGCGAGAAAAGAAATCTGTGATTCATTTGCGAAGAACTGTCAACTGGAAAGCCTGTAGAAGATTCGAAGGTTGGAGGAAACCTAACTTAAGAGTTTCGGAAACAATACAAGGATATTGCGCGTTTAAAATGATCCAATAACTAGTGTTGTGAAGAGCTGAGCAAATTAAAGCTGAACAGCTTTGCTCACAATCTTAGCTACGTATCTATGGTGTCAGAGCAAACCTTTTGTATCGCTTTCACCAGGAGTCACACTTGTTTTCACAGAATCCCACATGAACCTCTACGCAGCTATTGAATTTAGGATGCATATAACTGAGGCAGGAATTTTCCCCCTTTCCGGAAGCAGTTGGGTAAGTCTGAATACAAAAAGGAGACAAAATTTTTGTTTAAACCTCGTAGTTTTTTCAACACTGCATCTCGGAAGCAGTTTTTTCTCGCTAAAAGTGTTTTAGATAATTGAATCTAGGCATTTTGGCAGACCCAGTCTCACTTGTTCCCTTCTGCATAGGTTTCAAAGGAAAAATCGAAAGCTTTGATAGCACCCTATGGTGTGAAAGTTGGCGCTATATGCAATTTTATCGTAGGGTTACTTCCATTTTTAATGAACTGTACATCAGCATCGAACCAATGTAATAACTACGTAACCGTAGACGTATAGTTCTATAACTATCTCATGATATGGTATTACCGAACACACGTATTCCACATTTTACTTCAGTGCGACATAAAAGTTGAAATAGCCGACTGCCTTGAATTTTCTCGAACGAGGAGGGTATAGAGGTTCACTCTGGCACGCGATAGGGACGAAAGGAAACGTTGCTGCCGCCCGCATCAGCAAATGGATGATCAGTGGAAGGACAAGTGGTGCAAGTGAAGACAGAATCAGCTGTCACTAAATGCTTGGGCAGGGTTTCCGTGCCCTGCTTCAAAAAGCGGTGATAATAGAACGGATGGAGAGGACCGCACTGCTGCGACTTCTACGCAGTCTTTCGCAAAGGGAAGGCGATGGACGCTGCCTAAACTCAGCTATCAATAGTAGCTATTGATGAGCGTCAGCGCTGTCATTTCAGCAGCGGAGCAATATGGCTCGGGGTGGGAGGTCATCTGGTATTCAGTGGTTATCCGCCTTCGTAGGGAAGGTACATGAATGCCCAATTATTAAACATTAGAAGTGTCCTAGCTCAGCTCGCCACACGGACAGAACCCACCATGCTGCACTAAGTGCCTGCTGAAGCGCTGCTTTACATGACCACTTTCCTCCCCGAGCCACCGAGACCCTCAACGGTTAATGCGGTAGCTTACACAAATGGTTCTGATCCTAAAACATTAACTGAATACAAGCTTGTAGTCACGAACTGTACTTAATAAAGCAGAAAAGATGTGAGGGTGAAGCTAGGGTGAAGAGAAATTGCAATGATAAACTGGAAGGATAACAGACTGTTAGGCCTCGAGTTGAAACAGAATAGAATAGCCGTATAGAATAAAACGAAGAACGAAAAAGGCTGCATAACAGACGAAACACAGGTGCACTTACCCGCTCGGGTGTAATCCCAATAAGCGGGGTCCATCTTATACAGACAAATGAATAATAGTTGAAATGAAAACACATGCAACGTAATGTACAACGTGAGGCAGCCACTAGACGCTCGAGGAAGACTAGGCGGTTGGGAGGTAGACAGAGCAAGAGGACGAGGGATAGAGCGCACGTCCCGTTATAAGGTGGACCCCCCTCTTTGGGATTGTACCTCCGCTCGATCGTTCAGTGCGAAGATGGGCTTCCATCTGCACTTCGTTATAAATGAGAAGAAGCCATACATTTCACATCACACGAGGTTCAACGCCTGCGCTCACCTTAGATATGACACAAGAGCTCGTTGTTAGTTCTACACAGAAAGCGGAACGGAAAGCCACTCAAAAAGCATCGATAAAAGGAATTGGTCGATGAAAGCGCGAGGCAGAACGTAGGAGGATTCGACCCCAGACTGACCTTTAGTCTAATCGCCTGCTGATAGGATAGAAGCAGCTCGGCGCGGAAACAGCTCACAGCTGATAGGAAATTCTTTCATGGCTCGCTCAGTCCTCCTAACCTGTGAGAGCCCTCTCGAAATCGCAGTGGAGACAGTCCAGTGGAGACGCAAGCCTCCGCGGAGAATCGGAGACGGCGAGGACCTCGCGGCAGGGGATGGGTTGCAGCGGGAGAGCGGCGCGCCGGTCAGAGAACCACCACATATTGTTGTCGGTGTTTGCATTGCGCCGATATCAGCAGTCATATCCTTGAGAAAAGGGAGAGATAAAAAGGTTATTCGGCCATTGATTAATCGATTTCCCATCGGGAACTATAGATGCGACACTTGAAAGTAACGTATCCGCTGCTGTAGTGGCAAGAAGGGAAACTAGGCGAAAACAAATAGCATGGCAAGAGGGCGGCCCGTCCTGTATCAGTGCGCGACAGCCCCGTTGCTATCTTCTACGGGCGCTGAGGTCTGCGCCACAGGGGCAATGTGATCGCTGGATGGTCCGCGTAGTCGGGAGACGCGAGGTGCAGCCACCGTTGGCCCTGATCCGGTCTCCTTCGCGTCGAGGGCCGACGGCAGGAGCACCCGAAAGGGAATGTTGCGAGTGTAACAATCGATGGGGGACGAACTCGTCTCGACATCAGCTGATAGTGCGCCGACGAGTCACCTCGTCACCCGGACCTTCTGGTGCTGCTGCGTGACCTCGTGATTCGCTTGCCATCAGCGGCTCCACGAAGCGGCTCCCGCAGCGGTTCTAGAGCCCAGCACCGAACTTCGCCGGCATATCAATCAGGTCGCCCTGCGAACCGCCGCGCTCGCCACCGTAATCCGCTCCCGGGCAGCTGCCAGCCACAGTCGCTCGCTCCGTTATGATTTGTGCCCGCTGTACATGCCCTTTTTGGAAGGCTAGGACTTCTAGAAGGACTTCAGACTCCTATGTTGATATCAAGGTGCCCCTTTGGCAGATGTTTACTTAATACCACTGACATCTACTAAGCAAGTGTTCAAATGGAGAAAGGGACAAGAGGAGCCAAATGCCAGTAAATTTCGCGTAATATGAAACGTCGAAATAGGAATAGTTCACTCGAAGGAGGATAGGTATTTCTATACAAAGCTGTTTGAGATGAGAGAAAGTTATTCTTAAGGACTCCCCAAGTTGCCAAACTTTGCTGTAATAATCTCCTCTGATGTCCACCATAATTCGTAACCATTTCTAATCGAACCACATAAATAGAGTTAGCTATCGTGAACATTTTAAAGAACACGGGTAACAGCACGTTAACCATTTTTGGGATACATTATACTTACTTACTTTGATGGTCCTTTTGTCGGCTCGAGGTCTTCTCAGCGGGGACCACAACTCTTCCAGACCGCTCGATCTCTGGCTGCTTGCATCCAGTGAGGCAGACTCCGCTCTCTGAAAGATCTTGAGAATGATTCTGCCCATCGCGTTGGCGGTCGTCACAGTGGTCTCCTATGGTCTCTCGGGAGCCATTCTGTGACACGGAGACTCCATCTATCGTCCTTTCGTCGAAGCAGGTGTCCGGCCCAGCGATATTTGGATTTTTCCATATACTTCAGCGGGTCTGCTATTTGCGACTTCTCCCTTAGCTCCGAACTTCGTAGGCCTCCTTGCCATTGCTGACGAAGGCTTGTCCTCAGAAAACATCTCTCCAGTGCACGATGTGCAATTTGCATTGCCCTGGCGATTGTCTTGTTATCGGGCCAGTATACATTGGATCCGAATGAATCATTTTCGGATACCCGATTCGGATAACCCGATCCGAATCATCCAAAAATCCGGTGTCCGCGAAATTGTCGTTATCCGAATCATCCAAAAATCCGAGGTCCGCGAAATTGTCGTTATCCGAATCATGCAATTATCTGAAGATTTTCGATCGGATCCAATGTATACGGGCCAGGTTTCCGCCGCGTAACACATCGCGTCAGTACAGAGACGTTGAATATCGAGGCCCTGAGGCTGGCATCCTTGACCTGATCGGTGACTTCGCGTATCGAACTGAAGGCTGCCCATGCTGTGCGTCTCTTGCGAACGATTTCAGGAGCAAGTTCGTTCTCCATGTTCAGCTCTCATTCCAGAGGAGTCGACCTGTTGTAGAGCGACTCCGTTTAACCTTACGAGTCCACACCACTGGTTTTGGACATATTCATGTCAAATCCTATCTTCATTCCACATTGAGCTCGTTCAGCATTTCCTCGACTTCTGCCGTGCTGACAGAAATGAGAACAATATCGTCGGCGGAGCGAAGGTTGCTGATTCGTTTACCTTCAACAAGGTAGCTTTTATCGTCCCAGTTAAAGACCTTCAGGCTCCTGGAGCGAAGCTGTGAATAGCTTAGGAGAAATCGTGTCTCCCTGCCGTACTCCTTTCCCAGCAAGAGTTTTAAGCTTTCGATCGAACAACTGGATGGTGGTCGATGTGTTCGAGAAGCATTCTCGAGAAGTCGGATGTGTAGGGCGATGGTATACCAGCATGCACAAGTGCGTTCAGAATGGCGTTGATTTCCACAGAGTCGAACGCTTTCCGATAATCCACGAAGACAAGGACAAGTGGGAGGTGGTATTCGCGGCTCCTCTCGATGAGCTGTGAGGAGACAGTCTGAACATGGTCCATGCAGGAGAAATCCTTGCGAAACCCTGCTTGCTCCACTGGCTGATACTCATCCAAGCCAAGCAACGCTCCATACGGTTGAGCAGCATCTTGGTGAATATCTTGTACACAACCGAGAGAAGATTGATGGGTCGATAGTTGTTGATATCCTCCTGCTGACCTTTTTTGAAGATTAGAACTGTTTTCGACTCCTTCCATGAGTCCGGAATCCTACCAAGTCGAAGGTAGTGGTTGAAGTGCTTGGCAAGAAGTGAGCAGGGGGCACTGCCACCCGCACGAAGGAGATCAGCAGAAATGCCGTCCGGTCCGGGAGCAGCGCCCGGCTTCATCCTTCTGATGGCATGAGCAACTTCTGATTTCAGAATGGGAGGTACTTCCTCAGCTGGTGGCATCAAGCATTTCGGGACAGTGATGGGAGAACGAAAAAGATCTGTGTAGAATTCTGAATGATGGCCTCCATCGCTTTTCGAGACGTTTGTGTTGTTCCATCCTTATCCACAAAGGCTGACATTATTGCCTTCTGGTCGCAGAGATCTCGTTTGCAGCGCTTTATGCTTGAACCTTTCCCAGCGGCTTGTAACAGCTTCAATCTTCTGTAGGCTTGAATGGACTCCTTCACTGCAATTCGACAGGCCTTCGAGATGGTGACTTTTTCCAGATGGGAAGCGTTAGGATCCAGTTTAACAGCCCTTCTTTGCTCCAAGAGCTTAATCGCATGTGCGTTGAGTCTTGAAGCAGACGGTTTCAACAGTCCTTTGGAGAGAAGGTCGTAGTCTTCCGATGGATCTTCAAGAGGATTCCAATCGTACGACTTTATTGCATATTCCAACTCCTCAGACTTGAATGTGGGGATCCTCACCGGTGCCGGTTTATGAGTGTCACGCTTGAACATCCTCTTTTTGAGTCAGCTTCGCACGGACAAGACGGTGATCCGAGCCGATGTCAAATAAAGGCAACACGGAGACGTCGAACAGACTCCAGCGTCTGTTTGTAAGAACATGGTCGATCTCCGATCGTGTTTCTCCATTTGGGCTTTCCCAGGTCCATCGTCGGTTTGAAGACTTCTTGAACATAGAATTTCCATGGTAGAGACGGCACGCGGATAGGAAGTCTGTCAGGCGCTCTCCGCTTTCGTTCCTTAAGAAAGTTCCATGTGGTCCTAGCCTCCATTCGTCATGGTCAATCGTACCGACGGTAGCGTTAAAGTCCCCAACAACAACCTTATAGTAGCTCATCTCGTCGATGACAGTCCTTTCGAACAGCTTGTAGAATTTCTCATTTTCTTCGTCTGTGGCCGCAGATGTTGGAGCATATCCATTTATGATGGAGACGGTTCCTTGATCTTTGGTTTCCAGACGCAGAACAGCTACTCGCGGAGATGATCTTGTAAGAGTCTACTAGGTGGTGCACTGTCGAGTTGACGAGGAATCCAACCCCGCCAATATTCTTTCTGTCCACCTTTGCTCCGATAATTAGAAGCTCGTTGCGGTCGATCCTTCTTATGGTTTCCGTTCTGCCTTTCGTTTCCTGCAGGGCGATAACGTCGTATTTGATGTTGCGGCTTCTGTAAAGCAGTGTCCGAAGATCCTGCTCAGATGTGATCGTACGACAGTTATAAGTGCAAACGAATTGGCAGTTTCCTTGTCGTGGTGGGAGAGGGTTTCCGGTAGTCCGATTCCAATGATGTCCTGATAATTCAGATTAGATGGCCCTCGCCGGAGGTGGATTCAGCCGACGTTGTAGAAGACCACCTCCGGCGCGCGGATGACTGGGGCGCGAGTTCATTGTTTGAGCCATGGCGGTGGTCTGGTTGCTCACATGTTACTGGCCAGGGATACATGAGAGCCGCCCATACACGACAAAGTGCGTACTACGTGACCGTTTGTGCCGTTAGCCATCACTAAAATGATGGATATATTATATGTCTTTTTAAATTACGACTAGCTTAAAGAAGATTCCTCGCTTTCGTGTTCTGAAAATTCCTGACATTTGATAAGTACTATTTCTTCGAATATTCTGGACAACTTATATACCTCAACATTGGCAAAAAGTTGTGCTCTCGCCTTATAATGATAAAGGACAAGCGTCGACTTTAGTCAGCCCAGTCGCGGAATGCGCGACGCATTCTGCTTCTACATACGGCATATCGTGGAGGCGATTTCAATGCGTAATTGGCCTATACAATGAGTTGCTGTCGCCAGCCGATGGACAGGAATAGTCAAGTCAGTGTTTTGTCCCTCCTAGACAGGTCTGGTATCATTTAGCCTGGCCCCGAAGGGGTGGAAAGCTTACTTGGCCTAGCGAATGCATGAGCCGACCCTCCTCCGACTGCGCTACACGCGCTCTCTCACATTCAAACAAGATATTTAGGAAGGTCATTGAAAGCTTAAGCCTCCGTTCCTTCTAAATCGGAGAATTTCCTTTTTGGCGTTTTGCAGCCTCAATTTTGAGCTGAACAGTCGGGGTCGGATGAAAACTTAGCCGCTCCATTGGGCGGTAGCATTCAACAGTAAAAGGTGTGAGTAGTTCAGGACATTTAGGTTCAGAGAGCCGAGATACGGCGGGACGATGTCTGGAAGGTCATTGCTTTAGAACATTCGGCTCTTACAAGAAACCTACAGAAGAAATTCGCGGGATCTGCGTTAATCTAACTGGGAGCACTGTAAATCTAAAAAAGCCTTCATGGACTGCTTTTAGCCGTAAACAAAAGGTAATGAACACACTTAATATGCATTTTGGAATCTACCAAGTAATTACAACTCGGACTACAACGAAAATGTAAGCTGATATTTCTCGCTCTTATTAAAAGAATATCTTTCAATAGGAAAATTATACATTTTTATTAAGAGCGGCACCCATACTAAAGCCTGGGTCCATGCTTGATAATATAGGATATTTTGTAGAAAACATAGGGAATAATATGTTCCATGTCCGACTGTCGCTGAATCTTGGCATAATTTTAGATAGGAATCGTAGAATTGCCTTGACCTCGGGACCAAGATTGATATAATATTTATCCGGCTAACGTTTCGGCGCAACCGCCTTCGTCAGAGCCTGGAAAAACAAGGGAACTTAGAGAGGTTGTTCGTCCAAGGACTAGCTTCAAGTCACAGAGGTCTAAGAAGATAGAGATGGAACGAGACAGAGCAGAAGTGGCACAGTCCCAACTAACCTTAAGATTGCAGCCGAGAGGCTGTCACGTCACCCTCGGATGGAGGCAGATTGGATGAGTGAGACTCTCCCCTTCTAGTCATCTCTTCAGCGACCATCCCTCTGTCACTATCTGGCGTTAGACCGCAAAGATCAGCAAAAGGGGCGAGCTCCTGAGTTACCATTATGCGCTCCTCTCTTATATTCATTACGGAGTTCCTTGAGGCAATCCACAGCGCTTCAAGGGTCTTGCGTACTGTGATGTCGGCCTCGCGCGCTAGTACTGCCACCGCTACACCAAACATTGCGCCAGCATGACTTCGCAGCCTGTGCTCTCCTAGCGGTGTCGAATGCTTGCATTTGTTAAGTCCATCCATGTGCTCCTTCATCCTCACCCAGGTTTTCCAGGCTCTGACGAAGGCGGTTGCGCCGAAACGTTAGCCGGATAAATATTATATCAATCTTGGTCCCGAGGTCAAGGCAATTCTACGATTCCTATAGGGAATAATATTGCGCGTGGTGGCGTTTCCTAGGAGGAGCCTGCACCCGACACCAGTTATTGGTCCGGATTTCCTACCAGAGCCAACCAAGCCTCTCATGCCCAGCGCCGAAAGACTTTTTCTCCTTTTCAGACAAGCGATAACCCCTTCACGCGGCGTAGAAGCCGAGTTATCTCTTCAGGGGGTCGTATGTAAGCAGATTTTGTGAAGTATGGTGCGGAGCAGATCTAGTTCCCTAGAAGCTCCTTAGCTCATCATCGGTCAAGAACCATTGCAGCTGTCAGCCGAACAAGCCTCTGTCAGCGAGCCTCTACCAGAATTATCCGGGTGGGAACTGAACTTACGAATGTCATCCCTAATTGCGGCGATCGATGCCGCAACGCGGCAAGACCTTCCGACCTGCCGCGTTCAGCCGCCGCCAGCGTTACATTCTCCGCCGCAGCTGCTACGACATCCGCGGGGCAGAGGTGAAGAAGACCCGGAATAGATTAGATTTCTGCAATATATTCTAAGAGCCTGCGAATCCTTGAGATCCCCAAGACTACTTCCAACAAGTCTCCTGCTTTACTTCTACCCGCTCTACTCTCTTGATATACTTAGGATTATTTTAAAGCTTTTCTAACGCTTTTTTGCAACAAATTGGCAACCTGTTCCACCCTTATGTCTGTCCCTAGGGTTCCATCATTAATTTAGATCCATTTTGCAAGAATATTTCCAAGTCCTATACATAGTGGTCCTTGGTATTTGTTCGATCCCATATTTACCACCCTGTCCTATTTCCTTGCCAACTGATCAATTAGCCTACCCTACCTCTTCGCATGTTATTTAGAAGGTAGCCAGTGGCCTTTCTGACGAAAGGGAACCTGAGTTGGCTAAATAGCTGGGCATGACCACTGAGAGATTCAAGAAAAGTCCCAAGAAGTAGTCGTCGCGTTCGCGGCACGGGCTTCCGCACGTGCGACAGTGATCAGGGCAGCGGCTAGTTACAGCGCGGCAGTGGCTGCCGCTGCCGCGAGGACCATTCGTAGCCTCTTTTCAGGTGCGGCTTCGACACCGAAGAGAACAATGAAAAGAGGGCTCTGAACAATACATGCCTTGATAACACAATAAGATTTTCTTAAAGTCTTGAGTGCTATCTTTCGACACTTCAAAATAAAGATTTCCTGCTAGCAGTCTAACAATCATCACCGTTCAATTTTGGAGGTCCCTTTTTATTTCAGGACGTCATGGACATGACACATTTTACTACCTGAAGGAGCGACGTCTTCCTCTGAAATTGTGCTCTGAAACTGTCCTACTATATATAAAACAAGTGCTCCGACAACAAGTGTCTCGCACTTGCGCGCTTCGCGCGACTTTGTAGCATCACTGACCTATGGAAAGTAGTTTTTGTAAAACATAAAATTCGCTGGCATCTAGGACCTTCAACACTTCGGTACCTTCATCATAGACATTCTTTCCTGACCGGCCAGTAATGTCACTGGTTTGTGCTGCGCAGTACTTCCATCCCTCAGGTTGTTCCTCCGCAACCGTTCTCATGCTCGCCAGCTAGGCGTTTCAAGTTGTCGTTGACATGCCTTCCGAAGCCAGGTTCCCCTCTCTCGTTTCTTCTTACTGGATCTAATTGCTGGTCCGCCTTTACAGGTCTTCCCTCCCCCTCTTTAGTCCCCCACTTTCCTGGTCCCAACTACTGGGCCACTTCTTTGTTTCCACTATTGACACCTGCTGGTCTCTTCTTGCTGTTTCCCCGTCCTGGCCGCTCCTCCGGGTTCTTCCTTTCCTTCCTGGTAGCTCTCCTGGTCCACCATAGAGGTCCCCCTTACTGCCGTTCTCCACCACTCCCTTAGTGGTCCTCCCTTGCTCACGGCAGCGTCGGTGACACGTATTCACAATCAGGACGCGCGACGTAGGGGGCCCGTCTTCCGGATCCAGAAGCTTAGAAGCGCGCGCAGTCGCCGCTGTGTCGAGCTTGAAGAGGCCATGCATATTTTTATTTTATTTTATTTTATTACACAAGTTTCCTCGTGTATAGATGAACAAAAGCCACAGAAAAACAACAAAAACCTTGCCAACATACCTTAGACCAATCTAAAAAAGAAGAAATCAGCAACAGTAACATAGAGCAACACAGAGGCAGAAGCAGAGGAAATAATCGAAAGACCTCAAAGGTATCAGGAACTTAAATATCGATCCAAGGTTTTTTAAAGGTGTCGTAGCTAACAGGGACACTGTGCTTTTTGCGGAACATCTCAAGAGAAGTAACAGTCCTAAGCGTGAAGAAAAATCGTCGACAAATCAACTTCGCTCTACCAGTATCATACTTAACAGCATCCCCACGAGTGCTCGATTTTCTCAACGACAGAAGATCACTGATCCTTACGCTGCTCTTACCATGCAGTATCTTATGGAAAAGTAGGAGGTCGTTTTTTTGCCTTCTAGTTTCAAGTGAGGATAAGCCGAAGTTCAGGTTCCTAACCGCGCTAGACGGAATCTGATCGTATACAAATCCCAGTGCACGCACCATAAGCTTTCTTATAAAACTGTTCTGCACCCGTTCCAGCATGATTCTTTTCTTGTGAGGGCTGAATATTGGAGTGCCGTATTCCAAGATGGGTCTGATGAAGGATTTATAGGCTTGGAGAAGCACAGCAGTGTTTCTTGTTGACAGAGCTCTAAATAAGTTGTAGGTGGCCCGGATGGCTTTTTTTGATATAATTTCACAGTGTTTATCGAAGCTTAGATCATTGGTTACCGTAAAGCCCAAGTCTTTGATCTCAGTTACGCTACTAAGGTAAGTACCACTGATAGAATATTGATGTTTGTTGTTGCGACTCCCCAAATGAAGTACTTTGGATTTTTCACTAGATAGCGGCAACTCCCACTCTATGGACCATGTTTGGACAGAGTCGATTGCATCCTGGAGAGCTGTGACGTCAGTGTCCTTAGTAATTGATCGGTAAATCTTTAGGTCATCCGCATATGCGCAAAATTCAACGTCTGCACCTGAGAGAAGGTGAAGCAGATCATGTGTGTAGATATTGAATAAGACTGGGAGAGTACACCTCCCTGAGGCACACCACTCCGAACGACTCTGTTGCTGGAAAAAGAGGAATTGACGCGAACAATATACTTCCGACCCGACAGGAAGGACTTCATCCAAGTACGAGGGTGAATACCTACCACATCCATTTTGTGGAGTAATAGCTTATGCTGAACCCTATCAAATGCTTTACTGAAATCAAGATAAACAACATCAACACTCTTACCCTCATCAATACACTTTGTCCAGTGATTGAGCGCTTGAATCATGGCAGTAACTGTGGAACTACCCTTTTGAAAGCCATGTTGGTTTCTAGAAAGAATAGCGTGTTTCTGGAGGTGGTCCTCAATCCTTTTCTTCAAGATCTTTTCAAAGAGTCTAGCGAAAATTGATGTAATGCTCACAGGTCTGAAATTTGATGGCAGATTGTATGGAGGCTTTTTTGGAATTGGAGTTATTATAGAAAGTGTCCATCGAGTAGGTACCTCGGCCCTCATCAAGCTAAGGTTAAAAATGAAGGCAAGTGGGCTGCTTATGATTGGACTACTTTTTTAATGAACGTCAGGGGGATAAAATCAGGTGTAAGGCTTTCTGACTGTGGCCATCTTAAAAGTAGATTCATGACTTCATCTGCGTGAAACCAGACTGAATCTTCTATGACAGGGAATGTTCTCCCTCGAGATCTATTATTTACGTCCTCATCATCAACAGTAACAAAGAAATCTTCAAACGTAGACGCCAGGAGCTCGGCCTTCTCTTCGTCTCTGTGTATCATTTCGCCATTAGAAGAGCGCAGAGCCGCAATGTGTGGTTTATCACGTAATCGAGACTTAAGCAGCTTAAAGAATGCATTCTTGCAGTTAGAGTCAATGACTCTCCTTTCAGTGGAAGCGTTAAACTTGCGTAGTTTTCTTGTGAACCTATCATTCAGAGCATGAAAGAGCTCCCAATCCTGAGGATTTTTTGATTGATTTGCCCTAGTCCATGCTTCATCCCTTTCCTTCAGGGTCCTGTTTATATGAGGTGGAAGACCTGGCTTGTTTAGTGCGGTTTTCTTAATAGGCACAAATAAATCAATACAATGATGAAGTACTCTAATCAATAGTTCGTATTTCGCATCCACTGAATCCACACTGTTGAGGGAGCCGAACCAATCTACATCTGCCAAGTATTTCGTTATTTCATTATAGTTTGCTTGGGCGAAATTTCGCTTCACCGAGATGTGATAGTAGGGCATCTGTATATTGATTAAAAATCTGATGGAACTGTGATCGCTTAGACCTAGTGGCGGATGAATGTTCAGCGATGTTATCAGGTCCTGATCAGTGGACAGCACTAGATCAAGAATGTTATCACCAAGAGTGCCAGAAAGGACAAATTGAGCAAGCTTATGAGTTTCACACATGTCAAGGAATGCTCGAGCATTAGTACTGGGAGATAGCAAGCTTGGTTTGCCATTCCAGACAATTTCAGGAAAATTAAAGTCGCCCAAAACTATGCAGTGGAGATGGCAAGACAACAGATCACTGATGGCTTTAAGCAGCTGATTAGTCATCCGAGCCACACAACTAGGAGCTCTGTAGACAATAATGAAACGCACGATAGACAATCCGAGTCGCGGATCCGAACACAGCACTTCATAGGCATTGCTGACAGATTCGCATAAAACAAGTGAGGGAGAAGATGATTTTCGTGCGATGAGAGCAACACCTCCACCCCTTCTTTCTGAGCGATCACTTCTTAGTACCGCGTACTGAGAGCAATAATCACCTAGAAAAACTGACGCATCTATTGTAGGCTTGAGCCAGGACTCTGTTAAGATGATAACGTCGATACTTTCCTTGAGGAGTCCCGCAACTGCATCCTTGTTTCTTAACACTGACCGAATATTAGCCATGACACAGGAGACATACGTGTCCGAGTTCCTATGAGACCTTAGATGTTTTCCGACTGAGCAGCAAATGGAGGCGAGGTGTTTGGATGAGATGCAAACGGAGATGAACTATGTGGATGAGATGGAGATAGGTGATTTTGGACATCGGAAGCACTATCAGTATTGCTCGTTAAAGAAGCATCAATAGTTTTACGATTACAATCCACTTCTAAAGGACGCATGGACTTAGTGCGAGACAGACGTTGGGCTCTAAGAAGATCACTCTCCGCGCTAGAAAGCGAAGGTCTGATATAAACTCCTTTCACAGAAAAATACCTAAGATACGGAGCCCTTTTCAATGACAACGTAGCAAAGAAGGAAGCTGGGAAAACAACCTTAAGTAAGCGGGCTCTTCCTGAAATAAATCGTCCCATTCCATAAATAGCAATAGGACGGCAATCTACAGCAAGAAAATCAAGGATTTGCCTTACACAATTGGCGTCATGTAACACTCGATCTGAAGAAATAGGAGCAGAAGATTCCCTCACTCCTACAATAACAATTGAACGTTTACGCTCAGCATCATCATCAGTAGCATGACTAAACGGAGTTGATGTAGAAGCATCTACAGAATTGGATGAAGGGACAATTTGAGATGGTAGAGTTTGCTTTAGCATGGCAATCTGTGACCTCAACATCTGAACTTCCTTTTCCAACTCACAATTCTTGGCGCGAACTATAGCATTTTCTTCAATGAGTTCCTCGTTTCTTTTGATTACCGCATTGAGTTGCAGCTTGATGTCCAGTATGCCGCCCATCGCAGCTTTGAGGTGTGCAGGTAGAGATTGATCGTTGATGACCAACTCAACGGCTCGGCAGAAATCATCCCCATTGACGAGAGCCGCAGCGTCCATCTTGTGTTTTTTCCTTTGACGACCATCCTCAGGTAGAGAAGGTGAAGCGTCCACGTGAGTCCTCTTAACCGCTGGAACAGAGGAAGACCGCAATGGTGTATCCATATCCACGATCAATCGAGCCCTTCGACTTTGATCTATAGAATATCAATCGAACCAGCTCGATGGACCGTCCGATTAACACAGGAAAAGAAGGTTGGGAAGAAAGGCGCCTCCCAAGCGAAAGAACCGAAAGAATACACCTGTGCAAATGGCTCGTTTCTGAATAAGAATACGATCACCGCCACAAGAGATCTCTCCTCGGATATGACGTTGAAGCGACAAGGCAGTGGGCACGATACAGCAGTAAGCGATTGGAATCAACTGGCAGTAGAATAATAGAATCGCAAAATATGTTCGACGATCCGCAGTAGTTGAGAAGGTAGGCAGGTAGAGATTAATTCCGGCAGTTGAGAACGCGAAGCAAGGAGTCTCCAGGAACCGATCGTCGGATTGATCGAGAGACCGACCGCTCTCGATGGCCGCAGCGGATCGAATGATGGCAGATTCTTTGTTCTTCGTATGAATTCCCTTACGGCTCCCTTGTTCGTTCCCCGTCCTGGTCTCGCCTCCAGGTCCCCTCTTCCAGGTAGATCCTTCCTCCCCTCCCCCTCGGGGTCCTCCCTACTACTCTACCCCAATTAAGTAGGCCTCCCACGCTCACGACACGACGACGGCGAGCGAACGCCCATTGTGTGACACATCGGTGTCACATCTTCTAAATCCGGTCTCTCTTAATGGTAATGGATGTTGTTGATCCTCCTTACTGTCTCCCTCCCCTGATTGGTAACTCCCTAATGATCCCTATATATTGCCTAAACTCTTCTTGGTGCCACCTCCTGGCTCGCTTCTTTGTTCCCCCATCGACCATTCCGATGCTCCTCCTCATGCTCCTGGTCGCTGCCTCCTGATCTCTGTCGGTTCTCCATCCTCGAAGTTATCCTTCTACTCTTACTCCTTTAGTGATCTTCTCATGCTGATGGTACGAAGTTGGTTAGATCACTCGACCGCTCTCGCCGTGGATGATGCGGCATACCTCACTTCGATTAGATCACTCGACGGACAAACTCTTTTATATATAGGTGGTGATTTCGAGTGTTACTTTCTGGCGACGATTCAAGTGCTTTCCTTATAAAATTTTTTTTGAAACACGCATCAAATCGATACGGCAAACGGACGGTGGACGATGGAATCCCATGGAAATAATGTTCTACAATCCTAAGGAAGCATCGTAAAAAATCAAACTGAAGCCTACAAAAATCCAAGCCCTGTGTATTGTCCAGCAAAAAGACAATCTTCCCGCAGCTATGTAAAATTGAACGTTCAAAAAAGGCTCAGAACTCGGTAAGTTCTTCGATTTTTGAAGAATTGTTAGCTTCTCAAAAACTAGAAGAAAAACGCTTTTCCACAGTTTAAGAAATATTTTCTAAAACAGAGGCCTTCATACGCGGCGGACGGTTCAATTTTTAAGCGGAAAATTTTGAAGTGACTTCACATAAATGCTCATAACTCGGTAGGTTTTCGAAGTTTCAAAATCACGCTAGCCTTTCACAAACTAGATGAAATGCGCTTTCTTACCATATAAAAACCGATCTGCAAAAAAGAGGTCTTCATGCGCGGCAGGCGAGGTCCAATTTCTGGTCTATTTCGCGAAAATACGTACCGAAAATCGAACCCCCGCCGCGCATGAAGACCCTTTTTTGGAAATCCGTTCTTATATGATAAAAAGCATATTAGCCCAATTTTTCGATGTACGAGTGAGTTTTTTGATTCTCGGAAAATAAGCCGAGATATGATCAATTTTGTGAAGTCGTGAACCGAATCCTTCACCTTCATCATCGGAGTGATTGCGCAAAAATGTTTATAGCTCGACCTGGTTTATTGAAAATGGGAGGAAATATGCTTTCTTACCATATAAGAACCGTTTTCTAGAAAAGGGTCTTCATGTCTTCATTTTTGCCGAAAATCGACCAGAAATTGGACCTCTCCCGCCGCGCATGAAGACCCTTTTTTTGCATATCGATTTTTATATGGTAAGAAAGCGCATTTTATCTAATTTGCGAAAAGCCAGCGGGATTTTGAAACTTCGACAAAACTACCGAGTTATGAGCATTTTTGTGAAGTCACTTCAAAAATTTTCGCTCAAAATTGAACCGTTCGCCGCGTATGAAAACCTCTCTTTTAGAAAATGTTTCTTAGACTGTAGAAAAGCGCTTTTTTCTGGTTTCCGAGATGCTAACGAATTTTCAAAATTTGAAAAACTTACCGAGTTATTAACCTTTTTGTGAACGTTCAATTTTATGCTCCGATGACGTTGGTGCAAAAGTCGACCAGAGGTCGATTCAACCTGTTCGAGCCAGAAAATCATGATTTTTTCACTGTACATCGATCAACACTTGGAAGTCTATGGGCAAATTTTTGTCCGTAAGGGTGGTCTGCTTTGGCTAAAAAATAATTTTTCATGAAAAACGAGAATTTAGTATACGATTCATCCTAATCTTATCGTCATTGCAGCGGTGAACTTTAGTTTTTTAAATGTATAATAAGCATGTTTTAAAATTTTGTATGGTACATTTCCATTCTCTGTCGTCCTTTCCTTCAGAAGGCAGAAAATCTTTCCGAAAGGAGTCCATCCATCCCTCATTTGCGGTCGATCATGTCAGAGAACGCGGTAGCCGCTCGTAAACTGCTATAACTCGGAGATTTTTCGGGCTTTTGGAAAATTCATGAAACTTTATTAAATGTGTGTTCTATGCTTTAAAACGCAGGTTCTAAAACTAACATCTTCCATGTGATTAGAATATATGATTATTCCACTGTGATTTTGGTCGATATTTTTCCGGCAAATGACGCTAACGACGTCTGATCATATAGTAGGTCGTTTCAGAAAAACATATTTTTACACTGTGTGAAACGGGCATAACATTTTATAGGGTACGAATAGAAATGCCTCAAATGCTGTTTTCTGCAGAGGAGAAAAATTCTTTTCGAGGCAGGTCCGTCCTTCGGTTGCCATTCGGTCATCGATTTGAAGAGCGCTTCAAAATCTTGTAGGGAAATGCTTGGACACATTTGCTTAAGCCTGGAGCGGCTGGTAGAGAGGCTGTATGTTGTTACAGGATGTTTTGTTGCGATCAAAACTCTTGCGCCAGGCGGGACTCGAACCCGCATCTTCTGCTTTCCGGGCAGCGATGTTCGCGTTCCCGTATCACGGGTGGATGCTGACAGATCTCGAGGATATCGCGGCTGTTACGTGCGGTCAAACAGCGCCGGTGGCGTAAGGCGAACATCGCTGCCCGGAAAGCAGAAGATGCGGGTTCGAGTCCCGCCTGGCGCAAGAGTTTTGATCGCAACAAAACATCCTGTAACAACTTGTAGGGAAAGCACTTAGGTCGTCCTTAGTAAATGACACTTGAAATTTTTAGAGTGCAATTTTGGAAGAAGATGTCGCTCTTTTAGGTAGAAAACTGCCATGTCCATGACGTTCTGGGAAAATCTGAAAAAATGAAAGCCTCGCATTGACTCTAAATCTGCGGACAGGAAATCCTTATTTTTCACTGTACGATAATTTTTTTTGAAATTCAATCCTATTTTTTTACTCCAGGAAACGCAAGTGCTTGTATGTATCCGCATTGTCGTAGCCACGCTTAGAAAAAATAATTTATTAAAAGATGCAGACATCTAAAAACCCGAAATTGGAGAGAATCCTCTGCAAGAGAGAGTACGACCCCCACCTTCGATTCCCGAACCTCAAGCTTGACCCCAGCTCCAGCCCTTTTCCATTTCAACTTCTGAGTGGATGACAGCGCACAAATTTTATGGATGAGCTGCTGAAGCCTCATCTTTTCTTACGAAACCTTCAAAAGTACCTTCGACACGCTGATATTTTTTTCGATTTCTCACAAAGTTCACACCGAAGAAGCCCCTTTTGAAAAGTGGAATATCGGAAGGGGCTCGTGGCTGTTGATGGGTTATAGCAGCTTGTAGCAACTCTTGAGTTATTGACGTACAGGAGGTATGATTAATGTGCAAAATGTTGGAATAACGCTTCTACGCCCTTGCAGAGCTGGAGCGGAAGCACGTTAAGGCCTGAGCGAACTATTAGCAATTTGTAGCAATTTGTAGCAATAGCAATTTGTTAATTTTAATCGCAGGGAGGTGGGAATTTTCTACACACCTAGTAAATGCTTTTGCGAAATAAGATAGAAGCTATAGGGCGAAGTAATTGCCTCTGTAGATTTTCTCGAAATTTATCACTAACGACGTAGTTGAAAAAAAGGTTTTTCGTTAAGAATTGTACAGCGGAGAATACTAAGCGGTTCCGCATTTCATCTTCAATTACATGCTTTGTACGTAACCGCCCACTATGTGCGAGCGGTGTTAGCTTAGCGTGAATTCACTGCCGACTAACGTCATAGACAATTCTTGTATCTTATTTTGCCCACGATAAATTTGTTGTGTACCAAATGGCCCTCCAGATAGTGTAGACCCAAAAGGTCCTTCCTTTGATTTTATTAATTTTGCGCGCCCGAAGGGTACAAGGACAAGCATGGATAAGGTGCCCTATGTATATATATAGCAGCGTGTCGCCAAGGTTGTTAGCTGCAGTACGTCTTACCGCGTTGCTTACTGTGTAACTGGACTTGTGGTATAAAAGACTAATAAAGCATAAAGATACATTCAAATCAATTTCTCACGAAGTTCACTTCTACGGGATACCGCGGTGATCATTTGAATGCGTAATTGTTCCATGCAACGAACTGCTTGAGAGAGTCGATGAATATGCCAGTATTTTAAACTTTCTGCACGTCTAGTACTAAATCACGGAGAGATGGAAAGCTTGGTTAGCCTAGGCAGGAGCTGAACCTTAAACATCGATTCGGGGTGCACGCGAGAATGGTCGCCTCCACTGAGTGCGCTTTCTGGCATGAATGAGTGCGTTGTGGTGAAATATATTTTGTTAATGTTTATCTGGCAACAACGAAAGCAGATCCGAATGTGAGCTGTATGCGAGCTACTGCTTCTGTGCCTCCCAGATTCAGTGTTATTCCAATATTTCATGCGACCGACGTTTAGACTATATCGCCTTCGTCACCTGATGCGCCTGTAGTGACCTCTGACCGCAAGAGTGTTTGTTTGATAGTGAGACAGGACTTCCCTGACGCGGTTGTCTATACTTTGCAGAAATCTTTTATTTTATCACTCTTCGGCCTCCTTAGGTTCCTCCCTGTTAAAGGCATCTTATGCTTCCTTAGGTCGGGTTGAAGTGGTTGCGACCCTGGCAAGGGAGCCACCGAAGGATAGTCCCTTGTGGGCGAGGAGAGCAGCAGTGCTTGCGTGGCACTAATTGCCCTCGATCAAGTGTCAGTGTCACCCGCCTGCCGCTGTCGATTCTCCTGCTTATTTTTCTGGACAATTCTGCAAGGATGCCTCAAATCTGGAAAGCTTTTCTAGAAAGAGCCTTCAGATTTAAATCTGAATGTCATTAAACGGCGGTCATTCTCCTTCCTCCAACAGCTGCCTCTAGTTGATTCAGCCAGCGCAGAACTCGAACTTCAGCTCGGCGTTCAGACATGGAGAATGACATCCAATCCTCGCATAGGCACGAATAGTTTGTCACGAGGCGGTCTGCCCCTGCACCTAAAATCAACTGACTTTTTCCTGTTCTTAAAAGCAGGTCAGCACCACATTTAATTGATGTTTCTGACACCACCAATATTTGCCGTTGATACCGCACTGTCCATTACGGTTTCTTCGTTATGCGTCGTCAATGCTTCTGTGATTTTTTACGGCGGTTGTACTACTCTAGTCTCACCACTAGACAGTGTTCGATAAGAAAATCAGCAGTGGAGGAGACTGGACCCAGGAGCGTGTAGTTCGGTTTTTGCACATAATTCACGACTCCTTCCTTCCGGTGGCCATTTGATATGACCCAGCTTCACACCACCGATTCGCTTCTTATCTGTTTTGATTTTTCAGCTTTTTAGGACGTTTTTGCCTCTCTCTATGCATAAATTGATCCTTCCTTCAGCCAGATTCATAAACCGCTTACCGCCCTCTAACGATGAAAATACCGCCAAACTCCTTGATAGGACATTCATCAGCATCAGGTTTCGCGTTATTTTCACCGTTAGAGGACGGCAAGCGGTTGATGAACCTGGCCACAGGTGTGGTGGCTTCGACAGTGTGGAGAGTTTCGCATAGGTTTGATTAGGTGAGCTGACTGCTCTATTGCCAAACATTTCCTACAGACAGCCTTAGGAAAAAATGAGGACGCGTTTTCTCTACTTTACAGAATCTCATGGCACGACACATTTTTCTCCATGAAGGACTAACACCTAGATCAGAATGTGTACTTTATATAAACTGTGCTTCTGTGCAGGCGAGGTTGGTAGGTGGAAAAGTTTATTCTAGGCCTGACGTTTCAACGGTTTTAACGTCTTCAGAGGCCCAAAGATGATTCCAGGTTGTTAATTTGTATGCTACTCGACCGAACGCTTCCCCGTGCTGCCATTTTTGGCCTAAAGTCAAGAACTAATTTTGGCCTAAAGTCAAGAACTGAAAGTAGTACTCGAAATACCTTTCTGTGTTTCCATCCGTAACTCGTGGTGGCACAAGTAAGATGTCATTTGTTGCGTTCAGGAGTATGGCAAAACGTATTGTGCTGAAGTACTAGTTTTAGCTGAGGTATGTTAGAGTTGCTTGCTGTTAAATATGTTGGTTTCTTTATAAGTTTTCTTTGTGTTTGTTCGTATATTCTCTGACGTGTATCGTCGTGTATGCATGTAGAAATAAACAAATAAATAAATAACTGCAAGAATCTCACAAACGATGAACTCACAGGACCTTCCACCACTGAGTGTAGCCGTGTCGTTACAACTCGTTATTAGCAGACCAGTAGCGAATGGGACTCACTAGACCCAATCTCACTCCTGGGCGTGGAGCTCGTAGAGCGGTGCAAACGGGAGCAGATCGTTTGTGCTAGACAGGCATTCACTTCTGCTGTTCATACTAGGATTTCTGTCATTTCTGGGCCTTAATAGCTTACCACGTCGTTACGACGTGCGTGATCCTGAGGCTGGAATGGAACCTCTGTTATTTTGCTTCTACTGTTTGCGTAGAGCTGTAAAGGCTGACCTGGACAAACAGCGTCTGACCCTTCTCCCGTGCTCTGCACCGTCGTCGTCAAATGTCGTCCCCACTACCTCTTCCGGATCGATTATCTCTGCTCCAGTGACGAGCATCCTCGGAATTCTGACTTTCCTTCCTGTGATGATGAGCCTCTCCGCCTGTCTCATTGCCGGTTTTATGCTTCCGTCTTCGTTTTAGAGGCTCCACCAGTCAATGATCAAGACGGGCAGTGATCGATCCCGGGAGAAGAGGTCGTCGAAGAAGGTGCGCGCTCTCATTCTTTCGGCAGATCTCCACAGCATCTGTGATGCTCCGCTTTGCTCGAATGCGTTCCGTTTCGTCACGCTTTGCGCATGTAGGATATGGGCGCCGTGCGGCGTCACACAGCTGTTTCACTGTGTCGAAATTAGCATAAGCGTGTGAACAGAGCGTGAAGGCATTTTTCAACAGCACTAACAATGATGGGACTTGTGCTACTTGTAGACCAACAACTGCTGCCAGGCGGCATCGTTAGCAACAGAAACCTTGAAACGTCCACCCTCCTTTTGATTTGGTTTAACTCGTGAGCCGTGAGTATGCAGTTATCAGCAGTTTACTCCTGATTTATTTTATAAGGCATTTTATAAGGTTTGATTGCGTTTTACCATGGAAACATCCCAAGTTTTCATGATATCTACTTCTAAAACCTCTCGTATTCTCCAGTCTGACATAAACGTTGGCTATCCAAGTACGCGGCAGACAATGAATCACGCTGAACCACATGGTGCTACGATATAGGTTAGGACGTATATTTGCAATACAAGAGCTCTTCGGCGATATGGTAGTTAGGGTGGGAGGGGGATATCACCATAGCATGTCGTGGCGGAAAAAAGAGAACAGAAAAACTGCAGAAACTGCAGAAAAACTCCTAAGGCGACGGCTTTTAGGCGATTTTTTAACATTCCCTCGATCTTTAGTATTAGGTTGTCCGGAAAGTTCTCAGCGTTTTGAGTGTTTCACTTTGAACTACCATGACTTTCTCAAATCTTATCGGATTTAGTCGAAATAAGGAGCGTTCGAATCAGCACACTTTTGCCAATGGGCCACCAGTCCACTTATTCCATCAGCGAAAAAATTAGGTGGTCGGGACTCGACGAAATCCACGAAACCTGTTTTGGCTTGGTCCTGATCGGTGAAGGTTTTACCAGCGAGAAAGTTCTGAAAGTGTTTGAAAAGGTGGTAGTCTGTTGGGGAGAGGTCTGAAGAATATGGTGAGTGAGGCAGAACTTCAGCCCTTGAATCGTTCAATTTTCGAATAGTGATTTGTAAAACGTGAGGGCGGGCGTTATCGGCAGAAGAGTTGGGCCTCTTCTGTTGACCAATGCTGGCTAAAGCTGACGCAATTTTCGGTGCATTTCGTCGATTTCCTTACAGTAGGACTCTGCTGTAATCTTTTGGCCTGGTGCCAAAAAGTTAATGCCAGGAGGAAAATGCCCAGGGGTTCGTTGGCGTACAACCACTGTCCGGAACGTTTCCTGTTATCATACAGAATCCACTTTTCGTCTTAAATGAAGACTCGGGTCAAAAGGGCCAGTTTTGTTGCGTAAAAGTAGAGAAGAACAAATCTCGAAACGTGACAATTTCTGCCGCTCATTTAACTAATGGGGCACCCATTTTTCGAGCTTTTTTACCTCTCCGAGGCGTTTCAAAATATCTGCAAGAGCAGTTTTACTGACGTCAAGCTCTTCTGCGATTCCGCGAACTGTTTGGGGATGGTTCAACTTCCACCAATTCCTTCAACTCGTCGTCCAGGATTGCTCTAGGTCGACCGCTACGGGAGTCGTCTTCGAGGCTGAAATCTCCGGTCCGAAATTTACTGAACCACTAGCGCACAGTGCTTTCTCCAGCGATATCAGACCCCTACACTTGATTAATTTGTCGAGCTGTTTCGGCTGTGGATTATCCCGATTTGAAGTTGGAATAAAATATCATTCATAAATTATTTATTCAGATGCAGCGAAAATTTCTGGACAAAAAGTGGCATTAATGCGCAATGCGAGTTGAGTTTTCACTTAACAATAGACGAATGAAAAATAGTAGCACAAATCGCTGAGAACTTTACGGACAACCTAGGTGTTTTGAAGAGTATGTTCGTTTTCGTTGGCGATGACTTTTTAGCAGTTGTGATAACTGCTGCATTCTACTGATGCATTACTTTGTGAAGAAGTCGACTGTCTCTACTATACCATACAAGTGCTGCGACACACTTAACCGCGTGTCTTGTACCTGCCTTTTCGTGGAGCTATGTCGTCCTTTCGCATGAGATATAAGTAAATGCAACCCTCAACAACTTTTTTCCGAGACGACCAAAAATAAGCTGTACCAAGGAACTTGGTGGATCTAACGCTTCGCCTATTCCTCAATCTTAATGTGATCTTAATTTGGATATTAACCTTCTGTCGATCCGGGAGAGCACCTATGTGTCGTCGCGGGTGAAAACATTGGGTCCTTTCTAAGCTTCCTTAGGCAACCCCATCAGCTGAAGTTTAATTGCACTGCTCTAATGAAAATGGATAACGGATCGCTTTCCAAGGTTCTTTAGCACTTCCTTGGTCTCCCGTGGAATAAGTCTTCTTCGTCACCAACTACTCCCTTGAAACACTTCGCAGCAGACATCTTCCCCTACCCGGCCATTGCTAATATTGGAGAGGTCGATGCCTTCCCAAATGTCGCGGCTTAGCCGCTCAGCGCTTATCTTAAGAAGCTCCTTTTGGAACGCTGGATAGTACTCGTTTGGCTCATTGTATCCACAACTACGGCTTAAGCAGTGTTGACGTCGATGTCAACCACCTGTCAGTGCATCTCGAGTGATACGATAAACCTCAAGAGAGAACAGGGTCGGATTCATCAACGAACTACAGCAATTTAACGGAGAAAATACAGCCGAAATCTCTGATAGCGCGGCTTATCAACCGATATGAAACAGTAGCGGTTTATCAAGCTGAAATGTGAAATGGTGAAATGTTTCACCATACCGCTTGGTAAGCCGTGCTATCAGGGATTTTAGCTGTGTTTTCTGCGTTAAATTGCTGTAAGTCGTTGATGAATCCAGCTCCAGGTTGGAATACGCCGTAACCTCTAAGAAATACCTAATCGTTAATTATGGAAGGACTCAATTATACAGTGGTAGGGTGTATGGATTATCCTCTGATACCCGAATGGGATATCCGATATCCAATGCGGAGGAAAACCCAAGCAATCTGAATCATTCAAAAATTGGTCTACTGAAATTTACCCTTATCTGAATAATCCAGGATTGAAAGAATGGGCGATCCGAGCCATCCGATTATCCGACAAGTTGAGGTCGGATCCAATGTATGCTGTGTAGGGCGTGCAAGCTTTTGGCCGGGTCGGTGAGCAAGATGCAGAGATGCGCGAACACACCCATGCTGTGTATGAGCATTTCAATCCCGCACAGGAGGTATGAGCTGTCCTAACGCAGCAGGCGCAGGGACCCCATCCACTGCAACCCGCCCGCTTCCGTGTACGATTCGCGATGGCTGGAAACGCTGTCATTGTCTAGCCAAATGCGCATTCCGATCGCCTTCAAGATATCCCGACACCGTTCTTCATTCTTTATTGCATGCATGAAAATAGTTGAAGGAAAGCTTCATAGAGCTTCGTTCTTTCAGAATCCCGAAGGTACGGAGTTTAGATAATAGCAGTATTTTAGGATCTATGTGTTTCACCGTTACATTTCGATGTTTCAACGTGAGCAAAAACATCCCGGAGGTCATTCAGCAGTTTGATTGTCGTTGTGGATAAATTTTGATTTTTAGCCGGATGACCCGTCGCCGACGAGCAATGCGTCGGTATTGGTGGTATCGGCCGTAGTCGCCTCAATAGCATTCGCTGTCACCTGCACTCATTTCTTCGTCACCAGCCCCATCGATGCCGTTGAATTCCGGTTAGCACGGCTTGTGCGTTGAAAGTCTGCTTTAGGAAAGCGCAGTCAATTCAACAACTGCACTTCATCCGACCTCCTACCTCATTTTAGATTGCCTCCGCCTGCTCCTTTCGACAACAAGATGATTCCTAATGAACGACTGAGCATGGCCGAGCTACTCCTGGAGGACCAGGTCTACGGACCGGAGTCTATAGCTGTGAATAGGAAAACGGGAAGGGTTTATACTGGACTGAAGACAGGTCTGATCTGTGAAATCGACCTTGACAACGAGGTTCTTGATCGTTTAGGTTAGGCCATTTAATCGCTGCTATTTTCACTCGAGTCACTTTAGGCGAAGATTCTTCGGGCTGTGCGACTCACCTCCGTCGAAGGTTGCGATGGAAGCTATCACTCGATGCCGAAGTGCGGCCGGCCGTTGGGCATGAGGTGAGAGGAGTCGTGTGGTTGTTAGCACAATGATTGTGCAGTGCTTCATGGGCCGCCAGCACTTCTAAGCATTAGTCGCAAGAAAGCTCAAACTTGAACATCACCGTAACCTTGTGGAACAACCATAGTGAATTTCTTCAAGCTGAGCTTGTGTTAACATTAAGCATTACTCCATGCAACAGCTCCGAGCACTCCTTTCCTTTCATAAGACTATAGACTCTCGAAGTAAAACTGAGTTGAGCTGAGCGAGAATGGGCATTTTGGCAAGAATATTAGAAGCACCAGGGTCTTGATGGTGTTCGCCGGTAGTAACTGTATATCGGTTAAAGTGCCCCGACACGCCTATCGGCGTGCCTCGCATTTGCGCGTTTCGAGCGATGTTGAAGTATCACTAAGTCTTACTGCCCCCACCCCTACTGGTACTGCTCTCCCATTATTGCCCTCTCCCATAGTGGAGTTCGCCTCCTTTTACTGGCGCTGGTCCCACACTACTGGTTCCCTGGAACTGGTCCCCATCACTGGTATTGCCCCCTCAATGATCCCCCAGGCGGAAACTCCTTCGGCGTCACGTGGTTTTCCGCTATTTTCGCGATCCTTAACTTTCTGTTATATATATATATATATATATATATATATATATATATATATATATATATATATATATATATATATATATATATAAGGCGATCTATTGGTCCCTCACTACTGGAGAGCTCTAGCGAAATCAGTTCTAGTGAAACACTCCTCCAGCACCGCATCTCCAGCTGCGTTTGGCGACGTGTTCGGCACGTCTGCTGAGTGGCCGAGCACGTTGCACAACCGCAATCCTCCCCTCCCCCCCCCCCCGTGCAAACAAACACAGACAGACAAACGTCGGTCTCGCTTACATATAGTAGGGACCTATTGACATTGCATTTAATCTACGTAATCACTTGTTTTGATACGGATACAGCCATGTCGATTGGTCCCATTTTCTGCACTTCTTATGGAAACGTTTGATTGCAGTGTGCTCGATTCCATCTACTCCAAATTTTGTAGTTTGCGTAGCCGGACCTGGAGGCATAGAATAGTTCGAAGTCTGTGCGTCGCGCGCTCTGATGTGAAACGCGCCGAAAGGCAAAACTTAGAAAGCCGGAGCTGAAGTTTTGATGCCTACACAGATCTCTGCAACCCATTTTCCTTCTCAGATGTGTTCGTCACTGTTGTTGAACCAGGAATGGTGAATAAAGTCAGGAGTCCCAGCTGTCTAGTATACCAGATCTACCTCCAACCCCAGCCTGCTTGAGCATTTTCTTTGCCAAGAATCCTCCATATTTTCAGGGTTCACCCTGACACTGACGAGCTTTATGTTCTGGATGCCTACCTCGGGCTGTTCTCCATAAACTGGAAAACAGGTAAGAAGCACTCTCCTCAGCTCTTGAAGTGTTCAGTGCAGGAGCCCACTCCCCCACAATTCATCCCACTGCATATTATTTGCTTGTTTTCAATGAGATGATGTCTTCAGAAAAGGTTCGTCAGTTCTTTGCCGGCGGAACGTCGATTAGTGGCAATGACAGCGCGATTCCCACCAGGTGCGTGGAAAAGTTTCCTGGCTCTTTTCCAACTCGGCCCTTCTTCGAATACCCTGCTTTCAGATATTTGAACGACTTCGATTTTTTGCCAGACGGGTGCCTTGTAATTTCCGAATCCAGTACTAAATTCGATGATCGCGATTTCATTTATGATCTCATGGAGCACCGCGCTAATGGACGGTAGGTTGACAAGAGTTCTGGAAGAAAGTCGGGCGAACTGTAACAGCAGCCATCAGAATTATCGGCCTGCAAAAAAGCTTAGCGAGCCTTCTCTGTATAACGTGCTAACCTGAGGGTTGGCTTCCAGAAAAAGTTGTTCCTTGCAGTAGTGTCTGATAACGAGACTCGGGAGGGGGGGGGGGGGGGGGGGGGAGCGAAAATTCATGCAATACGTGATCGAGTCCAAATTGTTCCAGGTTGCTTTCGTATAATACAGACAAAGACGAGCTGACTGTACTCGTGGGAGACCTACACTTCCCAAATGGAGTCCAAGTGAGACGTGGAAAGGTGTTGGTGGCTGAGATGGGCAAGGCCAGGATACTCAAGTTGGTCTCCCCTCAAGCCTGCACTATCATTCTTTTGGAGGATAACAAGATGGGCGGTTCCAGGTTTTCTCCTTCTGCTGAGGAGCTTAGCGTATTCATCGACAATCTACCTGGCTACCCCGACAACATTCGACATGGAAGCGATGGCACGCTCTGGGTTCCAATTCCAACTACTAGGTCCGAGACCGACAACTGGTTGGGAGCCAGGCCGACGATACGCTCGATGCTGACCAAGGTTCGTGCGCAGGTCTTCTCTCTTTGTCCTTACTGCTAGCTGTCGTCATTTTGCAGCTGCTCTCTCCACAGGCCATGCATGCTGTTGCCGACTGGATGACGCACAAGTACGGCCTAATTCTGAAGGTGAGGTCGCTCTAAAGAGCAGTTCGCGTCAACGAGTAAATCTGTGGATTCAGGTGGACATCGAGTCAGGCGCTGTTCTGGAGTCGTTTCACGACCCCACAGGTCGCATCTCCGACGTGTCGACGGCAGTCGAGGACGGCAAGGGAAACCTTATTCTGGGAAGCGACGTCAACTATTTTCTAGCCCGCCTGAAGCTGTGATCAGATGCCTCACGTCGAGCACTTGTCTATGTTTACCGCAATACTTTCACGTCATGTTTACGTTTGTCAGCGCGTTTGAAATGTATAGTAACTGCTTCTGATAGCCCTACGTAAGTGAAACTTCACATGTGTACAACAATCGTGCAAAGTTGTCGAGAATACGTTCGATGTCAATGTTCTTCGTCCAGTCCTGTTTCCTGAACTGGAAAATCTCTTTAGAAGTGTTGCTACCATTGGGGTGGTTTTAGATTTGTTGAATTGCTACAGTTCCTCGTCACAGCGATGAGAAAACGACCTCCTCAAAACAACTTACTTGACTGCCGAAGTTCTGCTAGGTCTAAGTTGTGACAAAGGATAAATGATGGCGTTACTCAATCTCTTCTAGGACGCGCCACACTTTCTACTTCTGGGGGATGTCGTGAAGGGAATTTGAATGCGTATTTTGCCGTACAGTGACTTGCGGTGTGCAGCCAATGGACAAATGGTGCTGGCTTTTTCCTTTTCTCACAGTTGTGATACGAGGATAAATATAGGGTGTTTCAAAAAAACGATGTACTGCTTGGAAGGTGATAACTTTGCTCACAGTAAAGATATTGAAGAAGTTAGGGAGTCATATGAAAGCTTAAGAAAATAGAAATGTTGTGACATATGAGTGGTATGGAATGGGCCATGCACTCGCCTGAAATTTGGCCTTCTTGACTTGATTGGTTGTGTTTTGCTTGAATGCTTGTTATAGTATCTTCACAAAGTGACTGTTTCGATTGATTTGTGTTTATTTAGGTTTAAATGTTTGAAAAACACACTGCTGCTTGCGAAAAATGCAGGGTATCATAAAAAGTGCAGGTATTATTTGAACGGTTCTAATATTGCTGCTAGTGAAGATTTTGAGGATGTTTGAAACTCATATGAAAGAACAGGCTAACTAGATGTTTGACACCCACAAATAGTCAAGATTGCGCCATGCCCCGCCTGGAATCTTGCATTTCAGACCCGATTGATTGTGCATGGGCTGAATGCTTGTTACAGTCTCGTTATTAATTGGCCACACTAACCTCTGTTCTGCTTCTTTTAACTTCTGAACCTGACAATCACGTAAAAGACACGTGACATGCGAATGTATTGATTGTACAATTCAAGTGAGCAGGAGCCATATTTTTCCAAGTCGGATTTTGTGGACTGGTGAAGCAACATTCAAGCTGAATGGAGAGGTTAAACGACGTAATTGCAGCTAATGAGCGACTAAAAACGTTAAAAGAAGCACAGCACAGGTTAGTGTGGCCAATTAATAAGAAGACTGTAACAGGCATCCAGCCCATGCACAATCTATCATGTCAGAAATGCAAGGTATCAGGCGAGGGCATGGCGCAATCCTGATTATTTGTAGGCCATAGAAATCCCGTTACCCTGCTCTTTTATATGAGTCTCAAAAATCTTCAAAAGCTTCACTGGCAGCGATGATAGAACCTTTCAAACAGTACCTGCACTTTTTAGGATGCCCTGCATTTTCCCCAAGCTGCAGTGTTTCTTTAAGTTTAAAAGAAGCGCAAATCAATCGCTACGTCTAGTATGTGAAGAAATTACAACAAGTATTCAAGCGAAACACAATCAATCGATTGTAAATGCAGGGTTTAAGACGAATGGCGCATTTGTCTTCAGCCCTGCATTTGCATCGCTCAATCGACGCCGCTCATATGTCAGGAAATTTCTATCTTCTTAAGCTTTCATATGAGCTCTTAACTTCTTCAGTACCTTTACTGTAGGCAAAGTTATCACCTTTCAAAGAGTGTATGCATCGTTTTTGACACAGCGTGTAGTGTTTTCAGACTGCACAAGAGTCAGTCGATATTGCTGAGAGCATTTGGAGTTGATCGCGATCAACACCCACAGCTTCTGCCTTGTTTTGATTTTTTGAAATGAATACTTCGCTCCTCGACAACGGTGTGCGCTGTCATTAATAGCTAAACCACTGAATTCTTAATAGTTATTGTTAAAGCAGCTCAACCAAGGAAAAACGGCTACAGTGGTCCACGTCCACTCTAAACAACTAGCGACACGCTGTGGACCTCTTGTGAACAGTGTTGTTTGAGCGGTCCCCTTCTGTCTTAAAGACACCTCTCAGTAGCTCTGTATGACGCGTCCTGGCAGTCTCTATTCCACACTGCAAAGAGACATCCGAGTTTGTGCTGCTGGGCTGTGTAGCGGGAGCGTTGCCTCTGACACGGTTCACAGGGAAACGTTCAGAACGGGACTGTACAACAACTGTTCTCAGGCACGAAGTTGAGGGCCGCAGCCGCCCCTTCGCCGTCTCCTTCTGTTCTCTGGATCGCACGTGTACAGGAATCCTCATCCTGCTCAAAGATGGTGGAGCCGGGTTGAGCGAAAAGCTGTTCCCTTGCTGTGTTTCGGACCGAGTTGACTTTCACTTTCAGTACGAGAACCTAGCGTGTGTGCGCTCAGGTCAATATTGAAGAAGAATAAGCTCAAGATATAGCAACTCCCAACACCACCTGATACCTCAACTGTAGGCAAGGCATTTCGACATTTCTAAGGTTGCTCAGCCGTGAGGAATTCGTCGCCGGGGGGGGGGGGGGCAGCCAGATCTATTCTGCGCTTTCTGCCTGCCCACAGCATTGCAGCGAACAGTGCCCCTCAGCTGTAGCACAACTGCACTCAGCCACGTCCACCTCGGAGGTCTGCGAGAGTCCTCGATGTTGTCGAAGCCAGTCTCTGCAGCGACCCAATCCTCACAAGATTGGGCACCACAAAGGGAGAGTACTCGTTCCCGGACCGCTAGATGATAGCTGCTCCTTTTCAATAGCGGCCAACTCGTAATGCCTCAACACCTATAAAAGAGAACGCTGCTCTTTCTGAAGCATGAACACCATTCAACACAAGAAACAGGAATTTTTTTAAATGTAAAAGCCGGTGGGCCCGTGTCAGGGCTGTTGTGGTGTGCGATAAGGAAAACAGAATCGCTTACATTTTTACTTTCTGTTTATGTCCGCCCGAGGTGACGGCGCATAAAAGAAAAGAGAATGAAAATCAAACAAGAGTGACCGTAACCACAAAGTTCGAAATAAAAGGAGGCTGTAACATATCAAATATTAACCTCTGCTTGGCGGCATAAGAGTCTCATTTGGAAAGGAGGGGAACATACAATCAATTTAAACTTCGCATCGCAACAGTTGGGCAAATAACTTACGAGTGACGGGAGAACGCGCGAGAGCTGGGACCGAGGTGAGGAGTGTAGGGAGGAGTCGAGGGAGGAGAAGCACAGCAACCCTCTCGGCCCTGCCAAATGCAAGTGAGAACGGAACACCCAGGTTAAGGAGAACTAGAGAGACGAATTAGGGGAGCAGACCGAACACCGTAACGGCGAGTGCGAAATACACGAACAACATACGACGGACGAGGAGAAAACGTGGTACAAAGATGAAGAGGTGCTGCGGTGTTACCCATAACCGCCACTGACAAGTACAAGGTGAAGACATATCGCAACAATCAGCAATGAAAACGAACCAACGACGACGAGCGTGGTAATGTACAACGTGCGAAGAAAGCAAGCGCGACGCATGCACGATGCAGCCTGTACAGCACTTGGACTGAGATCCGGCCTAGGTCAATGCTGCATCAATCGACGCATGATCACAGGAGGAATTAAGCTAAAACTGACGGAGATTCTCAGCGCGACGACGGCGACGGCGGCCGCGCGCCGTTCCTTCTAGCAACACACACACACACACAGACACAGCACATGCGAGGACGGGTAGAATGAGAGGGGACGAACAAGACGCGAGGACGGTACATATACACTGCGGATGAACTAGAGGAGGGCCACTTTGAAAGAGGCGAGGCGGCGATGAATCAATCAAACATGGACAAACGGCTAACTACTACTCTTCTACGTGCACATAAAAGACGACTGGAACGCGCGCGCGGTTGCAACGGAGCTCACGCACCACCCTGGTCAACTAGCAGACTACGACACCCGGCTGAGAGAGCGACTTGCGACCCTGGGCCGCCGCCTACCGAGGGTAGCTGTTCAGGGGGTGCGGAGGCGGAGGGGCGCGCTGGTGGCTGGTCGGTATCACCGCGTACTGCGCCATGATCGGAATGTGGTCCGACGGCACGTGCGGATGCGGGAATCCTGAAACAGACACTCTCGGTGGGAGCAGGAGCATGGAACTGGCACACGCATATTCAGCAGAGCTGACGGAATTTCCAGGCACTCGCTGCTGGTTAAGACCGCCATGCATTTCTTCACGAGAGCTAACAAAAGAGCAGCCAAGCAAGGCTGACCAGACCGGAAGGTCACAGCACGAGAACTGAACTCCGCAGAAGGTTCGGAATGTCCCTCGTGGTGTATGTACTGATAGAGGTTTTCACTGCGAAGAGATACAGGGTAGTCCCGACCGAATGTGACTGCTCGAATTTTTTAGGCAACAAGGCTTAACAAGCTATTTCGTTGACAGAGAACCTTTTCCGCTTTGGGCATAAGTTTCCATGTTCTACGGTTTTGAAACCTGTGCACGCTTGCAGTGAGCATGTATTTTTGAGCCCTTTTTGGTTTATAATCGAAACAGTTCATTGTGGTCGACGCTTCAACGGTATCGCCTTCGCTCACGATCTTCAAGGACACGAAACGTCGGGATTTTGACATGTGAGAGTGAAAGCATTACCTTCACCTTGCCGAACCTTGACATGGCCCCAAGAATGTTGAACTGAGAAGAAACATATGCATGTGACCAGCTTACTCTTAATCCACCCTCACACATAGCAATGCACTGTGCGACCACCATGATGTGAATGGGGACTAATATAGCCAGATAACACTGCTAATCGAGACAGTCATAAAGGAGTATGGCAGATCTACGTTATGGCTCCTCAGGAGAAAAGGAAAGGAATTCAGTAGTTATGGTGGTACCCCCCTCTCTGCCGTTCACAGATGGATTTCGCTGACGAACCCAAGACCTTTCAAAAACCTTCCTAGTGACCACTTGTTTTCGTGGCACTAAACTGTCCACTTCACAGATAGGTCGTCTTCAGAATGGCCTTCTTCCGGTGATCACCCAGTGGATAAGGTCTGCCTGCTTTTCCAGCAAGGTGTTCTTTCATGCCAGCGCCTTGTACTCTTGCAGCTTCTCCAAAAATAGATCTCTTTCACAGACGGTCGCATAGTGCGTTGGTACTCAGTGATGGGGGCTGGGCGTGAGTTAGTCAAGACGGATGTGTTTTGTCGGCGGCTCGTTTTCGAACTACGTCGATGCTCGGCAGATGCTGTTTTAGTCCCACACATTTTAAAATCCCTACGTATTCAGCTTCTCTCAGACCTAGAGAAAGACGATACTGCTTAAATGTGACACAAAGTAAGCTATTCATATAGCGAACCTGGAAGGCGCAGAAGAAATAGCAATTACTGATGTTTCACTTTCGCATCTCACTACGTGGTCTGCAAGCACAGCCAACAGTATACTCTCATCACTAGGCGCAGCACAAGCCGTGTAATGGCGGGCACCAGCTTCCGCGAGAAGTGGTACAGATCTATAGTTAAAAAACGGCTACTACTCCCACAGCCTGACGCCGAACACTTGGTTAGTGGGGAAAATTTTGGCTCGAGTGAGAACGAAGGCCATTTTCAACCGGCGCCTACTCTGCCTAGGCTAGGTAGGCCTCGTGAAGTGAAGTGGGGCGCGCCTCCCCTGACGAACACCGTCTGCCGGCGGGAGTTGCTGGAATTTACCCTGCATGCGAGATCCTCACCAGCCTCGGATGGTGATCGCAAAACCCTCGTCGACACAGTGGTACATTTCCCTTCCACTACACAACACAACAAGGAAAGCGTGCAGTAGTAAACGATGTCAACCACATCAATGACAATGACCGTATTCAAGAACTCCTCTTGAGTGACGGACTGGAGGACGGCTACTGCATCCCCTTGTGGCGGGAGAGCAAAATGTTGTCCGTAGGTTGCAGCAGTTCAGGGACTCGAAATAATCCTTGATCGCGGAATGAAGCAGCCCAACCGGCTGACCCATTTCCGTGCCGCTTCTGTTGGACCAAGTGGTGTGCGCAAAGCAGGCACGCATAAGTGAACGACGGAGCGCCGCCCTTAATGCAATCGTGCACTCGCCGAACGCAAAATTGATATTCCACGTGGCGCGCTATGCGGATGAGCCATGCTTCCACACACGCACACACAATTGAGTGTGGCAAGGTTTCGAGGAACTTGCACCACATACCAGGACCGTCTTGTGGTGGTGGCCTTTAGGGAGGTTCTACTGAAGCTTCTATGACCCAATCGCTGCTCACTCTCTGCAGCAGGAGTGCTCATTCGGGGTTCTTTCATGAAAGGCGACAAAATTCGTCAGCCAAAATAACGTACCCAGCAGATGAGTTGCGCAACTACAAGAGTCTAATACGCGCACTGATAGGGGGCTGCCGAATACGTGGCTGCATTGTCGTACGCTAGATGCGAAGACTGCTCAGTTCAACTTGGAAAGGAAGCTACGAAGTGAAATCGTACCAATGATCTTGTTCTGGGACACCCAGTTCGAATCGAAGGCGCCAAGGAAACCCAGCCGCGCCAGCGATTGAGGCGTCGAAAATATGTAATCGATCATACCCTTGAAGTCCAACCTGAATAGTAGGGACATTACATGGAGCAGTGATATGGAGGTGGAATGCACAGGGCATTGACTGGCACTCACGTGTAGTTGGTGAAGGGTATGTTGCTCAGTTCAACGGCGGAATCGAGACGAAGTGAATGGGTGAACGTGGTTGGGTCGCGAACACCCGAAGAGAATCGTTCCAGGCAGGAGTCGTCTCGAAATCCTTTCAAATCCGTATGAGATCGCGATATTTGGCCACGCGACAGGAACTCGAACACCCCTGCAACGCAAGTTTATAAATCCTCAAGATGGAAGAGACCGAGAACATGGTAGCCTCCGGAGAAAGTGCCCTGCTTACAGCTGGGTTTTTAATCTATTAAAAGGGTCAATGAAAGAAAGGGCATGGCTTCTCTTTAACCGCCAATTCGCTTGATCGTTGTGTCAACGAAAACATCTCACGGGCAAACAATTCCAATCGAGCGTCTATTCCACACTGGACAGCACCAGCTAGTACAAAGTGAATGGAGCAATTCCAGAGGAACATGAAGTACAGGTTTAGGGCAACTACCACAGCTCGCAGCACACAAACACCGGGAAAACCGGCAACACCACTTAAACGAGTGCGAGTACGTGTGGGTGTTGTGGGTGATGTTCCCTGAATGAATTCAGTGAAAGCGTCACCAACTGGCCCAGTTGAATTGATTTAGCGCGTGGAGTTCGTACCAGGCCACGGAGGCACTTGCCTGATTAGTCTCATTCTTCGGGCAGAACCCCCTCTAACATCGACTTCGTCCCTGTACAACACGAAAGATGCTTCGGTGTATATGTAGAACGTGGGCGGAATGAATCCCTGGAGGATGCTAATAGCCGCTCTCAACGGCTATTTTCCCCGCAAACCCTAATCCAGACCCAGGGATCTGTGCTGAGAAAAATGGTTCCGGTGGTTGATCTTCCACCTGACAATCTTAAGACCCAGTTGGTCCGCAATCGACTGTATGACTGCACTTGTAAGACCCCTAACTGTGTGGTTTGTGCAGCGGGAAAGGAAGGTGACTGCACCGTGCCGGGTGTAGTCTTCCTGATCTCCTGTCAAGCATAGGGGCCGGAGTACATCGGCGAGACCAGCCGTACTCTGCATGTGAGGATAAAGGAGCATCTGGATGGTAAGAAGCTTAGGGCATCCACTGCCCTAGGCTACCAAAGGATCAATTTCATTGCCGGGAGGATTTTGGAGTTGAGGTGAGGATTCTGGAGCATGAGGTTCAAACGTGGGCGCACCAAGACCCTCAGGCGTTCTGGATCTACTTCAGGGGTCTCGAGGTTAACCGGAATGGGGAATGCCAATGCCTCGACCGATGCCCTACAAGACCATATCGGTCTCGTTCAGTCTCCGGACCGAGCTCACTGACCTCCATTGTAGTGCCCCATACCCTTTCCCAAAGCACCTTCACCTGTCATTATCCAAAAAGCGTACGAAGTGACATCTCCGCGCTAGCTTCCCAGCGGCCTGCAATGCGCCTTCTGATAGATAGGATCGAAGGTTTCGGTCCTTTTTGATTTCCAGATTTAAATGATAATAACTCCGTTTTCAACTATTTCATGCAAGGTAACAGTTACCCTTGGCGTATGCTGCCAATAAAACCCAATACTAACTACCATCTAGCGATTGATCACTCCTGTACATGGTGAGAATTCTGCTCTGACACCATTCCACAAAAAAAAAACAAGGAAATAACAATAGACCATACGGAGACCATTAGAAATCGAAAGCCGTTGTAAACTCGAAATTCTACAACTTTTTACAAATTCTACAATTGGAGAAGTAGTAGTTTTATTTTTCAGAGCGAGACAGCTTTGAGCAGATTTTCTTGCATCGTTCGCAGATTTTTATCATCATGTTCTGCTGTAATTCTATAACTTGCTCACTTGATTCAACTCTATACCAAGTTACCGCAGTTCTATACCGTAGCTCCCTTCTAAATGTTTCGCAAACCGTTTTCCATTATTGTTCGTGATCCGATGTTTGTACTAAACAACTACTATTTCGAAGAAAGTGGTGTTGTTGTCCTACTGAAAAAAGCAAAGCTTGCCGTTGGCATGCGCACTTGTCGAGGCGGCAGATGGCAGAGTTCAGAATAAGTGAAGTTCTTTCCTTTTCTTATGCAAGAGGGCGAATCAGCACGATATGTTTTGACACCTCGAGCCTCTGACAAAGATGGGAACATCGCTTAGCTTTTGCTTCTCTCTATCCCTCGGTACGATCGCCTATTCTGGACAGGATTTTCCATCATTTGAAGGGCTCTCTACCTCTGGTTCAATAAGTCACATGCCAGTGTTTCGCTGGTGTTGTAGTGGAATGCCTTTTTCAACTGGCAAATAAATCAGGGTTTTATTCTGGCTTCGACCCGAGCCATAGCGCTGCAAAACACGAAAACCTGGCTTTTCTGCTGTCATGGAAAGACTTACTCTTTGGTTTTTATCAGACATTTTATATAGTTTAAATGCGCTTAAACTACATGTTTCCTCTGCGAAAGGATATCAAGGCGTGCTATGAATTCGTGGGACTACAAAACGTAAACAATGGTGGGAATATCCATGGCACCAAAACAGGAGGAACTTTCGGCCTGATCGAATACCTAGGACCCAGGACTCATCATCATTTACCACTACCGTTTAGCGAGATCAGCTCCGCTTTGAATTACATAATTCGCTCACCAGGTCCTAGCGGCCAGCTGAGATTATAACTAGAAAAATTCTACGACATTAACGGACAGTCCAGCAAACAAGAAAAGCAACACTACTAGGTCACAGTCGAGGCTACTACGAGCGCTCTGGCAAAGCAATAGACTTGGAGCAATGAAGAAGAATAGTCTGGACAGAACTGCGTCAAAACAGAAACCCTTCATCGTGTTCTTTTCACGTCAGTGGAACATAATCCACTGAAAATGCGCGACGAGGATTGAAACAACTTTTTGCCCCAGAAGCGCACAAAGAGAGCGTCTTCGGGGATCACGTCGCATTTCAGTTTACCTGTTCCAGTGTGCACTCGAACAGAATTAACGCATGAGGCGACGTTCAGAAATAAAATGAACGGACAGGCCCTTTTCAGGAGACCACCAACACGGCTGTGGGCGCTGGCGGAACTCCCGCGTACCCAGAAGCTCCATCTTCACACAGTTCCTCTCGGTTTTCGCAGCCCACCACACACAGCCCACAAGAACCGTTAGCCGCTTCCTTTCCCATTTGTCCTCAGTGGAGATTTCTTGCGAAAAGTTTGGAAAGCACCGCACCGTTCTTTCTCAAACCAAGCCTTCCACCCCTTCATGACATGAACTGACCGAAGACAAGGCTAACCAACGGATGCCCTTTGGGTTGCCGGTTGGGAGGCTTCTGCTAAGGAAACACAGCTTATCAGGTGGAAGCTTCAGTCGTGATCAACGAATGCTCAAAAATCTTCGAACTTCCGGATGTAAAACGCTAGATGAATGGAGAATCTCGCCCCGATTGGCATTTCAACCTAGAACCCGCTCTCTGCCGGCCATTTTCCAAGCACGCTGAGAATACCGTTTCAGTAAAACCTTCGGAAAAAGAGCACAGGGCGCAAATAGGGTCGGGGGAGGGGGTCACCATGTAGGACAGCCGTACGGCACTCTTTGTGCTGTACGAAACCGGACTTTTTTGCAGCACTGGTACACTGGTGTTCTACCCGTACAGAGAACTGAGGCAGGCCATTTCAGATGTAACTGGACGTAACCCAGCCCCCCCCCCCCCCCCGACCATATTTGTGCCCACATTTCTACAATACTCTGCAGCTGTCTTCAGAATTACTATACATGGTATTTTCTCTCTTTTCATTCCAATGTTACAGCTACTGCAAGTTGACAGAAACGAGTTCGTTCAGGCAATTAGTTTTTATAGGTGTTTGGATGTGGAGGGCACAGATTGTCGTTCTCGCACAGCCTTATGCGCATTCGGCCGTTTACACCAAGCGACCAAACAGTGAAGGATAAATGGTAAGGGAAAGAGCGCTGCATCAGGTGTTCGACATGGAATGAATTCAACTTTTGAGCGACACAGCAGGGAAATTTAAGTGCGAATTTAGTCAAAATTGGTACAATGAATCGCACTAAGCGATAGGGAGCAGGTTCTACCTCGTCAACTTGCAAACCTCGGAGGAACGAAATTGGCATGGCCGCGCTCATAAAACCCATTCATGGAGGCAGAACCATCCGTACTCCCTACCGACTGCATCAGAAGGGCCCAGGTTGCGAATGAGTGAATTCGCGTAGACTGAAGATCACGAACCTGAATCGGGGAGTGAGTTCAGGTCACCGCATATGAGCACAGGAGTTTGTTGAGGTGTTATTCGAAACTGCTCAGCCACCTGGAAATAAGCTTCGTGGTCAACTTTGATCACTGCCTTAGGTGGCATCAAAGGAAGGTGAGAAGACACCATCCTCCTCGCAGGAAGGGACCTCCTCATGCTAACGAACATACCTCCTCAAGCAGTTTGTACAGCTCATGCGCAAGCATCATGGTCTGGACAAGCTTAACGTCGCAAAGCTCTGGATCCCAGTGAATGTGCGCGGTACAGACAACAAGCGGGGAGCCGACGACGTTGTCCGCCGCAGCCATCGTCAACCGTCCTGCAATTGCCAGCTTTCGGTGACAGCTCTTCAGTAACGTGAAGCGGTCAGACTCACTGTTGTTGTAGACGTTCTCCTTGATTCGGAGAACAGCACAAAGTGCGATATTGTCTCGAGGCATGACCCGGTTCAGCATGTGCTCGGAGGAAGAGGCCTTCTTAACAACGACCTGCGTGAACTCGATGAGGTGTTCCCGCTCCATCTCGAATCTGAATTGAAAGCAGATGTGGTTCGACATTTTCGACGAAGCAAGAGACGCTAGACAAGGGCTATGGTGGTGAACGTCGTTTCATTGCCTACTTTTGAAGCCTGCGTGAACCCACTTTTCTGACTTCCAAAAGATTGCGCATCCATCCACATACTTCCGATCCTCCTCATTCATAGTCTTCGCACGAGACTTCGGGGAGAATATGCCGGTGTATCCTAGCACTTTCAACTCAGGTTGAAACAGCAAACGGAACTGTTCAGTTTCAACCTCCTGAAAAGAGGAAGAACTGTCCTGAGAACTGCTTAGTTCACGTCATTCTTCGCAATTCACATAATGCCTCCCTCCCACAATACCGACAATCAAGGACCTGGTATCTTGACACTGGCAAGGACTGACCCAGATGATCTATATGCAGGAATGGGACCGGCGCGCTACGACCGCTTTTGCCACCAAACCGCGATCTCACTTCTTTTCGAAACAACACTAGGGAGACTAAACTGCCCGACAGCAGCTGGTGAGGCTACACGATGAAAACTTCGCATGAGGGCCAGGAAGAACCGGCTTCCTAAAAAATAAAACGGAAAAATCACCTGCAACGTTATGATGTCGGCCTCGTAATTCCTAATCTCTTTCATAATCGACATCTTCCGGTACTCCCAGTTGAGAGCCCAAGACGGGCAGTACGAATATTGATTGACAGTGGCATATTTATCACAAAGCACGTTGTAGCACAGCACGGTGAAAGTAGCTGAAAAGGACGATAATCGAAAGTATTAGGGCAGTGCAACGAAGAAGCAATGTCTTACATGCGGTAGTAAATCGCATTCGTCGCAAGCCTAAGCATTCGCCCAACATTAGTCTCTATACACTGCTCGAGCACGGGGATGTGCGCCTCTGTCTCTCTGGGCAGGACGAACTTCGCAAATCCAGGTTTATTCAATTACCCAACAATTAATCAACTAAGCCGGTACTATTGTACCCAGTGTACCGCACTAAGTCTTGTTCGAAATAGGTCTACTAGGGGTAATCGGCCACGGGAAGGACGAATATCGTGTTCGTTTTTTGCGGAAATGCTTTATAAGCCCGTTATGTTAAGTTCGAATCGCCCAAAGCTTGCGAAATAGCGCGCACTGGCAAGAGACGCAGAGACTCCGCCTCCTACCAGCGCACGCTATTTCGCCGCCTCTAGCCTGCAGCAGATTATAACCAGGGCATAAGACTTGAAATCCAATACGACAAAGCCCTTAACAATGGCAGCTCAGCAGAGGCGTTCCCATGCTACATGGTCTCAAGTTGCGGAATCTGTACGAGAAATTGGATCTGTCGGATTATTTCTCAAGTTCTGGGACACGGTTGCGGATCTCTACCCTTGTTAATGTTGTTGTAGATATTGATGTATTGACGTTGTGTTGATGTTGTTACCTTATCTCAAATGCTGAATGAAGAAGCAAGATTAGTGGTGTTGTCCGAGCCTCCACGAGGTGCCACTGGAAACTCCCCGACCAGTCGGGGTGAGCTGAACGCGGACTCTTCTCGGCTTTCATGACTTCGTTCGCGACCGTCTCCCACGGTCGCGAATGCGTACTGGTAGGAGGCGGAGTCTCTGTGTCTCTTACCAGCGCGCGCTATTTTCGCAAGGCTTTGGGCGATTCGAACTTAACATAACGGGCTTATAAAGCATTTCCGCAAAAAACGACCACGATATTCGTTCTTCCCGTGGCCGACTACCCCTAGTAGACTATTTTGAACAAGATTTAGTGCGGTACTAAGTACTATAGTGCCACTAAGCCAACTGCTGCGTCTTGCGTTGGTGACTAGCGTGCTTTAGGGCTTGTTCATACTTCGCGACAACAGCGACAAGAGCGCAGCGCGCGGAAGTATGAACAGGCGACAGCAGCGACTAGAGCGACAAGAGCGGCTGGAGCGACAACGCCTGCGCTCGAGTATAGGCCCATGTACACTTCTGCGACACCGCGGCGCGGCAAGAGGAGCGACGGCTATCTCCGCGAAATCCGACGGTTGCGGCGCGGTCGCGTTAGAGCATCGTTATAGGCAGCGAGACCGACGTCCCAGTGCATTTCGCACCGCTAGGAATGATTTGAACGATTCCAGCCTGCGGCACTCAGCGCGGCATCGCCGGCGATAGCCGCCGCGATAGTCGCAAAAGTGTGCATGCCCCCTCCCCTCTCCCCTGCACGCGTCGCTATGTCGCGCCGCGCCCATCGCGGCCCTGTCTTTCATCATGCCGTGCCGTGCTGTCGCAGAAGTGTGCATGGGCCTTATGAACACCTTTCGGCGGCGTGCACTCTGTTTTAATCGATTCCCATGTTTTGCACGAGCGATGGGAGTAACGAGAGCGCTGCGCGCGTGGCGTGCGCGGCGTGCGCAGTGACAAGAGCGACAGCGCCGGCGCTCGAGTATGAACACTTTTCGGCCTATGTTATACTTCGGCGACGCTGTGCTGGGCGGGCTGCTACGCACTGCGTAGCAACCCGTGTAACACTGCCGCCGACGTCGCCGACAACACCGTCGCCGAAGTATAACATAGGCCTTCGGTGGCGCGCGCTCGGTTTTAATCGATATGCACATTTTGCACGGGCGACAAGTCGCTCTTGTCGCGAAGTATGAACAGGCCCTTAGCAGATAGACAAAGAATTGCTCTGCTTTACTCCAAACGCCGAAAATAAGGCAATGCTGACCCTCAACACTGCTGTAGTCCTCACCTTGCCTAACAAAGAACAGTATACATCAATGTGGGTTTAAACCATGGACCAATTCTATTAGGTCGTTGCATATGAAATGGCCGATTTTGCTACCTCAATTTCTGGTCGCTTTTTTGGCTACGAATGTTCCCGCTCCTAGAATTGTATACAGTTTCTGAAAGCGCAGAATCTCCGCTTTCTTACCATTTATAGCTTTTGTGACGTAATTGCCATCTGCCGAGTTATTGATGTAGTTTTTACGGTGTGAATCAGCGTGATATTCGCGTTCTCTACTTTTATGAATGAAAAAGTGAACACAATGCCGCAGCCGAAGCTCGTAACATCAACGCTGCATTTGGGGACGATTTCGCTAAGGAACGCAACGAAGAAGAAGATCGAGGTAGACCGCCATCACACCTTAACGACGACTAATTGAAAGCCATGGTGGAAGCTGATCCACGTCAAACTGTGGGAGTGCTAGCACAGCAGTTCGTCGTTGACGAGAGCACTACCAACCGCCATTTGAATGCGATCGGAAAAGTAAAGACATTGGATAAATGGATTCCGCACGAACTGAACGCCGTGCAGATGCTGAAGCGCCGCGACACCTGTGTTTCGTTAAGGCAGCGCTATCTAAGGGAGCTTTTTTGGACAGGATCATGACATGCGACGAAAGATGCATCCTTTATGGCAATCGCCGTCGCTCTGCACAATGACTCGAGAAGAATGCGAGTCCGACTTAGATGCCGAATCCGAGTCTCCATCCAAAAAGACCATGGTGGCCGTATGATGGACAATGTCTGTATAGTCCACTACAAGTTCTTGAGACTGGAGAGACTATCATAATGAAGAAGTACGGTGCCGAAATTGAAGTGACGCACCAGAAGTTGACTGAAAAACTGCCGGCTTTGGTCAACCGAAGAGGCCCAATCCTACTGCACGATAACGCGCGTCCGCACGTTTCAAAAATTGTTGTCCAGAAACTGGATGAATTGAGATACGAAATCCTGCCACATCCAGCATATTAAGCAGATCTGTCCCCTACCGATTATCACTTTTTCGAGCATTTAGATCGTCATGTGAAAGGTAAAAAATTCAGCAACCAAGATAATGTCGAATTCTCGAATTCTCTTTATTTACAAAAATGGGGTGTCTAAGCTATTTTTGCGTTGGGAAAAGTGTATTAATTGTAATGGTGATTATTTAGATTAATTTAATAGCATTGCTTCCAAGCAAAGTTATGATCTGTAAAAGTTTTCAGCCAAAATCGGCCATTTCATATGCAACGACCTAATAGTATGTGCGTTTCTTGAGACACGATGGATTTCTATTTTAAAGAAACCATGGGTTTGTAAAGTACCACCCTCTTTACAGAGTCCCTAGACTCTTTAGAGGGATCTCGAGCCGCTTCTTGCAGGACGACCAGGCGTGGATAGGAGAATAAATCGCCAACCAAATGCGACCGTGTACTGTCCAGAGACAGGTGGGATGCGGGATAGGAACTTATTGCTATTACTGCGCACGACCGGTTCATACTCTGTGTATGGGAGTGGCATGCTCCTGCAGAGTGCGTGGGTGTGTTCGCGTTTCCGCAAATTGTATCCTGCATGTCGGTCAACCAAAGGATGGACCGACAGGAGACTGGAAGTGCACTGAAAGGCCATTCGAGGTCGCGAATAGCTAGGCTGAGTCGTGCCATAGACGAAACAGCACCACTGAAGAGAATCATTCCTCGGACCCCGGAAGAACCTCCATTTCAGAAGCGATGGGAAGCACGACTACAAACACCACCCCCTACACGCCGCCTACGACTCCGGAGAACTGTCCCTCGGAACATGCGACAGCAGGGGAGTAGGCGGCGTTGGTGTCCTCGTTAACACGCACTTGGCCATGAACATCGATTCGTACGAGTCTCTGACAACCCGAATCGGACGTCTGCGACTGAAGCGATGTGGCTCCGCGCCAGCTTTGACCATGTTCGTCGAGTATGCCCCAACATCCGACTACGACGACGAAGAGGTTGAAGCCTTCAACGTGGAGCTGGAGAAGTTCCATAAGGAAGATCACACCTTCCACAAGGCGATCGTCGGCGGAAAAACTTCACATCGGAACCCATGGTTTGGAGTGGAACGGGCAAGGTGAAAGACTGTCTGAGTTTATCAAGTCGACCAATACCATCCATGGAACCTCACAGTTCCAGAAGCCGCCCGCCACACGTTGGACCTGGGAATCCCCGGTGGCCAATTCTACAACGACCGCATTACCTTCAACTGCAAGTATTGTCGGACCGACGTTTCCGTTGCCCCCAAGTCCTACACGGAATCGGATCACCGCCTCTTTCGCTCTAGGTTCCGCTTTTCGCGTCAAGGAGAGAAGGTCGCAAAGTTCAAGAAAAGGAGTCCCAGAACGACCATCAACATGGACCTTTACACCTCTCTTGCCGGCCGCTGCGACAACATCGACGAGAAATACGACCGCCTCGTGCACCATCTCTGCGACAGTGCTAAGGGAGCCGAGAGTTTGAAGACCATCAATAGCCGTTTGTCTTCGGAAACTCTCGAGCTGATACACCAGCGTGGAGTAGCGCGAGGCAACTACCAACTGGCGTCGGAATTTGCGAAACTATGCAGAGCGGCGATAAAGGAGGACCTTTAGGAGAGAAGGGCGAAAATGTTGGCTGAAGCTGCAGACACTGGTATAAGAATCCGCAACGTCCCACGTAAGTCCGTCAATTTCAACACCAGGATGATCGAACCGATGGAACCGTCATCTCGTCATCTCTTCAGAAGGTCAATGGAGAAGGTCATCCACGACTTCTACTCCGATGTCTTCGATAGACACGTCCACCTGCCCCAATGCCATCTTCCGCAGGATGGATGCGTCGTCCCCTCTGTTCTCTCTCCCGAGATCGGACACGCCATCTCGTCTGTGAAGGATCGTACTGCACCCTTTCTCGACAGGAACAGACCCGAACAACTGAAGAACCTTCTGCCAGCGCCCATTCCATCTCAGTGGGAGACCAGGAAGACCGTTTCGCTGTACAAGAAGGGAGATATTATCGTAAACAGAATCAGCAGAACGTTAGACGAAGAGCAACCATGTGAACGAGCAGGATTTCGGAGAGAATTCACCAAGATTGGAAGCTCATCGAAGCGAGAGTAAAGCCGTTGCTGCGTCTTACCTTCATCGACCTAAAGAAGTCGTTCGACTCTGTCAAGGATGAAGCGGTCTCCAAAGCCCTGCTCACTCAGGGTGCTCCTGCTCAGTACATCGGAGTAGATCGTGAGATGAACAATGTACCCTGCGCGTCATCTTCTTTGCCGCAAAACTATAGATTAGTAGGAAATCAATCACCTGTATCACCTGTCGTCCCGTTGATCATCGACTTGCTCGAGCGGGCGCCAGCAGCGTCTCCATTCGTCCCTGTCGCGTGCCAGAGTGGTCCAATGGATCCTCCTCGCTCGAGGGACACGAAGAGCGTCATATCGGTCGTTCAGGGCTTTCACGAAGAAGTCCGACCAACGCGTTGGTGGGCGTCCTGGTGTTCTTTTGACATCCCGCGGAATCCAGTCTGTGACGGCTCTCGTCCAGCGGGTGTCTGCGAATCGCATTACGTGGCCGGCCCACCTAATTTTCGACGACTTGGCCCATGCGACAGCGTCTCTGATCTTCGAACGTCGGCGAAGCTCGGAACTCCGGAGGCCTTCTCTCACTTGCGTGAGTCGTGTCATTCCGAGCATCGTCCTCTCGATTCCATGCTGCGCGGCGCTGATCGCGTGTTCATCCTGCTTTCGCATAGCCCAGGTCTCTGAGGCGTATGTTAGGGCAGGAAGAACAGTGGAGTCGAATAGGTGGGCACGGAGTCGGACGTTTTTCCTTTTCTTCACGACTTCTTCGACGCTCTTGAAAGCTCCCCAAGCCGCTCGTTTCCTCCTGCTCAGCTCTGGTGCTAGGTCGCTGGCCATGTTGACTTCGCGACCCAGATACACATAGCTGGAGCATTCGGAGATGTTCGTTCCGTTGAGCGAGAATGGGGCATCAGAAACCCATCCGTTCTTCATGAACATCGTCTTCGTAAGATTCAGCTGCAGTCCAACGCTTCCACATACACGATCGAAGTCGGCCAGCATTCGCTCCGCCTGACTGATGCTCGGTGTTATGAGCACGATGTCGTCAGCGAAGCGAAGATGGTGCAGTTGCCGGCCGTCGACCTTCACTCCCATGTCTTCCCATTCTAGTTCGCGCATGACGTTTTCGAGGGTGGCGCTGAAGAGCTTCGGGGATATGGTATCCCCTTGTCGAACCCCTCTCTTCACGTCAATGACGACGTCGTTGTAGAATGGTGAGATCTTGGTCGTGAATCCACTGTACAGCTCTCGAAGGACTCTGATGTACTGAGTAGGAACGCCCTGGGTGAGCAGGGCCTCCATGACCGCTTCAGTCTCGACGGAGTCGAATGCCGACAGGTCAATGAACGTAAGGCACAGCGGCAGCTTGTACTCTCGCGACACTTCGATGAGCTTCGTAATGGTGTGTATGTGGTCGATCGTGCTGAATTCTCTCCGAAATCCTGCTTGTTCGCATGGCTGTCCTTCGTCCAGTGTTCTACTAATCCTATTCAGGATGACTCGAGTGAACAGCTTGTAGACTACGGACAACAGGCAGATCGGGCGATAGTTGCCAATGTCGTGCACGTCTCCCTTCTTGTACAGCAAGACGGTCTTGCTGGTCTTCCACTGAGATGGAACCTTGCATTCGGATAGGTAGCGTGTGAAGAGCCGCGCCAAGGTGTTGATGAGCGCTGGCGGGAGGTTCTTCAGGACCGGGTGCTGTACGTTTCTTCACCGACGAGATGGCGTGTCGGATCTCGGAAGGGAGAACAGAGGGGATGACGTATCCATCCTGCGGAAGATGGCGTAGGGGCAGGTGGACGTGGCTATCGAAGAGATCGGAGTAGAAGTCGTGGATGACTTTCTCCATGGTCCTTCTGGAAGAGGTGACGGTTCCGTCAGGACGTCGGAGAGCGGTCATCTTGGTCTTGAAGTTGGCGAAGTTCCGGCGGGCATTGCGGATGCTCAGCCCTGCCTCTGCTGCTTCAGCCAACACTTCCGCCCTTCTCTCCTTCAGATCTTCCTTTATCGCCGCTCTGCATAGCTTTGCAAGCTCGGACGTCAGTTGATAGTTGCCTGACGCTCGTGCTGCTCCATGCTGGCGTATCAGCTCGAGAGTTTCCGGAGACAGGCGCCTCTTGGTGGTCTTCAAGCTCTCGGCTCCCTTAGCACTATCGTGGAGATGGTGCACGAAGCGATCGTATTCCTCGTCGACGTTGTCCATGACGCATCTTCCCAAAGGCCGACAAGAGAGGTGTAGAGATCCCAGTTGATGGTCGTTCTGGGACTCCTCTTTTTGAACTTCGCGGCCTTCTCTCCTTGACGCAAAAAGCGGAACCTCGCGCGAAGGAGGCGGTGGTCCGATCCCGTGTAGAACTTGGGGACAACGGAGATACGAAATCAATACGAAATCAAAGAGGAAATCAATACAGCTCGTTATATGTGCAACTAGTAAGAGAATGAAGTGCGTCAGGTGGAGTACCAAGCAACATCGGTAACCTAACGATTCGAAGAAACCAAACCTAGCTGCCAAGAAAAACTGTTGGCAAGAACGAAGTAAAGACGAACCTGCTGCTGTTTCTATCTCAACCACCTGTGGTCAAAGTCCACTAAAATTGCGTAAACTTCACCTCGATAAAGCCATGTAGTCTCATTCTTTTCGAATGACCGCTTTCTTGAACATTTACGCTCTGTCTAGGGGTACTTAGAGCAATCAAGGCAACAAATCCGTTCCATGACTTCGCGTCATCGAAATTCTCGGAAATTTAAGGAAAAGGGATCTCTAAATATGCTGCACATTGCCCAAAATTCGCTAAGCAGAAATGTCTTGGTGAGTGGAAAAGTGCCTTTCGAGTTGAGCTGTGGTTTCCTGGAAACAGGCAGCGAAAACCGACAGCATTCCACCACGAGCAGCATCCATGATCAACCTTCACACTCAACTGATCTTTACTTTGCTTGCAGGAACACTCAAGTGGAACGAATAGGATATCCGCCACACTGCCGTCAGATGTTGGCGACTATTGCGGCCACGCTAGAAACCTTTCTGTTTCCTTCCCTTGACGTATTCGTTGCCGATGATTTATCCGACAAAAAAGCGATTGTGATAAGCGGCCGCTCTGTCATGTTGCCGGCGAATGAGTCGCTCCACTGACACCGCTTAGCCATTAGCCGTCCGCGGGAACCGGCTTCCGATTAAACGCACAACTTACCATCATTGCCTTTCCCCACAAACACAACTACGCAAGCATCGTATGCTGAGAGAAGTGCGAAGAACACGCAGGCGCTAACGAACGGAACTGTGCAGATCTAACCTTAACAGTGGAGGCACCCAATGCGCTCACGATGCGTCAGATCAAACGGTACGAAACAAATGCCAATACCTTACTGAACTTATGGGCTAGGCTGAAACAGCTATAGACAAGGAGTCGAAAAAGCTTCACACGAAGGAAAGATCAAACCTATAGGTCGGTCGGGATCAGCATGTCGTATCATCACCCATTCCCGCTCAGGCGGTGGAGCTGTGTTTACTGCAAACATCAGTATAAGATTGCTGTGAAATGTTCGTTTCCACAGTTGAAAATCGGAGGAACAAATTCCAACTGCCGCGCGATAGTGTTGGCATAGCGATGGTGGCCGCGAAAATCATGGCATCTTTGCGAGAAATGTGTTGATTCACGCACTCCAATGTTCTGCCTACGTACTAAATATGCTGCATGCTTTTATCGTTCGGAACCCTTGCACCATTTTTTAACTCACTAAAGTTTGAAAGAGAAGGGAGACTTCGCTGTCAAGGGTGGCGCTGGCGACCTCGTTTAAAAAAGCCAAGCAGAAGGCGAAACGCTGGCTGGACAACAATTCTCAAGAGCCATTAATTACACGGCGCGTGGTAGCGCAGTCGGAGGAGGCGTCGGCTGTTGCGGGGCCCTACTCGTGGTCCTGAGTGCTCACCCAGGCCAACCAACCCTTTCTCTTTTCCAGAGTTAGTGGAACGATACCAGCCTTGTAGGGGAAGGACAAAACGCTGATTTTTCATCGGCTGCCACCTCCTGGTATAGGGCAAATACGCATTCAATTTGCATCCACGACGCCCCGTAGAAGTGGCACGCGTGGCTCATCCCGAAAGGGATTAATTAGAGCCGCATCTTAACCTCTTTTTGACCTATACAAAGGCTCCTGGTACCAGCCGATCATTTATTGTTTAATACTGCGCATACTGAGCACAAGTGTTGCATTAGCTTACACTAGCAAGGCTCATGCACCAAAATACAAATGGCTGAGAGATCCACAAAGGTATAAATGCAAATCCCTTATTTCGCTGGACTAGCAGCAGCTAACAGCTCCGAAGCAAGCGAGAAAGGACGCAAATTCGTTTTTGGAATGCGCTGCCTATTCTCGTCCTACGGAGTGTCGCGAAGATACGTTACCGTGTACTTTGACTATACAGCGACAGGCAGTGCCCAAATTGTAAAAAAAAGCTCAGTCTTCTTCGCTGCCCAGGCCTGTTTAGTCCCGATTCACCGGCGCCGGCCCGATGGAAAGCGCAACGTGACGCGAGAACTGATGCCCCCTTCCGACCGCGTAAGCCATGCCCCTCAGCACCCTCAAAGAGTAAAGTCTTTAATCCACCTGGCCTCCGCATTTTTTTTCGTTGTTGAGATAAATGTAATCTGACTAAGGCTTAGTCGACGTAACGACGACTTTACCAGCTCTGGCACAGGAGTTCTATACAGCACGCTCTCCTAAGCAATGCTTGCCCAGTGAAAAACGCAGATTCTAGGAGTAGACAGCAACAAAAGATCGCCATTTTTGCGTTGAGCGCTCACTGAAATATTGCCGTTTTCGATGAAAATGGTTTTAACAAACTCACTGGGGTAATACGACACGCCCAAAGAAGTTTTCTAGCAGTTTGTTCCTTTAAAAATCGCCGCTATTGTTGTAAATTTTATTAGCTTCTTATAACAAGAACACTATTCAACAGAATTTGACTCTGTTTTGAATCTCGAAAAACCACATCCGAAATAAATAAAAAAATTGCTGCTAAGTAATCCTAATACGCCATGTGTTTCGGTGTCTGCATCGGATTGTAGAGCTACATTTATAGCTGCACTGTACAGCGACTTTCTGGACCATCGACAGGTACAAGCCACTGCATGGATGTTCCCGAATCGGACTACCTACTACCATTTCGTTGACCCAATCCGAAAGGGAGCCTGGGTTTAGAGAGGAGCCCGACACTGAGCTCCTCACGAAACCCAAGCTACTATTGAGCGCAAGTGGCAGCGCACCTCGACAGCCCCTTGGGCACCTAATGTGCATCATCAAATGCATCATCAAAACTAGGAACTGGATACACGAAAGCGCAGAAGATCGCTGAGGAGAGCGCGCGCAGAATCTTCGACGATCAGTGACGGCATGCCTGCCGATGCAACAATACAGTCAGTACTGGTTCATATCACACGTGAAACTTCTGTCCGCTCACAAACTGGATCTTTGGGGAGTCAGCTAATCCTCTTCTCCTGGACCCGAAAGCAATACTGCTTTCTGAGACCTCTTTCGCGCGTCTTTCACACCTTAGGAGACATTTGCAGAGGCAGGACCTAAAGACGAGCCCCAGTGAAAAAACTCGAGCTGCTACTGTAGAGGCAATGAATGACCATTGAAAAAAATGGAAACCAGAGGGGTAGCGACCAAAAAAGACAGGCTATCAGGCAATACTACCGCACAGGGACGGCGACAGAACGGTCATCACAAACGCGATGTGACTGTTGACCCAACGGACACAGTGCATTTCTTTCCCTTTCAACCCATGGAACAATGGAACCCCAATGAAGCCACACACTGTCCATGACTGGAAGGTCAAATTTTGCTACATGGCCCATTTCAATTCCGCGAGCACCTGCTTCGAATTCTTCCCACAGCGTTGGCTGAACAACAGTCGACGTTGTCTGGAGCAACAGGGAAGGAACTGCTACTGCCCACATCTGCTTCAATGGTAACTTATTCTCCCAACCTATCATCTACCTAGTGTTGACAAAGTGACTCACAACACCCCATCCCCTCCTCCTCCTCCACTGATATATATATATATATATATATATATATATATATATATATATATATATATATATATATATATATATATATATATATATATATATATATATATATATATATATATATATATATACGAAAACCGACTTACAGAATTGTGTCCGGTCCCTGTTTTAAATAGTTTGCACGGGTGAGTTGCCCTCCCCCGCTGTTTTTAACCGATGTGGTGCGCGGCGTCGAGAAGGGTAAATAGCTCGATAGCTCCGAATACAATCCTTTAAACGTAAGCTTTTAAACGACGTAACAAATGCAAGATCCAGTGTCCTGCCTTGCAGGCAGACGATGACCTGCATAACAGTGCAGCGACACTAGCGAATCCGAAGGATCCTACACGGCCGAGAAAAAAAGAAAATAGGTCGCAGGTCACTCGGATCCAAAGCCTGAACTTCTCGATAGCGAAGCGGCGCTTGGCGATCAATGAGGAACAACGATATCTCGAAATCCCAAAACGAGGAACTAGAAGAGGTGCAACGGGAAGTGGAAACGTAGTTACAAGATAACTTAAGTGCACAAAATAGTATCGTGGCCTACGTAAATGATCCGGTATAGAGTGCCACTGGAAATGAACACATTTATTGTGTTCTTCAGACCCATTGCCATCTAACTGCAGGTGCCCTTCGCTACGTCAACGGGTGAAATTGTCTGATAAACTGTGCTTGAACGTCTTGAAAGGGAACTCACTGAAGAATCTGCTTATGCCAGCTCTTCCAGGACTAAGCGGCAAATGGAGCGAAAATGATCCGGAGTCCGCAGTAGAGGAAGAGGTAGACGAGGAAGACCGCCTTCGCGTCCTGCCGCATGTCACAGATAGATCGGTCTTTATGGAGGACAACAGATCACTCAGCTCTGCCGAATTCGAAGAGAGGTCGCGGGACTTGCTCCTCTCCTGATTCGTGGTTCGTGACGACGATGATTCCGAAGCGATTTGGCGTATCGAGTATCTCGTGTGTGTCGCATACTCAAACGAGGCCGATGTCATGAACAGAGACGTCTCCAGTGACGTCAGCGAGCACTGCTTACTGTAGCGAGGTTGCGACATCCAGCGCGAAATCGTATCGCATACATTCTTCACGTTCGGCGCCGCATCCAAAGCTTCGTGACCACTCACAAAGTGCGTTGTTGTGCACGGAACGCCGAACGAGTCGTACATGCATGGGCTCTCCTCGTGAGCCTCAAGGAATCCTGTTCGCACTGCTACGAGCCGTTGGTTGTACCGCCTTTGCTGCAGCTCTGCCCACCTCTTGGCTCGACGTGCGAAACGCTTCCCTGTCCCTCTTCCCGGGCAGCTGGCTCTACTAGTCACATTCGCACTCTGCTCCGTGAATACGTCTTTTCTCTCCGTGCATGAGGTGGGGATGCCATCTGACATAATACGAATTGCGGACGGGATTAGTGCATTGCCGAGAAGCAGTCGCGGATGCGCACAGAGTCGTCGCCGTTGAGAAGGCAGCGACGAAGCTAAGACTGGTGAGCAGCTGATACAGTCCTAGGTGGCGGCGCACCGACTAGACCGAAAGGGGGCGTGCACCGGAGTGCGTACGTGATTGATGATGTATAAGACGCAGATGGATAGGGAGAGGAAGACATGCAATTCATCCGCAATCAGGCAAACTCAACCTCTTCGTTGCGGCGTGAGCATCGGATTGCACGCCGCTCGCAGCTCCGCTGCATCCTGAGAACTAACACAGAACTAGAAAATCTCCAATAGACTTTTATGTTACGGAAATTTTATTTAAGCCTTGAGATGTTGATGAATAATTTGTGATTCTCCACATAACGAGGAACTGAGAGGTCGATGAGCGGGGCGGAACGATTCAAGAAATTGTCAGAAGGCTTCTAATGATCCTCGTTTGGGATAAGTCGTCGAAGATCTAGCGGTCCGCCGAGGTGAAGCAAGGCGCATCGCTGAAAGCTGCTCTATGCGAGCTATATGATCGCTGATTAAATTTTTCGTGATGTCAGTACAACACCAGCACACCCTCCAGTACATACGTCAGACATCCTGAAATTCTTGGCGTTGCATTTGCCACCATTCGTGCTCCGCGAGAGAGGACCCATTGTGTACGCGACATAGAGGAACAAAGATGCTGCCAGAGCCCGCTGGGGACGACATATGATACGGACGAGGTATCCAAAGACAGTCGTCCGTCCGTTACCTTGAACGTCTCTCCGTCCACCCGACCAAGTCTATGGGCCTCCCAGCGAGCTTCGCACCTCATTCGGCGCTATCGATTTCCAGGAGTTATCTTCAGAATAGAACGACGTGAATGTATTGACCTATGGGAAGGCTTTATAACAAATCAGACGTTCAGCGGCCGCCAAAGGCATGGTTGGGGGGGGGGGCCTAGCCCCAAACATCGGAGACACACACCGTCTTACCAGGGACGCCCGTGTCGCGACGTCGGCGACAGGTCTTTTGAACCTGGGCGCTTGTGACACAACGTCTGCGACACGTCTTCTGAATCCGGACCGGAGGCCTTTCCCCCTTACTGGACCCCTCTTATTGGTTCCCCCTTGCTAGTCCCCTTTTCGTGTTCCATCTCCTCGTTCCCCCTATTGAACCTCCTTCCCTCTGAACGATCCCTTCTTGCTGGATCCCCCACCCCCGGCACGATTGTAATTGCACCGCTGTGGCACGTCTTCTGAATTAGGACCGCCTTTGCACGACGTCGGCGACACGACTTCTGAACCAAACGTCCTTTGCGCGACATCGACGACACGTCTTCCGACACCAAAAGCCTTTTGCGCGACGTCCTTGAAAGGCTTCGGAAGACGAACAGCCGCCCTTTTATATATAGTAGGATACCACAATCTCGACCAACCAATCATATCGATTTTTGGCCAGAAGTGACCGTCTGAGGTTGGAATCGCGATATGTTGGGAAGTGTATAAGTTCATACAGGAAAGCGGGCCCGTGTGTAAATAAAGAACCTGGAAAGAACTTCAGAATACGGTTCATCTTCTACACCTGTGTCAAAATTGGCCACCTCTTGGGGTTATTACCCTTGCTCGGTCTGTGCTCTTTTCCGCTGGCGCAGAGCACAGAGCGCAACCAGAAGTTTTCGTTTTTCCCGCACGAGCCCGCTTCCACATAAGTAGCGCTGTATAGGCCTAGGTGAGCAATATCAATCGTTAATTATTGATTCCAGGTGAGAAGCCCAAGTCGATAATCATACCAGTCGACAGCCTAGGTGCCTACTGGCTTTATTTAAGTGCATTCACTGCGAACGAGAACAGAATTACAAGGTAGTAGCAGAGAGTGAACCCCGACAGGTTTCGGTTGAGGCTGCTACCCTCGTTTGGCCGGACAGCGTGCAATTTGCAGTCTAACGTTCTATGAACTTCCCCGATCGATGTCGAGTTGTCACCACACACAGCACAACTTTACACTACCTTGCAGTTCAGTGAAAGTATGTGACAGTCGGAGATACTGAAACAATAATTCAGTACAGAGGACAAACGCCAAAGAGCGGAAACATATCACTGACAAGTTTTCTCGAAGAAACATTTAAGCAGCGGAAATGCGGGTTTGGCTGTTGGACGGCAATTGCGTTCTTAAAGATTCTGGGCTACACGCCATTATTGCCAGTTTTCTATAAAATTCATCCCTAACATGCAATACACTGGCGTCGCGCTCTTGCACACCCACGCTGGACGACAAGTAGGAGCCCTTGTTTATCAACAACGCTACGAATGGCACAATTGACGTTACGATTCTCAGAAATGCCCGCTGTTGAAAATTGAACGCATGGAAAGAGTTTTTTCACTTTCCTCTAAACCTTCGATCTCCAATAAAAATGTATATCGAAGGAGGCACTCCTCAAGAAGTGTAGTGCGCCTAAAATGCATAAATGATCCAGAAGAGATCGACATTGTAGACTAGCTAACTAGATAAGTTGAGGGATAGGAAGAGATAAAGGTCGGCATTAGTCAATTGCTTTGCGGGATGCATATTGTACTTGAACAGGATATCGTGTAGGCAGATTGAATGCGTATTTGGCCTATGCAAATGTAAATGGGAACGTAGAGCGCACTCGAGGAGGTGCCAGCTGTCGTGCCCAACCGATTCTAGGTTCCTGGTTTGGATTTCCGAAGGCCAACCATTCCATCTCTCCCGTGTCTGCCGGCAAATGGGCACCAGGCTTTCCTGAGAAAGGATAAAACAATGACTTGTTCATCAGCTGACCAGCGCAAGTTATTGTATAGGTCTAGTATACAAATTGCATCCACCGGTAGAACGCGTGGCTCATCCCGAAAGAGATTAATTAGAGCCGTATCTTATCCCGTAACCTCTATTTGACCTATACAATGGCTTCCGGAACCAGTCTGTGGACAAATCAGTGCTTTGCCCTTCACTGACAAATCTGCTACTAATCCATCGACCCTGGGAATGCTTGTTTGGCCTGAACGGAAAATCCGAACTAAGAACTTCGAATCGGAATGCATACGACAGCCGCGCCTCCTCGGACTGCACTACCATGCAGCCCTCAGGGGTTGGGCAAGAATGGATTTAAAACTACTTCGGAGTTCACGGCTGCCGAAAAGTTACAGAGCAGAAGCCCATACAACACGTCACTAGCGACTTTTTGATTCGTCCCTCTGTCTACGCTTAGCTGTGCTTTCACCTTTATGAAGCCTGTCCATACACGATTGTTACCATACAGGTTGAAGTGCGAAGAATCAACAAAAACAATTGGGGTTACGTTGATAGAGCTACTGTAAGACGCAGCTGTGCAACATTACGCAACATATTCGAACGTCACTATTCGAACCACATTACAATAAATTTCCGCCGAGGAAGGTCGAGAAACCCTTTCGGTCTTCGAACTCTAATACAGTTATGCATCTAGGGAGGCACCTCGTAGGAAGTACAGCATGCGTAAAATGCACATATGATGGAAGGCTAGAGTAGCTGCTTGCATGAGAAATCTATTGATGTTCCCACAGTTGCGAGTGACTGGACAAATTGAGCGGTGAAAGCGAAAACCGAGAATGGTTTGCACAACGCAGCTGCACGCAAAAAGCCCGCGCATCGGGCATGTTAATCAACAAGGCATACTCCGGATCGACAATACTTAGGATATCGTGGCGAAGGAAACACATCGGTGCAAAAGGTGGTAAGACAGTGATGACAGAAATTAGCTAAAGAGTAAATAAGGAGTGCGGCAGTCATCCAAGGAGGCTGCAAAAATTACGGCGACATTAACAAACCAAAATTGTTGACCAGCACTGCCTCACTTATTATTACCAAACAGTGACAAGCACCGCTCGCCCTCATTATCAATATCTTAACACATTGACGATAATCGCGTTTTGCGGCAGATGGCCGCGTGGGACGCGCGTGCGGCTCATAACGTTCCTTGCAGACCACGTTTTTCTTTCGTGCATATTTTTATAAATGTTTTTTCTGTTCCCTAATCATCTGTGATAGGATAATGTCCACCAGCAATTAGCAAGAAAAAACGTCGTTGCTTTCATTACATATATCGAAGTAAAAAAAAAATATACTAGGAAGGAGACCAATTCTAGAATCAAATCAATTCAAGTCAATCTTTTTGGCCCAAAGTTCGCCAAAGGAGGTAATTTGGAGTGCTGTTCACGAACCTGACATCCGCTTTCGAAATTTCGGCCGATTACGGTAGGTACGTGTGAGTAAGGCTGTCGGAGCCACGGTCTCGTAGAAGAAGTCTGGGCAAAATCGGCGACGATGACGCCGGCAGTCTTATTCACCCGTGTCTACCGTAACCTACTGTAATTGGTCGAAATTTCGAAGACTGATGTCAGGTTCGTGATCAGCACTCCAAATTAGCTCCTAGGGTGAACTTTGGGTGAAAAAAACTGACTTGAGTTGATTTGATTGTAGAATTGGTCTCCTTCCTAGTAAATTTTTCAAAATCCGATATATGTAATGAAAGCAACGAAAGTAGTGTAGGAGCCCCACCAATGTTTCTGAAGCAAGAACCCTTCTTTAGCCTAAGCCAAGTAGGGGGCAGTCCCAAGAAAAATGGGCAAGGAAAACATGAGAGAACAAAAACCAACACTCGCAGAACAAAGAAGAGTTCGTTGTATTGCATACGTCATCAAGCTTCAGAAGGATGATAGGACTTAAAAAGGCAGCAAATCAAAACTCATCAGAAGGAGATATTATAGCAAATAAGCAGTGAAGACAAAGCCCAAATGCGGTAAAATCCTTCGAAACGATCAAATATTTCACAAATGAACACCCGCACTGGAAACCTGATTAGCAAAATCTGTGAAAACGCAATGAAGCAAGGTAAAACAAAGTTCACTTACTTGCTAAATGATCGTGAAGGAAGTGCAACAATTTATGGGATCCATTGCTTTCGTGATAGATTTTGTTGATCTCGGGAGACAAAGGATTCCCTTGCAGACCTAAAAAAGGCTTTGCAGCGATAAATACGTGGCGAGGAGATAATAATCCATGAAGGCATTCACTCTACACGAACGTTTTCACATGCGACTTTTCGTAATTGTGAACGTTATGCTTTATGCAAGCTTAGGCGCGAGGTAGCGCAGCCGAGGGAGGCGCCCGTTGCCGCACGCACTCGATTCTAGGTTAGATTCTTGGCTCAGGGTACCCGCCAAGTCAACCAAGCGATCCATCCTTTCGGGATCGATGAACTGGAGACGAATTTCTCTGGGAGGGATAAACTACTGCCTTGTGCGCCGGGTGGTCACCGGAACTCTTTGTTATACCAAATAATGCATTCAAAATGCCTCCATAATCCTTCGAATAAAAATACATGGTGCATCTCTAAAGGGATTGACTATCGTCTCCTTTGTCCTTCAACATATGCACTTAGCCTCAAAATTTTACACCAGAGCGCAAATATAAATGATCCCACCATATATAATAGAGGAGGGTTTTTTTGTCTCAACGTGACCGTGGGAAACTTCGTAAACTCCGCGGGCTCGATGGTTTAATCACCCAAGTTTGAGGCAGGTTCTCGACCTCAATAATTCATTCACGCATTCGTTCACTCGCTTGTTACATCTGCTTGGGACCTCACGTGAAAAACCCCTCCCCATAAGAAGCCGCCAATTCCTTGAATGTCGAGACACCATGAAGATGCTGCTGGCAAATACGGCTGCAATCACTGACTGCTTGATTTTAAAAGAGTGGAGCTCTATGATTCGCCCTTGGCCTAGAAAGTTTGAGAGCGCTTGTCCGAATCCGGACATCACCGTGTCCCAAAAACGCACCCGTGTCGATTCCAACCACTGCAACAACTCAGACGGCATAATCAAGTTATTTTCCTCTTCTACGTTTACATCTCCAGCCTTTTCTGCCTTCCTAGATTTTACCACACGATCAGCTAAATGTCCCATGTAAACTAATGATGGGATATCGAGTAAGACACCAATTTTGAAAACATTCAGAATGTTTTCAAAATCGGTGTCTTACTAATCTAAATTTGTATTCATGACAATACGGACAAGCCTGATTTCGTTCTATATTACCGCTCCATTCGACTGAATTTCAGAGAAGAATAATGCAGAATCATGTTCAAAGCTTAGTGCTAGCTTGAAAATCAGTGAGGAGGTCACAGTGCGCAGCTGGTTCGGCTACGCTTAAAACAGGAGATGCAGAGCTCGAAACAGATGGAAAGCCTGCAAAATCGCAGTTCAGGATAGACGGCCATGCAAGAAAATGAGAAGAGGCAAAACCGCGATCATCTTCAATCACTTTATTGCTACATTATATCCAAATCAGACGTTCAGCGGCCTCGCGGCCGTCAAACGTCTGGTTGGAGGCTTCGCCCCCAAACCCGGAGAATAGAACAACCCCAGTCTTTTTCTATTATTTTTTAGGCCTTCTTACTTTTATTACATTAAAAGCTGGTTGAATTATTTTACTATATAGATTAGCGGAGCAGGATATGGAAGGGAAAAATCTTTTTTATTTATTTTATTCTATGTAAGCCAACACACAAACATCGAAGTCACTTCACTGCTCCTATGAACCCCATCCACCCTCTACCGCATGTACGCGATTTATTTTCCGAAGCGCCCGTTCTTTAATAGTGAGAAGCAGATCAAGAGAGACCCAATCCGAAGTGCCTAATCTGCAGAAACATAATTAAAATTAGTCGGTACTGGAAAACAGGTCGACATCGTTTCCTGTCTGACGGCAATAATACTCATCCGAATCCCATAGTCACTCTCTCTACCTCTTCTCCTTACCCCTCCCTCCCCTCCCCGCTAATACTTCCTTACCTAGGTGCTGGCAAAGAAACGGAGTGAGAGTCAAGCACGCACATGTGACATGAGTCCCGACTCACACGTCTCCACGTTGCCACGACGTCTGTGGAAACCCGACGCTCATAGTACGATATTGAGGGAAAATACTGGTCTCCTTATTCCCCCTCCCCTCACCTTAGTGCCACGACATCTTGGTGCCATTTCCCCTCCTACTGCTCCCCCTTACTCGACATCACTACGCAAGTTGGGCGTCTGCTGCACGCCTTCTGAATCCTGACACACGTTGGACGACATCTGCAGCACGTCATCTGAATCTCTACGCACGTTTGACGAGTCTTCAGCACGTCTTCTGAATCCCAACGCAGGTTGTATGACATCTACGGCACGTCTTCTGAATCTCTTCGCTCCGCACTTGATTCCCATTCATATCCTTGCCCGCTGAATATATCATAAACTTGGGTGATCCGCCGCCAAAGCTTTAAGTTTGCCAGCTATCGCCTATGGATAAGCTGAAAGAAAAACCGGCTGGCATACGCCGCACTGTCGTAGGCATTTCTTGGCTTCAGCGCCCCCCCCCCCCCCTCCCCTCCCCGTGACTAACAACGTGACCCACGGATTAAACGAATTATATATGGTAAGGTACGATTGGCGGACCACCACCTTCATGAGATATAAAAGAAAAAGCACACTTAATCCGCACTACATAATGGGACGCCTCGTCGATGAGCACACCTTCGGAAGAGCCTGTGATTTCAGATTTTTTACTCGAAAAGACCAAGTCTTTCTAAGACCAGTGACGCTTTATAAAGCTGTGATGCTTCATAACACAACATGAATCGTTAGCCACAACATAAAATGCTCTGCAAAAAATTTGGATGAGAACTAGCCTCCTCCGCCTTCGCGGATATACGTCACTCTTCAAGGGCCACTTTTGGTGTTAGTGTTGAGGTGCCCCATCATATTCAGGAAATAATCCACATGTGGTGCAGCAAATACAGCAAATGAGATTCGTGGACAAACGAATTGTAAGAAAATCTGTGTGAAATTTGTTCGCCTTCAGAAATAAGGAGGTTCATTCCCTTACCTCACACATCAATACCTAAGAGCACAAAGTAGAACTGAGCATGCAGAAAATATAGTATTCGTTCAGTTTGTCCTAGCTTTCACTCTCTGAAATGTGACGAAAAAGCTGAATGCAATTTTCGAGCTGGAAGTTGGTATAGAGGCAAGCCAGACCGGCGATTCACAGCATCACTGACTTAGAAGCATACTCCCACACAGGGCAAGGCCAGCATCCGAACACAGTATGACACCTATTCGGGAACGTATCTCGTCCCAGTCCCAACAGATTTTGAGATTACCTTCATACGGTAGCCGAGATTCACAGTACGGAAACGAGGATCCTCAGCCTCACTCACCTCATACATAAATACAAGCATCGATAGATATCGATCCAAATTATCGACTTCTTAAAACGCATAAGCTTACTATACGTTTTTTACCTCTAGGCTTAAGCAAAAATGCACATAAAATTCATTGTTAGCTCCCGAAACAGCCATCACCGGTGCGAAATCGGCCACCCTCACAGCTTCCCCCATCCTTTCATCAGATACCGTAAACGCCGTAATTACTACAACTGGATACAAATTTTGTGATGTGCGCATCAAATGATCTTCAAAAGATGAATGGGCGAAATTTTGTTTCAACATTTGAAATCGGGGGAGTAGAATAGTGTGGAAAACTACTACATATGCAATTTGCCAGGTACGGTCAGTGCTGTTACGGTGTGGTCGCACAGAGTAAGACGTCGATCAATGCGAGAAAAACACTGTTACCTTCATAGGCTTTCCATGCTATGAGTGGAGGTATTATTTTACGCTCATTATGTATCTGAGAACACTTCTGCTGAAGGTCTTTCAGAAGCACTCCACAAACTGCCATGTTTTACAGATTGCGGACATTGGTAATGAATCATGAAATGCCAACAAGGGAAAGGAAAGGAACAAGGAAAAGAGCCAAAGAAAGAGTACGGATACCGTTTTTCTATGGAAATTTAACACTAGAGTATATGTGCAAAAAGCCGACGAGGAGCAGGAATGGAATAGTCGACGTTACATTTGTGAAGCACAACCTTTGCTACTTCGTCACCTACGCGAAGATGCCAACGTCGCACCCCTGAATGGTAAAGTCGTGCCAGCGGATCGTTAACCACCGTTGACCATACGAAGTTTTGAGTGCCTCCAACTCATTTGCCTCGATGATTCGGCAAATATTAACATGTTCTGTTACTATATGAGGGATGGAAATTCTTCCTAAAGTATTCATTCTTGCCGTTCCCGCACAACCTTAAGGCAGTTCCCTAGTCAGAACATCAGAGTACTTCGAGAACTGTATAGTGTATTCACGACCAAGATCCCATTCCATAACAACGTCCTGGTCATCAAGGATAAGGGTTCGACAAGGAGATATCATATCTCCAAAGCTCAGCACCACTCACGAAAACGTCATGCGGATGTAAGATAGGAAGACATGGTAGTTAAGATCGGGGGCCTGCATCTGCTTCGCTGATCACAATGCGCTCATAACAGCGAGCATATCGCCTATCAAAGCGAATGCTGGCCGAATCCGACTGTGCACGTGGAAGAGTTGGACTGCAGCTGGATCTTACGAAGACGATGTTTATGTAAGTCGGAGGAGTTTCTGATGCTCCGTTCTCGCTCAACACAATGAACCCTCCTTCCGAGCACTCCAACCTGTGCTCGGTAGCGAAGTCAACATGGCGAACAGTCTTATGTCGGAGCTTAGCAGAAGGACGCGAGTGAGTTGGCGCCAGGGATGAGCGAACAATGAAATTTTGAAACCCGGGTAAGGATAACGGGTAATTTTGCCCAAAAATGGCCGGATAACGGAAAAACGGATAACGAAAAAACAATAAAAATTAACACTAATTTTAAGCCTTTCTTTCTCCTTTAGTAGGTTAGGAGTTATAACCCTGTCCACGTCACATGTCAAATAGCCACTTTTTTCCTTCTTATTGGTGTTTTTCTTCAAGGCGCGTGATAGCGCAGTTGGAGGTGCCGTCTATCGCATGCTCTCCGATTCAATGTTCTTGGTTCGGATTTCCCGTCCAGGTCAACCAAGCCTTCCACCCTTTTGAGCTCGATGAGCTGGTACAAGGCTTGTCCGTGAAGAATAATTCACTGACTTGTCCATATGCTGGCCACCCCAAGCCGTTCTATAGGCCAAATGAGCTTTCATACTGCCTCCACCACGTCCCGTAGAAGTGGAATGCGAGGCGCACCCCGCAATAGAATTGAATAACGTCGTCCTATATCCTTTATTCATATTTTTTGGTTGCAATAGAGTCGCTGGGTATAGATCCTACGGGTTTTCTGAGCCGTGGTTGGGCAGTCATTAAAATCACTCGCTTTTTGTCTACTCTTTAATAAGCTTTAACACTAATTCTGGCCTAGATCGAACAAGACTCTCTATATTGCTCCGAACAAGGTGAATTGCTGCTAAGCGTTTTGGGGAGAATGGCAGTAAATTCATCAAGCTGTGGAACCTATGCTGTTAAACAAACCTATCTCGGCTGCCGCAAGCGTCTTCTTCAGAGCCTGGATAAGAGCATAGGAATTGCTAATTCCATGATCATTTTAAGCACAGTAGTTTCATATTGATTCGAAAATAAGATGAAAGAGGCGTTGCACAACGAGTGTCCTTAGCAGGCAAAACCTGGTAAGCATCTTCGCATAGAAATAGACGTGACTCATGCACCTCACTCATTAACATAACGCTCATCCAAGAGCGATTTATCAGCCTTTCGGCTGTGTCACCAGTCACGGTCAGCCTGGTTGTTTTGCCCTCCTTCACTTGGTCTCTTCAATAGCATAAGAAGCTATTACAATCCGCTGTGATTCACGGACAAGTACTCTTTAAAGCTTTGCTTTTCTTGTTCAAACTCTGAAGGTGGTTGTGCCAAAACGTCAACCGAATTAGGTTCGAATACCACTATTTGATCCACAGCCCCTTGACAGCTTTCTCTACTGTTCAACAACTACCCGTAAGCCTATTGATGAATCTGGAATTATTTGGAAATCCGCCGCGGCAATAACTTCTCATAATCAATTTTAGCTGCCACCTATGTCATGGTTTCCTCAGGAAGAACATCTTAACTACGTCGATTAGGGCAAGTTAGAAAAAAGCCAAAAAATGGACGACATCCACAAAAACGCTTATTTGAACAATATCGATTGATGGCGATCGACAGTTCAAAAACGAACTTCGGATTCGTGTTCAGCGATCTTGATTACTCCCGGGGCTGAAGTTTCGTGCCGCTTGAACGCCGTCTACAAAAATCTATAATATCGATCGATATCGATTGGTCGACTCCAGATTCGTGTTCAGCGACCTTGATTACTCCCGGGGCTGAAGTTTCAACCGCTTGAACGAAATCCACAAAAAAATCGATAATATCGATCGATAGCGTTTCCCCCTGCTATGAAGGCCTTCCGTCGATGATCACCTAAATGCCTATGCATGGTTGCCGACGTGTTCGGCACGTCTACGGCTCGCCATACATGGTTGCCGACGTGTTCGGCAGGTCTACGGCTCGCCATACATGGTTGCCGACGTGTTCGGCAGGTCTACGGCTCGCCATGCATGGTTGCCGACGTGTTCGGCATGTCCACAGCTCGCCATGCAGGGTTGCCGCCGTGTTTGGCTTCTCAGTACCCCCACTCCAGTTGTGACGGAACACGCACGCACGCACGCACGCACGCACGCACGCACGCACGCACGCACGCACGCACGCACGCACGCACGCACGCACGCACGCACGCACGCACGCACGCACGCACGCACGCACGCACGCACGCACGCACGCACGCACGCACGCACGCACGCACGCACGCACGCACGCACGCACGCACGCACGCACGCACGCACGCACGCACGCACGCACGCACGCACGCACGCACGCACGCACGCACGCACGCACGCACGCACGCACGCACGCACGCACGCACGCACGCACGCACGCACGCACGCACGCACGCACGCACGCACGCACGCACGCACGCACGCACGCACGCACGCACGCACGCACGCACGCACGCACGCACGCACGCACGCACGCACGCACGCACGCACGCACACACACACACACACACACACACACACACACACACACACACACACACACACACACACACACACACACACACACACACACACACACACACACACACACACACACACACACACACACACACACACACACACACACACACACACACACACACACACACACACACACACACACACACACACACACTGCTCCTTTATATATAGTAGGATATGAAAGTACTGGTACGTCGGTCGGCCACAGGAAGTTATCAGTGGAGACACTGGAAGCATAGTTTCAAAGAACTAGTAGTTGAATATCTGGCACAAACGGGTTGATTCATATGGACTTTATTCCTTCCTCCTCTATCGCCTGATTTCTCGAGATCGTACATTATGCTAGAAGATATTTTGGTGAAAACCCTACAAACAGAAATAAGCAAGGAATCGGTCTGCATTTTAAAATCCGCTATGAGCAGGTAGTTTAGCCTAATCATACCATAGGGAACTAACTGTAAGAGAAGGCACCAACCTAGCACGGCAAACGTATCTCAATTATCAGTGCAAAAAACACAAAACGATTTGTAAAATATTGTCCTTATATTTAACTAACCACGGATCTCCCTTGATAGAGAGCCTTCGGGCTCTCTTGTTAAGAGGGATCTCGGGCCGCTTGTCGCAGGGCCACGTGGCGCGTCCCCGGGTGGTGGATAGGGGAATTAAACGCGAACCAAATGCGACCGTGTACTGCCCAGAGACGCAGGTGGGATGCAGGGGATGGACTCCTTGCTCCTGCTGTGTCGGGTCGACGCGTTCCTTGTGCGTGGGAGCGGCATGTTCGTGCACAGTGTGCGCGGATGTGTCCGTGACTGTGCGGATTGTAACTGTGTCGGCTCGGCCAAAGGCTTGCACTCGGTAGACTGGGAGTACATCGTAAGGCGATTCGAGGCCGCCTCAAAAGTCTCGCCCCGTCCCTTCGGGCAGTCTGGCTGGCTGCCCGGAGTTCTTCGCCCGCACGACAGAGCCTGACTAGCTACCCGTGTTGTATGGAAGTCAAACACAGCAGCACTAAAGGGCCTCATTCCCCTGACCCCGAAAGAGCCCCCATTTCTGCAGCGATGGGAAGGACGAGTACGGAGAGGCTGCTAAAATCTCAGGGCCTAACCAGGCTGCGCAAATTGAGAAGGACTAGGATGACGATCTGTACTTACAACGCCCGCACACTTGCATCGGAAGCATCCGTCGAGGACCTGATGATGCAAGCCAGGAAGATCAAGTACGACGTCATCGGACTGACCGAGACGAGAAGACACCACCCCCTACACGCCGCCTACGACTCCGGAGAAGAACTGTTCCTCGGAACATGCGACAGTAGGGGAGTAGGCGGCGTTGGTGTTCTCCTCAACAGGCACTTGGCCATGAACATCGATTCGTACGAGTCTCTGACAACCCGAATCGGACGTCTGCGACTGAAGCGATGTGGTTCCGTGCCAGCTTTGACCGTATTCGTCGCGTATGCCCCAACATACGACGAAGAGGTCGAAGCCTTCTACGTGGAGCTGGAGAAGTTCTATAAGGAAGATCACACCTTCTACAAGGTGATCGTCGGCGACTTCAACGCCAAGATCGGACCGCGAAGGTCGCCGGAAGAACTTCACATCGGAGCCCACGGTTTGGAGTGGAACGAGCAAGGTGAAAGGCTGTCTGAGTTTATCATGTCGACCAAGACCATCCATGGAAACTCGCAGTTCCAGAAGCCTCCCTCCCTACGATGGACCTGGGAATCTCCCGGTGGCCAGTTCCACAACGAGATCGACCATATCATTTTCAATCGCAAGTATTGCCTGACCGACGTCTCCGTTGTCCCCAAGTTCTACACGGGATCGGACCACCGCCTCCCTCCTTCGAGGTTTCGCTTTTCGCGTCAAGGAGAGAAGGCCGCGAAGTTCAAGAAGAGGAATCCCAGAACGACCATCAACTGGGACCTTTACACCTCTCTTGCCGGCCTTTGGGAAGATGCCGTCATGGACAACATCGACGAGGAATACGACCGCTTCGCGCCCCATCTCCAAGATAGTGCTAAGGGAGCCGAGAGTTTGAAGACCACCAAGAGACGCCTCTCTCCGGAAACTCTCGAGCTTATACGCCAGCGTGGAGCAGCACGAGAGTCAAACCAACTACCAGCTGACGTCCGAGCTTGCAAAGCTATGCAGAGCGGCGATAAAGGAAGATCTCAAGGAGAGAAGGGCGGAAGTGTTGGCTGAAGCAGCAGAGGCAGGGTTGAATATCCGCAATGCCCGCCGAAACTTCGCCAACTTCAAGACCAAGATGACCGCTCTCCGACGTCCTGACGGAACCGTCACCTCTTCCAGAAGGACCATGGAGAAGATCATCCACGACTTCTACTCCGATCTGTTCGATAGCCACGTCCACCTGCCCCTACGCCATCTTCCGCAGGATGGATACGTCATCCCCTCTGTTCTCCCTTCCGAGATCCGACACGCCATCTCGTCGGTGAAGAAACGTACAGCACCCGGCCCTGACAGGATCAGACCCGAACACCTGAAGAACCTCCCGCCAGCGCTCATCAACACCCTGGCGCGGCTCTTCACACGATAGCTGTCAGAGTGCAAGGTTCCATCTCAGTGGAAGACCAGCAAGACCGTCTTGCTGTACAAGAAGGGGAACCTGCACGACATTGGCAACTATCGCCCGATCTGCCTGCTGTCCGTAGTCTACAAGCTGTTCACTCGAGTCATCCTGAATAGGATCAGCAGAACGCTGGATGAAGGACAGCCACGCGAACAAGCAGGATTTCGGAGAGGATTCAGCACGATCGACCACATACACACCATTACGAAGCTCATCGAAGTGTCGCGAGAGTATAAGCTGCCGCTGTGCCTTACGTTCATCGATCTGAAGAAGGCATTCGACTCCGTCGAGACTGAAGCGGTCCACGAAGCCCTGCTCACTCAGGGGGTTCCTACTCAGTACATCAGAGTCCTTCGAGAGCTGTACAGTGGATTCACGACCAAGATCTCTCCATTCTACAACGACGTCGTCATCGACGTAAGGAGAGGGGTTCGGCAAGGGGATACCATATCCCCGAAGCTCTTCAGCGCCACCCTCGAAAACGTCATGCGCGAACTAGAATGGGAAGACATGGGAGTGAAAGTCGACGGCCAGCAGCTGCACCATCTTCGTTTCGCTGACGACATCGTGCTCATAACACCGAGCATCAGCCAGGCGGAGCGAATGCTGGCCGACTGCGATCGTGTATGTGGGAATGTTGGACTGCAGCTGAATCTTACGAAGACGATGTTCATGAGGAACGGACAAGTTTCTGATGCCCCATTCTCGCTCAACGGAACGAACATCTCCGAATGCTCCAGCTACGTGTATCTGGGTCGCGAAGTCAATATGGCCAACGACCTAGCGCCGGAGCTGAGCAGGAGGAAACGAGCGGCTTGGGGAGCTTTTAAGAGCGTCGAAGAAGTCGCGAAGAAGACGAAGAACGTCCGACTCCGTGCCCACCTATTCTAATCTACCGTTCTTCCTGCCCTAACATACGCCTCAGAGACCTGGGCTATGCGAAAGCAGGATGAACACGCGATCAGCGTCGCGCAGCGTGGAATCGAGAGGACGATGGACGAGAGCCGTCACAGACTGGATTCCGCGGGATGTCAAAAGAACACCAGGACGCCCACCAACGCGTTGGTCGGACTTCTTCGTGAAAGCCCTGAACGACCGATATGACGCTCTTCGTGTCCCTCGAGCGAGGAGGATCCATTGGACCACTCTGGCACGCGACAGGGACGAATGGAGACGCTGTTGGCGCCCGCTCGAGCAAGTCGATGATCGACGGGACGACAGGTGATACAGGTGATACAGGTGATATTTAACTAACCATAAGAAGCCAGAAGGCTAAATTAACTCAGCCAATGAAAAGCAGTCGTAAGCCAGATTTTGTTGTTCGTTATCCGGCGATTTTTGGCCGGATAACGAACAACGAAACGGATAGGCTAAAACCCGCCGGATAACGGATAACGATTAACCCGCTCATCACTGGTTGGCGCGCTTTCAAGAGCGTCGAAAAAGTCGTGAAAAAGAAGAAGGTCGGCTCCTTGCCTGCCTAATCGACTCCCTTGTTCTGGCTGCACCTCGAAATTGCGAAAGCAGAATGAACAAGCGTCGCGCAGCGAGGTTCGAGAACACGATGCTCGTGGTGACACGGCTCACACAAGTGAGAGGTCTCCGGGTTTCCAGCTCGTCGACGTAGGGAAATCGGAGACGCTGTAGATTGGGCCAAGTTGTCGCAAATTAGATGGGTCGACCGCATTTTTGTATTTCGCAGACGCTCGTTGGACGAGAACCGTCACCGACTGGATTCCGCAGAATGTCAATAGAACACCAGGACGCCTACCAATACGTTGGTCCTAGCGAAAACCCTGAACGAACGATATGACGCTATTTTGTCCCTTGAACGAAGACTCATTGGGGCACTCTGGCACGCGACAGGGACGAATGGTGGCGCTGCTGGCGCCCGCACGAGCAACTCGATGATATTAGGTAAGCCTTGATAGTGTTTTTTCCTAATTGTTTTTTATTCAGAATACAATGCAAATCAATTAACAATATAATCACCATTGTTAGTCACCACAGTGGTTCACGTAAGAGGCAGTTCAGCGAACCCATTTTTCAAGTACTACGAAGACCAGGAGTGGAAGAAGTCAGCGATCGTTCAACTTGTCTTCAAATTTTGTGCAACTTTTCTTAGCCAAGAAAGCCTTTAGGACTCATAACAAGTGGTAATCTGAGGGAGCTATGTCAGGAGAATATGGCGGATGGAGTAGGCGTCGTCCAAGGTCTCCCAGCCCAGCTCCTCCATTTTTTTGGTGGGCCGCCTTAGCTACGCGGGGTTTGGCGTTAACATAGCTTACGAGATATTCAAGGGGAAACGCGTCAGGGTATGAATGGGATCGAGTGAAGGGCGTAGGGATTCAGGAGGCGTGCCCTAGACGTCGTGCAGGTGCGTGATTCAGAAGACGTGCTGAAGCCGTCGTCCAAGGTGCGTAGGTATTCAGAAGACCTGCGACAGACGTCGTCCAACGTGCGTAGGGATTCAGAAGACGTGCTGAAGACGTCATCTAACGTGCGTAGGGATTCAGAAGACGTGCTCAAGACGTCGTTTAACGCACGTAGGGATTCAGAAGACGCGATGAAGACGTCGCCCAACTTGCGTAGGGATTCCGAATAAGGGCGACCAATAGGAGAGGACCAACAAAGGGGGACCATTAGAGGGGGAGCGTGAATAAGGGAGGACCAGCATTCTCAACATCGTCAGTGTGTCTCGGATTTCTGAAGGCGACTTACAGAAGTCGTGGCACGTGTGTCAGAGTGCAGAAGGAGTGTCATAGAGGTCGTGGCAACGTAGTGACACATGAATCGGTACTCAGTGTCACATGTGCGTGCTTGACTCCGTTTGTTTGCCAGCACATAGGAAAGGAAGTATTTCGGGAGGGAAGGGAGGGGTAGAGAGAGTGACCACGGATTCGGAGGAGTATTATTGCCGTCGGACAGTAAGCGGTGTCGACCAATACCGATTAATTCTAATTATGATTTTGCTGATTAAGCACCGAATTGGGACTCTCATTACCTGTTTCTCGACACGTAGAGAACGTGCGCTTCGGAGAATAAATCGCGTGCATGTGATGAAGGGTGGATGGGCTTCATATGCGCGGTGAAAATTCTGCCCTACCATATCCAACTGCACCAATTTATATAGTAAAACCAGTTTTTTTAATGTATGAAGGCCTAAAGAAGAAATGAGGAAGATTGGGGTTGTTCTATTCTCGGGGTTTGGGGGCGAAGCCCCCAACCAGACGTTTTGCGGCCACTAGGCCGCTGAACGTCTGGTATAATGATAAAGCGCTGACTTGTTCATCGGCTGGCCACCGCAAGTCATTGAATTCATATCGCCTGTACGACATCCCGTAGAAGTAGAATGCGCTGGCGCATCCCAGGAGGGATTGAGTAACGCAGTCCTTTATCCTTTTATATATATATATATATATATATATATACAGGGTTCGTAAAAAGTATTGACGCACTAAACGTAAACGTTAGAAGTAACAACACATAACAAAATTTAATAAGTTTATATACAAAACGTCAACAATGATCTAGCGAACAGAATAGCATCAGTTGTATTTTATATGGGCTTCTTTGCTGCGAATGCAGAGGCGAAGGCATCGAGGGTGCGCCGCAAAAGTAGTCCACGTCGATTTAGTATGCTATGCTTTGACCTTCGGTGACTTGATGCTTTTGTGCATTCAATTTGTAAAAGTGTTACATACTCTTCAAGGAACTCCAAAGTTCTAATTCTGGCGGAAGGTTTGCTGCAAGGCAGGCGCATCCTGCCAGTATCACGGTTTGTGCATTCATCACAAGCGCCTCTCGTTTTCGTGGATACAAAAGTGAAGATAAATCAGTACAACTATCTGTGTTGATATCCTAAAGAAGCAACTGGTTTCTTGGCTTGAATCCCACCTTGATATCAAGCCGTATGTCTTCCAGCAGGATTAGACTCCTGCGAGAGTCGAGGATTGTTTAGGACTGGTGCCGCGCCAACTTGGAGGACTTCATTCCGGCAGAGGAACGACCTCAGTATAGACCAGATTTGAATCCGCTGAATTACTCTATATGGAAGTTTTGAAGAACAAAGCTTGCGCTACTTCCCACAAAAGTATGAAGTCAGTGAAGGATGATCTGGTCAAAGCATGGAATGAAATCCACGTGGACTACCTGCGGTGCACAGTCGATGCCCTTCCTCGCCGTCTTCGCCTCTGCATTCGCAGCAAAGAAGCCCATATAAAATACTAGTGATGCTATTCTGTTCGCAGGATCATTTCTGACATATCGTATATAAACTTGCTAAATGTTATGTGTTCTCATTTCTAAGGATTAGGTTTAGTGCGTCAATACTTTATGCGCACTCTGTAAATTCGTGGACTCAAGCACCTTCAACAAAAGAGTTTATTAAGAAATAACAAATAGCAATTTTCAATCAAAGTTGGATCCCTTGTAACGCGGGACTGTTTCCCATTTATAGGCTAGCTGATCCATCCCACAGCTACAGAATTCTGCTTCTGAACCTAAGAATCCTTGGAGGTGCTTTTTGACCTAGTACTTACTAATAAATCGTCTTCCAACTAAGAAGATCTGCACCGAACTAAAAAGGTGGTAGTCAGTCGGTGCACAGCCTGTACTGTTAGGCACATGAGTTAGACGCTTCCAGCCAAGGTGTTTTGTTCAATTTCTCGAAGCGTCCTATTCGAGAAGTCTGATCTGGCGTTATCTTGCTGAAAGATAATTCCTCTCCTGAAAACTGTCTCAACCGATACTAGCGGAGTTCAGCTACGCGCGGCCATGTTGAGGAGAGTAGATTTCAGCATCAATGCTGGAACAGCTCTTGATAATCTCCTAGAAGTTGACGTCTTCTTGACATCATTAGATCATTAGATGGAGCGCGCTTCGCGGACCGGATTCTTCAAAAAAAAATCAAAGACCTTGGCTGGAAGCGTTCAACTCATCCACCTTACAGCTCAGACTGTGTCTTGAGAGTCCACGGACTTAGTTGCAAACCTAATATAAAAAACCTGACGAATATGGCTTCTATTTCAGATTCCAGGTATTATGACAGAAGCAGGAAAATGAAGTCAACAGCAGGACGAAAAATAGCTACGAGGTCGAACAAAGGAACCACTGCTAGTCATTGAACCCTATCATGAAACAAAAAATGAGTCTTGAACACTGATATAGAAAAACGTGCTTAGCAATGTGCAAAGAAAGCGCCAAAGAGAACTATCGACTATTTTAGAAACAACGCGACGCCCCAGCCCCGGCCACCCTATCTAGAGGAGTACTCGTCCGATCTGGTTACATCGGTGCTCTACTACGTTCCCGCACCCCCGCTGACAGAACTTGCGACATGCACCGAAATTATATCTTCAAATTATCCAAAGCTTCCCTTGGTCATTTGTCAGACTGCATTGAAATAAAACACACGATTAGCTAGGAGAAGTTTCCATATCACTGGCAATTCTCATTCCTTGCTATAGCTAACGATGAAGTTAGTCGACGAACCTTACTATTACTCTGTTAAACTGTTAGCTAATGACTAGCTGTTAAATATAAAACCTTAACCTTGATATTAAACACGTATTTCATCCTTTTCAAAGTTTGTTTACCAAAACATATGAAACTATCCAAGATGGAGAGCACATCGTTCGAGAGGAGAATAGAACACACAAAGTGGCGTTCATTAAATAAGAAATCGCAAGACGCCACTCTCACGGGTTAGTCCAATGAGTTGTCTTTGTGAAACAGTTTACTCTCAATTTTGCGATTGTTGTCGGATAAGGATATGGATAAAGGACGGCGTTACTCAATTCCTTTTGGGATGCGCCAGCGCATTCTACTTCTACGAGATGTCGTGGAGGCGATATGAATGCGTATTTGACCATACAATGACTTGCGGTGGGCAGCCGATGAACAAGTCAGCGCTTTATCCTTCCCAGACACGTCTGGTACCAATTGGCCGACCTCGGAAGGATGGAAGGCTTTGTTGGCCTGGGCGGAAAATCCGAACCAGGAACCTGGTATCGGGTGCACGCGACCGTCGGCGCCTCCTCCGACTGCGCTACACGCGCCCAAGACTCCTGCTTACGGGATGACAACTTGGTAAACGCTAGAAACAGTTGTCCCTCACCCGACTTTGATTCAGCCTTTTACTTCTATCCGGATGATATTTTCCACAATTAGGGTAAACTCAAGCTATCTTGTTCTGAGCCATATGACGGTAATCCACAAATAATCTTCAAAAAATCTCGTGCAGTACTTTCGAAACCTTTTGCACACATCTTCAATATGTCGTTCTTTCATGGTGAAGTGCCTTATTTGTGGAAACAGGCTATTGCTACCGCTTTATCTAAAACTTACGGAAGCTGCAGTGTAACCAATTTCAGACCGATTAGCCTCACACCAACCCCTGTCAAAGTTATGGAAAAAAATTTGAAAATTCTCTGGAGATTCTCTCTTTCTTGAAGGAGCGGTCCTTCTATACTCCTGAACAGCACGGCTTTGTGCCGGGGCCTCCACACTGACAAGTTTGATCGATCTTTATTATGACTGTTGCAGAACTGTTAATGATGGTGGTTCTCTGGATATTATTTAATTTGATTTCTCTAAAGCTTTCGATAAAATCTGCCGCTTAAAACTTGTTACTAAGCTTCAGCAAGCTGGTATTCCTGGCTACCTGTTGCAGTGGCTAACATCTTACCTTTGCGATCGTACTTTCACTACTAGAATAAATAGTAGCTTTTCTAGCGTTTACCGTTGTACTAATAGTGTCCATCAAGGGGTAGTCTTGTCGCCGTTACTTTTTATCATCTATACTAGTGATCTTCCACTATTACTTAAAACATCGCCTTTCGTCAAAGTTCAAGCTTATGCTGATGACATAAAAGTTTACGGATCGTACACTTCGAATAACTAAGCGGAAGTAAGGCAGGCAAGTGGTTCGCTTATACAAGTCACACGTATTGCCTCACTTGGAATATTGCTCGCCTTTATGGAGCTCCAGAACAAGAAACTATGTGCTCAAAATCGAGAAAATACAGAAGCTCTTAACAAGACATTATGGTACCGTTGTTCGAATCCTACGGATCGCCTTCTCCTCCCTAGCTATGAAAATCGTCATTTCAAACTGCTCTCACTTCAAGTCCGCAGGATAATATCTGACCTGGTCTTTTGCTTCCGCATTATCAGGAACGAGGTGAATCTCTCAGCGAGCAAGTACTGGGTTTTTCGGCCCTTTAGTTCTAGGCGAAATAGACTCTGCATCTCTTACCGTAAAATCCAACATGCTGGCAGAGATAAACTGTTCAATATTGTGTTTTATCGGTGCTCTAGATGATTCAGTCTATTACCCATTGAAGTCTTCGGGCTCAGTTTTCAGATGCAGGTTGGTGAATCTTGCCTTTCAGGGCGATCTCAATTTCAATGAGAATTGCTTTTAGCATACTGCTTTCTAGTGAACCAGTGGATCTTTCTCCCATGGACTTCGCATCGGCAAATTCTGCTCTGATCTACTATCTCGCTTCCTGCTTTTCTAAATCAGCAACATTACACATTCGTAAATTCCAAGAAGACATCGGCAGATAAAGATAACTTGCATTAAAGATATTTAAGAGTAGTATTATGCACTGTTGCTGTAAATTATATGAGTGCTTTTCGAACCGTCATTAAATTTCTCAACATTTCATACTTTCTCCTCGCTCTCTCACATCGTTTCAGCTTATTGATGATGTAATGGCGATGGCAACGGCACAGAAGCATTAACACGCAAAGCTCTTTTTGTCTACTTTTCTTTTCGTACAGCTGCCGCCATATTCATTTCCTCTCTCTCCAATTACTGACTATGAGTTTGCTACGATCCCAAATCGTATAAACAACTCCTAAACATTTATGATCTAAGGTTTGAAAAACACTCAGACTGCGGCATGCACATGCAGCACTGTTTTTGTTTCTGTTTACTGTTGTTTATTTATTTTATGCGCACAACTTGTGCAATAAATGAAATGAAATGCCATAGCGAAGAGAAATTGAGGAGATTACCGAAACCGAATTGAGGAGATATTAGGTTGTCCCATAAGTTCCCGCCGTTTTTTTCAACGATTTACTGCAGATTTCGCCAGCGGTCTCTTGCACAGCGCTGCATAGCATTCGAAAGAAAATGATTTGCTCTATCAGAACATGTATTGCATTTCTTTTTTCATCGTGAATTTTGTCAATTTTTAGGTCGTTGAAGTGAAAAGTGAAAAAGTAAAAAAGTAGCGATTTGCGCACTTGTTCTCTCCGCTTAGGTTTGTAATTTTTTGCGCAGTTTTTTATAGCGCTTGGAAGACAATGTTTTGTACTACAAGAATATGTGTTGGTCCTATTTTCTCACCTGCCCTTTATTGATTTTTAGGCCATCAAATTGGGAATTCCGACTTTTCCGTCTGAATTTTTACCAAAACTCCGGTTCTGTGGTTGGACTTTTTTGCTTGGTGTTATATGTCGTTTGGAAGAGGATGTCTTGCTCAGTAAGAATTTGTGTAGCGTTTATTGGCTCACGCTGATTTCTGTCGAATATCAACAACTGAAGAAGGAGGGGGAGTTGTTGGCGAAGACGATTTTTCTCTTTTTGGTATTTTGTTGATATTCAATAGAAATCAATAAACGCGACACATATTCTTATAGAGCAAGACATTTTCTTCCGAATGACATATAACACCAACCCAAAAAGTCCAACCACAGAGCAGGAGCTATCGGCAAAAATAACCATCCTCCTTCCGACGTCCCAATTTGATGGCCTAAAAATCAATAAAGGACAAATAAGCAAACAGCGCTAACAGATATTCTTGTAGCACATAAAATTGCCTTCCAAATGCTATAAAAAACTGCGCAAAAAATTACAAACCTAAGCGGAGAGAACAAGTGCGCAAATGGCTACTTTTTCACTTTTTCACTTTTCACTTCAACGACCTAAAAATTGACAAAATTCATGATGAAAAAAGAAATGCAATACATGTTCTGATAGAGCAAATCAGTCTCTTTCGAAAGCTATGCAGCGCTATGCAAGAGACCGCCGGCGAAATCTGCAGCGAATCGTTGAAAAAAACGGCGAAGACTTATGGGACAGCCTAATATTTCCCTGCAACACATACAACGGAAGGGATGACCTCCTGCAGGCTACATGTAGGAAAGAACGATCCGACACAGAAAAACTAGGATAGAGCTCGAAGGAAGAGAGACAGCAGCATAATCACAACAAAATGAAGGATTGCACAAAAGAAATCACTTTACGTGACAGGTCTGCCTTCAACATATGAAGTCACGTCTTCATTACAAGACGATGACGTACTGAACGCTAATTGAAAACTGACTTCAATGTCAAACCTTCACCATTAGATCCGTGCTTGGCTTGGGCAGAACGTTTGTTACCGCCTCGCCAACACCGGGGAACACTGTACCACAAAAGCGCATCCCCGTCTATTTGGACTAATTCAAGTAACATTATAAAGGGTACTTATATTATCTCTTCATCCATATTCTAACTTTCTAAGCCAAAAAAACGACTACAATATGCATAGTCAGAGACCGCTCTATAGTCTTATCCAGTTCATCTTATCAATAACTATCAAAAGATCGTCAGTTTTTTGAGTTGGTACCACGCTCCTCTGGGAAAGATAAAACAGTGGCTTGTACAGCAGCTCTCACAAATCACTGAGCACTGAATACGCCCTCAAACTTCGTCCTATATGTCCCGTAAGATAAAAATGTGTCGTGTAAAAAAAAAACAAATACACATTAACATTACACCTCTATCATCCGCAAAGAAAACAAAGGAAAAAACAATTTATAGAAAAAAGAGACTGTACTTTCTGTTCAGCATGAATTTTTATGAGATGCACAAAGTTTTTTTTTTGAAAAGATAAACAGAAAGAGAGTAAAATGACTAGGGGCAGAAATTAGGGTAGAAACTAGAACACGAGACTTTTCCTTTACACCGTAGGGAGTGCTATTGTCTCACGACTAAACCTACCAAAGTATCGACGAGTTTTCCGCGTAAATGGACGCGTTTTTCATTTGACGTGAAGGCGTTCATTGCGGGATCGCACCAGTGTTACGTCTCCTCTTCCCAGTGAACTAATGACGGTGATGGCAGTCTATGATTCTCCTAGAGCGGTTTTTTAAGAATAGGGACATTGGCGCAGTAGTAGCTATGATCATTCGATACACCAAAAAGCTTCCAGTGTAAATACTGGACATTATTGAAAGGAAGTTGAAAAGAGTTCAAAACAGTAAAGCAAAGCATAATAATTAAAAAACCTATTACAACAAAAAAAAGAAAGAAAAAAGGCATCTATGCAATTAACATTCCTGAATATTGGCGTTGAGTACCAACAAAGCAGCTGATGAAATGCCCAGAATCCGCTTGTTATGTTGTTTGTTTCATATGTTTGTTTGATATGTTTGTTTATCCATGTTTTTGTCCATGTCCATGTTTTATCTTTGTCGTGCACCCTTCTCTTTTCTCATGCAAGCAATGTTACAACAGGGTTGTGAAGAATACTTCTACTCAAGATTGTGCAAAATGTATCTTCCTACCATGAATATGCCTACTCGTACACGTATCCAATGCTGATGCGCCAACAGGAAAAATTCTCAAAGACCCGAGTGAACTAGGGGATGGATCTCCACTAGGTCCAAGTCGCTACTGATTTTGAAGACAAACAAAATGGGGACATTCTTGCTGTTTAAAGGCGTACTGCAGTAGTCGTGCAGAAACATTCCTCAGCACGACCAGTAAACTTAGAAAGCAGCACTGAAACAAGAAGCACATGCACATTCTAGCCACACAAGATTTAATTTCCTTTACAAGGCATGACACAAGACCAATGATTCTGTGCTCAAAGAAACGCCTAAAATGCTATTATTCATTCCTTTTCGTGTGTCACAAGGAAAGTTTAAGGCCGAATAAATGAATTTTCAACCGTTCAGTACCCTGTGATACTTACGCGCCCTTAGCTTAGCATGAGATTTTGCGGTGCTCGCGCGGTTCCGCAACAAGCACCTGTATACAGTACGCAAAACTCGTCCATTCACCGAAAACTCGTCGCTACTTTGGTAGGATTAGTTGCGAGTATGCCAATGAACCCAAAAATAAAGACAACACTGTCATAGGAAGCGAGAAAGAGACTTATTAGGGAACTCACCCAATGTTTGTATCCTAAACAGCTTTCCCAGTTCATACGGAAGGACTCGCAGCTGGTTGTGATTAAGATAGAGATGGCATAGTGAAATCATGTCACCGAGCTCCGCTGGCAAGCTCCTCAGCTTGTTGTGAGAGAGGTCCAACATTGTCAGATTTGTAAGCTGAAAAAACGTGGGTTGGAAAGATCATCCGCCACTTTTCAAGGAAACAGCCAGCAGGAAATAGTAAGGGATGAAGCTAATTCCTTCTTACCTGAGATATTTCAGGCGGAACACGCGTCAACTGGTTGCCGTTCAGGAATAACGCGGATAAGTGACTCACTTGCCATAAAGCGTTTGATAGGTTACGAACTCGTCCTAAAGCGAAGTTTTAAAATGAACAATCAGCCTATCCGTGAAGCGACAAATCGGGAGCAAGAAGAACCGTTTATAGCAAAATTCGAGCTCTACTGCACCACTAACTTCGCTAGGGGAAGTATCTGAAGATTAAAGGTCTTTGTCACTACGATAGGAGACGCAACGTAACGCTGAGTCTTACTCGAAGCAAACAGTTCTATGCTACTGAAAACGAGCGCAAGCTATCCCTGTTGGGTTATCGCTCGTTTCTGTGGTTTCACCAAGCAGTTGCACACAAACCCCTCGAACGAGACCCATATTTATTGATTTTGATCAATTCTCCAGCAACACCTTCAATTGAAGCCCTCGAAATTTTCACTCATGCAACACTGGCTTTCAAAACAGAAACTGAAACTCGACAGCGCGACAGCTAAAGAAATGCTACGCGAGCTAATAATACATGTAGAAGAAAGGTAAACGTAGAGACCCACTCAGTACGCACAATCGTTGGAAAGCGACAATCTGATTGAGCTGTAGATTTTTTCGGAAAAGGTAAATATGGCACACAATTATGCACAGGCCGATGACGACCCAAAGAGGCAGCAAATTTTCCACTAACAAACATGAAATTCCTTTCGGAACACGATACCCAGCAGCTAGAAATTTTGTCTTTCCGTTCTGTTCTATAAGTGCAGTTCCTGTATACGACGATACGGCGAAGGACTTAAACGCCCTAATAATGTGGTGGTTCAGTGGATATGATCGCGAGTACAAGAGATGAGACAGAGTTTATTGGGAGACCAACTGGTCTATGTGCAGGTGGAGCGAGAACTCCTGTGTGTCCGCTGTATGGTAGCGTCACGCCTCTGACCTCTCAGGGCTTGAGCATCATCGCAGACGATAGGCGATGATAATTCCAAATTGAAGCAGCTGTCAAAAGAATGTCTAGCTGCATTCAAAACTCTTGCGTGAAGCTTCTTCTGCCATCCAGCCAGCGATTCTTCGCCATACACCACCAGCGCGAAATTGAAGCAGTGAAAAACACGAAAACAACTTAAATGACTACAATAAGTGCTTCAAGCTCCATTTCGACTCACCACTGGTTAATGAAGCTACAAGGTTGTCAGGTAAGCGCATCACTAATAGTAGAGCGTCATGGGAAAACCAATGGATGAAACTGAACAAATGGTTCCTCTGATTCCTACTCGTTAACTAACTGTCTCTACCAGATCAGTCCGAAATGTCGTAGTAGTAGCGGAGAACACTTTTCTGTGATCAGAAATGTCTAACCACACATTCGCCCAGGCACGACTCCACATTCTTCCGTCGTAGGTTTCAAGCGTTATAACCTGCTTAAATTCGTCAAGCCCACGCAGAATTGATCGTCGACAAGTAGTGCCTGTTCACGAGTTCTTGTCTACAAGCTGCAGAGATCGAGCACTCGCATACTTTCATACATTCCCTTAAACGTGGTAGGAGAAGATCTGATTTAATTACGATATATAAGATGATGAACGGTTTTTCTCGTATTCCCTTCAGGAGTTCTATACCTTTTCTTCATCGAACACAAGGGATGGCCAGTGGAAGACCCAGTTTCCCAGAGCAAAAAGCAGTATACGGTTTCAATTTTTCACTTACCGTGCTGGCTCTGGATTTTTGAAGTTATCAAAAAACACGCCATAACCAATTCCTTAAGGCAATATAAAAACTTCTTGACCGATATCTTCAGGATGCCGCTCAGTAGTTTTCATATATACTAGGTTGATTCTTGTTGCTTGTTTTGTTTTATTCCTGTTTAAAATGACTTTAACTGAGGTTTATAACAACATTTGTTGTTTTTCTTGTGCATGAATACCCATGTAGTGATAAATAAATAAATACTTGTTCTAACATCTTGAACCCTCCTATCTTCCCTTTTACACAAGACGTTCTTACTAGGGTACCACCTTCACAAAAGGTTACCGTAAGAACAATTGCTGCGGGACCACATCTTCCAATCAGTGCTGACATTATGACAACTGCACGGTAATCAATAATAGAGTAATAGAATAATCGTGCAAATGGGAAAGTTTGATACTGCATGAAGCGACCTTGAATGGAACACCTTTGGAAGGAAGACTATTTGACTGTTCAACAATGCTAGCCTTTCAGGAGTGCTGTCGTTCTATCATAACACTTCACTTGTCCGAATTCTGTGACCCATAAAGGGAACCAACATTATCTATCGCGATCAAGAGCGCTCTACAGGATAGATCCGCCTCGAATCAGTGTCCTTATCCTCTTCAGGAATCCCTGCTCGAGATCAATTACCTATGAGAGTGACTTCTTGTAACAATCAGTTCGGCCAGCATTGCATTTTCATTAAATCATTAGATCTTTGAGCACTGTAAAATTTAGATGTTCAAGCCACTTGTTCAGTACGCATGCATAAGCCTGCTATAACATTCCTGAAGTTTAGAACACACTTGCTGTGTTTATGAATGATTGCAGCAACGCAGACTAAGCTGATTTACATTATCACAGCCCTCTTGAAGTGAAATGACGCGTCTTTCTTTAGTAGAGAAACTATGCCCTGTAATTCAAACAAAGCAAAGAACTGTTCCAACGACCAGTTTGAATGTCAGCAAGGAAAATGTTTCTGCACTTTTTTGAGGACTTCTCGCTGTGTAAACAGCAGGAGTGATTTTATATGGCAGGTAGCCCGTGCGCATACACAGATGTGGTAGGTGGACCACACCACATCCTGATCTTCGAAGCATAATTCTTGACTAGCGTAGATTTGGCGTTATACCAGCACTGTTGCAGAAGGGTGGCGGTCCCGCAACGATTGTTCTTACAATAACAATTTGAAAAAGTGGTATCCTAGTAAGAACGTGGCTTCAAACATTACATCTCCTTTCCTACTAGGCATACCTCGTATCTTGGCCTGTTGTTGTGCAATGATTCTTCAATTATCGGTTCGGTAATTTGCTATCCCTCAATTAGTTCCAGTGATCATTCAACAATAAGATTTTCACTTTCGATAACTAGACAGCTAACCCTGTCTTATCAGACTATGGATTTTGCCAGAGGTGATTATGATAATTTTCATTTATATTGACTGGTTGGGTTCCTTTAGCTGCCTAAACAATATCGATGAAATATACGAAATGTTCCTTGCTATTCTGCATCATGCCATGGATCTATTTATTCCCATCGTTCACAGAACTTCCACTAAATTTAAACTCCGCTCCTATTTGCGCAAAATGTCAACTCATCTCGATCAGCTGTGGAAACTTGTGACCAAATCGAACTCGACCACAGATTGGGCCAACTTCAAAGCCTTAAATGCTACGTACAATAAGAAACTGACCAGATATAACGCTTATGTACAGAAACAGTTAATTGAGAAGAACGGTTTAAAAGTGTTTTACAAGATTCTTAAGCATACTCTCTCAGACAAACCCCGTTTAGGAACCTTAGTTATGGAGAACTATAAGGCCATAACTGACCTAGATAAGGCGGAGATCCTTGCAAGCTGTTTTGCAAAAACCTTTAATCCTGCAACAGAGTTGCTACCTTGGCGGAGTTCCTTCGAACCTCCTGTGGGCAACTCACTTGCTCCATGGTTCTACGTGATGACATCATTGACATTCTAAGAAAGTGGTCCTCATCGGCTTCAATGAATCTAGACGGCATCCCGTATGCAGTTATTAAACACATCATTGTTGAAATATCTGGACCGCTTGAGTTCATTTTCAATCGTTCATTCACTACAGGACAGGCTCCCACTAGATGGAAGCACTCTATTGTTATTCCTTTGCCGAAGAGGAGTCCGCTCTCTGATCCAAATAATTTTAGGCCTATCAGTTTGATTTCTATCTTTTGTCGGGTATATGAGGAGCTACTGAAGAAATTTATTGTTGCCCATGTAGACTCACTAAATGTTATCCCTTCTGTACAGCATGATTTTTGCCCAGGGAGGTCAGTTGAGACTGCACTGCTTACTTGTTTCAATGAATGGACTAAAGCTTATGATTCTGATAAGAGTATTGACGTGGTCTACTTCGACTTTACCAAAGCCTTCGATAAAGTCCCACATGACTTACTCATCCGCAAGCTTCACTCCGTCGGACTGCATCCTCACGTTGTTAAATGGCTAGAGTCCTTTATTTGTGACAGAACTTTTCAAATTCTCCTTGGAAATGCTCTCTCCTCGGTTCGCTCCATTACAAGTGGAGTTCCCCAAGGTGGGGTACTCTCACCTTTATTGTTCAACATTTTCACCTCTGACCTACCCCAAACACTTCAAAACCTTGGCGTCACCTGTTGTATGTATGCTGACGACATTAAAATATTTAAACCTACTCAAGAAGTTGGTTTTGATTTCAACGTTCAACAAGCCGTAAACAAAGTAGGCGAGTGGTCGTCTCAGAATGGCTTACCTCTGTCCTGCGAAAAAACCCAAGTGCTTTGTATCGGTAGGCGTCCTAGATACCCTAGTTATACTTTAAATGGATCTCCTCTTCGAGTGGTTAACGAAGTAGGGACCTGGGAATCACTTACAACAACAGGTTAAGCTTTGGCTCTCACTACAAATCTATTGTCACTAAAGGTCTTCACAGAGTTTACAATATCTTCAAGGTACTTCATACAAGGGCTCAAAACACCCTTCTTAGGACCTATAAATTATGTATATATACGCCCTATTCTTGAAGCCAACTCCGCGGTTTTCAGCCCCTATAAGAAGAAGGACATTCTTACTCTAGAAAGGATCTAGAATGCCTTAATTGGAGACTGTATCTTCGCTGCCATAAAGTTTCGTATTCTGAAATCCCTAACTCTTGTGTCAGAAACAAGTCACTTGGTCTCTCTTCCTTAGAATGGAGAAAGAAAAGATTCGACCTTTCAATGGCATATAAAATGCTTAAAGGCTTAACCAAACTAAGGATCTCTGATTTCTTCATCCCCATTTCTTCTCGCACAAGGGGTGCCGATGAAAAACTTCCAAATGAATCAGCTAAAACGTTGGTCAGGTCAAAGTTTTTCAGTCTTAGAACTCGTACCAGTTTTAATCGTGTTCTTCGTTCTTCAGATTGGTCTTTGAGTTATTTAACCTTTAAGAAGCGTGTTACTAAGTTTATTGTTTAAAGTTAAGTTTTATTTCTTCCCACCGAGATCTATGAGACCGTTTTGTTTGTCTTTCGGTATGTGATTGATTTTTTTTGTGTCGGCTCTGACACCCACAATAAATAAATAAATAAACGTCCTGTCCTTTCACTAGTCGGGGAAATTCTCAGTATTGAACAATCATCGGCATCATAACCATTAGAGGAATGAGTAAAAAGCGTCCACGTGTAGCATAACACCAGTAGCTGTGACGCACACCATTTTCAAAGTCAAACTTTTAGCTAACAATATTCACATTAACAGAGAATGTAAGAAATGGGGAGGCTACCCGCGCCTGGTGGAATACATGTCGTGAACGACTCTGCGAGCAGGCCGGGCTTCACCCAACAACCAAAGAACCAAAGTTAGTCGCCAATTTCGACAAAGCCGTTCTCAGCTCAATATATAACGTATAAGCTGTTAAATACATTGAGAACATGCGGACGAGTTCTCCGCACAAGATTCAAATGATGCGGGTAGTTTTTCCTATCGTGCACAGGCTATCGTTACGAAACCTGTTGCCCCATCTCATTCAGCACCAACCTTACCAGGGAGGATATAGAGTGGATTATTAACCTCAATAAATCTCTGAACCTTGACGATCACCATGCAATAGACCTTACCGTTACAAACACTAATACGGTTAACGGTGAGACGCATATTAGCGGGATTACCAACCAAGAAGGACCGAAAGATAATGCGATTTGTGACTGGTGATTCTCTCGTACCACCTCGGAACGGTTCGTCGTAGATCAGTGCTGTGGACTCTCAGCAAACAAAGCTCCAAACACATACTACCTTTCTTCAGTAAGTTGCTCCGCATCACCGAACACTTCGGCTTACCGCTAAGAAGAAAAGGATATGCGTGTTCTAAGGCAGATCTGATTGGAAGCCAAAGGGTACCTTTAAAACTACACTGATTTTGACGACTCCGACCTAAGTATGAGTGGGAATGGGAAACTTGTCCGTGTGTGCCCCTTACTTTTAGCTAAAGCTCTTGGCGATACCTCTAGTTGCTTTAGTTTTCATTTGAGAATGCGTTAGCACGCTTCATCGCAGTCAACCTTTTCGGTGTTTCTCTTTGCGCATTTCCTGGACTTGCTCAATTTCTTTACATGCTTTTTCCTCATATTAAAGCACCCTCAGATAGTTTTCTCTAAGCCCATCAATTACTTCCAACTCAGCGGCAGCGATATCTCATGTAATTCAAGGCCAACCAAGTTTCGTTTGTAGCGCTCGTCTTTCTGTCATCTTTTGTTAGCATATATACACGTAAGATAAAAGAAACACTGCGTACACTAAATAAACATAAAATAAACCCTACAATAAGAAAAGATGTCCAGGTGGATCCCCACCGCGTGACAAGAGCCACAGTAGGCTGTCACATCGAGAGCAAATAGCCTAAATGCGCTCATGACTGAAGAGACATGAGACTTGGTCAATAAAGCCATCGAAAACCTGATACGGCATCAAAGATTGGCGTTCCATTTACTGAAGTAGGTAGGACAGAGTCGGAAACCTTGTGCAGTCCCAGCGACTGGACAAGCTTCGCGTGGAAAACTCGGCCTACATGTTTAGTGCATGTTGACCCACCAACAACAGGGGCCACAATTTTTAGGGACCCGAATAATATAAATCACCACATTTTCTCGGTTTGCGCCAGGTTAAAGACTGCTAGAGTTCTGGGCGCAAATAGGGTCGGGGGGGGGGGGGGGGGGGGGTCACCTCCTAAAAAATGTCACCAACACAAAAACAAAGCTACAAAACACACTGATAGTAAAGAATAGGTACAAACAATGGTATAGTTCTGTTCTGTGCTCTCCTCCGCGTCAGCGGAGGAGAGCACAGAATTGGGCAGGGGAAGGGACTCCAGGGTGTGGCTCGAGTGACGCGCCCGTGTTAAAATTGCCTAGATCCTGGAGTTTCCTCCCTTGCCCAATTCGGAAGCACATAAAACACGGATATGTATCGAAACAAGGAGATAAGACAGTATTTACATTCGCTGTATGTAGTTACTCGCCGTGGCAGGCCATGTTGACCCCCCCCCCCCCCCCGACCCTATTTGCGCCGAGTTTTGCTAGAGTCACTGCTAGAGTCATGCAGTGATCGACAAATCTATGCATTGTTTTTCCCATAACTTTCCAGTCTATTGCCTAATAATTCACGTCACGTTGTGAACAGCTTGCATCGCCACGCACAAGGTTTCAAATTTTTTTCTGACGTGATCACTTCACTTAGTTGCGAGATTCCTTTTTACATCACGATTCACGAATTACATCACGAATATGCATAGTCATCAGTAGCCAGACAAGATTTACCAGAGACTGAGCACTCGCGCGGCCTCGCGATGAATGCTGATCATATCCTACAAGAAACTATTTCGTTTCTGTAGAAAACTTGTCGCTACTTCGGCAATCTTAGTCGCAAGTAAGGTTTCTTCCGTGAACGCTTAAATTTTTTCAGCTGCACAAACTTCCAACGTTGCCTAAGGATGTCACCAGATGTTCATGAAGAAAGACTCTCTACTGCCTTTCGAGAACTGCAAGAATTCTTATCATTGGCTTTATATTGTTTCGCAAAGATAGGGTAAATAAGGCCCCATCCTTAACACAAAGGAATATTCAAACAACTGCTTTTTAGCAGTGCAGAACACAAGGACGGTACTTATCGGGTTACTGCCCGCTCCGGGATTGCACGTGATCGTAGGAAACTCACATAAACACGTTTTCGAGAAGGTAAGGAACTCGTACTGGGTTTCGCCTATCAAACTTCTCTGTTCTAGGATATCTTACCGGTGATATGTGGGCATCAGCTCGTTCAGTACCGAGAACCGACATCTTTGTTACCAGCGGGTGGAGAAATAGCGGATAACTGCCAAGCAGAAAAGTTTATGCGCGGTTCAGAAAATCTTCAGAAAATTAGCAAGACATGGAGTTCGATAGCAGTCCTCTTTCCAAGGTCTTAACTAGCAAGCATTCCTATCAAACAAAGACAGGGATGAGCAAGCATATTTTGTTTAAAAAATACGGCAAGCAGAAAACTCAAGGAAAATAACTGCAAGAAGAAGACGCTCACCATGAATTTCGAGCTCGGTCCATCGCGTAGTTTTGCCCTGATTTATTTCGTCTTCGGATAAAATCCTGTGGACTCTGCTCATGCCATTGGTTAATACTTTTTTCCCGTCATTATTTTCAACTTTAGTCAGAGGGAGTCCGGCGCCCCCTCCTTGCTTATCCTTATATTCTCCACTTCCGTTTAATTCCCCGTTCTGCATGGTACCTGAAACAGCAGCAGTAACGTCAGCGTGACAACACAACGAGGTCGAGGATCTAAGACGATGTCCCAACATACAAGCGAGAACTGAAGAACAGCATCAAAGTTAGAATCGGCTCGATCAGGACTTTGCAACCTTCGCGATTCTCGTTTGGTTAACACGTAGCGGACAGACGGCGAAGGGGGGATCTTGACCGTCGACAGAGCTGTAACGGCTGCGGTCGCTTCATCCGCGCTTCAGAAGCGGGTGCTGATCCCGTGACGTCAGCAACCGGGTCGCGCTACGAACAAAACAAGCCTGCTTTAGTTTAAAAAGGTGGCCGATAGACAGCATGCGTGAGCGCCCGGGCTCGCGCGCCGTCGCGTCGCGGCCGGCTGCGCATCTAACGCTACGGTAGCCGAGTGTGGTTTCCCCCGCAACGGAGCGCCGGGTGTCGCGAGGGTGTCCGAACCTCGTCCGTGTCTGCTTGCCTTCTGTTCCCAGCAGTCGAAGCGCTCGCGCATGCAGATGTCCGTCCACTGCTCGGTGACCCGTCGACGAACCGCCTCATGGGCGTCGACGGGCTAACCCCCGACTGACCCCAAGGGTAGCGACGAGTTGCCTCGATGAGGTCCCCGAGCGATGTCGTGTGATCGCTGCAGGACCGCGAGCGCTTACGGCCAGTTGGACCAACGAAGAGTAGGTGTTGACAACGCTATTGTGATTTTTCCGAGGTTTTCCTATATTTTTCTCTAATTTTTGGGCAACTTTCGTTTCTGGACATTTTTTCTTCATATCGTCGCGTTCGCGCGTTGCTTCTGTCGCTTCGCGTTCTGGATTTTTCGTGTACCTCGGGGATCTGCTCGGCTGCTTTCTTGTTTGGTGGCTGTTCTATTTGTGTCTTCATATCTTTACTGCCTCCTTCGTGTATGGGTTCATGAAGTACGAACACAGTGGTGAAGAAATAGAAAAGGGTAGGAGGACTTCAGAAGTGTAAGAATGCAAGAGGGGCAGAGAAGCTGTAAATAAAACGATTCAGATATCGAAATGTCAGAAGAAAATGAAAAGAAAAGGGGAGAAATTACCACGGCACCATCGCTAGCTGCTGCTTGAGATGGAGGAGACGTTCTCGTAGACCAGCAACGATCTCTGCGCTTTTGCGCGAAAATCGGAGTACAGTGAGAATCTTCTTCAATGTCAAGTCGATGAGGAGCCTATTTCATGTCATTCAGTAAAAAGGACTATCCGTAGGACTCTTATGTAAGTTTGTTTTCCAGTCAGTGCGTGGCTTAATTACCTTATACATGTTTCTCAAGCTGCCGCGGGCATTAGGTTCCCACTGAATTGCCACCATATCATATTACACGTGTGCACTACATAGATCATTTCAAAGTTTGCCGGTTTCTTGCTGGTCTCCTTATTCCTCTTTTCAAGAATTTCTCTTTTGTTTTTGGTAGTGGTAGGTCCCACTTTTCATCTATGCCTGCTTCCAGCAGGCGTCTGTCACGATCAACTTTCACTTCTTGCAGCTTCAGGAAGTCTCGGCGCAGTGTGCAGAGTATGGCTACCTCTGAGTGCTTCAGTCTTGTGTCCGCCTGCTCCCAACGCTTAGTTTATGTATCAGGGCTATCAACAATCGTTTGCGTGCCGCTTAAGCTGCTAAGACTATTTATGGGGCCAGTGTCCGCGTCGAGATTGCTTATCCTCCTAGCGTCCCTTTCATACACTGCGACGACAGCGACTGGTCGCTCGCTCAAAACATGCGAATCGATTAAAACTGAAGAGTCATGACCAAATCTGATCTTTTTCTTTGAAATTTTCTAGATTTAGCTGCTTTCAAAACATGCGTTCAAAGGCCAAGAAGCAGTAGCAGTAGAGAGATGGGGAGTAGAAGACGACTGAAATTAGTTCTGGTAGATGGCGTTGCTCATGGTTAGGAGAGTCTCTTCTATGTTGAATTCTGTTTCGTCCTGGACGAATGGGCAGCATGCGAGTGAAGATTGGCATGTGGTCTCTGTGACTCGCGTCTAAAGCGACACAGTAGTGACGAGTTTTCTGGGGCGGGGTTGAACGAGTTTTCGCACAGTAGGCGATCGTTGCGGGACCCAAGTGCTCAATCAATCGTCAAGAAAGCAACCGACGCTTATAAACCTTCATTTCGCTGGTGAGCACTATCTGGTACCACTCACGCGCAATTCTTATGAGTAGGCTTCTGTGCTCAGCAGGAATCTATGGAAGTTGCATTGAAAAGGAGACGAGGAATGACGGTAACTACAATACGGGTATGGAGCTGGAAGGAATAGAAAGCCTTTAATTCCCTAAGAATGTCTGCAAACGTTTGCACTGTTGGGATGGGCATGAGCTCCTTTCGCTTCCACTAGAGGATTGTCTATGGCTCACATGTTATGTTTGTGTTGAGGAACTGTCTGCCATACATCTGTCCACATTGTTCATTGATGGTGGAAATTCCATTTAAGCGGAGTTCTGCAGTAGATGAATGAACGGTTTTCTTAGTCTGCTATAGCGAATTATGGCGCTATGGTAGTTGTGGGGGGTCACCTTATAAAAGGTGTCACTGACACAAAAAAAGAAACGATGGCACACTTATAATAATAATAATAATAATAATAATAATAATAATAATAATAATAATAATAATAACAAGCAATGCTATAGCTCTGTTCTGTGCTCTAGATTTGGGCAGGGGAAGGGACTCCAGCATGTGGCTGGAGTGACGCACCCATGTCAAAATTGCCTACATCCTGGGGCCGGGTTCATCAACAATTAAACCCGTGGGAATGCGGGGTATAAGAGGTAGAGAAAAGAGATAAGAGTCAGATAGAGATAAGGTAAGACTCAAAGACGCGGGCTTCATCATGGGTATATCTGCCTCCTATACCCGCCCGTGGGTTAGTCGTTAATGAATCCGGCCCCTGGAGTTCCCTTCCTTGCCCAACACGGAAGCAGACAAAATACGGATCTGTAATCGAAAATGCGAGATAGACTGCATTTACACTCGCTGTAGTAGCTACTCGCCACACCTGCACCTGACGGTATGCTATGGCGACCTCTCCCCTAACTACCATAGCGCCCGAACTATTTTTTAATGCAGAAATCTCGACTGCCTGAGGGTGCCCCACAACTTGTTTCCAAGCTTACAAGAGCAGCTGAAAATTAAATAGCCTATCTAAATAACAGTGGATTTGGTCTTTTGCGCTCCGAAGCAACGTTTGAAACCTTCTGCGGCTAACGCTTTCCTTCTGTGCTGGCATCACCCTCAACGTTGTAGCTGCAAGGAGCACTGGAGCAAAATCTTCTTCGAATTCGAATAAGAAATGCTATAATCGTTTATTGATGAAGAAGGTCCTTTTCGTTTCCGTCTGCAGGTCCAAAAACAACAAAGGGACATAAAATATAGATCTATTTAAAAACGTCGGAAAATGGTTTCAGCAGAGGTGTCCTACCGTATTTAATGCGCACTTAAAACTATTATCTTTCTCTTGATGGAGCCTAAGGATCATAGGTACACTTGGTGTTACCTCGCGGGATGGAAGGTCTTATATGTGTGTAAACGTTGTATTGTATTCCCACCCTTGGTCGAGTCACGGAACAGTTCAGCTCGACGAGGCTCTGGTCGGATCGCCATTATTCGGCACCGGCGGCTGCCGCGCCGCGACTTCGCGTGCGGCACGTTGCGGCGTTGTGCTTGCTGCGCTGCGCTCTCTTTTCACAGCACTGCTGCTTCAAGACTGTTGAATCTGCCGCAATGAGGATAACTCCACCCAACAATTACACTCCAATGGTTCCAAGCAGTCTACAATCTAACGCTCATTCAAGAAAAGGAAAACGGGTAGCCATGGCACTTTGAGGTGATGCGTATCAGCGGATGCAGCTTTGAACATTATGGATGTCTATTTCCTCCCTGAAACAAAGTTTGGGAAAAAGAATTACGAAATATACTTCCACAGACTATTGTGAGGCGGTGATGGATGCGTATTCAGATTACTATACAGACTTGCGGTGGTCAGCTAACCAAAAAATCTGTGCTTTATTTTTCTCAGAGAAATCTGGTACGAATTCACCGCCCCCAGAGCGATAGATGACTAAGTTTGCCTGGGTAACGAAACTTGGATCAAACTGAGGTACACGCGACTGCCGGCGCTTCTTTCTACATTGCTGCACGCGCCTTTATTCCAGGAATATTTGTTATGCTCTCGCCCCTTCGTAAAGTCACTGTACATATTACCTCCAAGTGTCATTGCGACCTGGTGTGTCCTTCTCTCATTAGTACAAACATGGGTATAGGTTTCTGGAGTGATTGTTGTAGTATTCGCTGACGATTTCACGAGTTCGTCATAGTCGACGGTTGCTCATGCTTAACAATTACGAACAATCATTTCGAAAAGGCAATTAGTTGGTCATGGACCCAAAGTCGCTGATTATCTGAGCTGGACTACAGCTATTTTCTCAATACAATATACTGCTCACCATGGTTCGAGCTCTTATAGACTGGAATTTTGTACTTCAGTTATCGACCAGTTAGTCAGCCAGCAAGCAAGGGCGGTAGCCATCGTTCTGACAACCGTTGGTAGAGATGCGTAATGTTTTCGTGTAATCCACGCATTGTAATTTCTATCAATGTAGAGTGAGGTTTAGCCCAATGTTCAATTCACGGGTCAGAGTACTCGAGTGTCGGTGGATCGCGCGCATGAAATAGCTGAGTCATTGCGCGGCGCGGTTGCGTCCCGGCAGCCGCCGGTGTCAAATAATTGGGACCCTTTGGTCGGTTGCGACCGCTCGCAGCCGCAAGTCGGTCCCGCGACGATCGCCTGCATACTGTGCGAAAACTCGTCCAACCCGCCCCGGAAAACTCGTCACTACCGTGTAGCTTTAGACGCGAGTCGGTAACCATTCGGGGTATGTTAATCAGGACCGTACTAGTTCACCACAGGGGTAGAACACACCGCTGCGCGCTAAGCGGATAACCACTCAGTACAAGGTGACCCCGAGCCGCTTTGCGCCCACTACTGCTGCGTTAAATTTCTAATTTCGTGACGCACAAAACATTGTACGAGGCTGTCCTACATGGTGAGCCCTCTCCCCGAGCTCATTTGCGCCCTCGTGGTGGTCATTCTAGAATTTGATTGGCATCGTTGATCGCGTTCGCTTCTTTATTCGGAGTGCACACGACATTGTTTTATAGGTGTCGTTACGCCATTGGATGGCTAATCCGTCAAATGCGATACCCCCGAAGGTGGGGTTTCCTCAAGCATTTGGCAGCACTCCATACCAACACGCTACGCAGTTCCCGCAGTTTGGACAGCCGCAAGCGCCTGCTGTGACCACGTAAGGGTTTTTTATCTTGATGTGTGTCTGTGTTTAGCCATTGGCTTCGATTCTGCTTCTGAACCGGCATTCACGATTAAAGGTTTTCTTTCAGGTATGAAAAGCCGAGGAGTGCCTTTCAACCACTTCCAGGAGCTGCTGCACAGTTCCCGTCAGTGCCGAATCAGACAACCAATTCGCAAATGGTGAACGGATTTCCACCTAGTAGAAATGTGAGTGTTGGACGAAGTTTTATCTTCATTGCCCATCAGATAGCGTAACACACTTTCCTGTGAACTAGTTGTTGTTGCGGGGAGGGGGTGTTCTACGTGTGTAGTGAACTAAGCTAGGCCACTTCTAATATAATTGGGCATTCATGTGCCTTCTAAGCGAGGCGGATAACCACAAAACTGAAAGTTCCCTACCACCGCGAACTACAATGCGCCAGTTTTGTTTACAACAGTGTTGGGAGCCACAATACCGACGCAGTGATAAGTGATTTGCCTTCCTTCTCATCTCATTGTCACAGAAGATCGTGTTATGGGGGTGTGCCACAGCATGTGAGCCGAATTGCGTTGAATCGCAATTCGGCTCACATGCTACTTTGCCTTTGAAGGGTGTTTTGCGCACATTTTCCTTCGTGAATTTGTTCGACTAAAAGGGGCTCCACAAGTTCATCGTGTCGTAGAATGTACTTAGCAATGGTGATAGAATACTTCGTGGTTTTAAATTTTGAACACGAGTTTGCAAAACTGCGGTGCATTGTATGCACTAGGAATGTTAAGACTTCCCCTAAAATATGATAGTGCCTGCGTTAGGTATTTAAAAGCCAGTTGAAAAAGTGTAGTGTTTGAAATTAGCCGTCTTCCGTGACTTTATAATAAACGTACTTTTTGATCTGCTTAATGCGCGGCTGTCACCACAGTGTTGTTGTCTCCGAAAGAAAGTGTATGTCATTCTCACAGCCGTAGCGACCGCTCCATATATTACGAACAGTGTGAAATGCTTTCATCTCTGTTCCTCAGGTGCTTTTGTTTAGTTGTTAATCGCGGTGGCGAGCTTGTTGGTGTTTGTTCTCATATTTTGCATATGTTTGATTTTTTCTGCTGTTTTTGTTCTTACAGCTTGTAGTGGGTGCATTTCAATTTTAGGTGACACAAGCGTATCAGGGTGCCGATGCAAACGGTCCATCATCGGCAGTCAGAGCGTATGACAATGTGCATGGGCAGCCCTCTACCCTACCACCGTTTCCGGGTCCAGCCTCCTTCCCACTTCCTCCAGCTTTAAAGACTCCTCAGTATCCATCTAGTGCTGCGCCACAGGTACGTTTTCACTTAAATCGAATAACGGGCGCGATACGGGTTAGCCCGGTATTATTCTCAGGACAATTAATTTTTTTGCATTCTTCTTACTAGAGGTCACTGTTCTGGTATAATTCTAGTGTGGTGCTGGGTCAGCGCTGGTGAAGTGAAATATTTTGTCGTGCTGTAGGCTTTACATCGAAAGCATCTAGGCGTAGGAGCGACCCTTCCTACCACCAAGGTGAAGTGCGCCCAAGAGCTGCTCTTCGCGCCGCGCTATCGGCTTTAGTTAGTTTTTTTTTTCTTCAGAAGGAGCGGTGCAGTCCTGGTTTAGGGAATTATTTAGCTAACGGCCGTCAGAGGGGCTCTCTGCCGCACTGACGGCTTCTTAACGGCTTCGCCGTGGCAATACCTTCTCATCATCAATTGTAGCTGCCACCCATGTCATGGTTTCCTCAGGAAGAACACCTTAACTATATCGATTGGGGCAAGTTAGAGAGAAATAGAAAAATGAGCAACATTCACAAATATCGAATATTTGGCCAATATCGATTGGTGGCGATTGATACTTCAAAAACGAACTTCAGTTTCGTAATCAGCGACCTCGGTTACCCACAGGGCGGATATATCGCACCGTTCAACATATTCACGACAATCGCGTTTTGTGGCAGAAAGCCGCCTGGGACACGTGCGCGTTTCTACGCGCGCGCGCTATGAGCCACCGGTGGCTCATAATGTCCTTCGCGGACTAGTTTTTTGTCTTATATGTTTTTCCTATCAAACTTCGACCAGAGCGGTTATTTAGGATGCTGATCACGAATCTAATATCCGTTTATGAAACTTCTGCCGATCACGATAGGTTACGGTAGGTACGGGTGACTAAGGCTGCCGAGGTCATGATCACCGTTTTCCTCCAAACGTCGCCCAGGGGTGTTATTTGGGGTGCTAAATCTGAATCTGAAATCCGTTTTTGGTATTACGGGAGAGTACGGTAGATACGTGTAATCGCCGACGGCCTCAGTCACCCGTATTTATCGTAACCTACCTTAGTCCACCGTAATACCAAAAACGGATGTCAGATTCATAATCAGTACTCCAAATAACCCCTTGGCAAACTTTGGGTGAAAAATACCGACTTGAATTGATTTCATTGTAAAATTGGTCCCCTTCCTAGTGAGAGTGATTTGGTTCTTGAACTCGATATATCTAATGAAAGCAAAGAAAATTTTCTTGCTTATTCCTGTTGGACATTCTCTTATCACAAGTGTTTAGGAAACAGAGAAAACATCTATGAAAATCCGACGATTGGAGTACAAAAAATAGCGCGAAAAGGTATGAGTCACCGGTGGCTCATATTGTCCCACGGGGTCAGACACATATAGGCTAATATTGCCGTCAATGTGTTAAACGACATCCACAGAAAATCGATAATTTGATCAATATCGATTGAAGGCGATCGAAACTTCAAAAACGAACTTCAGATTCGTGTTCAGCGACCTCGATTACCCCCAGAGTTGATGTTTCGGGCCGCTGTTAACCGCCATCAGTCGTCGAGTATCGCCAATACGGCATTCCCCAACTCCGTTTGTGACGGAAACACACACACCCAAGCACTACTCCTTTATATATAGTAGGACAATCGGAGCAATTCCTAGAATCTTCTCTGCAGCACCACACCATCCTATAAAGTTGCAGGAGCCCTACCACAGCTGTTATGGTTACGTGTTGGAGAGATTCATTCTTCTATTTGGAGATCATGCTCTTTTTACCAGAACTTCAGTTGTCGTGTAGCTTCATTATTTTGAGTCGGATTGCATTTTCTCCAGTCATTAATAGTGTTTAACCTTACAGGCCACAAGTGCTTCTGCGTTCCAGCAAACGTCTGGGAGCTCTGCCCCAATGGTGTACCAAAACACATATAACGCCCCTCCCTATTCTGGCGTGGCCATCCCTTCTCTGTGTGAGTTAACCCACGTTTTTGTGCGCACGAATTTTCCAACATATTTCTTTTTAAGTTCCACCTGCTCCTCCTAGTCAGCCTACCAGATCGCAAGTGCAGACACCTATGCAGTCTTATTCAGCCCCTCTGCAGGCGGTTGCGCCAACCGTTGACCAAGTACAGCAAAGTCTCAGTCATATGGCAAGTTGATCTGTTAATGTTCTCAAAAGTTCTTCTCTTTACTTGATTGCTGATGAGAGGTTAGGGTGCGTCTTGAAGATTTCCGAAGTGGTGCCTTCCCTGTCACTTCCATAATATGTGAGAAATACTTGTCTTGCAGAGTATGAACGCTCAGGCAAGAATGCCTCAACCTGCTCCTACAACATGGGCCCCTTCCTATCCTCAGGATCCGCGGGTTGCGGCATACGGTCATTCATCAGACCTGATTGACTTGACAGCGGAAAGGAATGTTCTTCAGTCCGGATTCGATGATAATGAATATTCTCTGCCACACAATATGGCTAATAACTCCGCTAAGGTGGAGCCAAGGTGAGCAATTTTTGCTCATCGTTTTTAAATTGTAAGGAGTTGTAGTTGTATTTTATTATTTTACATAGCAAATATCCTCCTGTGTGGTGGTCACTCTTTTGGGGTTTCCGCTTATACTATTGTTAAAGCTGAGTTTAAAAACTCATGCTGTAGCTAATCTAATATAGAATACCGAAATTTGGCATTGTTTTTGGAGCAACCAAAGTTTTGTAGCTTCGGCTGAAGTTGAGAAATCAAAATGGCGTTATTGATTTAGTGTCTTCCGTTGCACACTGACTTCTGTGCCGCAGAATGAAGAGTTGCTAAAGAAGAGCCGCCTGCCTTTCGGTTTAACTCTTCATCCTTTCCGGGATATGAAGGTATTTCTTTATTTGTGAAAGTCGGTTGCTTTGAATCAAAATCAAGGAGAACTGTGTTCTGTCTTAGAACCTAAATATCATTCAAACATCTACAATTGTTCGATGTCGCTACTGTCGGACGTATATCAATCCTTATGTTTACTTACCCGATTCTCGCCATTGGAAGTGCAATTTGTGCAATCGGAACAATGACCGTGAGTATACGCCAACATTTTGGGTTGAGCCTACTTCACAACTTATTCTGTGTTGTTCAAGTGCCGGACGACTTCTGTTGGGATCCGAATACGAAGTCTTTTGGTGATCCAGTGAATCGCCCTGAAATTAAGCACCCAACTGTCGAATTTATAGCGCCGAATGAATACATGGTAAGAGCGGTGTCAACCATTTAATTCAAAAGCCTGCTCGCAGGCAAATTGCTTGCATTGCGAACTCAACGAACGAAACCACTGTGTCGGCAAATTAATCACATTTTGTTGTTTACAACATCCAGTCTATGCTTAGGATTCATCTGGGAGAGCGCGCAAAATAAATACTTGTGTAGTTTTTCGTGCTTTTATTTTGTTTTAATGAATTCATGCTTTATTCTAGCTACGACCGCCACAACCGGCTGTCTATGTTTTCGTGTTGGACGTAAGTGCAGCAGCTGTTGAAGCAGGTGAGGAATCTATTAGGAGCTTAGTTTGTATCCAAACGCTACTCGGTCCTTCTCCATCGGTCCTTCGTAACCAGGTGGGTTGCGTTGCTAGGTTCTGATGAGTATTCCTTGCAACTCGCAATATGCTGCCTAATTTGATTATGAAATCAGGGCCAGCGTTCCCAGAAAGACTTCTAAAGACTTATAAGTTGGTGCAAAAGTAAACTCGATTTTTAACTTTCTTTAAAGGACCACAGCTTTAACACATTTGCTTGAGCCCGGAGCGGCTGGTAGAGGTAGAGAGGCTATATGTTGTTACAGGATGTTTTGTAGCGATCAAAACCAAACCCGTATCTTCTGCTTTCCGGGCAGCGATGTTCGCCTTACACCACCGGCTCTGTTTGACCGCACGTAACATGTAGGATATCGCGGATGTTACGTGCGGTCAAACAGCGGCGGTGATGTAAGGCGAACATCGATGCCCGGAAAGCAGAAGATGCGGGTTCGAGTCCCGCCTGGCGCAAGAGTTTTGATAGCAACAAAACATCCTGTAACAACATATGACCACAGCTTTTTTATTGTAAACGTTACTAGTCGAAATAAAAACCACTAGGATCAACATATCCTTGACAGCGAGAAGCGAGTTTATTGATTGCGGTAGCGTAGAAATCCAGGCTCCCGAAGGGGTTTTTTGCATCCTCTTTGTTTTTGAAGCACTGCTCGTGTAGGAGCTCGTCAAAATTCTTGAAAATGTGGTACTCGGTGGACGAGATGTCTGTTCAGTATCACCTTTGATCGAGAACTTCGTAGCCCAAACCATTTCATATGACTTACTTCGAGTACATCACTAAACACCACTTATTTATCGAGTTTTTTTTTTGACTTCTGCATTTGATTCGGATGGCGAGCAACAGTTAATTGGTGAACGTTGAGTTATTTAGCAACTTTTCGGATGGTTTTTCAAGGATAGGTTTCGTTTCGATATCGATCGTGGCCCTCTTTCTATTCAAGGCTTTCGTCTTTGACGCCTTGGAAAAGATAGTGAAAATATTTTTAAAAACGAACAAAAAACAGGTAGAGCGAAAAATACGCCTTTAAAACGACATGTAGGATAACAACATTTATTTGAAAAGGTTATAAAAGAAGCAAACAATATGAAGACCTGGTTTTTCATCAACCTATTGCCCTCATTTTCTAACACTTTCAACCATTTTGTACCATTTTTGCACTTGCACTTTAATACTTGTTCCGAGTCCATCAAGAGCCAAAGGGGGGTTTTTAACGAGGGTTAATTAGCCCTTCTGCTCATATTTTCAAACTTTAACTCGTCGCCAAATGTGCTGAACGAAACATCTTGAGGACGAACTGTAGTAGTCAGACGTCATCGGATCATGGTTGTTGTCCTAAACGGCTGGATATTTGCGATGGTACTCCTACCCATAGGCTGAACTGTGTACAAAAACTTATCTATGACAAAGCATTCGACCTCGCTTTGTTTAGGGTATATTTTCACGTTTGCCGAGCAGCTTCTTATCAACCTAGACCAACTGCCAGGAGACGACAGAACTCAGGTAAAGGGCAATGTTTGTTAGCCAGCAAATTTAGTAGTCCCCCGCCTGTCATAGTGAATATGGAGGGCTCTTAGGCTGTACTACTTTCTCCTACATGCTTCGTTCCTTGTGTGAGACTCGAGGAGTCATTTTAGGTCGCCTTTGTCTGTGTGGATTCCATGGTGCATTTCTATCAGTTCACGAGTGGGTCGCGTCGACTGCCGAAAGAACTGATCGTTGATGAGATTGACGGTACGTACGAAAATGCAGAAGTGTATAGCACACAATGTTTCTTAATTGCAGAGATGTTCTTGCCTTCACACCAAGGAATTTTAATCCAATTGAAGAAGAACATCGATGTGAGTACCTTGCCGGGAATATTCAGACCAGTCCGCAATTTCGCTGACTTTCAGAGCGCAGCGTTATTGTCGGATTAGAGTATTTCCGTGCCTCTTTTTTTGTTGTTGACCGGAGCACTTATGCGAAAGTGTTGCTGATGGGTGTCAATCGCTGGCGTGGGGGTGTCATATCACTCGAATACTCTTCAGGCAATTCGAGCATTCGTCGAGAAATTGCCTCTCCTTTTCGAAACAGCCAATAGCTCTTCCAACTGTCTCGGCTCTGCTTTGAAGATCGTGCACGAACTCATAGTGAGTTATAGTTTTGGTAACCAGTTCCTGTTAGTGCCGTGTTGTGTTCCTACAGGGTAGTTGCAGTAGCTGATATTAGTAGTTTGCGATGATTTACCATTTCACCAAAGCTTTATCTCCCTTACTCTAGTTCCTGGACAAGTAACTAGGTGAATGTATTGGGCGTACTCGAAGAGTCCGCCGGAGAGTTCCTACTTAGGGTGCACATATCCTGCTTATATGCTTCGTAGAACTGCTTGCAATGCGAAATCCACCTTTGCAGTAATACTAAAGGCGAGTGATGGCGAGCCGGTTCCAGTTCTCAATCTCAGATTTTGGTGTCACCTTGCCAATGGTAGAGGGAAGGTGTATACAAACCCAGAAGCGACTGGAGTGTTTGGACTGGCACATCATGCGTTCTACTCCGTTTCCTTCAGTACCATGGTCTGCGCTCGAGCCAGTAATGTGCAGTCGAAGGTGGCGGCTCTGATGTACGGTCCGAGTTGAAGTTTTTGGTTCGGGTGCCGCTTGGTCAACGAAGCCTTACATCCGCCTAGAGCAGTTTTGTTGGAACCACATTGGACTGAGAAGGATAAAACGCTGACTCGCCTATCGTATACCCACTGCATTTCACTGTGTAGGCCAAGAATGATAAAGGATAAAATACAGCGTTACTCAATCGCCTTTGGGGTGCGCACCTATTCTACTTCTACGGGACGTCGTGGAGGCGGTCTGAATGCGTGTTTTGTCCTCACAATGACTTGCGATGGCCAGCCGATAAACAAGTCAGCGCTTTATTCTTCCCAGCCAAGTCTGAACATGTGTCGGGATTCCGAAGACTTCGTACAACGTGCGCCAGATTCAAAAGGCGTGCTGCAGACGCCGCTCAACGTGCATAGGCATTCAGAAGAGTAGGGAGGAAGGACCAGAGAAGGGAGGACAAGGGTGGGGGAGACCAGTAAAGGGAAACAGTATTTTCTCTCAATGGCGTTCAACGTGTGTCGGGGTGCAGAGGACGTGTCATACACGTCGTGACACTGCTCGGGACTCAGCAAATGTGTCACAGGCATTACGCAACATTCGTCCGGATTCAGAAGGCGTTACACAGACGTCGTACATCGTCCCCCCAGATCCAGAAGGCGTGCCACAGATCAGATTTTGCGCAGCATGCGCTGAATTTTCAGAAGACCTTCGCGCAGCGAGCGTGCGCCTGCTTGACTTCTCCTTTTTGCCGGCACATCGGTAAACGGATATTGGCAAACGATCGACCGGGATCTCATCTAAATTCCGACCACCAGTCTGCGCGCGTGTGACAGCGACGCGTCGCTCGGAGGAGAGTCCACAGCAGGGTTCTGCGCTCGAAGAGCCAGGCCAGAAAACGCCGGCCAATTATGTATTGATATTGATATTGATATTTATTACAGACGTCAAAACCCCTCAAATCTCAACTTCTCAATTGAATTGCAAAAATCACTCAACGCGGGAGAACCGAACCCCGACCTCCCTTATATGAAGCAATGCTACTATTCACTGCCCCACGATCCGCTTGTCGGGAGTGCCACCGCAGGCGTACAAGACATCACAACGTGTGGGTGAGTGGAGCGCCTTGGGGTTAGCGCGCCCTAATCGAACGCTGAGTTTGAATTGCGCCCGTCGCGGTCACACGCGCTCGCATTGGTGGTCGAAATTTAGACGAGATGATCAACCGGTCGACCGATTGATTTTACTAATGTTTCTGCAGATCAAGCACTTCGGATTGGGTGTTTCAGGATCTGTTTCTCGCCACGTAGAGAACGGGTACTTCGGATAATAAATCGCTACATAGGATAGAGGGTATACAGGATTCATAGGACAGTTTTGAAGATTTTGCCCTACCATGTCCCGCTGCTATTCTATAGTAAGATAATTTCTTACTGTAATGAAAGTAAGAAGGTCTAAAAAGAAAAGAAGAGGGTGTTCTATTCTAGGTGCTTAGGAGCTAAGCCTCTAACTATACGTGGCGACCGCAAGGCCGCTGAATGTGTGGTTCCCTTGAAGAGGATTGTTAGGCCACAACGATTTCTATTGTTCACTCCATTGGTTACCGCTTAGTTTTGCTTCCGCTTAGCATTGTAGCTAACGGTTCGCAGAAAGAAACCATGGTTGTAGGAAAATTACCACAGCTGTTGAGGAAAGTGGGAATGATGATCTTGCTTGCAGGCAGAAGTTGGTGGACGTATAACAGTATTTCAAGCTACAATTCCCGACATCGGACCCGGATGCCTAAAATCTCGTGAGGATCCTAATCAGAGAGCAGCGAGTGTGAGTTTGCAACCTTGTCTTTGCCTTTCTACTAGACATAACGTTTTGGTATACTCGCTACGTTTCAGGACGTTCAAAACCTAGGACCCGTAACCGACTTCTACAAGTGCCTTGCACTGGAGTGTACTGGGCATCAAGTGGCTCTAGACCTGTTCATGCTCAACACACAGTACGCCGATCTTGCCACTCTATGTGAGTCTTACATATCTCTAGTCTGTGCAAGTTAGTGTAAGAATTCTTCATAATTTAAGCCGAAATTGCCAAATTCTCTACTGGTTGTGTATACCACTTCCCCGACTATCACTGCCTAAACGATACTGTACAGGTTCGTAGATTTTTTTGTTGTTACCGCTTTTTGGTAGGGTGTGAGGTGTTGGAGAGCTTTTATTTCCGTGATTTCCTCTCTGGAAAAGGAGATGCGGCCTCGCAAGGATTGCGTAGGCAAGTGTGAGTCGTAGATCGTTGCGCTGGAATCTACATTGCTCTGCACATTTTGAAATTTCTTCGTGTTGGGTGCCAACCAGGGGTGTGCGTAAATGAAATCCGAAATGTCGTAATCGCAATTACGACAAAACCTAAATCGTAAACCGTAAATCGTATCAAGAGTGGATATTCAAGATGGTGACAGAGAAAATGATCCGTGTATTACACGTACCTGTCTGCAAGAGACATTGCTTTCGTGCTTCACAGCAATCAAACAGCTTATTTCTTTTTGGGAATAAAAATTGATAACATGGCTTTCAGAGAAGGTGCTTGGATATTGGTTAACCTTGCAAAATCATAAGAATCATAAGTGATCACATAGAATACTTAGCGCATCGCAAAAAGGTTCATCGCCATGTTATCACGTTTTCAACGCTAAACTATGTAAGTACCGCTCGTATCGCCCGCTCCCTAAACATGTTTCCTACTTAAAATTAAAGCTAGGCGCTGCAAGTAGCGTAAAACCTGACAACGCTCGATACTACTAGCCACGTTGAAACAAAATTAGGGAGATTCTGTACGAAGAAAATGAGCAATCGCAGTCTTCAGTGCTCCGGACGGCGATAAGTTTTGGAATTGAGAAGTGCAGTTAAAATATGCACAGCGATCTATTTCAATATAGAAATACAGCACGCCCCATGTTATCATTGCCCTATAACTTACATTAAGAAGCAGAAAGACGAAATTCTGCCGATGATTGCCTACAAGACGATTGCACTCTAAGCAAAGAGTAAAAATTTACCAGATCTACAACTTTTCGATTAAAAGAGGCGTTTCCTATTTCAAGCCGCTTCAGGAGTTGCACCACGGCAGAGAATCGTCAATTATGCACTTGTAGTAACTATCCTAGCATCCTGTCTTGAAACTAATGGGCAACCCTTCGACGGCATGCAAAGTACATGCGATTTCGTAGCCGTTCGTGGAGTAGTTTAAACGCCACTAAATTTTGGAGCGTGTCAGAGCAGGCTTTACGCAGTTCCTTGTAGAATTCCTGCATTTTCGCGGTTTTATCACAAGGTAGCGATCGTTGATTCGAGATGCACCATGCAGTTCTCACTTTCCAACATTTGACACTTGTGGTACTTGCATGCCGTTTCATCCTTCAAAAAAAAGGTTAAAAAATCCCCAAAAATCGTCGTAAGACGTAAATCGTAATTACGCACATCCCTGAATACGCGTAGTTAATATATGTAGTTAACATATGTATATATGTATATGCATATACAGTTAGTATTTCTAACTAACATGCTTTATTGCGGCTGACGTTCCGACGAGTTCGTCTTTCTCAAGTTCTGAAAGAGGCTTGAAATGTTTTGACTGTGTAAAGCTCGATACCATCTATCTACCAGGAACAACATACTCCCACAGGTGTCAGGAAGAGATCCCACATCTGTACGAATTAACCGACCGATCCCGTCAGCGCTAAGAACCCGGATCAACTGACCTCCGAGGGCCGGAGAGCTGAGATCCTGCACAAAGCAGTATAGCCGCACAAACGTATGGAGCGAACTGCAACGTTTTCACGCATGCAGATTTGAAACGAGTTTCGTAATTGTTCACTTGATGTGACTGCCTTATTTACCATTGGACACTTTTCAAACCAAATTGGACACTCTTCTAAGCTAACCTAAGACTTTTCAAATCAAAGAGAGGTCTTCCAAATTGAAATGGACTTTTTCGACATTAAACTAGAAACTCCAAAAATGTTGGAATAATTTTTTGTTCAAGGGAAATTTTAGCGTAACTTTATTTGAAGTTTTAATTTACTTCCCAATAAGAGAACCCACAGGTTGGAATTTTATAAAATTTTATTTTTTGAGGCAAAACAATGAATTAAAGCTTGTTTTCAAGAGCAGGAAGGCGGCCATTTTATATTGCCAAAACAGAGATTGTGTCATGCCCCTGTCCGAAACTTCGCGATTTGCATTCGATTCATAGCAAAATTTCTGTTTGCATGCAATTTCTCACCTGCAAGCGGTGCAACACATACTTGTAAAAAACACGCATGCTAACTTTCTTGCTGCATGTAAACAGTATTTACACTGTCAATCAAATAAACGTTGCGTTGAAGGTTTTGAGCGCGTGGCGCGATCCAATATTTAGATGCGGGACATGATTGCGGCCTTGCTGCTCTTCAACACAAAATATAATTTATTATTTTTTCTTAAAAAACGAAAATTTTAGAAAATTATTTCACTCGTTCGGCAGCTAAAGTAAAAAAAAAATTCAAAAAAGCTATTCTAAGTTTTCCTTGAACAAAAAAAAATATTCTAACCATCTTACTGAGTTTGCCTAAGGCCTGGTTTACACTTGCACCGCCACGCGGCGCGGCCCGCTACCGTAACCCAGGGAGCTGCCTAACGTACGAACCCCTGGTGGCGATGTCCGCTCCTTCACGTGGTGCCACTGGAAACTGCCCGCTCTGCGAGCTAAGCCGATCACGGACATTCGATTGCAGGCGACAGGCCCTTGTGACAGGCCGGCCTACGAAGACCCATGTCACATCACACGGTTCATGACAGTGCAAGTTTTTCGAGATAGTGCTAAAGCGTCCGCGGGAGCCGACGCGCACTCGGAAAGCCCCGCGAGTGTGAGAATTATGCGAGGGTCCCTGATGCGAGGAGGGAGGGGGCGTTCGTATCGGCTGGTTGCAGGCACCGCCGCCGCGCGCACAGGTGGCCATACCTGCGGCGTCATCCCTCTGCTCGCCGTCTCCGCTCACGCTTTGACACCCGTCGCGCGCGCAGCGAACAACGGCCCGACGGACGAGCGGAACACGCAGGTCGACCAGATTTGCTGGGACTGCAATCAACAGGATGTTCAGAGGATTTACAAAACCAGTGTAAAGATGCATGTTGGCGTGAAACAAACATAGCTCTACGTCAGAATTCCGAACTCTATCTAATGAGCTCTACCTCAAGCTTATCAGTGCTACCGTTGATGAGATATTCTTCAAATTTAAAACTGAAAAACAATTCTTCGCAATCCTGCTGCAAAGCTGTGAAGGGTATGTGTCCAGACTGGAATTTCACACAGAATTCAACTACGTCGTCTAAATACCTTCTAGAGGAGCTCTTTTTTGAAGAAAAAAATTGCGTGTATCATACCGTTGGGGACATGTCCAAAATTCAACATTCTACGCAGAATTCAGTCACGAAATTTATGTTAACAAATACAGGTGCCCCAACCGTGCTCAGAGTAAAGGTACTGAAGAACGCGTCTGTTCCGATCTGATTCTAGTGGTCTTAGCAATGCCCTCACCTCCGGGTTAGGCTATCCGTGCGAATGAGGTGCAATCAGAACGGTGAGTGATGAGAGCTGATAAGATTATGCCCGCAACGGCAGTGATGGCCTAGAGGTAGTGCTCTGGCTCTTTAGGACTTGGTCGGGCCTAATCTTATCAGGTTTCATCCTCACTGCGGTCACTACAGCTCCTTCGCATGACCAGTCTACAGTCAAAACTTCGACAGGTCTGAACTGTTCAGGAGTTTCAATTTGCAGCTCCGACCCCCATTTTCTTAACAAGCATGCTAGGCTCTTTCTGATGAACCAATCCCCACTTGAAGTTCCATTGGGGGGGGGGGGGGGAAGTCGACACTATTCCGTGGTAAGAAGAGGAGGAAACTACGCTTGTTTAGGTGAAGCGGTTCGAAAGAATTCTAGCCAGGTATCTTACGAGGAAGATCGGTTTCGAGGCTGTCTTAAGAATTCGCTGCTCGAGGGGTTCGTTGCTACGTGTATTTATACAGACATATTGCTATTGTCCTTAAACGAATGTATTCAAGGTGTCAGCCTATCAGCGTTCTACGGGAATTTCTTTGTGCGTTCGACTGACCTGCTCGCTCTTGCGAACGTGAATCCCGATTCGGCGATTGCTGTCCAGGTCAATGTTTTCCGCCTCACTCCTGTATTTTTTCAGTTGATACAGCCTTCGTAACTGTTTGCTACAGGTCAACATGGAGGAGAAGCTGTCTACAACTGTGTGCTTCCAAGCGGCGCTGTTATACACGTCTAGTAAAGGTGCGCTCCTTATTCTTCTTGTTATTCAAAAGAATCATTGTATTCTAGGAGATCGTCGTATTCGTGTCCACACCATGTGCCTTCCCACTACTGCTGACCTAGCAGAAGTCTACAGCGGCTTCGACTTGAAAGCCACCGTCTCTCTGATCTCCAAAATTGGTGAGTTATATCATCCAGGTTACTATATCGTTTGTCAGGGAAAAGTAAAGGAGTGTTTCAGCTGTTGATAGATCTATGTCCGGTTCTGCCTTATCGGACAGCAGGGAGGCAATCGTCAACGCCGTGGTGGACGCTTTGGGAGCGTACCAGAAAACGATGAGACAAGGAAGGGCAGGAGGGTTGGTGGCTCCGCGCAAGGGTCATCTTCGGCTGTTTCCGCTTTACGCGCTCGCCATGCTCAAGCACGTGAGTTCTATTGTGAACGGGCGCAATGCGCGTTGGGGGTGCACTGTTATGACGACGTCTTGTACTCCCTTTTCTTACCATAATTTCGTATTCACTGTCCACGTCCGACTTTCCATAAATCTTGGCATTGTTAGCACTGATGATATGAAGTTGACTGCAGCTGTTGACCAAGATTGGTATCGACCTTTATTCTGGCTAACGTTTCGGCGATGTCGCCTTCGTCAGAGCCTGGAAGAGTCGAAGTAACATTTGGAAACTATTCGCCCAAACACCATTTCATCTTACAGAAACTAATTCCTAAGGAAACAAGCAGACAAGGAGCGATGGTTTCGGACCCTGTGCTCCCCCAAAGGGGTCGACACATTGGACTTCTTTAGGCCGTCCAAGTGCTCCTTTACCCGTGTACAAAGGGGTCTGCCCGTCTCCCCTATATACCCCTCTCCACATTGACTGCAGGTAATGAGATACACCACCCCTGATGTCATGCAGTCTCCTTCGCTTCCAAACGGGCAGATAACACAGGATGGCGTGGCGCATTTCGTATTCAATTGGAATCACAGAGCTACGATAACTACAGCTAGGAAAACGCAGCATATCATCTTGTCGCGAGGTGTACATCGAAGAAGTGCACGCCACAGAAGTGCCCTCTCTCCCCTATCCCGTACTGCACCTGTGATCGTCTCAAAACGGACACGAACACACATGGGGTAATGAAATAACTCGGAAGGAATTCTCGCGACTACCGGTAGGTGACCGACGCGCGTATTTTGTCGTGAGAGAATTTCGTGACGAAAATCAGGATGGACTAGTGTCTGGTGTGCTCTTTAACACTTGGCAGGATCCCACTTGCCGTTGGCCCACACGTGGTTGCTTTTTGGGTGCATGTAGTTGGGGTTGCTGTTTTGACTTTAAAGTAGTGAATATTCGTAGTTCTTGCAGATTTCGTCTTATGATTAGTCCTCTTACCTTACTAGAGGCTATTTCCAAAGCTGTAGTCGTTCTCCGCTACCTTGAGAAGCGTTGAAGGACTAGATATTTGAATGCAGTGGTGACGATTGTACAATGCAATGTTGATTAAACATACTAAGTACTGCGAACTTTTCTCCTCTTGGAGGCTGATTCGACGTATAGAAAGATCGAATATGCAATTTACACGTTATGTGACAATCCTTCTTGCTGCGCGCTTTTCGGTAACGTTCTTTGACAGTGGATGCGCTCTGACGGAAAGTATTTGACAAGCGTGAGCTGTCTAATGAAATTGATTTCATTTTGTTAGTATCCTTTCTTACCCTTCTTAATATTCTTTTCAGTATTTTTTCAGACTGCTTTCTGTGCTGGTAGGAGTGTTAAACTCGATGACCGAGTCGCTGCCATGATGGTGCTACGGTTTTGTCCGTTGGAGCAGATACTCTCGGAGTTCTACCCCCAGCTGTACAGGGTGAACGAAATTTTGCAGGTAAGTGCGCGCCGTACACTTGTCCGCTTTTTCATACTTCTATAGAACTCGTTCAGCTGGAGGAAGGAAAGTGGCCGCAACCACTCCCTCTGTCGTTTGAATACATAGCCAGAGATGGCATTTATCTCATCGAAGCTGGCTCTGCCATCTATGTCTACATTTCTGCGACGTCAAATCCGCAACTGTTGCACGACCTTTTCGGATGCTCATACTCGCTTATTGATGAGGTAGTTTTCCGCGACGCCGTAAAGCGGTTGTTCATTATTGTGCCTTCTTCTTTCAAGCATTCCTTCCGCATTCACGACAACCCCTTCTCCGAAAAGGTTCACGGTTTCGTGCGACACGTTACGGCGCTCAAGTTCTATCTTGGTCCTGTCATAATCGTCAAGTGAGTACTGCGTTTCTCACACTGTACCTCATCTACTTCACGTTAAATTACAGGGAGGACTCGTCAACGCGAGAAACCGTTGTGAGGCGGTTCGTTGATGACCGCAGCGAGTCTACGCATTCTTATGTCGAGTTTCTTCAACATATAAAACGCGAAATTAATGGTTAGCGGAGACCGCCAGTTCAGTTTTCGTAACCAAGGATGCCCTCGAAAATTGTGAGTTATTTTTACGTCATCAGACACTTTTTCGTTTTGGTTCCCTTTTTCCTTGCCTGCAACCGTTCACTGACAACGCTTTATCATTGGCACTTTTGAGCGAAAAAAAAAACTGATAACAGTTTCGAGAAGGCTGACAAAAGTTCTCTGTTTTATTGAATTTCGTTGAATTTGAAGATTATGGCTTGTTATTTTCAGGTATTTATTTAATACTTGCCAGAAGTTCTGCAAAGAAAAGAAGCTCTTATAATCACGAAGCGTAATAAAGCATTGTACTCAATCATTCTTCATAGAATAAAAATAAGCGGATAGAGCTGAAGTAGAATGACTTTCTGAAGATAGTCTGGTAGAGAATTATTGTGGAAAGAAGATCCATCTTTTGATTGTAGTGAATGGCTTCTTTTGGACCACTAGTACCTGTTTGGTTCTGTGTTTGACACAAATAGCGGGCGCAGTCGTCAGTTTGTATTAGTCGATGTCCAGCGATCCTTTTCGGTAATGAACCTACTTTTTGCGAAGGTTGCGTTGTTTCAAACGTAGCATTCAGTCCTGACTAATCGTAATTTTTGCATGGGATGGTTTCGTGTTGGCAATCACTGATGTATGGGCCTTTTCATAGTCCGCGACAGGGGCGATTGGTGAACCGTGCAAAACATGCAAATCGAGTAAAACCGAGCGATCGCCGCAAAAAGTGTTCATAGTCATGCGCCGTCGCTTCCGTAGTCCCATTCGTCTGTTCATAGATGCCAGCGATGGACAAGACCGGCGCTTAGCTGGAGTGCGTAATCTGCCGCCGCTTAAGGTCGAAAAAGCTCGAAATTTGTTCACGTGTTCGTCTAATTCAGTCTGTTATCTAGAAACTACCCTTATTGAGTTTTAGCTTGACAGACAAGGAGTGGTACCGTTCGCCTGGATGGCGAGCATGCGTTTCGCAAGGTTCTTTCAGATTTTCTTTCCAATTAACAAAAAACTGCACTGCTTGAGGGATTCCAGCGGTTCAAACCATCACTTCTCATGGGCGATACCTTACCGCTGCCGCGTATCCCTTGCCGGGGCCCTCCGATTCAGCCACCCTGTTATATCTGTACATGAAGGAGTTTGTCTGTTGACGTTTAGGCAATATGCTTTCACCACACATCTTTGTCTCTTACTGCCGAAATCCGTATATCGGTTTTGCAAAACAAAACCGCAGAAGCGTGCCGGTGATCATATCACTTATAGAGAAGGCAGCTAGGATTGGAAGAAATGGTTTTTTCAAAAATGGTTTTTTTGTTTCTACGGAGTCAAAGGGTGGCACAAAAACTCCTGATGCCTCGGTAGATCTTGGGTTAGTGATGCTGCAAGCTCGCGTGAAGCATGAAGCTGCGGCATCTCTGCTGCTCCTGTGTGAGCATTTGTGCGAAATAATGCGTATCTAAAGAAAACTTGATTGGCAATGGATTTTCATGTTACGCTTCGTTCCAACTGCTCTAGAACAGAGAAAATGATGTCTTCATTTAGCTCCAACCACCTTGACTGTTGGCAGGTATGAATGTTTGATACGCCACTTGGGATATCAAAATTCTTGAATGGGTTGCAGCTACTTGTGAAAATCAGCGAAAGTGAATTCATCTTTCCTGCCTGTTAAATTACCAACACTAAGCAAATGTTTTGCTTGCATCCATATAACTACCTCACTCTCTTGTGTCGTGAGCGTTGAGAAATGAGCTTTCTGCTATTTTGGCCCTGTTTCTCCTTAACGGTGTTGAGTCATGCAATACTGCTCTGGTTCAGGTTACAGACATATCAACATGAGATGGGCTCATCGGTCGAGTTTCTTCTGCGAGGTCTCTGTTTCAGTGAGGCAGCTTTTCTTTCTTCTCCGCTTGCATTGTCCTTCATCGAAGCTGACTGCAAGTATTCTTTCATGCGGTGATGTTCTTGCGATTTTTGCCAATAATTAGTGGTTTAGTGAGGATTTGTTTATATCGGATGTTACATCATGTGTTGTGTCTTATTGCAGTCCTCTTTTGGGTGTTACATAGCTCAAGGAGAATCTTGTTGCGAGAAGAAAACTGATTCTCTGTTTTTCCTACCTTGTAGTTCTTCGCCTAGAATCACCGATTGACACTCTAAACTTATGTAATATTTCAACGCTGTCAATGTTTCAGTCTGATTGCATGACTTTATTAACGTTGCCTCTGACTATGCATTGAATATATATTCTAATAGGTATGCAAACTGTGATCACGAGTTTTCTTTCCCTTGTTGTGGATTCCTTCTAAGTCGGTCTATTTCTTCTCAATTTTCAGCTTATTTGCTTGATGAAATAAATGTATTTTTGATTTTACGAAGATGGTGATCACGCGAAGTTGTCACTACTGCTACTTATTGTATTCTCCTACGAGTCTGTGTTTGTGGGTTCAAAGCACAATGATAAGACTGAGAAGAGCAACATTCGAATTTATTGCTTACGTGCGTGTTAACCAGGCTTGATTATCCAATTGGGCTATCCTTTCTCCATGGCCGTTCCCTGATTTGATGGTAAAGAGATGGTTTTCCAGTTACCTCTAGCTGGTCACGAAAATTGTGAAGCACAGATAGAATAAGCGTAAGGATTCATGTCTTGTTGATGTAGCCCATCTCGGACTCTGGATTATAAGTTGTGATGGAATCAACATAGTGTCTCCTGCAAAAATGAGGAGGGATTGTTGTTCTTCCCAACAAAAAAATTATGATAAAGAAGCTTTGTGAACTTCTACCGACTGTAGAGTACTACCTCAGAAGGGTTCCCTGATCGTGCAGGGTGGAGACCCTATTTTTTGAGGATCTCAAAGAGCGAGTAGAACAGGGTTTTTGAAGGGCATGTGCTCCCCAGCTGTCTTAGGACTGGCAGGAAACTCGTAGAGAAGGTGGAGAGAGGACTGAATAGTGGAAACACGCACCCATCCAGTAGCACAGAAGGGGAACCATTGGAGGAGAAGTTTTGTGTGGCAAGTGTGTTCCACTGCTACAACGCAGGACAGTCCTGACTGCAGGGGTGGAGGACTGCTCCATTCCGTGGTGTTATCATTGGACTAATGAAGGTAATTAGGCTGCCCACCTCGAATGCCTTCACAGGTGTCAGGTTATTATCATTATTATTTATTACACAGGCAAGTCTGTGTGATAACAGTGGTATCAACAGTGAGAAAAACAACAGCAAACCGGAACGAACCTCACAAGCAAACGTGTTGCATTTTGGGAAACGAAAAAGATTCGTGATCAGCACCCCAGATAACCCCCTGGGCGAAGTTTGGGCGAAAATTTTTTACTCGATCTTTGGAGTCCCGAAAGTATAATAGCGCCGCACTCTTCAACGTGTGTCTAATATTGAACACCTTAAGGCTACACCCACGGCTATGGATGAACCGTGTCCGAAGAAACAAAAACGCGAACTGCGGTCAGGTGAGGATGGAAAGAAGATGGTTAGGAGAAGGACATTTCCAAAGAAGACTGAATCTTCCTCCGTTTCTTCACTGCGGTAGGTCACCTAACACTATTTAGACCTCACAAAGCGCATTTCGCTAGCGGAGGCTCCTTGCGTTTCTACGGTTGTTTACGGCAAGCGTAACGTATCTGTTGGCGCTGGATACTGATGCGCATTATTGATGCCAGTGTATTGGGCTTTACGACAAATGTTTCTAAAAGAGGTGCTCCAGCCAAAATTTCAATCAGCCCACCCCAGTTAATTTCGCAAATCTCTACCTCTTATATCTCGCACACCCACGGGTTTAAATGTTAATGAATGCCCCAGGATCACACAACATCCCAGTGATTCAGCAGCAGGAATGTGCGAAACTTCCATTTCCGAATCCCGGTTTTCGGCTGTTTTTCGACCTTCCGTTGCGTTCCATGTTTCGCTCTCCCGGAAGACGAAATGAAAATGGTGACTCACTTATTGATTGTTTTGCACTAACTTCACTCACTTCTTGAACTTAAATGAAAGGATGAAGAAAGAGATCAACTATGCATCACCTTTTTTGTGATTGCGTTGCTTTCAAACCGGTAGTGCATCCTGATGTCGCAACAGTGCGATAACTAAGTTGCGCTCTTTTCTTTCCTTGAAACGATGTACTACTGAATAGTATAAGGCCAAAGGTTTCATGAGTGTCTGAGACAAGAATTAATTTTCTTTTGCTGCTTATATTTTCAGATGCTGAGCATGCTTATATTTTTTACCTAATAACGCCGGGTTTGACTTGGAACACCTATTCTGGATCAGTTCTATGAGCACATAACATTGCATTCCATAGAGAATATGGAATCTATCTTAGTCGGAGGAGGGCATGCGGTGTCTTGCCTCTTCACCCTTACTTTGAGGTTGTCCAGAGCATCAGTTGCTGCCAAGTGATGCTATGGTACCCATTCGAGCTCAGAGAATGGTTGTCGTGTTGTGGGATGCTGAATTGTAACCTTAGCGCTACCCACTTCCAATTAGGATAGGTCCAGGACATTCAATAAGACCGGTTGAGTATTTTGAGTGGCGAAAATTTTCGAATCTTACTCGTCAGCTGGACTCATTGCGTTTAAACTGCTTTCTTCCTATTTACGGTAAGATTTTGCATAAATTTCTATTTGTCACACTCGTAATGTTTGCAAAGCCGTACTAATAATATTACGCTTTTTCATGTTTGTCACACTCGTGTCTATATGTTTGTCACACTCGTAATGTTTGCGAAGCCGTACTAATAATAATAGAACACAAGGATTGTTTATTGCTATTAACACATTTACTTAGGCCTGGAGCCGATGGTAGAGAGGCTATATGTTGTTACAGGATGTTTTGTTGCGATCAAAATTCTTGCGCCAGGCGGGACTCGAACCCGCATCTTCTGCTTTCCGGGCAGCGATGTTCGCTTTACACCACCGGCGCTGTTTGACAGCACGTAACATCCGTGATATCCTCCAGGTCTGTCAGCACCCACCCGTCATACGGGGATGGGCCGGCCGCTGATATCAACATGGAACCGGTTATGCTGAATACCTTACTAGTAACAATGTTTTGACACATTTGCTTGAGCCTGGAGCGGCTGGTAGAGAGGCTATATGTTGTTACGGGATGCTTTGTCAATGCGATGTTATTTATTGTTATATGTTGCTGTGAATGAGTCGCTTGCTGCCTTGCTCGCTTCTTAAATTCGTAAACTGTAACTTAATTATTACCACCATTATGGATATATTTAGGATTTATTTATTTATTTATTGTGGGTGTCAGAGCCGACACAAAAAAATCAATCACATACCGAAAGACAAACAAAACGGTCTCATAGATCTCGGTGGGAAGAAATAAAACTTAACTTTAAACAATAAACTTAGTAACACGCTCCTTGCAGGTTAAATAACTCAAAGACCAATCTGAAGAACGAACAACACGATTAAAACTGGTACGAGTTCTAAGACTGAAAAACTCTGACCTGACCAACGTTTTAGCTGATTCATTTGGAAGTTTTTCATCGGCACCCCTTGTGCGAGAAGAAATGGGGATGAAGAAATCAGAGATCCTTAGTTTGGTTAAGCCTTTAAGCATTTTATATGCCATTGAAAGGTCGAATCTTTTCTTTCTCCATTCTAAGGAAGAGAGACCAAGTGACTTGTTTCTGACACAAGAGTTAGGGATTTCAGAATACGAAACTTTATGGCAGCGAAGTACAGTCTCCGATTAAAAGCATTCTAGATCCTTTCTAGAGTAAGAATGTCCTTCTTCATATAGGGGCTGAAAACCGTGGTGTTGGCTTCAAGAATAGGGCGTATATACATAATTTATAGGTCCTAAGAAGGGTGTTTTGAGCCCTTGTATGAAGTACCTTGAAGATATTGTAATCTCTGCGAAGACCTTTAGTGACAATAGATTTGTAGTGAGAGTCAAAGCTTAACCTGTTGTTGTAAGTGATTCCCAGGTCCCTTACTTCGTTAACCACTCGAAGAGGAGATTTATGAGAAATTAAATGAAGTTATGAGTCTTCAGTTATTTCCGTTTCCTGTTTCGTATTCGTGTTTCCACCCATTTCTGAGCTCTTCCGTTCCGTATTCCGTGTTCCGTTTTTCCCGAAAAAATTTTTCGCCATCCCTGCTCAGCGGCATGACAGCCCTATTACATCTGAATGTTAGAATCAGAATTAAGGTCAAAAAGTGACGTTACTCAATCCCTTTTGGCATGCCCCACGCATTTTATTTGTGCGGTATATAGTGCAAGCAATTTGGTTGGCCTATACACTACCTTGCGATGGCTAGCTGATGAACAAGTCAGCGCAGCGCTTTACTCTTTCCAGACCAGTCTGAAACCAATTGCCATCGAAGGTTGGGCGGCTTCGTTTTCCTAGACGGAAAACCCGAACCAAGAAATTGGTTCCACGTACAGACGTCGACCGGCCCCTCCTCCGACTGCGCTGCCTTGCTCCCTGTATAAGATATCCGATAAAGTGCTCTCAATCACCAACGCTAGTGCTTCAGCTAAAGAACTGCTTTTTATGGTTAAATTATGGAAAATTTTTGTGGCTGTCAGCTTAAGTGGTATTTGGTCGCTCAAAGACTGTAAGTTTTTAGGTCACCCTGCGTATTTATATTGAACGTCTACGTGTTGTTTGGTTTACTTGCTTTTTCTCGAGAAAAATCTTGGCAAGGGCGTTTGTTGTAATTAGTTTTTCGTGTTTTTTTTTTTTGCAGCGTATGTGATGTATTAGGTTGTAAAGAAAGTTCTGGCAGTTTTTCCACGTTATTTTTGAAAAGAAATAACTCAGCTCAAATTGCACCGTTTTATTCAAAATAAGCACCATTAGAATCAACACAACTCTATCAATGTTAATACAGCCTAGATATGCTATTTTCATAAAAATCTGACGATCTAGACTGAATAAATTCTAGGAACATTGATTCTACATCGCGCTGGTTTTTAAACACTATATCTTTTAACAAGCTAGATGCTATGCTCTAGATGCTTGAAAAAGTGAAAATCGTGTGGCGCTAGGTTTGCCGAATATGGCTGGTGAGGGAGATTTTCGACCTGTAGTTCGTTCAACTTCTGGAGGCCCATCCGCGAAACATGCGGTAGTGCGTTGTCATGCTGAAGTAGCATGCCGTGTCGATTCACCAGTAAAGGCTGATTTTCCTTCAATTTTGCATACATTTCTACCAGTTGCTCGCAGTACAGCTCTGCTGTTGTCGTTTGGCCAGGAGGAAGAAAGGAAAAGTGGACTGTTCCAGCTGCCGTCCACCACACCGTAGTCATTGTCTTCTTGCTTACATTCACAACTGTTTCCATCACCGTCCGACCAAGTATGGATTCGTGAAATAGAACAGTTCGGCAAGCCGTCTTGCTCATGCTATAATTAACGTTCCCTCAAAAATAAGAAATGTTGAAGAAATACTTGAAAAGCACTTCAGCAAGAAGAAGAACTATGTTCACAACTGAGAAGCACAACTTTTCGACTAGTTGACCAACTGTTCAAATTTAGTGCAAGCTGATACCAAAGAGGCGTGAAAACTGCAAGAACTTTCCTTACACCTAATAGTTTCCGAAATATTGGCTCCCTATATTTCAATATAAGTGGAAATTCTTTATGTTCCCGCTCAAGATGTGGCATGGTTTAAAGGTCAACAAGGTAGATTTCTGCCTCTTTTTTTGAAAGAAACAACTTTGTTGACCGGTGATCTTCGACAAGAATTCTGAAAGGAACAGAACAGAGCCGTGTGAAATCCCATTTATAGCGGTATTGCATGTCTTTTAAAATGTGGGATCCTTCACGGATTCTTGCATATAAAATCTGCAGTTCTTGGTGCTCCATCTATCACAACAATCTCTGTATTTCCAGTAATTCTTGGGATGTGGTCGTCGAATCGGTACCGTTAGATGCGTCGCGAGTTGCGAAGCACGATACGGGTGCGTACATTTTGGTGTAGCGACCGGTGGAGAGTCTTATTCATGATTTTTAGGCGCTGCTGCGCTCAATCCGGAGAATATGCGCAGTGCCTTCCATAAAGAGAAGTTCAGCTTGAAGAAAAAGGTGTTTCTGAAGCGGTCTGAGAAGACGGCGCGCGCTGAATTACTAAACAAAGAAGAGGTGAGTTTCGGGGGCACACTCGAACACACTCGTAGTGAAGCGGTCATATCAGTTTTAGCTAGCGTGTTGTTGGCTACATTTTAGACGTGATGAAAGCCAATTATTAGCACTACCAGTCAACTTTATGTTTCACTCATAATATTTGTTTCATCTATATCCCACACCACTGAGCTATGTGTATCATCTATATCCTGCATCACTGACTGCGGCTTTGCTCACGAGGAGAATCAGTCCACATTGAGTTTAGTCCACCTTCCGGCCCATCTTCAATTTGCCTTATACGGGGTGGGGCCCATAAATCCTGCAACAAAAACGTAGATGTGTAAAAAGGCTAGAAATGCTCCACATTCCGTACAATTTCAAACATTATTTGCCTACACTGTGTAGATTATGCTGGAGCAGTTTTATTCATAAAGGGCGTATTCGTGGCGTAATAAAAGCCTTTAGATCGTTTGAGTAGCTCTGCAGCCCGCGTCGCTAGGGGCTGGGTATTCAGCCACCGCTGCATTTGATGAAAATTTTTTCGAAGCTGAGCTATCACAGAAAATGGTCAAAACAACAGTGCGCTTAATACTAGCTCTGTGGAACATGATGATATGCAAACAATGGCTACGCATGGCAGTTGTTCGTCTTACACGATTTTCCAAAATATCTTCCCTCAGCCCTAGTTTATACTTGCGTCGCCACGCAGCGCGGCACCACGATTGCCATAGATATCGATTTTTCGCGCCGCACGGTCGATATCTATCCCGACCATCGTGCCGTGCCGCGTAGCGGCGCAAGTATAAACTAGGTCTCACGGTTTTTGTGTAAAAAGAGTGAAAATCAGTAAAAATGCTTGCCCGATGGGTACAAAAAGATAACACCATATTTTCTGGGCCCAGTCGCGTTGTTTGAAGGCCAAATGCACATTCCGGTAAAGCAGTGATTCTAATGTCAAGAAGAAATGTATGTGCTAGCGGTTCCCCGTCCATCTGCCGAGCATCGTATCTGCAAAAGACTAGCTGTGGAATTCCTGCAATTTGAGATTTTGGTCGTTGTTCATTTACCATTTTAAAGAAAAAGTTCTGTTTTATGTAGCGTAGAAAAATTATTGAACAACATCTTCTTTGTAACAAATGAGGAATAAAATTCCGCGCTTCGACGCGGGCTGAAGAGCTACCCATACTATCTAAAGGCTTTTATCGCGCCAGGAATGGCCCGTTATGAATAATAGTGCTCCACCATAATCTACACAGTGTGGGCAAATAGTGTTTGAAATTGTAGGAAATTTGGTGCATTTCTAGCCTTTTTATACAACTACGTTTTTGTTGCAAGACTTATGGGCCACCCTGTATTGCACATAGTTGTGTGGGAGATTGAAGTTGTGAGGGAGCATTCGGTAATGTTTTTACAATGTGTTCAACTACCAGAGACTTGGGGAGTGGGTATGAACGATTTGAAGTGATCGATTAAGCGAAAAAAATTCCGAGGCCTATATCTTTCAACATTATTTTTATGCACAGCCGCCTTATTATTCGTTCAGGAAGGGTTTATAGAAGGTGACAACGGGGAACCGACTTATGCTATCCGTCAAACCGAGATCGCTGGTGCCGTCGACCTTGCGAATGCAAACAAAGTATGTTATCATGTTTATACATGCATGCGTTAGATAAATTATAGTAAGTGCGGCGCTAGTGACGGTAGGCGCTTATAGCATTTCGACCTTCACCTGGAGAACTTCGGACCATACCGAGTTTCATACACCGATAACGGACGTCACCTCCTACTGGGTGGCAAAAGAGGGCATGTTGCAGCTTTGGACTGGCAGACGAAGAAGCTTCTCTGTGAAATCAATGTCATGGAGACAGTACGCGATGTCAGGTGAGATATTTGCTGCTACATTTTGCACTGCGCACGCATCATTTTATGCGTGTGCCTCTAGCTGGCTGCATACGGAAAATCTTTATGCTGTGGCACAGCGGCACTACACCTACGTGTACGACAATCAGGGCACGGAACTGCACTGCGTTAAACAGTTGCACGAAATTCGCCGACTGGAGTTCCTGCCTCGTCATTTCCTTCTTGTAGGCTCCGTGAGTTTGTTTTTCACATTGTGTTTGGACCCAGACTTCCTAGAAGCGAAATAAACAAGCTCTTAGCTCATTTTAAGTCGAGCACAGGATGGCTTCACTGGCTGGATGTCTCGATAGGAAAAATGGTGGCGTCATTTCCCACACGCATGGGTTGTCTTGATGTGATGTGCCAAAATCCCGCCAACGCCATAATCCATACTGGGCACGACAGCGGTACACGTTTTTATTTGTATTTCTAGATCTTCGCTTGTTGATCACGCCTTTGCTGCTAGCTTCACTTATTTCAAGGTACGGTTTGCTTGTGGTCTCCTAATGTAAAGGAGCCTCTGGTGAGGATGTTGGCCCACCAGGCTTCCATTAGGGGAATTAACGTCGATCAAACCGGTAAATATATGGTGACAACAGGACTCGATCGAAAATGCAGGTAAAGTTCAATGTGCCACTTAAAATGATTTTATGAACAGGTCGACAGAAAATAGTGTCAGAGCTTCACGACAAACAGAGTTTGGTTCATTGAAACAACTACCCGGATTTTGGAGCGCAGTAATGTCCTCTGTCCCTGTAACGTCCCTGTAAAAGTATAAATGTATCAGGTTGAGTCATAAATTTCGTAGCAAAACTTGTCTTCCAGCAAAAATAAGTACAAAACAGAAAAATGATTGACTTAAATGAAGCAATTGCTGTTATTCTCATTGAGCTTTTCATGTGCTTAGTGGATTAGATCTGTGTAGAATTTGGTCGGTTTCGACCTGAAGAAGTTGTGTGGTACCGCCGTGACCTCAGCGACTTCGGCGAAGCGCATACCGTGGAGGAAGTGATCCATCGACCGAAGCAGATGATTGCAGTAGGCGTTATGCCCGGGGTGTATGGTGGTTGCTTGATTTTGGTCCAACCCAATTCCTAGATTTTTGCCAACGTCTGAAGTGCCGTAAGCAGTCGGCTGTTGCCCTGGTGGATGAAACATTGGCTCATATCGACTTCTTTGCCCACCAATTTTTGCTGGAACTAGTCGAGTTGTTGGCAAAAGCGAGCGTCGAGAATGGTTTGACTACGTGGAGCAGCTCGTGGTGCACTGGACCCGTACACATCCACCAAACACACAGCAGGACCTTCTTTCGGTGTAGTTCCGGTTTTGACGTCAGGACCCCACCTCGTTGGCTTCCAGCTGTTGCTTTCCGGCTCTGCAGTTGCAGTGAAGCATCCGCTTTCCAGCGCTGGTAAAGACCCGTTCCAGGTCTCCTTGCTTGAACCGGTGCAGGAGCTCTCAGCAGTCGGAAGAGCAGCGATTTACTTGGGTTTCCATCAAAGCATGAGGCTCCGACGAAGGCGATTTTGGCGATCTTCCAATCTACTGCAGCTGACGAGCGGTGGTTCATTGGGAGTTGTGGAGATCAGCGATCAGTCCTAGTGTGGTTTGAGAAGAATTGGACTGAATGGATTTTGGCAGGCGCCCTTTGTTTACAGCAGTTGATCTTCCTAGGAGTGGTTTGTCTTTGTTGCTCTTGTGGGCGGAAAGGACCTTTTGATACCATCTCCAATAATTTATTCGGTTAGGAGTGAACATGCTGGTGACTTCCTAAATGTGCTTGACCTCCGTCGCTGGGTTGCTGCCGATGAAGGGGGAGGGATCCAGTGGAGGGGGAATCGGTGAAAGAGGGGGAGGGGTCCAGGTGAAGGGGACCGGTAGAGGGCTGAATAGTGAAGAGGGGAACAAGTGAAGGGGGGGGGGGGGGCAGTGAGGGGAGGACCGGTAGAAGGTTGACCAGTGAAGAGGGGACCGATAAGGGGGGACGGGTCCAGCGGAGGGGGGAACCGACTAATTGAAAATGAAATCACACACTTTTTCACTTTGAGTGCTCATCGTTCTAGAGAATAAAACTTTTCAACAACGTAAGGAAAATTAAGGATTCATAACTCAAAATGATCGCTAGGAAACAAGCTTTCAAACAGAATATAATAGGTCAACGGGTTTATTTTGAGTTCCAGAAAAAACTTAAATCTTGCAAAATTTATGACTCAACTAATACAATACTAATACAAGCGACAACGAGACCAAGATAGGCAGCTGAACAGTGTGATGAATGTTGGCTGTTGGCTTTCTTCTATAGCGTAGCGATGCCGGTATCCGAGGCGTGGTGCAGGTGCTGACCCTCAGCCTTTCTGCTATCGCAGAGCGTGTTCATTTTGTTTTCTTGATAGAACGTTCTAGCCGAATGGATCCCATATGAGCTTTCTTAGTCAGTACTATTGCTTATAGTCCACCCCATACACCGCTGGGCGAGAAGGGGCTCATGCAACGCTAGAAGGCATGATTTTGCTGACCCTAGAATCGCTACCAATACTGCACTAGGTGGTGCTGGATGAAGAATAGTGTAACTACGACACGTAGTTTCTGGCACTTCCAGTTGACATCCGAGAAACAGCGAAGAGGGGATCCGTCCGCGGGTCTGCGAACTTTACACGAGCGAACTGATTTACATTAGAACGCTCCACCTTGCGTACTACCTCGGCTTGGTCGCTTTGAATTCCACCTCTCCATTCAAGATATTGGGAGTAAATAGCGCCTACAATCTGAGCAACGTTAAATCGTGAACCGCTGATCTCTTCAAGAAACGTCTCGCAGAGTTTTAGGGAGCGAAGCATCCTGACTCAGACATATATCATGGTAATTGTATCGCATATTAATTGCTGCTGTCTGAATTTGAGAAAAGATGAAGTGAATGGAAAAACGAAAGTAGTGGCAGCATTTCGAAGCCGACTTGGATTTGCCTGGTGACTGATGTTCTTGCAGAGTATGGGATGTGCGAATGTACAAGCAACTACACTCGTTTTCTCTTCCCTTTGGATTATCCCATGTTGCGATTAGTCAGCGTTTAGCTGTCGCGTGTGCTATAGGGAACACTGTACAGGTAACCGCTTCTTTAGCTGGATTGGCGAAAACTGTCGCAATTTGTCGGCGTATGCAATTATCACAGTTTGTTATCTTGGTTTAAATAAATAAATAAACTATTTTTGCTTTAAACTGGACACTTTTCAAACCAAGGTAGGCATATCGAAATATCGATATGCGCTCTGTTTTCGTGAACTATGCTTGATCCTGCATAGGTTTATGATAGCTTTATATATTCCTACGATTAACTTCCTTTTTGACTTCTAACGTTCTAAACACTACTTAGTAAAGGTTCGTTGCTACGGGAGTTGCCAAAAAATAGCCAGATGGTAATTGATGAAGTAGTTAAGCTTTCCTTTTTAAATTGGTTTAATGTTCATTTTGCTGTTGTATTTGACGGCTACCTGTTTGTTCCAGGTTTTCGTAGTGCGCCTTCGAGTGCATTTAAATAAATAAATAAATATCGGAAGTCAACAAAGACAGCTTTTAGCGCTGTTGTTTTGAGCAAATATGCGGTAAAAACTCATCTAAACACAGTGTCTCAAGAAAACATATGAACGCTTTTGTGAAAGAGCAGAACATTCCTACCCCGTCTCTAATACGACATTTCTATGTGCACTCTGGGGTGTTCCGGTACAAATAATTTCTGTTACGATGAGAACGCCGTGAGCACGTCCAGAACTTTGCAATGTTTATTAGATTGATTGCATGGCGCAATCTCTCCATATACCAAATAACCAAATTCTTTGCTTTCCAATACCTTAGAATAGGTTTAAAAGTATTATTTGAGGCGAAGTAGTAAAAACGTCGCGTATAATAATTCAGCGTACAATTAGTTGTCCTTTTTCTATAGACTCTCTGCGGAAATGAATTTTTATTAGAAATTTTGCTTAAAGAAAGATAATTTTGGCCTTATTAAACCTATTTAAGCTTTTAAGTAGCTTTGATAATAATGTGCTAATTTAATTCTTTTATTTTTAACGGTGTTCGACTGTAAATTAAAAATTTACCAATTTCACGTGAGATTGGACACTTCCAACCAGCCTGACACTTCTGAAACCAAACTGACTATCTTTCACATTAAAGCGAGCATCTTCCATCAACCTACATCTTCCTGCCTCAGAATAGTCTTTGAAAGTCTAAAATTTTTATTTTTCTAGGAGCAGTGATGGCTAAAAGCTTATTTTAAAGGTAGGAAAGCTTTTTGAGTGTATTGTAAGAAGAGATTGCACTTGTACAAAACTTCGCAGTTTCCCTTTGGTTGGAAGTGAAAGTTCTGCCTGCCTGGAGCTACAGGAGTCTAGTGTATGGTAGAATAAAAACAGCTGAGGCAGTACATACACCCTCACATTGTTGTTTCAAGTAAACAATGTTTACATGAACAATTTAAGGAAAATCGCGGTAATCTCTTCCTTTTATATACTCAAAAATTGTTGTTTCTCTGCACTTTATCCGTTTTGATACGGTATTATACCTAGAGAACTAAAAATTTTGTAAATTTTCAAGCACTGTATTCACATGTTTGCGGCAGGTGAATTATACATTTTCTCATTCTGACCTACTTTGTGTCTGCTTTAATCTGGAAGACGCTCGTTTTGATTTGGAAGAGAACCAGTTTAGTTTCGGAAATGTTTAGCTTCAGAAAGTGTCCAATTTGACGTGAAAATAGTATATTCCGTTTTTAGATTTTTAAAGACATGCACATTGGAGTTTGTAATGAGCCGTATATCGCTAATCGTTGTGGAGGCCCAGTGTCGAGCTTGGCTTTTGTTCCATACGAAGATGTCCTGGGTGTCGGTCACGCAAATGGCTTCACCAGCATGCTTGTACCAGGTAGTTTTTCCTCAGCTGCAAAGATTTGTTTGTGGCGTGTCATGCACTGGTTTGCTTTGAATTGTTTTCGCACAGGATCTGGCGAGGCCAATGTTGATGCTGTTCGAGCAAATCCGTACGAAACGAAGAAACAGCGAAGGGAGAGGGAGGTCAAGCAACTCCTCGACAAGGTGGAACTAATTCAGCCAATATATGAACTAGGCGTGCTGGAGCGAAAAGTAATGGGCAATTTGTTTAGCTTCAATCGGATCTGATCGGACTTGATCCGCGAGACATTACCCGTGTGAATGAGGACCTGTTAGAGCGGCAGATGGAGGAGAGAAAGAAGATTTTGTACGTACGCCCTGTACAGATACAATATACTCCGAAGCACAAGATGCGTGGCCGGGGGACCGGCTTCCAGAAGGTATGTTGGTGACCGACTTCCCTCAGCGGTAATGTGTAGCGTAGCAGCAGGATTCTTAACAGAGTATAAAGGGAAGGATGGAAGTACAAAGGGAGGAAATGAAAGTGGATTGGTTTTCCTGGATTGTGTGTGTTGCGTGTGTGAGTTCCTGGATCGTGTGTGTTGTGTGTGTGAGTGTATGTGAGTGTGAGTGTGAGTGTGTGAGTGTGAGTGTGAGTGTGAGTGTGAGTGTGAGTGTGAGTGTGAGTGTGAGTGTGAGTGTGAGTGTGAGTGTGAGTGTGAGTGTGAGTGTGAGTGTGAGTGTGTGTGTGTGTGTGTGTGTGTGTGTGTGTGTGTGTGTGTGTGTGTGTGTGTGTGTGTGTGTGTGTGTGTGTGTGTGTGTGTGTGTGTGTGTGTGTTAAGTGATATAGTACGCCCTACGATATGGAGTTCCTGAAGAGCTCATTGAGTGGGCGCGAATTCTCTACTCTTGTCCAAAGAGTAAAGTTCAAGCTGCAGCAGGAACCTCCATGGAGTTTCCCATCTGTGTTGGGGTACACCAGAGTTCTGCACTTTCCCCACTCCTATTTGTTGTCGTAATGGATGCCATCACACAAGATCTTCAGAAGCCCGTCGCTTGGACGTTGCTTTATGCCGATGACGAAATGCTCGCTTGCGAAGATAAAGGTGAACTCGAGCGAGAGGTGCAAGCTTGGTGTGGTCGCTTGGAGCGGTTTGGACTCAGATTGAACGTGAAGAAGACCGAGTACCTAACATTGTGCGTAAGTGAGTCCAGCTCCGTCAATGTTAACGACGACGAGCTTGCACGCACTTCGGTCTTTAAGTACATGGGATCAGCAGTAGCATCTGATGGCAATCTGATGATTGTAATGAACTCACGCGTGAATGCAGTTGCTCCAAGTGGCGCTCGTTAACTGGCGAGCTCTGCGACAGGAAGATACCAAAGCGCTTGAAGTCAAAAATATATAGAACCGCCGTCCGGCCGGTAGCGATGTACGTGCTGAGTGTTGGCCTGCGACCAGGGAAGTTGAAACGCGCCTCAGCGTCATGGAGACGAAGATACTGCGCTGGACAGCTGGAGTCACGCGCATGGACTGCATCCGAAACAATGCCATTCTGCAGAAGTTCGGTTTGACGCCGATAGCGGACAGGATGCGCGAAGCTCGCTTGCGATGGTACGGCCACGTCCTGCGTGGAGAAGAAGAGAGCGTCCGCAAGATAGGCCGTAAGTTTGAGGTAGTAGAAAAACGGCCTCGAGGACGTCCGAAGTAGCGCTGGTCTGCTAAGTTACACATGGACTTGAAGGTTGCTGGTATCCACCCTGATCTAGCGCTGGATCGTGAAAGGTGGCGTCATGACACCAGAATAGTGGACCACGCTGCGAAGCGGGGCAGACGCTGAAGAAGAAGAAGAAGAAGGAGTGCTTATATTTACCGCCTTTCCTGCTTATCATGTTGTTTAAACCGTGGCATCAATTGCACGCGTTAGCGCTCTATCTTCGTTCAAAGAAAGACACTCATATTCTTACAAAATTTTCTTCACACCCTAATAGAAGGGGTCTCATACAATACCGCTCGCGTCGCGGGGTGAAAGAGTTTAGCGACGGATTAATCCGTCGCAAACCGTCACATGCCCATAACTCCTTCAGTTTTATGTTAGTTTTTCTGCTAGTTTTATGTTTCACCTCCCCTTTGGATAACTGGGAGTGGTGGAGTCAGGATCACCGATTATGCTCAAATTTCGTCTAGGGGCGGGGTTATTCGAGGTGTCCAACACGATGGCGGAGTTCATTTGGCCGGTTACGGTGCGAGACCACCCATAACGATAGCTGAGGGTGGTCGGTGATCCTGACCACCCTCAAATGGGAGATAAGCTATCAAAAACGGAATTTTCAAAAACGGGCGTCGGATTCGAAATCAGCGCCTCAAATAACTCCCCTCAAATGATTTCGGACGCAGTTTGGAAGAAAAGATTTGGTCTATCTCTAAAATATGATTTTTGAGGACGTCATCGTCCGCGCATGCTCGGCACGGAGCACCCTCGTCCTCGACACGAAAGTGTCAAGAACTGATTTTTCCAAAATTGGTAGAGATCGACACCGTTCGATAGAGCTCTTCGTGCTAAGCAGAACGATACTATTGCGAGTGTCGACAATTTAAATCTGGGCTAGTAAGAGCGCAGGAAACCGCTAAATCCGCCGCTCTAAAATGGCCTAAGTCAATTGAGGTAGCCGCGGGGAATTGAGCACGTCATTGTGAAGTACTTTAAGTGTTCTGCTCGCCTACGCACTTTTAGGCCGTTAGCTCGCCGCGTCTTCCCCGCATGGGTCGACTGAAATCGGAACAAATCGTGTCACACAAGCCTAACCTCCCTTTTCGCACCACTGTAGCTTTGTCCATTCATAAGCTACACTGCTGCGCTTTAGTGTACTAGCATGGCTCATTACTGCCTACAAACCCCACAAGGTGCGGTCGGAGTGATTCGAACTTGACAGAGTTATTGCGTTCCGAACACATCTGTTCGTTCAATTTAGTATTACCCGTAGAACATTTGGCGTAGGTGGTGGAATTGCAAAACTCTTCGCATGGTGGACATGTAGAAGCTGATTGCTCTGCTATACTTTTCGCGCGCGTAGATAAGCTGTGGCATTGCAGAGTACTGGCAACTTAACTGGCCATGCTTGAGATACTTTGAAAACATGCACGACCTAGGAAATAAGCTGCTCCAATCGCAACACGCCTGCTCCAGTGTCATGTTTTGGCCACCCTCGGCGAAAATGCGGTGGCCTGGTGAAGTTGTATATACTCTACTGTAGTTGTCGACGAGGCGAATCGAATGGTTCCAAACGCTTCTCAAATAACGTAAAACTGAAGAAGTTATGAGCACGCGACGCGGGACGTATTGTATATGTATGTGAAAGGCAACTGTGGGTGGCAGTTTTGTTGCCCTTCTGAATATTTGTGTACAATTGAAAACAAAAGAAAGGACAGGAAAGAAACAATTGTAAGATAACTTGAGAGAAGAGAAGAAAATAGAGGAGGGAGGAGCAGGTTGAAAAAAGTACCTTTCCGGCATTCGACCTGGGGGGGGGGGGGTAAAGGATGACCTGAAATTGCACTGACTCTTTATGTTCCATGCAGCGTTCCATTTCCATCTTGCGTCAATTTCGCGTGAGCGTCACCAAACGCAGTTCATTTGCGGTATTGCCCGCTTTGCATTTGTGGTGTGTATAGCTCGTGCCCACAAATTAGACGCTAATCTTTATATAAGAGGGCTGCCTGAGCTAGCCTCGCCTAGGCCGATATAGATTCTGTGCTAAGAGCTGAGTAGTGCAATACTGTTGGATTGTCACCAGCCAACGTCTTCGAAGACAGGCTGCCTGTTTTAGTTCACATACCCCGCTAGTCTGTTGTCCTCGCTTGCAGGGCGAGCATTCATTTTCATGTCGGGGCTGAGTGCTGTGTTCCTGACCATCCCTCAATCTCTGGTTTTCAGGAGCATCGGAAGCATATGGTTGTTGATCGCTTGAGGGGCGAGAGGATTGCGGAGAAGAAAGAAGTTGAAAAAGAAGTGTTCGGAGAGGCTGAGACCAAAGAACCGGGAAAGGGCACGAATATCCTTGACAGGTTTCGCAAGTAGTTCTCGTCGCCCCGACACAATCTTCTGTTGGCTGCTTTGTCGTTACGCTGCGCTGTCACCGCGCGGAGTCGTGGTTCTCGCCGTTGTTGAATTTTGTTGTTACAATTTGTTACAAGTGGTTCTTGTGTTGTTGTCGTGTTATTCGATTGTGAGCCCTTCCAGATGTTGAGAAAAGTATGTAACTGAGCGAGATAAAATACACAGTTGTGTTTGCCACGGCGAAGCGAGTGTTAATGCACCACACAGCACCCCTGTTCTTGCAGCTCTCTCTGTGGATTTTCTTTGAAGCAATTGCATCGCTTCCATGATCCGAAGAAATGTAAAGCGTGACGTCGCTGTGAGGCCGAAACAGTGACATGTTGCCGCATTTAGGGGCGCATTTGGGGGTGCGGGCGCTTTCGTGGTCGCCGGTAGAAGACAAAGGACGAGTTTATCCAAAGAGTTGATCGACGGTATACACCGCACCAGTGTAATCTCTGCGTCAACTGAACTATATGCAGTGCCGTGCCGTCGGGATCGGCGGCGGCGCATCACTGAGCTTGCGCGAATCGATTGGAGTGGAAAGCCGGATATGTGTGTGTGTGTCGTCATTGTAAACGTTCTGTTCGTCCAACAGTGCTGTTTGGTTGTGGCTCAAGCACTCAGGAGGTCAGCATAGTTCCATCCATCCGGAAAGGCAGTGGAACTGGTTGACCACGCGATAAGGCGTATCTCACGCAGGTTAAAAACGTGCGTGAGATACGCCTTATCGATACCCGCGCGGGCAGATTTGCGTTTCAAGACGGGTGCTGCTGCAGCGGAGGAAGCGCAGCCTCCTGCTAGACACGGCGGCATCTGCGCGCGTTTCTGAGCGTCCTGATTATGAATACGTGTCACCAACGTCTGCCGTGAGCATGGGAGGCTCACTAAGGGGGTGGTGGAGAAGGAAAGTAAGGAGGACCTCCAGGGTGGACCAGGAGTGCTACCAGGTAGGAAAGAAACAACCTAGAGCAGGGACCAAGACGGCAAAACCAGTAAGAAGAGACAAGTAATGGGGTCATTAGTGGAAACAAGTAAGTGGGCCAGGAAGGTGGAGAAGGGAAGGGGAGAAGACCAGTAAAGTTGGACCAGCAATTAGATCCACTAAGAAGTAACGAGCGAGGGGGAACCTGGCGTTCGGATTCGGAAGGCGCGTCAACGAAAACACCGGAAACACAAGCTGCTGGGCATGAAAAAGGTTGCGGAGGAGCAACCTGAGGGCAAAAGTATTGCGCAGCACAAACTAATGGCGTTACTGGACGGTACGGAGAGAATGTCTATGATGAACGCACGGAAGTGGTGAACGGCTTGATGCCGATAAAGTACACAGCAGGTTCTAGATGATAGCGATTTTTAAGTTTTACAAAAATTACTTTCCGTAGGTCAGTGATGTTGCAAAGTCGCGAAGCGCGCAATTGCGAGACGCCGTTTGGCGTGTCGGAGCACTTGTTAGTATAAAAGTGTGGTTCGTTGCTGCCAAGACGTTAACACGTTGGCGACGAGAGCGATTTTCGCGTAGCCGGCCCGCGGGGAGAAGCGCGCCGCACTAGTGTGACACGACATATCGTGACCCAAACTTCGTCTAAGGATAAATTTTGGATACCGAGCACGATGCTAATGTTACGGCTGGTTACCCCCCTCCCCCTCCACCTCGGTAACTAGGATGGTCATACTAGGATGGTAAAAGAGATGGGAGGAATGAGTCCGATGTAGCTAAAACGTTGTCTAGGAGATAGATTATTCTGGTGCACATGACGAATCACGTCCGTTCTTAAAATTTCAACCAACTAGCGAGGGTATGTTGCGGTAGGTATAGGTAACGCCCACCATCAACCAGCGCATACCTACCGTCACGCTGGTGACGAGCGTTCTGCCTTGTTGAAGGACGCATCGTGTGCAGCACCCTGAATAACCTCTCTGGACGAATTTTGGATGGACCGGATATCATTCTTGTTAAAGTAATACATCATCGCACACCATTGCGCGACATCGTCGCACGGGACAACTGGCTGTCGAGCACCATTGAGAGACATGTCGTCAACGTGCTAAATGAAATGGGTGGGGGAGGGGGGGGGGGTTCCCAGTATACTATGGAGTCGTGGCGGCGGCGCTCTTGAGCGCTCTCTTGTATACCCGCCATGCCCGCCGCGGTATGCGGTTCGGGGAGCTCGGGGAGCAGTGGATGGTGACTGCTTCGTGAGAAGCAGTTTAGGGGGTTCGATTTTCGTATCTTGGAGTTTTTTTGCATCGCCATTGATTGGTTGAGATTTGAGGGCTGACACCCATACCATCCACACAGTTTTCTGGCGTTTTCTGCAGATTTTCCCAGCTGTATGCTGTGGAGAGTAACCTTGTTGCGACCTGTTTGTTTCCGACCGGTTTCTAGCCACAAGACAATGAGAAGAATATTCAACCCAACGATCTACGAAGAACGCTCATGGAGACGAAGACGCTACGCTGACGGCTGGAGTCACGCGCCTGGACCGCTCCCGAAACGTTGCTATTCGACAGAAGTTTGGTGTCGCGCTGACAGCTGGCAAGATACGCGCTTACGATGGTACAGTACCGTCGGTAAACCTCCGCCAAAACGCGGCCGGCGGCGGATTAACCCGCCACTTTCCGCCGCTTTGCCATAACTCTTCAAAGTTGATTATATCCAATGAGATGCACATTATGGGATTCCGAACGACATGATCTACCCAGTGGCACAACAATTTTTGCAGAATTTCAGAATTTTTGAGACCTACAGTCTGAAATGACCTACATTAAGCGAGCCCGTAACTAACGTAACTTATGTAACTAACTAAGTGACTTGAACATTACTAAAAGCAAGGTTAATGGAAAGTACAACCTTCAAAATTTTGGTACTTCTGTAACTTCCTCAACGTGTAGCAGCACATGTGCCTTTTGTGGTATAATGGATTGCAAAAACTATGTTAGCTGTCGCACGACAGATTTTATAATTCCAACTTATAAGGAAGGACAAGCCAACTGTATGTCCAGTAATCTCGTTTACTGCCTCTCTTGTGCAGAGTGTGGTAAACAGTATGTTGGTATAACTACAAGAAAACTTAAAATTAGAATGAAGGAGCATATAAACAACATAGTTAGAGATAAAGAAAATAAAATCTTTTACAAACATTTCCGCAACTCTTGTAGCAGCAAAAAATTCTATGTCAGTATATTGGACAGTCTAGAGGAGAATAAAGACGTTAGTGTGCTGAAAGAAAAAGAACGCTTTTGGATCGAGCTTCTCTTAACGGCTTATCCGTTTGGTTTCAATGACAACATTAAAGGCTATGGAAACATTTCGCATATCACCAATCCCCTCTCGCATAAACCGAACCATCCTTTCTTTAGTCTAAAAATAGTTAAAGATCGAGCTAATAGAGGTAAGAAACGCAAAAATAAGAAAACCTCGGAACAAACTAACCCTAATAATATTATAAACGAAGTCTCCCTCTTCCTCCATAATGCTAACAACAGGCAGTATGATCTGTTCAGGTTTTTGAAATCAAAACCAAAAAGTTTTATAAGTGCATTGATTAAAATTACACTGAATAGTATGGACACTTTCAGCATTTCTAAAGATAAAAAATTTTATTACTCAGTTCTCTGTGCTATTTTCACTTTAGCTTTAATACCACAACATATAAAGTTAGCAACAAAAATGATGCAATAAATGTTAAAATGCCATTCTACGACAGCATTTTGGACACATATAATTTAAATAAAATCATTAACAATAAGTATGTGATTAAACTAATTGATGAGCATAGTGACATAATATACAAACCCTTTAGAATTATTTATAAATACGAAGAACCCCTTTCAAAAAAACTGTTCAATTACAATAAGTTTTTACGAAACGTTGACATTACTAAACAACATGATATACCTTGCATCTGTCACAAGTTCCCATTATTTGTGGATCCATTCTATAACCATGTTTTGACTGGAGACATCAACATTTTTAAGAATTTGTATGGAATGTATGAAATTTTAAGCAAAGGAACTAAATATAGACCAAAACCTCACTTCAACACATTTGCCATAAAAAACATCTGGCAGAATCTCTTTGAACAGATTCTTATTAAAATTAAAAACAAATACAAAGTTCAGGCTACTGTAATAAAAAGAATAAAGAATATTTTAGAATCATTTTTCAAGAATCGAAAACCTCTCATTTACATTGACAAAGCTCAGACTATTGACATCTCTAGAAAATGTCTTTCTCAAATTAAATATGTACAACAATTTTTTATATTATATCCCCTTGATAAAGCGTCCTCTAATTACGGAATTGTTTGCAAAAAACTTTATTTCGAAATAATTCGACAAGAGATGGAAAATCTAAACAACTCTTCAAGCAATAATATTTACATTCGATCTAATAATGGTGTTCATGATATTGTAGCCAGGCATAACGCATTTATTTCCAGTATTAATTTAACCCACAATTGTGACGGAACTATACCTCTTATCTACTGCATACCTAAACTTCACAAGTGTCCGATAAAATTCAGATTCATAACAGGCGCTTCAAATAGTAGTGTTAAACCATTGGCTATTGAAGTAATGACGATCCTATCCCATTTCCGTAAACATTTTAAGAACTATGCCTACAACGCTTACTGCAATACTGGTTGTTTAAAGAATTTTTGGTCCATCAACGACATAAACATTTCCAACGAAATCTGTTCCATCCAAGGCGTTAACCTTAAACTCTACTCAGCTAATTTTGTGGATATGTTTACTAACATACCACATGATATAATTATTAGAAACGTCACAGAAATAATTAATATATGTTTTAAAAACGCTAATAAAAGCTTTCTGATAGTGGACAACTACAAAGCTTTTTATGGCAGCTCTCCTTCTAATAAGAACAAACATAGATCCTATAGAAAAGAAGACATAATCTACATGATTGACTATTTATTACAAAACTCTTACTGTAAACTAGGCGGAGCTTTATATAAGCAACTAAAAGGCGTTCCACAAGGAGGTAACGCTAGTCCAATGATTGCTGACTTAACCCTTTCCTTTTTCGAATACAAATACGCTACCAATAATACATTAATTAACAAAGTTTTTTGTCCATTCAGATATATGGATGATATACTTATTGTACATAATCTTGAAGATACTAAGTTAGACCAAATCATTTCTGAAACTTATGAAAATTGCCTTGAAGTAAATAAAACACATATTAATATACACCAATGCAATTTTCTAGACCTTACCATTAAAATAGTGAACGATGGCATTTTCACTAAGCAATACAATAAAACTGACTATTTTCCTTTTAGCGTAGTCAGATTTCCTCATAATAGTTCGTATACTAGCAATTCCCTTAAAAGAGGAATAATTTTAACAGAAACTCTACGAATATCACGATGCTGCTCTAAAAAAGACGACTTCATTGTTAGACTTTGCAATTTGATTACCTCCTTGCTTCAATTACAGTACAGCAAAGATCTAATTCTTCAATCCATAGTTAAAGGTATGCTTAAATACAAAAGTATCGCTTACAAATACGGACTTGTAGATTCTTATAAAAATATTTATCGGTTCGTTAAGCAACTTATCAACCAGCTGTCTATGTGACTTCATCTCCCTTTATTTGTGATTTAGTTTTTTGCCTCTGGCCCAGGTATATTAATTTCCTGCTTTTCCGTAGAAACAGTGACCTTATACGAATATATTGCTACAGGCATTGACCTTCCCTGTAGGTTCCTCCCGCTCACCTCGACCTCTCTACGATCAGGTCCCATAGGCAATGCCCGCCCCTTCTGACCTTATTTTTTGTGTATAAAAACACAATGCATGGTAATCCTAGCATCTCAGTCACTCCCTGCCCTACTGATGATCCTCCGGGAGTGATTGTATTCTTTCGCTTCTTTACTTTAGTAATTATATCCTGTATAGGGCTTAGAGGTGAAACAGGATATAACTACTACTAAAACCCTCTACTAAAATAGCTTCTTGCACCCAAAACAACTCAACTCTCTTATTATTCTCACCTTAGTCTCGCCTAATCATGGCTCCTGGCTGGAGTGGATCTGCCCAGAAGGGTTTTTAAAATTTTAAACGGTGTCGAAAATGTGTTTCATGCAAATTTTAGGTTTTGCTCCATCATGGCGATCTATTTGATATCAAATTTGCGTAGTTTGGCTCCTTGTTCATCGTTTCATGCATTCTCAAGTGTCGATTTTTTCTATTTTCACAAATTGCTTACGACCGCATCACTTCTGTTCTAGGGCTGATTTTTGGTCAAGCTCTCGACCATGAGGTGTGGATTACAAATGTGGGATTTAGGCGTACTTTGATCAAAAGTAGGATAGCAATCAGCCACGAAATTGGCAGTGCATCAGGAATCCAAGGAGACACGGCCTGCAAAGGCTTCTTCACGCGTGCAGATCTGTGAATCCAGGCGGCGGATCAGTATGGAAGCTGTCAAGAACACGGCTCCTTTATCAAGTGTTGTTAGCTATTAATGATGATTTGAGTGCTTTCCTTGCTAATTTTTTTAAACCGCTCCTCGAATCTGTGACAGAGTCGAAACCGATAGACTAACTTGTCACGGAAATAATTGCCCCCATCCGAAGGAAACAGCACCAAAGAACTAAATTGTATTCCAAAAAAATTCAAGCCCTGAGTGTCATACAGTAAAAAAGCAAGCTTGTCGCAGCGAATTCGATGTGTTTAGGAGGTTCGATTTTTGGCCAAGCCTTTTCAGGTCGTAGAGCCTATTTTTACCTAATTTCTAAGCACTAGTTTTCAACACGCTACTATGTTTTCAGTCTTCAACTTTCCGAATTGACAGTTTCAATGCAGATAACCGCGATCTCTGACCTCGACGTTGGTATGCGAAGAATCAACTTGTCAATAAGTAATTTTCTCCCATCCGGAGGAAAAGCTTACGAAATTGTACCTTAAAAATTTAAAGCTTTAAATATTATAGCAAAAGTAGTCTTTCTGCAGCGATCTTCTACGTTACAGTGGGGTGCGATTTTCTGAATACCTTTTTGACAAATAGGGAAAAATGGAGACCTCAGTTCATATTGGGGATCTCTTTAGAAATCCGTGGTTGTTTTTGTCGTGTATCGAGCAAAGCTTCAGGAAGAAAATGTTTTCATGAACGAGAATTTTGAAGACGATCCCTCAAGTCATATCGAATATCGCGACGGAGAAGCTTGTCTTTGCGGTCCTACATAATTAGCGAAAATGGAAAAAATCGACAGTTGAGATGCATGGAATGGTAATTATGGAGCCAAACTATTCAAACTGGGTATGACATAGATCGCCATAATAAGGCAAAACCTATAATTGGCATGAAATACACTTTTGACACCGTTTAAAAATTTTTAAAATTCTACTGGGCAGATCCATTCCAGCCAGGGGGTATAACTAGGTGAGACTAAGGAGAGAATATGGGTCAGGTCAACACAATTACAGGCTCGCGTAATGTAGGTCAACTCGAACTCAAAAATTCCAAAATTCTTCAAAGATTCTTATGTCATTGGGTGCATCATGTTGTTCTGAATCCAAAAATGAGCATTTCATTGGATATAATCGACTTTGAAGAGTTACGGCAAAGCGGCAGAAACGGCGGATTAATCCGCCGCCGGCCGCGTTTTGGCGAATGTTTACCGACGGTATTTTACGTATGGACACGTTCTGCGTGGGAAGGAAGAAAGCGTCTGCAAGATAGGCTTTAATTGAGAGCTGCCCGAAAAGCGGTCTCGAGGGCGCCCGATGCACCACTCTGATGCGTTACATATGGACATAAAGGTTGCTGGTTCCCACCCTGATCTAGCGCTAGATAGGGGCGTCATGGCATGCGTCATGACATCTGAATAGCGGACCACTCTGCGAAGCGGGACAGACGCCGAAGAAGAAGGTGAAGAGTATGAACGCTGAACACCAGTGATACACAAGCACAAAGAACGAAACGGAATGGGTGGTCACAGTACTCACAATACGGGTAGTGCATGAAAGCTACAGGCCCTTCACAGCTTGTTTCCCCACGTGGACCAGTGATTTCTGTCGGATGCGGCTGCGGTATCTTCCAGACGAACAACCACTTCGTCGCGCATACGCCTCGTTTAAAGCTGGCTATACGACGTCACGTCCTGGTTTTTTTAAAAATCCGAGCAGCACAGTTTTGCCGAGGTCACTGGTCCATGTAGGGAAAAAAGCTATAAGGAGCCTGTAACTTTCATACACTTTCCGGATTGCGAGCAGTCGTTCTGCTTCATGCACGTTGTGCTTGTGTATCAGTGGTGTTGGACGTTCATATATCATTATGTTGAAAACCTTTATTATTGCCTTTTGCTTAAAAATCTCTCAGTAAGAAAGAAGTCGAAAAAGGTTACTTCCCAAAGCATACGGCTGGAAAATGGAAAAATGTGCAGAAAACGCCTGCAAAATGGGCGGGTGTCATGAGAGCTCAAATCTCAACCGATCAGTGGAAATGCAAAGGAGCAGCGAGACGCGAGAATCAAACTCCATTTCTCCATTCTCATGAAACAATGCCGCTATCGGGGGATGTGCTGCATTTTTCCGTCTCCGTGCTGCGAATTCCGGTTTCCGGCCGTCTTCATTCATCCCGTTCCGTTCCATGTTCCAATTTTTTTACGCCGGAAGACGGAACGGAAAAAGTGACTCTTAACTCATTTATTGATTGTTTAACACTGACTATTCGCCTCTTAAACATAATCAAAAAGAAGAAAATCAGCTGTGTAACACCTTTTTGTGACTGTGTTGCTTTCAGGCGGGTGGTGCACCCTGATGTTGGAATAGTGTGCTATTCAAATTGGATTCTTTTTGGGGAGCGCTCAAAATACTACCCAAAGAAACGCTGACTGTCAGCGACAACATGGGGTTACCTCGCTAGCTGAGAGTGCATATGTCCATAAGTCTATGCAACGCCGATGCTCACTTAATGTGTTGTGTAAAACTGTTTATCCCATTACTGAAAAAAGCTCGCCAAACTTAGAGACAAAGCGCTGCATCAATGAGAACCTTGCAATTGCATGTTCTTATTGTTAGAAAGCAGGAGGTCTGACGGATCGAACGGTTTGGATAATCGTGAAAAGTGAGGAGTCATACATCTAACGACGAGTTGTGAATTATCGGCTATTATTCACCTTCGACCTCGTGGTCAGAACTGAATGATGGGTACAGCTGCCGAATAGGATGAGTTAATGTTAACCGTCCGGAGAGGGAACGACCCATAGTCTAAGACTACTACAGCGTTTCAAGAGTGCATGAATGAAGGGTCTAATTCCTTAGTCGGAGCAAGCATGTCCTTATTTTTCCTAATAATCCTAGATCTTGTTTGGGACACCAATTCTAGCTCTTTTATCTCTTTGTAGCTCGCGAGTTTTGTAAGCAGTCTTAGGTTTCTAACAGTGCTTCGCTCCTTTTTTCCTTTTTCTCTTTTCTGGAATACTATTATACGTATCTTCCTGCTTGTAGATAGATTTAGCAAACTTCGATTTTTTGCACTCATAATATTTGAAAAGTCATCACAGTGACGATTCGTATGCAAATATATTCGATTGTTATATGCTGTTGGAGAAGAGTTGCGTGCTCCCTGCTTTCTAAATTCGTTTACTGTAATTTATGTAGTTAGCGTCGCCATTTGTGACACATTTGTGAGAACTTAAATGAAGCTGGAAGTTTTGAGTTATTTCCGTTTCCGTATTCCGGTTTCCAGTTTTCCTGAAAAAATTTCCGCACGTCCCAATCCAATGCGCCCCGAGGCGGGGGCAGAGATAGCTCCAACGCCGCGCGAACCTCTCTGTCGTCGCGCACGGTGCGCGACGAAATTGGACGAGTTGTCGCGGTCCGATGCTTCCGACGGCTACAAACGCTTCCGACCGGGACATGCGGCACGCCTTTGCCTCATTTCAACGTTTCTTGAAGATGGTATATGAATGCCGTTTCAATGGGACAATCTGCGACAGTTTATGTCTGTTATTATGCTGTGTTAGAGTAAGCGTAGGCTAATACCGAGAGTGCGGACGGATATCAACTAGAATGGGATGAGGAATGCCCGCACGAAACGATACAAGACAGCATCATCAACCAACCGACAGTCTGGGAGCTCAAACACTAAGAACATTTCGTGCTCCGCGCCTAACCATGCGTCACCGGGCGCACGTCCGCGTTTCAGCGCCGCGACGTCGCACGCGGCTAGCGCGCGACGTCGCTTTGGAGTTAGGCCCTGGAGCCGCCCCGAGGAGCTTGCGCAAGCGGGCATGGCGGGCATACAGGTGAGCGTCGCTGGCGCGACTCCAGAGTAGATTCGGGGACTCCCCATTAGTTTCCTTTAATGACTTGGAAATTTTATGCTTCCTGTGTGACTTGTTTTCGCCGTTTAGACACACTTCAGAGCCCTCCTCTGATAGAAGGCGTGTGTGTAAAAAAATCGAATTTTTCTGAAATCACCATTACGGCAAAACCGCCGCGAGTCAAAATGGTGAGCCGTAAGTAAATATATTAGGTTGTCACATAAGTTCTGTCCGATTTTCGACGGCAACTTTGCGGTGTAGTATCTCAGCAGAAAATAAAGTTTATTAATCAAAGTAAGAACCGTTACAATCAATGCACTTCTGCCAACGATAAACAAGAGCGCTAATTCCATTTCGGAAGAAATCTGAATTTCTAGAAGCAATGAAACACTCGAAGGCAATTTCGATATCTGCTACATTAGTAAAGTTTTTATCCTTGAGGAAACCATCGAGATGCTTGAAAAGATGAAAGTCCGTTGGAGCTAGGTCTGGTGAATAAGCGGGATGCGGGAGAACTTCATATCTCAACTGGTTTAATTTTTGGGTGGTCAGATGCGAGACATGTGGACGGGCGTTGTCGTGAAGAAGGATCGGTCCTCTTCGATTCACCAGTGCAGGACGCATTTCAAGCAACTTTTGGTGAACCACGTCTAATTCACGACAGTATCTCTCTGCCGTGATGGTTTCACCAGGCTTCAAGAAGTCGTAGTGGATAATACCAGTTGCAGCCCACCAGACAGTGAGCATGACCTTCCTCGGATGGAGGCTAGGTTTGGGAAAGTGTTTCGGCGGCTCTTCCTTATCCAGCCATTGCGCTGATCTTCTTCGATTGTCGTACACGATCCATTTTTCGTCACAGGTAATTATCCGATCAAGAAATGGATCGTTTTCGTTCCTTATAGTAAGGGAAGAACAGATCTCCAGGCGACACCTCTGCTGCTCTTAAGTGAGTTCGTGGGGCACCCACTTATCCAGCTTTTTCACCTTTCCTATCGCCTCTAGGTGCCTCGGAGTGGTTATACGTCTAACCTGAAGTTCTCTCCCCATCTCACGCACAGTTCCTCGTGAATCGGCTTCCACTCGTTCTTTCAAACGTCCGTCATCACATTTGGCTGGTCGTCCTGAGCGGTCCTTGTCTTCGAGGTCCACGTCTCCAACCCGGAACTTCTGGTACCATCTGCGCACGGTGCGTTCGTTAGCGGAGTCCTCTCCCCATGCCATCTTGATGTTTTGAGTTGCGGCGAAGCTTGAACTCATGAAGCATTATTACCCGCAAGTGCGTTTTTTCCATGGTTTCGTCCAGCACCTAAAACGAAGCAATGCTCACGACTTTTTAAAAGCAACACACCAAGTTTTATAGAGCGAAACAAGCGCTACAAAATAGTATACAACATATATACATTTACTTTCTCTATACATGAAAAAAACAACACAAAGTAACGCCTATCGGCATCGGACAGAACTTATGTGACAACCTAATAAGTGTAGACTGTAGCGCTACTATATTTTTAACTCTTCTGCGGCTAACGATTTTTTACTTATTGTGTCAGCCTCAGTTTCGCCTGGGCGCTTTTCAAGCACAAATACACGCTTTCAGAATCAAACGGACACCTTTCGTTTCAAAGCGGACGACTTTCGAATCAAAATGTCCAGGTTTTTAGCGTCAAGCAGTTCTTTTTTGATTTGGAAACCTTGTCCTAAAACCGTATGCGCATGGTGAGCAGGCAAGACACTTATATAAACAGTTCGAATGCCACAGAATTTGCGTCCTAGCTGGACTTGACTTGCCACCACGATTTAGAAGGAAGATAGTCTATCGACAGTTCCAACACAAGATTTTACTGTGAGAACTGGAAAATAATGCAACATCAACTCACCACTGACCGTTTTAACATAGACAGTTACACGCATGGCCTTGTATGACATGCCGAATTTCTTGCCCTTCTTCGTTTTGAAACAACGATAAGGATATTGTGTACTATGATATCTCCAGCTTCTGTCAGGCCATAAAGACGAATCGTCGTTACTGACCTCAGGCTGCCTACGTCCCAATCGTGGTGGATTCATGAGCCTCTGAAGACAACGGTTCAGTCGAAACGTCAAATCGAAATAAAAATCCATCTAAAATCTCGTGCTTGGCTCAGTACTAACATAGACAGCTAAGGACATTCCTTCAACCTACGGACGCGAATTTTGACTCCATTATGTGACTTAGTTTTTTGTGCTTTTTGACAAAGTTTTTTCTCGTGGAAGATGTAGCTACGAAAGCAGTTTTACAGTAATGCCGAGGATCCACGACGAGAAGATATGAAGACTTGTAGACATATCTTAGCTTAGAAGTATCCGCTGTGCCTGAAAGGAAACCATGTTGGACGATATCCAAATTGTCATAGACACGTGGACCATTTCTTCTGAACGTGTAAAGTTTTGCTCTATCGCACTTTGTGCGACTGTTTGCTCTGACCTGAAGCAGATACATGACTTCGTAATGGTGTCTGAAATTCCTTCATAGTCTTCGCTTTTGGCTATGCGGTTATGAGGATATGGATGGATTGTTTGTAAATAAGTAGAACAGACAGCAATACAGAATGGGATATGCATAGCAAATGTTCACCTCCATTCTCGAATAAAACAGCCTATGAGATGGAATCTTTTTGTTCCATTGGAATGCCAAGAGTATGCTAGCAGACTAATTCAAACAGGGAGCGTAATCTCACGGTCGGAGTCTTAACTTTTAGCGTGTTTTCTGTCCTTGCTTTGCCCACAGAGCCGGTCTGGTAGACACGGCTATCCTAACAGATGTGGAAAGAAAAGTGAACTAGAAACAGAAGCCAAACGGCAGACAGCTGTGGGCACGTCTTTGTCTTTTTCCACGGTACCACACCGAAGTTCCGAATATAGACAGGAGTCTGCGACGCTCTATGACGGGAGGCTCCAGAAATGGGCACGCGTCCTGTAATGACTCATACTGCCAACGTTGTGTGCACAACTTTTGTGTGGATTGAAGATCAGATCCACGAAGATTCACGATTTACAGCTGAAAATGTGCAGACCGTAAGCCATAAAAAACCGTAAAACGAGCAGTGGTGCAGGATGCTGTGAAGCTGTTGAGCAAGATTGTTATGAGAGCTTTACTCGGCTTACGCTTCGGCGTAACCGCCTTCTTCAGCTTGGGAAAAAAGGAGTTTGAGAGATTACTCGTCCAAGCATCATTTCAAGCTACGTGTGCGTCTAAGATGGGA